>JAGXOD010001360.1:377500-977500 GCA_020368025.1 Brachyhypopomus occidentalis | reverse complement strand
GTCTGTAGTTATTGACTCTGCAGAAAGTTGGCGACCTCTTTGCACTATGCGCTTCAGCATCCGCTGACCCTGCTCCGTCAGTTTACGTGGGCAACCACTTCGTAGCTGAGTTGCTGTCGTTCCCAAACACTTCCATTTTCTTATAATACAGCTGACAGTTGACTGTGGAATATTTAGGAGGGAGGAAATTTCACGACTGGATTTGGTGGCATCCTATCACAGTTCCATGCTGTAATTCACTGAGCTCCTGAGAGCGACCCATTCTTTCACAAATGTTTATAAAACAGTCTGCATGCCCAGGTGCTTCATTTTATACACCTGTGGCCATGGAAGTGATTGGAACACCTGATTCCGATAATTTGGATGAGTGAGTGAATACTTTTGGCAATATAGCGTATATACAGTGGGGAGAACAAGTATTTGATACACTGCTGATTTTCCAGGTTTTCCCACTTGCAAAGCATGTAGAAGACTGTAATTTTTATCATAGGTACTCTTCAACTGTGAGTGGTGGAATCTAAAACAAAAATCCAGAAAAATACATTGTATGATTTTTAAATAATTAATTTCCATTTTATTGTGTGAAATAAGTATTTGATCATCTATCAACCAGTAAAAATTGTGGCTCTCACAGACATGTTAGTTCTTCTTTAAGAAGCCCTCCTGTTCTCCACTCATTACCTGTATTAACTGCACCTGTTTGAACTCGTTACCTGTATAAAAGACACCTGTCCACACAATCAATCAGACTCCAGCATCTCCACAATGCCCAAGACCAGAGAGCTGTGTAAGGACATCAGGGATAAAATTGTAGACCTGCACAAGGCTGGGATGGGCTACAGGACAATAGGCAAGCAGCTTAGTGAGAAGGCAACAACTATTATTATTATTAACTATGCAATTATTAGAAAATGGAAGAAATACAAAATAACGGAAAATCTCCCTCGGTCTGGGGCGCCATGCAAGATCTCACCTCGTGGAGCATCAATGATCTTGAGGAAGGTGAGGAATGAGCCCAGAACTACACGGCAGGACCTGGTCAATGACCTGAATAGAGCTGGGACCACAGTCTCAAAGAAAACAATCAGTAACACTCTACGCCGTCAAGGATTAAAATCCTGCAGTGCACACAAAGGTGCCCTTCCTCAAGCCAACGCATGTCAAAGCCCGTCTGAAGTTTGCAAATGACCATCTGAATGATCCAGAGGAGGAATGGGAGAAGGTCATGTGGTCTGATGAGACAAAAATAGAACTTTTTGGTTTAAACTCCGCTCGTCATGTTTGGAGGAAGAAGAATGATGAGTACAACCCCAAGAACACCATCCCAACCGTTAAGCATGGCGGTGGAAACATCATTATTTGGGGATGCTTTTCTGCAAAGGGGACAGGACGATTGCACCGTATTGTGGGAAGGATGGATGGGGCCATGTATCGTGAGATTTTGGCCAACAACCTCCTTCCCTCAGTAAGAGCACTGAAGATGGGTCGTGGCTGGGTCTTCCAGCATGATAACGACCCAAAACACACAGCCAGGGAAACTAAAGATTGGCTCCGTAGGAAACATCTTAAGGTCCTGGAGTGGCCTAGCCAGTCTCCAGACCTGAATCCAATAGAAAATCTTTGGAGGGAGCTTAAAGTCCGTGTGGCCCAGCGACAGCCCCGAAACCTGAAGGCTCTGGAGGAGATCTGTATGGAGGAGTGGGCCAAAATCCCTGCTGCAGTGTGTGCAAACCTGGTCAAGAACTACAGGAAACGTCTGATCTCTGTAATTGCAAACAAAGGTTTCTGTACCAAATATTTCTTTTTTCTGGTGTATCAAATACTTATTTCACACAATAAAATGGAAATTAATTATTTAAAAATCATACAATGTATTTTTCTGGATTTTTGTTTTAGATTCCATCACTCACAGTTGAAGAGTACCTATGATAAAAATTACAGTCTTCTACATGCTTTGCAAGTGGGAAAACCTGAAAAATCAGCAGTGTATCAAATACTTGTTCTCCCCACTGTATACAGTATATATATATATATATATATATATATATATATATATATATATATATATATATATATAAAGTGGTAACTGCAGAAAGACACCCCACACAGCTGCCGATCAACGTGTTGTAAGCAGCCTGGTGTCGTATGATGTCCAGCAGGAAGGGTTGGGAACATGGGGGGGAGGGAACACCTAATACCGATCATTTGGAATGGTGAGCAAATACTTTTGGCAATATAGTGTATCAGTAAATCAATGTATTACCTATCAGGACAGTATATCAGTCTGTTATCTTTCTGGGCAGTTTGTTTTAGCAAAGAGCAAATCAATATCTGAAATCTGCATGTTATATGTGTGCAGCATGTTATATGTGTGCAACATGTTTAATGTGTGCAGCATGTTTAATGTGTGCAGCATGTTAAATGTGTGCAGCATGTTATATGTGTGTAGCATGTTAAATGTGTGCAGCATGTTATATGTGTGCAGTATGTTATATGTGTGCAGCATGTTTAATGTGTGCAGCACGCTGACTACAGCAGAACAAAGGGCTTTGCCATATCGGCCTCATGATGAGGTTGGTACCTCTGCGTTAGCCAATCATGTGATGGCTTTTCAGGAGAAGTGTCGTGACATCATTTACATTTACATTTACATTTACGGCATTTAGCAGACGCCCTTATCCAGAGCGACTTACAAAAAGTGCTTCATTGTTTTACTCAGAACAAAATCTCTAGCTAGTTAGTATAGGCTAAAATCAGGAAGAAACTTTAAGCAAAGATATTATTAGATACAGTCAGTATGGACGCCTAGATATACTCAAATATATACTGAGAAAACCCTACTTAACAGATAAAAGCAAGAAAAGTCATTACAGTCACAAATATTTAATACATGCTAGTGTAGTAAAATTTAAGTGCTCTTGAAACAGATGTGTCTTCAGTCTTCGCTTAAAAACAGCAAGAGACTCTGCCATTCGGACACTCAGTGGAAGTTCGTTCCACCACTGAGGTGCCAGAACTGAAAAAAGTCTGGATGCATGTTTTCCGCATGTCCTGAGAGATGGTGGGTCAAGCCGAGCTGTGCTTGAAGCTCGAAGAGCTCTGGGTACAGATCGATTTGACCATTGCCACCATGTATGGAGGTGCTGGTCCATTCTTAGCCTTGTAGGCCAGCATCAGGGTTTTATATCTGATGCGGGCAGCTACAGGAAGCCAGTGAAGAGAGCGCAGCAGAGGAGTAACATGGCTGAACTTAGGAACATTGAAGACAAGTCGAGCCGCCGAGTTCTGGATCAGTTGCAAGGGCCTGATGGTACGCATAGGAAGACCAGCTCTTGGAGACAGGACTGTGCTCCTCTCCTGTAAGCCGCCTCATCTCTCCTCATCTAAATCCCAAGTTAAGTGTACTACACTTGATTGCTCTGTACTTGATTACCTGGTCTGGTCCACATGCGTTAGAGGAAAATCCATGTGATGTAAACACTGCTTCCTACCCAGAGTGCAGTGCTGCCTGTGTGCTGCCCACCCTGCCTGCAGACGCCTGAAAAACAGTGTGATACTTCACTATACTGCATCAGTACAGACCACTGTGGCCATTCTGATTATTATTGGATGCGTGTGTCTCCTGTAATGTTGCAAGCTCGATTCCGATATTACCACAATTCGCACCAAAAGCAACACAACGCGAAAACACGCCCTGGACCTAAATATCCAGAGCCAAGGCCTAGAACACGTGTATGCAGCAGCGAGTGAATGACTATATCTGTCTCGTGGCTTTAATAGGGTAGTCTATATTCGAGAGTAATTGTTATAATCACGCGTTCAAGGAACATCCGCATGGTCGGAGAGTTTTTTTTCCTTGATGTCTGAATAACAATAGCCTGAGGACACGCCCCTCCGCCTCGCCATGTAACTCAAGAGCTTCTAAACATAGCGCGAGCGCTACCGGCAGCACATACTAAACACATCACCTCGTGGACTCGTGATAAGTAAAAATACTCGTGATAAGTAAAAATAATGATACTACTGCATGATAAACCATGACACTAAACGATTAGTAAAAAATGACAAAGACAGTTAATCTCCTACGCCTAAAATGGGACTGAGCGCTGTCCGGTGCTGAAATGATGTACAGGCAAAAGCAACACAAAGTTCTTACATATACAAGACATTAGATTTTTAAAAAGTGTCGAATGAGGATACGAAAAAGCGACCTGATGTTGCTATTGTTGGTGTTTGGCGTCATCCTAAAACAAAGTGATAGTACCTGCGCAATAGCCCCGCCTCCCACACCAACGTCACTACTTTGGTCCAGTCGTATAGTAGTACTACAGCAGAATTTGAATACCACGGGGAATTATGTCCAATCCACGAGCCAGCGCGTGCGATTTCGTCAAATCAAAGTTGTGAGAGCGCGAGAGCGTTACCGTGCCCGGCGATGTGGAGCTACAGTTACGATAGGTTACGGCCGTCGTCTGCGCGTATAGTCGTCAATGGATCATTAATGCATCACGAGTTTGGAGTGGCAATTAAAGCTGTTTTGGTTAATATTTAGATTTTAATGTCTTCACAAAAGCGCTAATTTGTGGTCTATTCAATTTTTTCCGGACTTTCTTCTTGAGATTACGGCGCCAGGGTTCACCAGCTGGCTGGTGACTGACGTCCGGGAGCCCGCATCACCTCACGCGCTCCTTTCAAAACACACCTGTTTTGTAAAAGATGACGGAAAACAGCGAGAAAGAAAATGACCCGCACGACCGAGACTTGCAGCGATTACCTGGGACGGTTCACGTCCAGCCTGAATCAAAGGTAAGGAGCGACCTCGCGCTTCGCGCCTTGTCGTTCGCGGCGTGCCACCGAACATCACAGAATCGACGCGCGAGCAGTGCAAGGACGTGAATAACTGTTTCGGCAGATTTGTTATGTAAAATGCGAAATTTTATAACATTTTGCCGATTACTTTGACATGAAAATATGTGGAATTGACCCTGTGTTTGTATTGGAAATTAACTGATAAATATTGCCCAAATAATTTTCAGGTAGGCCTATTGGAACGTTTCAAATACTAACTCACTACATGAGATGGTCACCACATTTTGCTCACAACGCTGAGGACACTAACTGTCTCTGGTACTCAGTGCTGCAAAACTTTGTAACAAAGCATGCGTGTCAAAATCTGTGGCAGTGATCGACAGGTTAATATCGTGTGTAAACTACATCGGAGCGAGGGCTAACAGTAGAATATAACGGAGCAGAATGCACCACTGCCACAAAACTCCAAAGTCAGTTTTCAGTTCGTTATCCGTAAAGCCAGTGACACAGAAAGACCAAACCGTTTTTACACCTACCAGATCAAAGACTTTATCTACTGAAGGTTGAGAGACGTAGAGAGGTTGGTATTGTCCAGAAGGCACGTTCTTCCAGAGTTCTGGTGAAATGTTTGGTTTTATCTTCATGCATCAGACTGCATGCATATACACCACAATGTCCACAGCACTGTGTTAAATCTGAGTGGACACAAGGAATATTATCATCACATTATGTCAAAACGTGATTATAAACACACCCACACAACACACCTGAAATATTTCCAATATAATGGCAGGTGATGTGCTAGCGTTCTATACACGTGTAGGCTAACCTGATTCTAACCCAGTTCTCTGTGCTGTCTTGTTTGTACAAACAATCAACTTTAATACCAAATCATGTCATTTTTGTGGGCAAAGAGACATTTGTAGCATGCTGCCTTTATCGTGTACAGTAGGAGGTTATCAAACAGCATTTCAGAGGACAGGATGGCCCCAGACATATTTCCTTAATGCGTAGCAAATGGACAGCATCGTTATCCTGGGCAAATGTAATGGAAATGAAAATGAAGAAAACATTGAAGTTTCTGTAAAGCTGTAATAGCAGGACGTGTCTGCACAGTGTGAGGAGAGCAGGACACGTTGGACAGAGGGTAGCAGGACGCGTCTGCACAGTGTGAGGAGAGCAGGACACGTTGGACACTGGACAGTGTGAGGACAGCAGGACACGTCTGGACAGTGGGAGGAGAGCAGTGCCGACTCTTGGCTGGTGTCTTGTCTGTGTCTCACAGTGGACAGCGGTGAACCGTATAACGAATATACAGTGTTATTATACACCTCTCCATCAACGAGCTTCCATGTCTTCAGCACCTCAGTACTTCAAAGGGTGATTGTGCATTGTCCATGTCTGGAGCGTTGACAAGGCCCACAGTGCCACACAGTGCCACACAGATCATGGATACAGACCATGGACAACACTTGGGCAGCAGGAGTGCTGACAGCAGACACACACCCACTCAACCACAGCACACAGCCCACATCTCACCCAACCACAGCACACAGCCCACATCTCACCCAACCACAGCACACAGCCCACATCTCACCCAACCACAGCACACAGCCCACATCTCACCCAACCACAGCACACAGTTCACCCAACCACAGCACACAGCCCACATCACACCCAACCACAGTCCACATCTCACCCAACCACAACACACAGTTCACCCAACCACAGCACACAGCCCACATCTCACCCAACCACAGTCCACATCTCACCCAACCACAACACACAGTTCACCCAACCACAGCCCACATCTCACCCCACCACAGCACACAGTTCACCCAACCACAGCACACAGCCCACATCTTACCCAACCACAGCCCACATCTCACCCAACCACAACACACAGTTCACCCAACCACAGCACACAGCCCACATCACACCAAACCACAGCCCACATCTCACCCAACCACAGCACACAGCCCACATCTCACCCAACCACAGCCCACATCACACCAAACCACAGCCCACATCTCACCCAACCACAGCACACATCCCACATCTCACCCACCCACAGCACACAGCTCACCCAACCACAGCACGGGACTGCACATAAGTGTGGGCCACAGAACAAGCCTACACAGGCGGGTGGAGAGTCAGGGTGAGCCCCAGGGGGGTGAAGTCTGGTGTGAAATCTCAGTTCCCATGCCATCTGTATGTGTTCCAGCGCAACAGCAGGACACACACCCTGAGAGTGTGAACTCAGCAAGAGCCTAGGCTGACATGGAGGAGGAGAGATGAGCAGGAGAGAGCAGGTCTCTGAGAGACTGTTGACTATATGGAGAGAGCAGAGACTCTGAGAGACTGGTGTCTAGAAGGATGAGAGAAGATCCTGAGACACCAGTAATTTATTCTGCACTACGTATCTGAGTCTTGCTGAACACAGTGAAATCACCACATTATTTGTTGCCACAAACAGTTGTTTTTAAAATAAGTTAAAATATAATATACATTAAAACTCTTTATTTCTTTGTGATTTTTAAACAAAACGTCTGATTTGTAACAACTACCGCTTTGGGACTTTCTGCAACAAGCTGACAAGTTCCACTAACTCACACTACATCTCTCAGCATGCACCTGCCAGCATCCCAGCCGTCACTGCACCAGAGTCCAGCAATCACAGCTCTCTCCTTCAGGCCACACCCCCTGATTATGTCGTTCTTACGCGTTCCATATTACACTCACCTATACAGTTTGTTTTCACAGTGTCGTCATTGTGAAGTATTGTCACGATCCCCAGTGTGTATGCTGAGTGGTTTCTGTTGTACAGGTGTACCAGTGGGCTGGTTTACCTGTGTGCTGGTTTGTTTTGTTAAATGGTTGTAGATTTTGCCATTGGTGTAACTGGTTTGGTTATTCACTGGGACTGGTGAGATTGACGTGACATGAGTGAGTTTGAAGGTCCTTAAGTACACAGATAAGGATTTAACACATACACACACTACACATGCATGTGCACACACACACACACATAAATGATCTTAATGGCTGCTGACCTTTCAGACAAGCTGTAGAGTGTTTTAAGAATAATAATAACAGGAATTTTACCAGCAGAGAGCGAGAGAAATGGAGACACTACTACATCCAGGAACATGGATGTCTGGGTAAAGACGTGTCCGCTATGTGCTGAATACTATAAAAATGAGATAAAATCAGATGCTGCAGTAACCGTTAACCTTTAACCCTTCTTAAGCTTTCAGCCCTCTTACCCCTCGCGCACCCATACAGCTTTGGGTTAGGGTCAGGACTACGGTTAGTTGGGTCAGTTGGGCTGATCTGGAATGCCGAAGTAGAACTCTGATGTAGAACGCTGATGTAGAACACTGATATAGAACTCCAGTGTAGAACGCTGATATAGAACTGATGTAGAACTCTGATATAGAACTCCAATGTAGAACGCTGATATAGAACTCCAATGTAGAACGCTGATATAGAACTCCAATGTAGAACGCTGATATAGAACTCTGATGTAGAACTCTGACGTCGTGTCATTTTCGACTGGTTACATTACTGTAATGCATCATGTTTCAGTGCAGAATATTTTTAAATGGAGCTAAAATCATTTTTCTCTATTACGTCCCACTGAATGCAAGTGAGCGGTTGTGAAAATTGACTTACAAGGCCAGACATATCAATAAACCTATTATTGCACACACACATATACACACATACAGCAGAGCCCTCCAGTGGCGTTGCAGGGTTAAGAACAGCAGGATCATAGCAGCAAGCAGGATATGATGAAAGGGGTAGTGAAACCTGCAGCTTATTATTGTGTGTGTGTGCGTGTGCGCGCATGTGTGTGTGTGCGCATGTGTGTGTGTGTGTGTGTGCGCATGTGTGTGTGTGTGTGCACGCGTGTGTTTGTGCATGTGTGTGTGTGCTTGTGCTGAAATTCTTGCTAGTAGCAGTGTTGTCTGCCTTTATCTTTCAGTTATCTGTGCATCCCTGATGGACTATTTTTAGACACAGCTTCACGCCTTCAAACGCAGCTGTAACAAGGCCACAGTGTGTGTGAGTGTATGTGTGTGTGTGTACGTGTGTGTGTGTGTGTACTGTTGCACACACATGCAGGTGTACTGTCTGTCCCCGAGTGTCACAGCAGAGCGACCTGTGACTGCTGTGGCTTCAGAAAGCAGGAGATACGTTCATATCAGCATCAGTCTCTAATCACGCCCTGTCTGTCTCTCAGACAGCTTCTTCCTTGTAGTGCTTGCAGACTTTAAGGAAGGTCTTTGGATCATTGTGTAATAATAGCTACCAGTGTGTTTAAGAAACACACACACCGCACTGAGACACAGTTGTGGCACAGCAGTCAGACAGGGTCAGTGTCCCATTGGACGTTGTCTTCTCCGCATATCTGCTCTGCATTACTACCATGCTTCACCTCAGTCTTTCTCTAAAGAACACCCCTCTATAATTGCCACAGGAGTGTTCAGGCTCACAAAATAAAAGCCTCCCAAAGGATTTTCCCCCGGCAGCCTGGACTTGCTGATTGGTTGATGTCAGCATGCAGAATGAACCACTGAAATCAGCTCAGTGACCCGAAGCCCTCATAGGATGTTTGCTTCTAGAACTGATTATTTACATCTACTACTGGATGTTTACTTCTAGAACTAATTATTTACATCTACTACTGGATGTTTACTTCTAGAACTGATTATTTACATCTACTACTGAATGTTTACTTCTAGAACTGATTATTTACATCTACTATTGGATGTTTACTACTTGAACTGATTGTTTACATCTACTATTGGATGTTTACTACTTGATCTGATTGTGTACATCTATTACTGGATGTTTACTTCTAGAACTGGTTGTTTACATCTACTACTGGATGTTTGCTTCTAGAACTGATTGTTTACATCTAGTACTGGATGTTTGTTTCTAGAACTGATTGTTTACATCTACTACTGGATGTTTACTTATAGAACTGATTGTTTACATCTACTACTGGATGTTTACTTCTAGAACTGATTGTTTACATCTACTACTGGATGTTTGCTTCTAGAACTGATGGTTTACATCTACTACTGGATGTTTACTTCTTGAACTGATTGTTTACATCTACTACTGGATGTTTGCTTCTAGAACTGATTGTTTACATCTACTACTGGATGTTTACTTATAGAACTGATTGTTTACATCTACTACTGGATGTTTGCTTCTAGAACTGATTGTTTACATCTCTTTCTCTCTCTCTCTCTCTCTCTCTCTCTCTCTCTCTCTCTCTCTCTCTCTCTCTCTCTCAGCTTCAGAGGCTGAAGCGCTCCTTGTCCTTCAAGTCAGTGATGCGGAGTAAAAGTGTTGACAACTTCTTCCATCGGGCCATCAGCGAGGCTCCTCCTCCAGACCTAATCACAGAGTCTCTGCCTCCTGTGATGGAGCCACCCTCACCTCCACCCTTTCAGGAGCGTTCTTCGCCCTTTGATAGGTCACCATCGCTGTCACCATCCATTAGCCCCAACCCCTCACTGTCCTCTCGATCACCTTCAGTCAGCCCCTCCCTGTCAATCAACTCTGAAGTCCAGTCAGAGTCCCGCCCACTGAAAACTCACTGTTTCCAGGAGTATGTGTTTCGCCGGCCGACTGTCTGCCAACAGTGCAAGCAAATGATTACAGGTACACACACCTACATACTACATGTGCACACACACACACACACACACATATATATACCCACAGACCACATTTTCACATTTTACAAAGCCTAGTTAGCACAGAACTCTTAGGACATTTTAGGATTACTTAGTCTAGGTTAGGAGTCTTAGTCTAGGTTAGGATTACTTAGTCTAAGTTAGGAGTCTTAGTCTAGGTTAGGAGTCTTCATTACTACTTTTCTGTTGCAGTGTTACTCAGTCCAGTCCACACGCTTCACCACCCAGTCCACATTTTACCTTTAACTCAGCTCTCATTACTTCTGCATCAGGTATTCAGTGTTCCTGATGGCTGCAGCAATGTGAACTGGCCGAACTGTATTGAGAAATACAGTCATAGTAGTTACGTAGCTGAGTGAGGAGAATCCCTCAGTGAGTTTTAAGGACAACTCAGGGCATCTCGTACGTTCTGTGAGATGCTGTCCTGACATGACATCAGATCTCACTGTGTTTGTAGTCAGGAAAGTCAGTTCTGTCCTCTAAAATGAATCCACACTCACACTGTCATCCAGTAAATGCTCAGTCTGCATGAACATTTAGTTATAGTTATAGTTATTGCACAAAGTCTAAACATACATGCAAAGTATATATGAATAATAAATGAATTACAATTACAGTTAATGCATATAGCTCTCTGTGTCTGTCTTGTGCTGTCTCTCTCTCTGTCTCTCTGTCTCTGTGTCTCTCGTGCTGTCTCTCCCTCTATATCTCTTGTGCTGTCTCTGTTTGTTTTGCTGTCTCTCTGTAGGGAACTCTAAGCAGGGTTTGCGATGCAAAGCGTGTAAGCTAGGAGCTCATCTTTGGTGCTCATCAGAGCTCTCGCAACAAGCTTGCAATGGCAAGGTGAGTCTCACACACACACATACACTCTCTCATACACGCACTTTCTCTCTCACACACACACACACACACACATATACACACATGCACAAACACACACTCTGGGCCTATATATTGACATCCCAGCTTCTTTTGAACAAACCCAATGTAATGTGGGCTGAGGTGCTCTGGGTATCATCAGACTGGTCTCATGTCAGCATTATAAGATTGGCCCCACCTCTACAATATCAGACTGGCCCCGCCTCTACGATATCAGACAGTCCCCACCTCTGCATCATCACACAGGCCCCACCTCTGCATCATCACACAGGCCCCACCTCTGCATCATCACACAGGCCCCACCTCTGCATCATCACACAGGCCCCACCTCTGCATCATCACACAGGCCCCACCTCTGCATCATCACACAGTCCCCACCTCTGCATCATCACACAGGCCCCGCCTCTGTCCCACGTTTGAGGCTGGAGAGGCTGGGCTTCTTTAGCTAACTGGGTCAGCTGTGTTAATCAGGCTGACAGCACTCAGAGAGCATGAACTGACATGGCAGAGTTCATACAAGGGGAATGACATACAAGAGGAGAGGGGAGGAGGAGAGGAGAGGGGAGGAGGAGTAGAGAGGAGAGGAGGAGAGAGGGCGAGAGGAGAGAGGAGAGGAGAGGAGAGGGGGAGAGAGGGCGAGAGGAGTAGAGGAGAGAAGGATTAAACGGTCTTTGACCAGCATGGGTTTGTGGGAGGGACAGCAGGCATCTGTGGTCAGTGCTGGTTACTGATAATGCTGCAGAATATCTTTATCTCTCTTATTTTAAAGTCCTCTCACTCCTACTGTCTTGCTGTCTGCAGCTTCTAATTAGTCCTCCCGGTCTGTCTTCCTCTCTCTTCTTCTTCTCTTACACCTCAACATATTGCCAGGAGCAACTGAAGGAGTCCATGTGTTGTCGATGTGGTGGACATTGTGTCTAGTTATGTACATGGAGAGACACAGTTCAGTATGTGGAGAGACAGTTCTGTATGTGGAGAGACACAGCTCTGTATGTGGAGACAGTTCTGTATGTAGTGAGACACAGATCTGTATGTGGAGACAGTTCTGTATGTAGTGAGACACAGATCTGTATGTGGAGACAGTTCTGTATGTAGAGTCCACAGCTCTGTATGTGGAGACAGTTCTGTATGTAGTGAGACACAGATCTGTATGTGGAGACAGGAGACACAGATCTGTATGTGGAGACAGTTCTGTATGTAGAGTCCACAGCTCTGTATGTGGAGACAGTTCTGTATGTAGTGAGACACAGATCTGTATGTGGAGACAGTTCTGTATGTAGAGTCCACAGCTCTGTATGTGGAGACAGTTCTGTATGTAGTGAGACACAGATCTGTATGTGGAGACAGTTCTGTATGTAGTGAGACACAGATCTGTATGTGGAGACAGTTCTGTATGTAGTGAGACACAGATCTGTATGTGGAGACAGTTCTGTATGTAGTGAGACACAGATCTGTATGTGGAGACAGTTCTGTATGTAGTGAGACACAGATCTGTATGTGGAGACAGTTCTGTATGTAGAGTCCACAGCTCTGTATGTGGAGACAGTTCTGTATGTAGAGTCCACAGTTCTGCGTGTGCAGACACTCAGCTCTACCACTGGGCAGGTCGCCCAGCCTCAAATTGGCCACTTACACAACCAGGTCAATCTTCCAACATGAGTACTGATCTGCTGAGACAGCATATAATGAAATATTTTGCCCGTTAAATTGAACAATGCTCTGACCGGATTTTCCATCAGATATATTCCTTGGTCGTGCCCTGAGCTAACCCTGCATCTGGAGAGCTCCGAGATCCCTCGGTCTCATGACGGTGGAGGGGCTGCAGTCTCAGATGAAGCCGTGTTGATGTGCTCAGCCCACGTTCCACACGCTAGGATGAGAAAACCACTTCAGCCTCTACATGTGACTCTTATGCCTCCAAAGTCACTCACAGTATTTACCACGACACACGTATGTCAGTCTGTTAATGGCAGATGTCTAAATATAGGTATCCCACAGTACAGGGCTGTACTGTACATGAAGCGTTTTACAGGGGTGGAAAAATTCTGATCCCCTTTGAGAGGATCATTATCAGTGAAGGCTCTAACCTCACTAAAGTATCAGAGTCGTTTAAATGGTCCAGAGTCATAGAACGAGGGCAATTCGAAATAGGCATATAACCATCGCAAAGAGACATAACAAAAACACAACAGGCTACACAACATTAAAAGTTAGGACATAAACCGGGGCTAGGATAACAAACCAGGCTAGGAAAACAGGATTAACAACATCGGCTGTAGACCAGCGAAATCGAACTGAAAACGTGGGTATAAATACACAGGTTAATGAGGAAATAGACTTAGAAACAGGTGAACACAATAACGAGGGGTGGAGAACTAAACAAGGGGGCATGGAAACGGATTCCAAAACAAAGAGCACATGGAATAATGAAAACAAGGAAGTGATTGACAGGTAGGGAGGGGCCAATCCTGACAATAGTATTAAAGTGACTGTTCATGGTGGGTAGGTGGGCTGTAGTGTTGTGTTAGAGTTGTGTTACGTCATCCGAGTTGTGTTATATCATCTGAGTTGTTACATTGTTGCTACGAGTTACAAGTTGTTTTATGATATTTGAGTTAAGTTATTGAAGTGTCATGGTCTGCCCCTACCTCTTCTCTTGGGCCCATGGGGCTTCAGGTATACATTTGTGTACCTCCTTGTATGTTTCTTAGAGCATGTGTGTTCATCTGTGTTACTCATATCACTTGTCTCTTTTCTTGTTATCATTATGTGTTACACTCGTGTCTTGTTATCGTCGGTATATTTACGTGTGCGTGTTGTCTACGTTCTTGTTAATATTGTCCGTATTGTTAATATACCCTGTACATTTATGAAACGCTGTCTGCTCGCCATCCTGTTTCCTTGCAATTGTTGCACTAAGTTGTGTTAGGTTATCTGAGTTGTTAGGTTATCTGAGTTGTGTTATATTTGTGATATTTGAATTGTGATATGGTATCTAAGTTGTGTTAGGTTATCTGAGTTGTTAGGTTATCTGAGTTGTGTTATATTTGTGATATTTGAATTGTGATATGGTATCTAAGTTGTGTTAGGTTATCTGAGTTGTTAGGTTATCTGAGTTGTTACATATTTGTGATATTTGAGTTGTGATATGGTATCTAAGTTGAGTTACGTTATCTTAGTTGTGTTATGATATTTGAGTTGTGATATGGTATCTACGTTGTGTTACATTATCTGAGTTGTGTTTACCTTTCAGTATGTCACTTTATGGTGTTGCATTCCAACACTGGATCCTAATGATCTCAGAACACAACTGAGCATTTCACATCTCTTCAGTTTATCATCAGTTTATCACTTTCTCTCTCTCTCTCTCTCTCTCTCACACTTGTTCTCTCTCGCTCACTCTCAGGGGATCAGACTGCTGCTTTGTCACAGCTGTTTTGTGATGCGTGTCATTTGCAGTTATGTAAATGTTGTGAAATGCTCAACCTCTTACATAAGGAGGTCTGGGGGAAGTGAGAGTGCTGGCGTTAAGGCTGATGGGATGGTGCAGTGCCTCAGTGTTACAGGGTTTCTCCATCGCTAAGACACGTGTCTCAACACCTTTGACCCCTTTCTGAAAACTAAACACAAAATGTAACTAATCTACCCCAACGCCCAGTGTCAGTGTTTTCAGATCAAACACAAACCCAGAATCAAACCCTACTGAGTATTCACACTGTACCAGAAACGCTGTACCACAGTGTTCAGTGCAGGTAGCTCCACAAAGCAAATGTTTATTGTATGAATGTGCAGTGGTTGCCGTGGCGAGTGTAGGAAGGAATGACAGGGTTTGTTCCTCGATGACGTCCCTGGTCTTCTGCAGCTCAGCGCTGGGCAGTGTGTGGGCTCACCTCATCATCACATCATCATCACATCATCATCACATCATCCTGCCTCCCTCGCTCTTACTCCACCAACAAGAACGTTTTGCAGCCGCTCCAGTTTAATCTGAAATGTTCTTGGTTTTGGTCTTGCTCTTCGACGTCTTCCTCATCCTCACACCCCACCTCTAACACACTCTCTTCCTCCTCTACCTCTCCAACCAGGTCCTCCAGCGCTGGTATCAACCTTCACCTCCCCTGCCTCTGCAGTCTGAAATGGCGTTTACTGGTTGAATCACATCATTAGCAACAGTGTGGACAGTACTGAGTCACTGTGTGTAACCTGTGATGTCTGTGCTGTAACTGTGCTTAACTTCTGACACCTGTGGTCACGCTTCTGTATCTCCAGGTGCATTGTGGGGTGCACTGGGCTCCAGTGAGTGAGGGGGAATGTGTGAGCATGATCCTGTCTGTCTAGCTGGAAACTGTTCATGGTTTTGTCAAAGATCAGTGAATGGGTTCAGGTCACTGACCATTCAGTTCTGACTTCAATTCTGACTTCAGTTCTGACCCCATTCAGTTCTCACATTGTGGTTCAGTGTTTCAGCAATAGAGAAAAATGAAGTCTGTTTAAGGTTTAGCCAGTTTTAGGTTTGCCTGTGTTCGGACTAAGTGAGTCCACAGAGACATCGAGACCTGGGCCGTCAGTGTCCCGAGTTTCACTCCACGGGTTTCACTCTACACGTTTCACTCCACAGATTTCACTCCACGGGTTTCACTCTACGAATTTCACTCCACGGGTTTCACTCTACATGTTTCACTCCATGGGTTTCACTCCACGGGTTTCACTCTACGCATTTCACTCCACACGTTTCACTCCACGGGTTTCACTCCACACGTTTCACTCCACGGGTTTCACTCCACACGTTTCACTCGGATGTGCTCGGATGGCATTTCGGAGGCGTTTCTGACAGGGCTGAGGGCTCCTGTGACAGAATGTGCTGCGTTTAGAGCATCCAGGCAGCAGACAACACGCCCTAGTTGGACTTACTGCAGTATGGAAGTCTGACTGGTTGCCAATTTCAATGAATAATTTAAAGCTTGTAGTGTGAACTCCACATTTGTTCTTGTTCAGACACTTGGAAAAGTGTATTTGTGCTTTTGCATGCATATATGAACTTGTGTGTGTGTGTGTGTCTGTCTGTGTCTGCGTGTGTGTGTGTGTCTGCCCGTGTGTGTTTGTGTGTGTGTCTGTTTGTGTGTGTGTGTGCATGTGTGTGTACTTCAGCATGTGCACATGAAAGAGGTATAATGAGCCAGATTCACCTCCTGGAGCCAAGATTCTCTCTCTCTGTCCCCCTCTTTCTCTCAGTCTCCCAGTGTTTCTGTCTCTCTCTCCTTCTCTCTCTCCTTCTCTCTCTCTTTCTCACTCTTGGGAGGCTTCAGCTCCTGCCATGTCATCTGATTTTGTGTCACTTTCAGCACTTATGAGATCTTCTTGTTCGCTGAGCTCGATACTGCTGACCTCTCTCTCTGACACCGTGCGTTTTCCCCCGCTCCCTTATGACCTCTCTCTCTGACACAGTGCGTTTTCCCCCGCTCCCTTATGGACAGCATGGCCGTTTGTTAGGTGAGAGACTGGAGAGAATATCAGTTTATGAAGGAGTGTGACATCGATGACCTTTTGGGTGGTAGAGGTTGTCGTATGGTCTCTCCCACTCTCTCTCTATCTCTCTCTCTATCTCTCTCACTTAAAATATTGCCAATGCTGGCAAAAAAAACCAAGAGAAAATAGAGCCAAAGCATTTCACACTGTTTACAAATTTGCTGTGTGCAATCTGCCTCCACTTGTACTTATTCATCGTCTCCTGATTGGCCGGCTTTGAGCTCCGCAACGTCTGATAGGTGCAGTCCTGGCCGGGCGTTTGAGTAGAGGCAGGTGAAGAAGTAGAGGGGTGATGTGTTGGAGTGACGCCAATGAGCACTGAAGTGACCACTGTAGCTGGGTAGGAGTGTTTCACGCACGTGTCAAACGCACGCGCATGTCACGCACGTGTCAAACGCACGTGCATCTCACGCACGTGTCAAACACATGCACGTGTGTCTCCCACACATGCCCACTCGAGGTACAGGATGCCTGTGCCAGAACACAGTCCAGTGTGTGGGGTAGAACCCAGAACACAGTCCAGTGTGTGTGGGGTACAATCCAGAACACAGTCCAGTGTGTGGGGGTAGAACCCAGAATACAGTCCAGTGTGTGGGGTAGAACCCAGAATACAGTTCAGTGTGTGGGGTAGAACCCAGAATACAGTCCAGTGTGTGTGGGGTACAACCCAGAACACAGTCTAGTGTGTGGGGTAGAACCCAGAACACAGTCCAGTGTGTGGGGTAGAACCCAGAATACAGTCCAGTGTGTGTGGGTCTGTTTCTCCTTCCTGTGAATGAGCAGGTGTTGTACTGACATCTAACACATTAGACATGCAAAGAACTACTCCAAAAAGTTACATTCAGTGTTCATCTGTTCATGTGTGCTATGTTCACACACACACACACACACATGCGCGAATACACCAACAAACACACATTCACATAAAAAACACATACACACAGATGGACATACATAAAAATACAGAAACACACACATTATATATACACGCCAACATACACACATACACAAACAAATACACTAAATACACACATATACCAACATAGACACATACACAAACAAATACACTAAATACACACATATACCAACATAGACACATACACAAACAAATACACTAAATACACACATATACCAACATAGACACATACACAAACAAATACACTAAATACACACATATACCAACATACACACAAACACAAACAAATACACTAAATACACACATATACCAACATAGACACAAACACAAACAAATACACTAAATACACACATATACCAACATACACACACCCTTTATCCTTAAAGCTGAAGTAGCTGTGATATCACACCAGTGTAATGATCTTTGATATATGGCAGTATAATAATCTGATATACTGTATATAATCTTTTCACCCTCTGTGATGTCTCATTTCCTCTTTTCCTGATTACTGTCGTTATCCTCTGGAGAGGTTCTAGCTGACTTCCTGATTGGTTCTTACTAACTTCTTGATTGGTTCTTGCTGACTTCCTGATTGGTTCTAGTTGATTCCTGATTGGTTCTTGCTGACCTTTAGCCCTGTTTCTCTTATTTTCATCTGTTCATCATTCCTGGACCTCACTTCCCTCATTTTCCAGTCGGGGGCGTTCAAACGGAACTTCAGTTCTCCTCTGCTGACCAATGAGCTGTTTGGGGTCGTTAAAGAAGCTCCGCCCTCACGAGGTAAAATTGGAGCCCATTCTGATTCCTCAGAATAGCACAAAAAAAGGAAGTGATAGTCCATCATGTTCTCTCTATACACACACAGATACACACACATGTATATATACACACACTACACACACAGATATACACACATGCATATATACACACACTACACACACATGTATGCATACACACATACAAAGACATGCACATGTACATACAAATAGTCCTGTCCTTCATCACACATCATCTAAATGTGTGTTGTGTGTGTGTGTGTGTGTGCGTGTAGAACTGGGGAAGTGTGCTATAGACCCTGTGTATGAAGCCCTGCGATACGGAACATCTCTCGCTCAGATGAGCAGATCCAGTTTTGGCAGCATTTCAGAATCGCCATGTCATGAGGTCACACAGTCCTTACACCAGGTATCATATATCTGTCACAGAGTAACACAGGCCTGTCTCTGCAAAACACAAATCTGTCATGACGTCACACAGCCCTGAGAAGTAATACAAATCTAGGGTTTTGTATCTGCCAACACAGTTGTATCCAACCCCATTTCATGAACCTGTTACCTCTTGTTACCAAGTAACACAAACGCATAAGGTAGTACAAATCATATATCCAGATGGCACATCTCCATCACCAGAAAATATGGCACTAACCGTTGTACCTTGAGATTTTGGGTAAGAAGTCATAAGAATACAGTGTAGTAACTGGCCACCTTTCACAATACAAGCATCTGTTATTCACCTGCAAGGCTGAATAAACAAACTGCCTTCATTACGTATTACCTCATTCACACTACCCTCCCAAGTGACAGTTTCTGTTGCCTCTCTCTCCCTCTCTCTCTCTCTCTCTCTCTCTCTCTCTCTCTCTGAAGAGTAATGGAGGAGAGGAGAATGTGCATCGGGAACCCATTACTGAGGAGGTGTCTGTCTGTGACTCTGAGGGTGAGACACGTCACCAGCCCTGCAAAACCCCTGTAATAGCTTTGCGTGTACAGCAGTTACAGTGCGGGTCTTAAGTCAATTACAGCACGAGTCCTTATTCAGTTACAGTTCAAGTCTTATTTCAAGTACAGTGTGGGCCTAAATTCAGTTACAGTACAAGTCTTACAGTTACAGTGTGGATCTTAATTCAGTTACAGTGTGAGTCTTACAGTTACAGTGTGGATCTTAATTCAGTTACAGTGTGGACTAGGGCTACATTGCTGGTTTTTCAGTATATATATATACCCTGTGTTCTTAATGCCCTGTGTTCTTAATACCCCATGTTCTTAATGCCCCGTGGTCTTAATGCCCCATGTTCTTAATACCCCATGTTCTTAATGCCCCGTGTTCTTAATACCCCATGTTCTTAATGCCCCGTGGTCTTAATACCCCGTGGTCTTAATGCCCTGTGGTCTTAATGCCCAGTGTTCTTAATGCCCAGTGGTCTTAATGCCTCGTTGCTGGTCATTGGTTCAAGTCTCCTGTTCCTTGTCTGGTCCACTTCCCTCCACTGTTCTCAGTTTGTTTCAGGTTTGTTCAGGTGGGTTTTATTTCATTATCCCAGTGGTCTGTCTGTCTGTATTTAAATATTCTAGTACGTTCATTTCATGTTGTACTTATTTGGTTTTTGATGTGTCAGTGTTTCTGTTAATTATTCCACGTCGTTCCCGTAAAGCCAGTCCTTGTCTGTATGTTGGGAATTTTACTCTAGCCTGGTCTGCCGAAAGTATTTCTGTTAATGCCCCTAATAAACCTCGCCTCTCTACACACTTAATGCCCCTATTAAATCTTGTCTCTATGCACTTGTGTCCACCTCAGTCATGACGGAAGGAGACTCAACGTTTACACCGCTCGGAAATGGCCATGAAAAAGAATTATAAATGCTAGCTAGCCAGTTAGCTAGTGTTTACAGTCCACTTACTTTCATTTACATTAATTCCTTTACGCTCCAAAGCTAGCTAGCGCAAACAACTTCCCACAAGAAAAAACAAAGCATGCCAACTGGCTAAAATGAGTTTCACAAAACATGGTTTACCTTTACTTCCTACTGAAAACTCCACTGGTTTGACTGACACACAGCTCAGCAACAAGCACTTCCTGTGTGTTGTACCTCCCCTTTTACACACTTCCTGTGTGCTGTACCTCCCCTTTTACACACTTCCTGTGTGTTGTACCTCCCCTTTTACATACTTCCTGTGTGTTGTACCTGCCCTTTCTGTCAGATCTGCCGTTTGCAATTTATTTCTGTTGACTACTGGTAAAAGGCTACCAAAGTTAATATTCCGTCTCCATTTTAGAACATCGTCACCATATTCATCGTGGTATACCGAAATACCGTAATACCACCGTAATACCACACAACCCTAGTGTGGCCCCTGTTAAAGGCCTGTGTTAAGGGCCTGTGTTAAAGGCCCCTGTTAAAGGCCCTTGTTAAAGGCCCCTGTTAAAGGCCCTTGTTAAAGGCCCCTGTTAAAGACCCCTGTTAAAGGCCTGTCTTAAAGGACCCTGTTAAGGCTTCTTCTTTAAGTGAAGTGCAAGTCATTTCCATTGTAGTCAAAAACAGATTTCAGATGTGACCTGCAGCCTGGTCCAACCATGTCTTCTCTCTCTCTCTCTTTCTCTCTCTCTCTCTCTCTCTCTCTCTCTCTAGTGGTTTCTCTGGCTGACAGTGACAAGGGTGACACTGAGGACAGGGTCAGTTTAAAGGTAAGAGATTAGTGGGTATTTATTAATGTATTTATGTTTTATTAATGAATTCATGATTTAATTTATTTATGAATCCCCACAGAGAGTGTGTGTGACTCTCTTTAGGTACAGAGTGTGTGTGACTCTCTTTAGGTACAGAGTGTGTGTTATTGCCTTTAGGTACAGGGTGTGTGTGACTCTCTTTAGGTACAGAGTGTGTGTAGGTACAGAGTGTGTGTGATTGCTTTTAGGTACAGGGTGTGTGTGACTCTCTTTAGGTACAGAGTGTGTGTTATTGCCTTTAGGTACAGGGTGTGTGTGACTCTCTTTAGGTACAGAGTGTGTGTTACTGCCTTTAGGTACAGAGTGTGTGTGACTCTCTTTAGGTACAGAGTGTGTGTTATTGCCTTTAGGTACAGGGTGTTTGTGACTCTCTTTAGGTACAGAGAGTGTGTTATTGCCTTTAGGTACAGAGTGTGTGTTACTCTCTATTCCATCTGTTGAGAACTCCGTTTGCTATAATCAATCATTCCAGTCCCAACACATATGTATACACCACAAAAATATTTAATATTCACCATAGTGATTTTGTGCCAGACTGTGATTTTTAAAGTAGAATGTCATGCAAGTCTTATGTTTGTGTGTGCGCACGTGTGTGTGTGTGTGTGTGCGTGTGTGTGTATGTGTGTGTGTGTGTGAGTATATTTATAGGCTCCTAGACGCATTGAGGTTCACTCCATTCACACATATGTAGCTTTGTACAAGTTCCTCCCACAGGAAAAGAATGACCTGGAGCTACAGTAAGTGAACACTGTGTGTGTTTGTGTGTGTGTGTGTGTGTGTGTGTGAATGCGCATATGTGGTTGTTTTTATTTGTCCTTGTGTGGAACTATTATTATTTGCCCTCTTGCACACACACACACACACACACACACACACACACACGTTCCTTCCTAGGTCAGTGTCAGTTCTGGCTGCGGTATGAGAATATGATGAGGAAGCAATAGCAGCACCAGATGCAGCCCCAGTGCACTGGGGGGTTTTCTTAACGCCCCAAGTTAGAGCAGACAGTGCAGCACAGCTCAGCACCACACAGTCCTGCAGTCCTGCAGAGTCCTGCACAGCACCACACAGTCCTGCAGTCCTGCAGAGTCCTGCACAGCACCACACAGTCCTGCAGAGTCCTGCACAGCACCACACAGTCCTGCAGTCCTGCAGAGTCCTGCACAGCACCACACAGTCCTGCAGAGTCCTGCACAGCACCACACAGTCCTGCCCAGCACCACACAGTCCTGCACAACATCACACAATCCTGCACAGCACCACACAGTCCTGCAGAGTCCTGCACAGCACCACACAGTCCTGCAGAGTCCTGCACAGCACCACACAGTCCTGCAGAGTCCTGCACAGCACCACACAGTCCTGCCCAGCACCACACAGTCCTGCACAACATCACACAATCCTGCACAGCACCACACAGTCCTGCAGAGTCCTGCACAGCACCACACAGTCCTGCCCAGCACCACACAGTCCTGCACAACATCACACAATCCTGCACAGCACCATACAGTCCTGCACAGCACTAAACAGTCCTGTACAGTACCACACAGTTTAGTGACTTAGCTGTATGGGTTCAGTGTGTCTGTAGGTCGTTTTTTTTTACATGTAGGTATAGTTCCTCAAGAGAGACACCATGAAGTCATCCAGGAGCCTCATTAGGAGAGGGACTCTGTCCCGTTACGGGGCTGTCTCTCAGTAGGAGAGGGACCGTGTCCCGTTACGGCGCTGTCTCTCATTAGGACAGGGCTGTGTCCTGTTTCGGGGCTGTCTCTCATTAGGAGCGGGACCGTGTCCCGTTACGGGGCTGTCTCTCATTAGGAGAGGGACCGTGTCCCGTTTCGGGGCTGTCTCTCATTAGGAGAGGGCTGTGTCCTGTTTTGGGGCTGTCTCTCATTAGGAGAGGGACTGTGTCCCGTTACGGGGCTGTCTCTCATTAGGAGAGGGACTCTGTCCCGTTACGGGGCTGTCTCTCATTAGGAGAGGGACCGTGTCCCGTTACGTCCTGTTACAGGGCTGTGTCCTGTCTCTCATTAGGACAGGGGCTGTGTCCTGTTTCGGGGCTGTCTCTCATTAGGAGCGGGACCGTGTCCCGTTTCGGGGCTGTCTCTCATTAGGAGAGGGCTGTGTCCTGTTTTGGGGCTGTCTCTCATTAGGAGAGGGACTGTGTCCCGTTACGGGGCTGTCTCTCATTAGGAGAGGGACTGTGTCCCGTTACGGGGCTGTCTCTCATTAGGAGAGGGCCGTGTCCTGTTTCGGGGCTGTCTCTCTTAAAGGAACAGTTCACTCCAAAATGATAATGATGCTCATCTTAGATAATGAAGGAGAAGAAGAGGCTTATTTGTTAATAGCTGCAACTCTGCATATAACAAAGAGACAATCGTCCTTTTATCTTTCATCGCTCTGTTCCCTCCTGGGCTGTTCCCTACTGGGCTGTTCCCTTTTGGGCTGTTCCCTCCTGGGCTGTTCCCTTTTGGACTGTTCCCTCCTGGGCTGTTCCCTCCTGGGCTGTTCCCTTCTGGGCTGTTCCCTTCTGGGCTGTTCCCTTTTGGACTGTTCCCTTCTGGGCTGTTCCCTTCTGTTCCCTAACTGATTTATGTATGACTGCAGGTCTATGGGGAGTTGAATGTTTCTCTGCTAGAATGATCTGACGGTGAGAATGTTGTTAACTACACTCTCCCCCTGCCCTCCCTCTCTCTCTCTATCTCCCTCTACCTTTCCCTCTCCCCCCTCTATCTCTCTCTCTCCCTCCCTCTCTCTCTCTCTCCCTCTCTCTCTCTTTCCCTCCCTCTCTCTCTCTCTCTCTCTCCCCCTGTTTGTGGGACAGGCCTGGTGACCGTGTGCAGGTGATAGATGACTCCAACGAGGACTGGTGGAAGGTAAGACCTTATATATGAGAAGCCCATTGCTGCGAGTGTGTGTGTGTGTGTTCCTGCAACATTACAGAAAAGTTGCATGAGGCTGCTGTTCCCACAGTACACTTGAAGCAGCTCTCCAAGAAACCGTAGCAGATCTGAACTACTTATGCAGCTGATGCTGCGTGCCTTATGAACTCGGGCGTGTCTGCTGATCTCGTCTGAGGCTACATGCTCAGCCGTCTCACTCGGCCACCCCGGGATTAAACAGACCAGGCGCATCATTCCCCTGCTGCTGTGATGTAGGCACACAGTTGGAGTTACAGTGCTTGGAGTAAACAGCTCATTTGGGCTGATGGAACATGTGAACTTGGCTGAGTCAGTACTGAGAGGAGTCTGAACGCAGCACTACCCAGATGTACCTACAGGGGTCGCTCCAGGCCTCAGCTTCAAACAGGTGTCACTCATGAAGACTCGGCAGGCTGTTTGTCTCTCTTCTGCGTGCTCTCACGTGCATTAACTTCCTGTGTCCGTCCGTACGGTTGCTTCTCTGTTTCCTCCACATCCTCCCCTGCTGAAAGGCATGCGGGCTTGAGCTAGTACCACGCTCCGGTTGTCATGGTCACCTGCCCCTTAGACACGCCTGCCGCTGCTGTTCTAGTCCCTGTGTGCAGCGAGGGAGAGAGGAAGGGAGCGAGGGAGAGAGGGAGTGAGAGAGAGAAGGAGGGAGTGAGAGAGAGAGGGAGGGAGGGAGTGAGAGAGGGAGTGAGAGAGAGAGGGAGGGAGGGAGGAGAGAGAGGGAGGGAGGGGAGGGAGGGAGGGAGAGAGGGAGGGAGTGTAACGGAGTGGGTCACGGGGTTCTGACAGCAGAGAAACAGAGCTTGATGAAAAATTAATAAGCCTTCCGCTCCACTGATGGAAGCGAGACCCTCAGCGGGACCCTGGGAAGACGGCACCTCAGCGGGACACGTGGAGCACACGTGGGCAAAGACACACACACACACACGCTCACACACACACTTATACAAACATGCAGACAGCCTGACACAAACATGCACACACAAACAGGCACTCGTGTGCATACCCACACATACACACACATACCCACACATACCCACACAGACACACAAACACCTGAAGACTTCTTTTCTTTTTTACCCTTTTAATACCTAGTGAGACAGAGTTCCATTCTGCACTTGAGTTCTTGTCAGACTCACAGTCAGATGTAAAAGAAAAACATATATTTAGTTGCACAATTTAGAGGTGTACAGCGTAGTAAGCACATCATTTTGCTGAATTTGTTTCTTGAACCATGTGTGTACACTGTGTATACAGAACCTGGATACCTTCATTATGTAAGTAATAGGTCAGTACACTGCATGCATGCTGACCTGAAATGGACCATCTGGGTTTGAGACACAGTGACCTCTTCACACACAGACCTGAGGACAAAGGGGGGAGGCGCCGTGATCACAAAGGGGGAGGCGTTGTGATCACAAAGGGGGGAGGCGCCGTGATCACAAAGGGGGAGGCGTTGTGATCACAAAGGGGGGAGGCCTCACCCCGAACACACTGGCCCTGATCCCAGAGGCATCCACTCACCACAAGCAGTTATCCTGCTTTATAATAACCTTAGTGATTTTATGGTGATTTTTCTAGATTTCGTTAAAATTAAGAAGCAAGAACAGATTGTCTTCCCCTCCAAAAGCTGGTGTAACGTCCCTGCAACTTTCTATGAATTTGCAGCCAGTAACATTTTTCAACATTGCGCTGTTCTCTTGGGACACTGAGTCATATTTGCCCCCTGCAGACTGCTAACAAAGGACCCCCTAGCTGAGAATCCACAAATAAAATAAAAACGCTAGCAGAGGACCCACTAACAGAGGACATGGTGACAGAGGACACGCTAACAGAGAACCACTAACAGAGGACACGCTAACAGAGGACCCGCTAACAGAGAACCACTAACAGAGGATACGCTAACAGGACCCGCTAACAGAGGACACGCTAACAGAGAACCACTAACAGAGGACACGCTAACAGAGGACCCGCTAACAGAGAACCACTAACAGAGGATACGCTAACAGGACCCGCTAACAGAGAACCACTAACAGAGGACACGCTAACAGAGAACCACTAACAGAGGACACGCTAACAGGACCCGCTAACAGAGAACCACTAACAGAGGACCCGGTAACAGAGAACCACTAACAGAGGACATGCTAACAGGGGACACGCTAACAGAGGACCCGCTAACAGAGGACACGCTAACAGAGAACCCGCTAACAGAGGCTGGCAGGTCCAGTGCACATAAGCTACTTATATGCACTAAAAACCCCAGAATGACACTGCACTGTCATCATGTGATGTGAGACGTGTGTGTACCTCCAGCGCCCCACTGATGTTGGTTTCACAGAGTTTGGTGTTGAGTCATACAAATCAAAGAACCCAAGAGAAAAACCTCGCAGACTTTTTTGGTTGGAGTTGCTATGGCAACTAACTGGTATATGTGTGTATGTGTGTTTCAGGGGAAGAGTCGCAATAAAGTTGGTTTTTTCCCAGCGAACTTTGTACAGAGGGTGCGTCCTGGAGAGCGAGTGTGGAAGGTCACGGAAGGCTTCCATGGTGACCGCGAGAAAGGTCACATGACAGTGAAAGAGCTGCAGGTAGGCTAAGGCATACATTACAACACACACACACATATATAAGTGCACACACACATATACACTCACAAAGCACAGGAAGATCTTACTCATACTCCTGGAACAGGTTGACTGGTGTTTCATTATGCTGTCGTTTTGACCTGTGGGCTCAGGTGTGTGTGGGTAAAGGTGAGGAGGACGACGGCTTTCTGAAGCTGAGCAGCGGGAGGAAACGTGGTCTCGTGCCCTCGCAATGTGTGCTGGAGATTTAAACCACGCCCCCTGGCCAGCCATCCGGGATATAAACCACGCCCCCTGGACATCCATCCGAGAGATAAACCACACCCCCTGGTCAGCCATCTGGGAGATAAACCACACCCCCTGGACATCCATCCGGGAGATAAACCACACCCCCTGGTCAGCCATCTGGGAGATAAACCACACCCCCAGGACATCCATCCGGGAGATAAACCACACCCCCTGCTCAGCATAGGGGCAGCAGGATCTACACATACTCTCACACCCAGACGGCAGGGACACACACCCCACAAACACAAACATTCACGCACAGACACACACACGTAGCGGAGAGAGTGAGCATCTGGAAGCTCCAGAACAGAGAGTTCACCTGAGCCTCAAAGGAGCATCTACACACCTGTACCGTCAGCACAAACACACCTGTACCGTCAGTACCAACACACCTGTACCGCTAGCACCAACACACCTGTACCGCCAGCACCAACACACCTGTACCTTCAGCACAAACACACCTATACCGTCAGCACCACCTCTATCATCAGTACCAGTGCATCTACGCACCTATGCTGTCAGGACCAACACACCTGTGCTATCAGCACCAACACACCTGTACCGTCAGTACCAACACACCTGTACCATCAGCACCAACACACCTGTACCGTCAGCACCACCTCTATCATCAGTACCAGTGCATCTACGCACCTACTGTATGCTGTCAGCACCAACACACCTGTGCTATCAGCACCAACACACCTGTACTGTGAGGACAAATGAACCTACATACCTGTGTCAGCAGTAAAAGCAATGGAGAAACTAAGAAGAGTGTCACTAAGGCATCTCGGCCATGCGAGCCAGTCACCACATGGGGCTTTCAGGAGACTGCAGGGCCAGCTGCCTGATCTGACCTCTAACAAACACAATCTTTGGGGTGTCCTTTGTTGGACCTGTTGCACTGTATCTGCCAATCAGCTGTGTTTATATTTGAGGAAACTGTAGCAGAATAGTACACGAGTGTGTGTTACCCTGTCCATGGTGCGAATGTGTGTTCACTAACACTGTCTAGCCTGTTAAAGGGACACGTCAGTTAAAGTAGCCAATATGGCTAGAAGGGAATTAACACTAGAGAGGATTGGTTTGTGAGATCTCATTTGCATAATTGTTTTATTCAGTATTTATGCAAGAGGAGACTCATTTGCATAACAGTTTCATTCAATATTAGCAACTTTAGGGAATCGTTTTAGAGAATTACTGTGAGATTTAACAGTAGAGGTTGATATGAGTATATCCAATTACATCTCACCTTTGAAACTGAGTCTTGGAGCTGTTCTCATAAGACAGCAAACAGAATGCTTTTCCCATCTGAAGTTAACCTGTAGTTTGCTTGAGCCATAAGGTCATTTCTAACTACTTTTAGCATGTTGTGTTAACCACATGTCGAATCTTCTGAGTCTGTGTGCAGTTCTAACTAAAAAGATCTTTTTTATTGCATTAAATTGCATCTGCATCACCACCACCACACAGGATTACCACTAAGTTACCACTAGGTTACCACAGGATTACCACTAGGTTACCACAGGATTACCACTAAGTTACCACTGGATTACCACTATGTTACTTCTGTGTAACCACTATATATCGGTGTCCCTGTGCTAGTCTCTCTCTCTCTCTCTCTCTCTCTCTCCCCCCCCCCCTCCCCATCTTGTAGCAGGCCTAATCAGTTCTACCTTCCTTCTCAGAAGGCAACTTCTTTAATCAATCATTAATCTAATTATATATGTAATACATGGCTGTCATAAAGGCACCACCAGAACAAAGCTTTCTGATAGGCTGGAAAACAATCACGAGGTTTCCACGACATTCCAGTTTAACACAAGATCTGAGTTTAGCATGTAAACAGTTAGCAGTTTAGATTCTCACCAGCTTATGATCTCTGCTAATGCATCTGGTATCAGTTCCTTTTTACAAATTTCAGAAGTCAGCTACACCTGAACACTTAAGTGATGTCCCAGAGCCCAGACACGTGATTAAAAACATATATGTATATGACACAAAAGCTTTTATACATGGCAAAGTATCCTTTATTGATGCCAGTTAATACCAGTGCAGCCTATGCTGGATTAAGTCCCCTGAGTTTCAAATAGCTGTTCCCTAGGTGCTCTGTGGAGGGTATGGAGTCCATCACTTGTAGTGCACGTATATAGAGAGCTGGGCAGCTATCTGGACATCAGCCTGTATAAGCGTGTAAAACCAGCCCGTCAGTTAACGACTTCAGGTTGTGTTTCTTGTAAACTTGAAGCACTTGTAAACATGCTGTACTGAGCTATGTCCCCAGGGGGGACGTCCACGCCGCATTTCCACCCGAGCTGCACAGCCGCTGAAGGTCCCGTTCCCCCTGAAGGTCCCACTTATCTGGTGGGGTGTGGTAGTGTGTGGTGTATTAGAGTGGAGTGTGGTGTATTAGGGTGGGGCATTGTGGGGTGTATTAGGCTGGGGTGTGGTAGGGTGGGCTGAGGTAGGGTGGGGTGTATTAGGGTGGGATGTGGTAGTGTGTGGGATGTATTAGGGTGGGGTGTGCTAGTGTGGGGGTGTATTGGGGTGGGGTGCAGTAGTGTGGGGTGTGGTTGTGTGTGGGGTGTATTATGGTGGGTGTGGTAGTGTGGGGTGTATTAGGGTGGGTGTGGTAGGGTGTAGGGAGTATTAGGGTAGGTGTGGTAGTGTGAGGTGTGGTAGGGTGGGGTGTGGTAGTGTGTGGGTGTATTAGGGTGGGGTGTGGTAGGGTGTGGGGAGTATTAGGGTGGGTGTGGTAGTGTGGGGTGTATTAGGGTGGGTGTGGTAGTGTGGGGTGTATTAGGGTGGGTGTGGTAGTGTGGGGTGTGGTAGGGTGTGGGGTGTATTAGGGTGGGTGTGGTAGGGTGGGGTGTGGTAGGGTGTGGGGTGTATTAGGGTGGGTGTGGTAGGGTGGGTTGCGCCCCAAACCATGAACTCCATAAGCCTCGACAGGGAGCCCACAGCTACACTAGAGACTGAAATCAAACAGCCGAAATCAGTGTTATATCTGAGGGGTGTGGAGGTGTTTGGGCTTCACAACTGGGTTCCTGAGACATCCACAACTCCAGCTCCTCACTAGCAGACCACGCCAAGGCCTACTACACTGCTACTTCCACATTACTTCTGAATAATCTTTGGAAGCCATCAAAAATCACCTTTTTCACCTTTACGAGGAGGAGGAAGCCATTCCTCATAACTACACAGGTCACCTCCACCTCTGCCTTCTCCCTCCCATATAACTACACAGGTCACCTCCACCCCTGCCTTCTCCCTCCCGTCACTACTGATGTCCTTCTTGTAGCCCATGTAATCATGCACACGTCGATATCACTGATACTTTCATCTGAAACTTACAATGTGTTTCCAATTGGAAAAAATATGTTGGATGTACTTAGAAACGACACGGGTTTCACCTGCTGTTTCTCATTACAGCTTCCCACCAAGAAACTGTTGTAGGTTTCAGAAGCTTCACGTGAGACCCACAGCTCCTTTTAGAACATGTTCAAGATTCAGGCTGAATAAAAGTGCACAATAAAAGCCACAAAAACAACAAGCTGAAACATGCAGGAGCCAGGAGGATGTGTCTGTAGTACACGTGACCACTTCACGTGTGTAAAATAACCATTTTTAACAAGGTTTTATCATTCATTGTCTGTAGTACACGTGATCACGTGTGTAAAACAACATTTTTAACAAGGTTTTATCATTCATTGTCTGTAGTACACGTGACCACGTGTGTAAAACATTTTTAACAAGATTTTATCATTCATTGTGTGTAGTACACATGACTTCACTTCACGTGTGTAAAACAATATTTTTAACAAGGTTTTATCATTCATTGTCTGTAGTACACGTGACTTCACCTCACGTGTGTAAAACAAACATTTTTAACAAGGTTTTATCATTCATTGTGTGTAGTACATGTGACTACACCACATGTAAAACATACCTGTTATCAAAAGGTTTTATCATGCATGAGTCTGTAGTACGTGACTATACTACACGTGTGTATAACACACTAGTTATCATAGGATCTTGTCAATTATGTCCATGAAAGTTTTGCAGACTAACAGAATGACCCAAACACGTTTTGCACCTACCACACGTGAGTGGGAGTTACATCCATAACAGATACAGAGGTTTGCAGGTTTTTGTTGATTGTTCTGTCTCGTCTTTTCTTCCTTCTCTTTTGCAAATGTCGTGTGTTTGGTGATTCAGGTTTGAACTGGTTTGTACTGATTCAGGTTTGAACTGGTTTGTACTGATTCAGGTTTGTACTGATACCTCACTGTAATACACTGGAATGGGTCTGTGGAAAAGCCCAGATGTGAACACGATGGACTGTAGGTCGAGTGTGTAGAACACACCTCCACGTGTGCATAGCAACCAACCCGAAAATGTTCCAATAAACGTGCAGAAACTAAATTAGATGTTGTGTCTTTGCTGGCTTTATGATCACTGAGGTGACAGGCCAATGTTAGGAGAAATCATCTGTTTTGAGGAATTTCCATTATATACATGCATACAGACAACATGACTCAGCAAACCTGTAGATGGTAATTAGAACATTTGAAGCAGCAGGCGTCCTGTCACAGCGCTGAGTCACTGCGCCTCCCCTTTAGGCAGATGAGCTACTAGTCAGAGCTCGAGTGACCAACTCCATGTACCACTGACTCCTGTACTTCTCAGAGGGCATCTCCATGGAGATGAATGCCTATCAGACATGCAGGCTCCAGATACGCTCATGCACTGTTCTTGAGTCAGGTCTATATCCAGGAGTCAGTACAGGTCTACATCCAGGGGTCAGTACAGGTCTATATCCAGGGGTCAGTACAGGTCTACACCTAGGAGTCAGTACAGGTCTATATCCAGGAGTCAGTACAGGTCTATATCCAGGGGTCAGTACAGGTCTACATCCAGGGGTCAGTATAGGTCTATATCCAGGGGTCAGTACAGGTCTACATCCAGGGGTCAGTACAGGTCTACATCCAGGGATCAGTACAGGTCTACATCCCGTACAGGTCAGTACAGGGGCATCACCCCAGACCCCCGTCCCCAGGGGTACACCAGCATTTCTGTTGATGAAGCAGGATCTCCGTGTCATTTGCAATCCAGAAAAATAATGTTTTACCCTATAATAAACATTCTAGCAAAAACCTCCATCTTAAGTGGTGCAGTGTGGGGGCAACTAATCATGAAGTCACCCACTCTCCTCCCCTAGTGGCTCAACACTCGCAAGCAATTTTAAAATTAGTTTCTGCCCCCAGAGCTGTCTGTCATAAATAAATAAACCCACCTGTCCTGAAAATTCTCCAGGAGACAGGCACTGAGACCCCACCCAGGGTGATGCAGGGTGGCCATCCGAGCATACAGAGCAGGACAGGTAGAGGTGGAGATGGAGGTGGTGGAGGCAGCACTGCGGCAGGTTCATCCTGCACTGAGTGAGAGTGGCGTTGCGCTGCCTTGTACAGCTCTGGAGGACGTTTACCCCGTGGGGGCCGGAGCACACGGGGACAGGACAGCACAACGCATACAAAACGGTTTCAGGTCATTAGACTGGACGTCCCCAACCTGCTGGACAGTTTAGACACACTGCCTGTTTTTTATTCTTTGCAGTAGCTGTGTGTGTGTGTGTGGCTTATTTAAAGGAGAGAGCACACAGGGATGTGCAGGTGTGCATATTACAAAGATACTTTATGAAGTGTTAAACGTCCTATAGGTGCGCTCATTAGATGTGGAATTTAGACTAGCACAGCTGTAGAGAGCGGCAGGTCTCTCTTCTCTACACCCTTGCTCAGGTCTTTGTCAGAAACACAAACAGCGCACAGAGGCAAAGACATTTGTCTATAGGTAAATGAATATGAGTTGTATGTGTGAATAACAAGTGTGCACGAGAGACATTTAAATTGAGTTCCAGCCCGTGTGTTATGAGCTCAGCTGTAGACGTGCACTTACACGATGCCCCTCCCATTACGAGCTCAGCTGTAGACGTGCACTTACACGATGCCCCTCCCGTTACGAGCTCAGCTGTAGACGTGCACTTACACGACGCCCCTCCCGTTACGAGCTCAGCTGTAGACGTGCACTTACACGACGCCCCTCCCGTTACGAGCTCAGCTGTAGACGTGCACTTACACGACGCCCCTCCCGTTACGAGCTCAGCTGTAGACGTGCACTTACACGATGCCCCTCCCCCAGCAGAGCCCGCCAGGCGGCCACAAGCTGCTTCTCAGGAGGATCCAGTAGAATAGGTGAAGCAGCAGAGATGCCAGTGTGTGCCAACCTTAACGAACCTTAATTAACTCATTACACCTTAATTAGACTAATTGGCATGGGAGGAGCCTGAGGGGGGCAGGGAGCTGAAGGGACACAGTTCCTCTGTGCCGTGATTCACCAGAACTCCCAATCATGCGATTGGCACTCTGCATGGTGAAAACACTGGAAGCTTTTCATGGTACCACACATAGGAAGAAATACAATTTCGCATCTGATTTGCATTTGAATTGCATCTGATTTTGTGGTGTCATTTCCTCATCTGCCAAATACACATTAAGTTTGACTAATCTAGTAAGAAAATTATTCTTTAAAGTCAATGATTAAATTCTGTACAGCTGAGTTTCATATTGATCCTGTGTCTTTGTAGTGCCTGTTCTTATGAAGTCAGCATGTCACAGCCAAACTACCCACCTACCCACAGTGGGGCTTATTTTGAAATTAAGGCTTGGCTCAGGCTATGGAATATAAAGCACAGAAAAACAAAAAACCTAAACAGAGGATGTCTCGAGTGAAATTAAATATTCATAAATGGTCTATGAATATTTATCTGCTGCATTAATGAGCACGCATTCACTTTTACTCTCGGAATCAGTCAAGGGCAGTGCAAGCTGACACTGTCTTCACCCAAATAGATGATCAATCAGGCCGCTTTATGGCAGCTGATTGGTCCACAGGGGAGCTGATCTCACCCTCTCTGTTATTCTCCTGCACGGACTAATGGCACCTTGTGGTAGTGCACCTCTCTGAGCCTTTAACCTTCCCCTTAGCTGTCCAGAAACAAGTGTCAAGTTAATTTTGTGCCAAATAACTACTGCTTAGTCAAAAGCGGCACATCCCATTGGCCACGGGCCTCTCCTGATGTTTATCACGAATATTCACAGGTGGTGGCAGAGTTGAATATGCATCCCAGCACTAGGGTCTGGGGTTTGTGTCCCTGCCTGGGTGGAGTTTACATGTTCTCCCCGTGTCCACGTGGGTTTCTGGGTTCCGGATTCCTCCCATAGTCCAAAAACACAGAGCGTAGATAAAAACTGGGTCCATAAAATCTGTCCTGGTGTGACTGTGTGAATGAGTGCTGGGTGTTGTCCTCTCTCTCCTCCCTGTTCCCAGCACAGGCCCCCAGGGGGCACTGCTTTCTGGTTGAGAATACCTGCTGCTGGTTGGTTGTGCAGTGCCCTTGGGTACCCATGCTCTGGAAGTGTAACTTCGTAGCATATCATGCTAGTATAACGTCAAAAACTCAAAAACCTGAAGAAACATTTTGAATCCTGATGGGAGTTTGATGGGAGTTTGATGGGAGTGCATGCTGGCTGTACTGTTGTTGCTCAATTACTACTGAATTACTGCTAATTCAGTATTCAGTTTAGTCAACAATGTAAGAACCTGTCATGTAAATATCTGTCATGCACCTGCCGTTTAAACACCGTAAGCAGATATTAATCAGGTTGCCTTAGTCAAATTTAGGTTGTAATTGGCATGAACAGAACCTGATTTACTGGTCTTGATTTCCCATCAGCATTTGTGTTTTGCACTAAGGGGTCATTCGCTTTATATGTGTGTAATCAGAAACAGATGGGTCACCAGATGAACACAGAACAGCATGACAACCAGTGAGGAACCCGTGAGATCTCACATGACATTTTCACATCAACAAGACCCGGACTGGGATCCAGCCCAAAACTCCTATTACTAAATTGCTGGCTATTGTTCGGGGAAACTCCTCCTCTGATTGGTCCACCCTGGCCCCGCCTCTGCCTTGGCACCACCTTCTCTTAATCTGCAGTGTCTGTATGTAGTGCATGTCCCTTCTGTGGGAACAGGCCTGCTTGGTTGTGCCTGTAAGCTCAGGCGTGTGAAGACAGCAGTTGAGTGTCTTCGATGGTTTGGCTGTGTTCTGGTCTAGATTCTGAAGCCTCCTCTGATCCGTCTGTCAGCCTGTGGTGAAGACACAACTGATCTTCATCTTGCTGGACTTGAGAATACTCACATACTCCTCTTCCCTCTGTCTATTACTGCCAGTCTTTCACTGTCTCATCCATCTTTCTCTCTCTCTCTCTCTCCCTCTCTGTCTCTGTCTCTCTCTGTCTCTCTGTTTCTCTGTTTGTGTGCCTGACTGTGTTGTCTGTGTGAATGGGCTGCAGTTATCCTGTTGTCTCCGCCCCCGGGCCAGTGGAGATCAGGGGGAGATGATGGTGCAGACGTGCTGTTGCAGTAGAGCTGGACACGCAGGCTGTCCGTTCCTCTGCCTCTTTAGCATCTAACCAGAAACAAGCGTGGTGATGTTGTCATCTTGGGCCGGGATGTTCTGTGGAGGTCGTGAGCTCACAGTTCCTTCTTTTCTGTTCTTTTTATTAACTCACTTCGTACTTTGCGAAACATCACACGTCTCTAGAGGATCTGGACTCCCGTCAGCATAAAACGTCAGATATGGAAGCGCTCTGTCGTTCTCTGGCTGACCCGTCTCCTTTATCTCCGCTGCCTTCTCCTTCCAGCCCCGCCCCCTGACCCTTCCAACTCCGCCCACTGACCCCTACAGTTGCTATGGGCTCCCAGCATCTCGGTGTAATTTCATCCCAAGGAATCAAAATCACTAACTAGTGTGAAAGTAGCCATGGTGTGTTCACCACGACGCAGCACTTTAATGTAGGACTCTTTGATGTTACAAATGAATATTTCACCTTTGCAGCTCTTACTTGACTGGGCAGAGTCTGTATTCTCTCCCGTGGATACAGATACCAGTCTGGAGACACACAGGTACCAACACAAAATACTGCATCATGTCACTGTGCTGCACTTGACTATAGCAAGAGTGGAGCTTATACCCCCACTTATAGTGGGGTGAGGGTGGAGGGGATTGGAGGCGGTGGAGAAATCATGACAGGTTCTGCAGTAGAAGGAGCTGTCAGCACATCTCCGGACTGTGTTGCCGTGGGGACTGTGTTGCCGTGGGGACCCCTCTGTCCATTCATGCACACAGTAGTGAGTTTATGTGCTCAGTGTGAATCCCTCAAAAATACAAAACACGCATGTATCAGCCTGAGGACACCATCCTGATTTTTGCACCTGGGTTGTGCCACATGTCTGCATGGATGAAGATTCACATTAGTGCAGTTGTGTGCACCTACAGAGGTATTGTTTTGGAGTATAGTGGTCCTCTGGATACAGCTGTTGTTTCCTTCCTGGGAGATCCAGTGTGCTTTGGAGGGAGCACTGGTATGGCGTGCTCTGATGATGATGCTGTTGCTGGATGAAGAGCACATAGCAGGCCTGCAGGGACCACGCTGATGTAGTCAATACGGAGCATCTCTGACAGTTTTAGAGGGTAAATTATGCAAATGAAGTCACAATATGACATATATCTACTGCAGTTTTATGGAAATCGCTAAAACGAGGCAGAGATTATCTGACTACGGGGAGGTATTCCACATACTCATACACAAACACACACAAGCTCATGCACACACACACACACTTTATCAGCACTGTGGGAATGTAGTTTGGTGTTGTTACTAAGTGATGTGTGTGTGAGTATCTCTTTGCTCTTATACTAGATTAACTTGTTTTGCTCAAAACACCAAACGTACTTTAGTTTAGTTTACTTGTCTGGTTCATCTATTTTTATTTTTTTGAAACACCAGCTGTCAAAAATCACTGGAGTCGAACCTTCAAACTGACATACCTGCTCCTACTGACATACCTGCTCCTACTGACACTACTGACTACCCATCCCAACTGACATCACACCTGCTCCTACTGACACACACCTGCTCCTACTGACACTACTGACACACCTGTTCCTACTGAAACTACTGACACACCTGCTCCTACTGACATCACACCTGCTCCTACTGACATCACACCTGCTCCTACTGACAACAAACCTGCTCCTACTGACAACACCCCTGCTCCTACTGACATCATACCTGCTCCTACTGACAACACACCTGCTCCTACTGACATTACACATGCGCGCGCTAACACACACACACACATACACACACACACAATGGAATGGAGCATGCTGGCTCCTGCTGCAGTTGTAGTAGATTACAATCTGAACTCTAAAACTCACACACCCACGTGGACACACACATAATCATATATTCATTTACCCACACACACACACAAACACATGGAGTCGTGCAACATTAAACATTATGAATCTGAAGGTGAGTAAGTGGATCAATGATTTGATTTTTTTAACAAGTGACACAAGGTCACTTGGTAACTGGATTTGTGACTGGTATCACCTTGGTGACTGGTTTGTGACTGGAATCACCTTGGTGACTGGTTTGTGACTGGTATCACCTTGGTGACTGGTTTATAACTGGTATTTCATAATTGCAGCATCTCATCTCATTCGCACCTTCTCATACGCTCTCGGTTAACGTTCTCCACTTAAAATTTAGTAAAAATTTCCCCACTTCTTCACTCTCAGTGGGCCGACAGGACAGGAGGCCTGAGATGGTGCTGGTGTGAAATCCAAAGGAGAGAATCCCGCCAATCCCACTACCCCACCCAACCCCACCATACCCCACCCAACCCCAGCCCACCACACCCTACCCCACCAAACCACAGCCACCACACCCCACCACACCCCACCCAACCCCACAACACCTCACTCTACCCCACCCAACCCCAGCCCAACCCCACCCTACCAATTATATATGGTATACTCTAATATTATATAAGGTATACTCCAATATTATATAATGTATACACTAATATTATATAAGGTATACTCTAATATTGTCAGGGCTGGCTCCAACGCGGCTCCTCCTGCCGCCACTAGGGGAAGCTCGCAGGCCGTTCCCAAACGTAGTTCCCGTAATCAGCAGTGATCTGTCACACCTGCGTTCAGCTCTACTTAAGGAAGCTGGTGGTGACTGATGACTGCTGAATCGTTTGGTTTTCATGCCTCTCGTCTCTCAGTCTTTTTCTAGTTTGGAAACGTGTTGCGTCGTTGGTGTTTCGTCACCGGTATTCTCCCTACTTTCTCTTTTTGCCTTTGTTTGTTCGAGTACTTTCCTCCTGCGCCGCTTCCTGGACTCCCTCAAGTTTTCCTCCCGCTGTCTTCTTCCTGTCAAGTTAGCTTTTGATTTGGGAAGGGTTTTCAGTTTGTTGCGGCGTTTGCCAGAGAGCCAGATACTTCCCCTGGTGTCTTTCGGTTTCCTTATTTTTCACGCGTTGTTTTTCCGTGTCTTTTCAGTTTGTTTATCAGTTTATTTCTTTGGTCTCCTCCCGTCCGTTTGCGGTTGAGTGTATTTCCTTTTTTACGCAACATTTTATTCCGCGTCCTTTTCAGTTTTATTTGTTGTGCTCCCGTACGTCTGCGGTCAAGTTTGTTTATTTTACGTGACATATCTTTCCGTGTTGGTTTCTGTTCGCTGTTTTTTCCCCTTCGTATATTTCCCCTACCGTTGTAATGCCGGGAGCGGTGTCGAGGCAAACGGCGGACACAAACGCTGAGGAGAGTGAGATTTATTAAAGGGCATTCCAAAATAAGGGTCGTACAGGCAGGCTTGCGTCAAATCCGTGAGAGTCCGACATGGAAACAAAACCAAGACTTAGCGACATATTGAACAAACTAAAGCTTTAGACAGAACGAAACACTAAAGCACAACCGCAAAACAAGCTGTAGAAACACAGTATACAAAGTACTGTACAAACCTAGGCTATATATACACCATAGCTAGCAAGAAACACGTTAATGAGGGGAAGGGTTACAAAACATAAGGCCGGACTATGAAACGCACATGGCTATCAAAACAAAACATGCACGATTGACAGGAGGAGGAGGGGCTAATCATGACAACCGTTTTTTTTTTTTGGGGGGGGTATTCGCTTGTTGGCGAATTATTATTATTGTCCGTTGTGCGAGTCGGCACTTGGGTCCACACATCTCCCGAGTTATCACGGGGTGGTCTCGTTCTCTGTGACTCACCGTGTTACAAATATTATACACTAAGTTGCTGTGAATAGCAAAGTGATGACATTTATTCAATATGTAAAGGCCCCTGCAAACATCACAACAATTCATCAGCCAGTCAATTCTGCTTACATCTAGTTAGAAGAGTCTTTCACTCCAGGTTAAATAGTACTCCAGAACTTCAGGCCACAGTTCTCTAACCCCAGCCCTGGAGCTCTGCATGTCTTTTGCCCCAGCCCCATGTCTTTTGCCCCAGTGCTGTCTAGCCTCTCCATGTGCCCCCAGGTCACGCTGGCTCAGTGCCACCACTGCAGAGCCGTAGCTTTCCTCTGATTGGCTATTTCTGCTCGTCCAACCACAGCCACTCTGCCGTAAATCCATTAGAGTTCAATGTGGTTATAAAAATCCTGAAAGCAGAGTTGGAATCCATTAAAGTGCCAGTGGTGGGGGGAGGGGTGGTTTAAATCCACATCAGACTCGATTTTAGCACCCCGCCATTTTCCCTAGCAGCTTTACTTCTGCCTCAGGCTCCACTTTTAGCCCCCCACTCTCTCTCGATCTCTCATTGTTTCTCTCTCTCCATTTCTCTCTATCTCACAAACCATCAGAATTTCAGCACAATGATTCCAGCAAGCTGTACTGTATATGGCATTCAGCTTGGTTGGAATGTGGAAACTCGGTGACACTGGAGTTGCGAAGGCAGTTTCCTGTGTGAACTCTCTGCTGCTGGAGGTGTAGCTTGTATTGGCAGAGGGAAATGTGCCTGATGAGAGAGACGATTCAGAGAGGCCAAGGGCACAGTGCACCCAGTGACGATTACTCAGGGCCAGTAGACTTTCACTGGACAAGCTCCTGAACTGGTTCCTGGAAGACTGCTTTTGCTTCACTTACATTCATTACTATTTGCAGTTTTAAATGCTGTCACAGATGCTGTCACAGAGGAGAACAACACAGTGTCATATTTATATCTGCATAGATAAATTCAACATATTACTGATATTATTTATATATATGCTTACTGTTACTGTAATGATACTATAGTATTATCTCTTGGGAAATGCATTTTGATGTCAAAATGGTTTCACACAGGAGTCATACAGGCTACATACAGGTGTTATTAAACTGTTGTTTACCAAGTCCTTTCCAAAATGGCCTTGCATACAGCAGCTGAGTTCACATGCACACATCTCTACCACTGAATCTGAAATCATTCCGGCATGTTTACATGGAATGTGATCTAATACGACCTGAGGAAACTTCACCCTCCCTCAGCATGGCACTTCTCCCCTTATATTATATTACAGACAGGGGAGGATACACACATGGAGTGGATGACCACTCAGGAGTGGGAGTGTGACTCAGCCCATCCAGAGTCCCTGTAGGACAACACTTCATTAAGTGTGCCATAGATGTCATTTACACCATCGCTACGGCAACCCAGCGCTATTGCAGAGACATTTGGTCCAAATTCAATCTGTGCGTCTGAGCAATTCATTATTTGCACATCACGCTGCCTCTATAATCAAAACCTGATTGATTCCTGATGTGACACCAAAGAGAAGCATCCCGAGGCTGACGTCTTGCTGGCCTTCAGGGAGCACAAAGCAGCACTGCTGAAGATCCTGGGCTCTCCAGACCCTGCGCTCTCCAGATCCTGGGCTCTCCAGATCCTGGGCTCTCCAGACCCTGCGCTCTCCAGACCCTGCGCTCTCCAGACCCTGCACTCTCCAGATGCTGGGCTCTCCAGACGCTGGGCTCTCCAGACCCTGCGCTCTCCAGACCCTAGGTTCTCCAGACCCTGGGCTCTCCAGACCCTGCGCTCTCCAGAGCTGACCCGCTGGCCTGGGCTGTGGATGGCTGCATCTGCACATGTTGCATAAGCATTCAGAGGATGTGCCTTGTTTCTTGGCTAATGTACAACACTGCCGTGTTGCTGCAGGCTCACGAGGCTCAGAAAGGACTGGTGTGTGTGTGGACATAAAAGCAGCTGTCACTAATCTTTCAAAATCCTGAAAAGGCATCATTATAGGGTCCCAGAAAAAACCCATCTGATGTCTTTCTCTCCCTCTCTCTCTATCCCTCCCTCTTTCTCTCTATCCCTCTCTCTCTGTCTGTCTGTCTCTCTGTCTCTCTCTCTCTCTCTGTCTGTCTCTCTGTCTCTCCTCTCTCTCCCTCCCTCTCTCTCCCTCCCTCTCTCTCTCCATGTCTCTCACCCACACACACTTGCATAAGATGCACATTTCTGTCAGAGCGCTGATCTCACTACCCCTCTCTTCGTCTCCATTAGGGACTTCGGTCTGGAAGACACACCCTCCCCGTTCTGCCTCTCCCTCTCTGAATTAGACACTGCAGTCTGGCATGTCCAGAGTCACAGTGTCCTGTCCCCATCTGTCCCTTTCTGTGACTTGAGAAGATGGACAACGTATCTTATTGTAATGATCAAAATGATCTTGGTTTTAGCAATGTCAAACAAGCAAGACACATGACAACAGCTCTCTGAGAACAGCAGTGCAGTAGACCTCTGGGTGTAAACGTGTGAAACGTGTGAAATGCGTGAAATGTGTAAAATGCATGTTGATGGTTTTTAAAAAAAGCTGCATTAGAAACACATTTCTGCTGTCAGCAGTTTGGGTTACATGTGGTGTCATGGCAACATCAGGGCTGCTGAAGCTGTTGTCCTCAGGACAGTGTGCAGTTGCTCAGTTACCAGCACACACTGCACATGAGGGCTTTTTGGCTGCAGAGATTTGTGTCATCCTGCTGTGTTGTTATTACCGCCATTATAGTGCCGTTATAATCAGGCATTGGGGTCCCCTTACTTCCCATGTCTGGGTGAGGCGGAATGATCCATAGTTCCATGGTTCTGTTCTGGAATGTGGGCGGGGCATCTCGGATCGATCTGACACTTATTTACACTCCTCAAGCCACATGTAGAGAATCCTCACTGACTGCACTCAAGACACTCAGAGTCGTTCTGTGTGCCCTCCAGCTAATCAGAGACCTGAACAGCAACCTTGATTTACCACAGAGGGTCTTGTTCTTGCCTGGCTCTTAAAAACAGAGACATTATTTTACACTGGAATAGCCACACAAGCGTCCTGACGTCTCTGAAACGCTCTCACAGCTTGGTGGCAAAGTCGATTCCCAGGAGAGCTGAGTTTTCGGAAGAACTCCATGAAGCAGCACCTGTAACTGCAATGACACCGACATGGATGGATTATATGAGAAATATTACTCTGTTATTCAGAGAAAGAGAATGGCATTGATGAGGAGGGTTAGGGTTAGGGTTGGGGTTAGGGCTAGGGTTGGGGTTAGGGTTGGGGTTGGGGTTATGGCTAGGGTTAGGATTAGGGCTAGGATTAAGGTTCACTTCATTTCACTTCCTCTCTTCTTCGTGGCCGAGGAATCCTCTTACATCATCAAAGACGGAGCGATAGAAGGAGATGATGAAATAATCATCAGTCTCACTGTGTGTTTACACTGTTTCTTATTATTCTTGCCATTTTTAATTCTCATCCTGTCTGTATATTAAATCAACCATGAAAGATTCAGGAGGGAGAAGCTGGAGGTGCAGGAGTTACACTGGAATTACAGACACACTGGACACACCCACCCACACACACACACACACACACACTGCGCGCACACACACACTGCACTCACACACACACACACACACCACAGGTGAGGTCACGTACACACTTGGACACTGATGTGACTAACCCAATCCTATTAGCTAGGGTTAGACCTAACAGAGCAGGTGAGTGGCCCAAGATTAGAGTGCTGTCTGATTCATTCAGTAAGCAAAGAGATGACGTCATCAGTCCCTGCTGATATCACACACACGTAGGTGAGCACATGCGCGTACACACGCACACACACACGCACACACACACTTTTTTCACTCATGCTTGGGGATCTTTTGATTTGTTAAACTTGCTATTTTAAGTAAGGGATAAACACTTGCTTGGACAGTCATGCGCTAGTGCTGGAGTTCCTGGGTGGAGCTCCTGGGTGGTTCTTCCTGAGACTCCACCGTTATTTACAGCTGAAAAGCAGCTGCTAATGCACGTCTACGATGTGATTAGGGAGTGTGTTCTAGCTCCAGTATTCTGCTCCTGCTCCTGCTCCCCCCGCCCCCACCCCCACCCAGCACCTCCATCTCACAGGGTGGTGCAGCTGCTAATGTCCACATAAAACACTAGCACCACCCGCACAAATCAGAGCCACAGTAATGGTTCCCTCACTACACCTACAAATGTGTGAAGTTTACAAACAGGCCTGTTGTGATCGGGGGAGCACACACCCGCCTCAAACTGCACCAGCAAACGCAGCGCTATGAATAATTAGTGTGTAATCAGAGTGATGCTGCTGTCTCACGGACACTCTGCTCTGTGCACCTGTGGCCCTGCAGGACAAAGTGTTGGTGAACTGGAGGCAGGTCCCCTCTCCTCCTCCCTGGATCACACACCAGGGGCCGACAGTGCCAACAACCAGAAGACAGCTGCTCAGACAAGGAGGCAGAGAAGTCGATTAGTCCTGGGCCTCCCTTACACACGCTCCCTTACACACGCTCCTTCACCACTATGCCATCTCCGGGGACGTACACGCCCAACGGGTCTTTTGCACACATTGCGACGTGTAGCTCAGCTGTCCTTCACCACACTGCTGTTCTGTTCTGACTCTCTTTACTCTTTTCACCTGAGCAATTTCACGTCAAACGTTTGGTTTAACAACTCCGTGTTCGGCACACCCGCCCGCATCCCGTCTGATTACATAAGGAAGGTGACTCATGTCTCAAAGACGAGCGTTCTTAGAAATGCCCACTCTGGCTTTACTGAAGAGTCAAGGTCATTCACTCCGTGGGATATTCTGGGACTCTTTTGTCCCTAAGACAAAATTAGTCTCGCAGTGAATTACATCATTTCCCCGCAGTTGAATCTCCTTTAAAAGCGGCCCGGGCTCTTCGCTGAACATCAGTACAATCGTTACTGTAATAATTACGGTTGTCAGCAAATTACCACACGGACATTCTGTACACAGCTGTAGTAAATCACACCGCACACTTTTATCCTCGCAGTGTTAACATTACTCGTGGAAAGCTGTTTCTGGCTACATCTGAAAAAGAAAGTGATTTTATTAGCAATGAATAAAGAGGCGCGCTAAAGCGGGAGCTCGTTCCGCGGTAACGGAGCTCCGCGGCGGGATGAAATGAATGCGCTTTCCCGGTTGGTGCCGACCGTATACGCGCAGCGGGCGGGGGGTATTTGAGAAGCGATGGAATCGAGGCATTGTGGACACAAGAGGCTTATCTCCCGGCCTCAGGCCCTGCTTTCTGCTGGACTGGACTGTCAGGACACACGCACACACGCACGCACGCACGCTCGCTCTTCCACTACCACTGCCACAGGCGACCTGATGATTTATTATAGCAGACTTGAAGCTTCAGGGGAGATTTACCCCGACGTGCGTGCCAATCACGTCACTTTTAATTGCAAAACAGCCGTTTGTAATTCCATGAATAAAACGTAGATAAGCGAATACATTTGAATTAATAATTTTCAATTAATAGCGTTTTTAAAATCTGCTTAGAATAAACCAAATAGCAAGTATACTTCCGATGCACAATCTGATATGACAAAATACAAACACAGATATAAAATAAAATAGCCTTGAAATGTTTAGTCTAACACAAAATGTATTAAGTGATGGATCACTTATACAGACTTAGCGAGCCTAGAGCACAAAGTACTTCAATATTCTGAGCTGAGATGACACATACTCGACAAAGCCCTGGACATTTTTAATATGGACGTCTCGCGTTTATCGTCCTAAGATGACAGTTCCCCACTGTAGCAGGTGTCTCATCCTCCCGTCAACACTAAAAAAGACACTGGTGCTACAAGAGATGGCGGTACTACACCATCTAGTGTTTGTAGTACGCAACTACCCATTAATAAAATAAAATCGACATATGTCATTGATTTGCATCTGTTGACTAAGCAGATAATAATTAACGTCGTAAAACGAGAGAAGAAAAACTACTTCACATTTATATCCCACAGAACGTTTGTACTGTAGTGGTGTAGCTGGACTCCATAAACATCCAACAGCTACAGCTGATCCAGAACACTACTGTGCTTTAAGCAGGAACAGGTCACTACTGAGGTTCTACATCATCTACTAGACCTTAAACCAGTTCACTGGGCTCAGGAAACATCTAACAGGTCTGGAGATCAGAACCCCTGGAGGAGCCCTTAGACACGTGGGCACAGGGCAGCTAGTAGAGCCTAGAGCTCAATCATGGAAAAGGAGCATTTGGTCTTCATGCGCCGCACAACTGGAAGCAGCCTCCAAAGTTTAGACAGGAAATGAAATTCTATGTACTTATGCTCAAACTCCATATATTATTTCACCAGCACTCCACATCAGCTTCAGTGCCGTTAAGTAATTTGCAATTAATTAATTAGGTTAACAACCTTAATTGTCCTACACTTTATTTCAAAAGGCACATTGAATTGCGTGCTGTATAAATCCTACGAATTATCCCCGTTTCTGGCATCTGGGTCAGAGAATATTTTACTCCTGTGAACGTTCATAGCAGGACGATCATCTTCAGACAACCCGCTCTGAAACCACCTTTGGCTTAAATCAGGACGCCAGACAAAACACGTTTTACTTTTGTGTGGGTTTTATTAGAACTGAAATAAGGGCAGGATGAAGGCGGAGCCTCATTTCTTGGTCTCCTCCTCCCTGGACAGGGTCTTAATGATCTCCTCCTTCTTGGCCTGCAGACGCTCCTCACGACGCTTGCGTGCCTCCCTGGTCTTGGAACGGCGGGCCTCTGCCTGATCCCTGGGGGAGGAGCACACACATTAGGTCCTGCACGACAAGCAGAGCCAACCTGCCTGCTAGGTACTCAGCCCCAACATCACCTGCCCGGGTCACTTTCCACCACAAACACTTGAGCGGCACGACAGCAGCAACGACGACTGCAGCAACGTAATCAGCTAGAAGCTCCTTAGCAACCACAAGGCATAAAAACTCCACAAACACCCTGCCATGCAATTGTGAGCTCACTAATCAACACGTACAAAAAAATAATTATACATATACGAGCTATAAAATAATGGACGGACAGTAATGACTGGGAGTGTGTCCTTCACAGAACAGGAGCCTAAAAACTTCACAAAGACCCAGAACAGCAGGATATCTGTTCAGAATGGATGAGCACGAGGACCATGAGGACCAGCTCGTCTACGGGACTGAGGCGCAACCATGGAAACGGGGGCGGGACTTACGAGAGGAGCTTCTTGCGAGCGCGGTCGGCCTTCAGCTTGTGGATGTGCTCCATCAGGATGCGTTTGTTCTTGAAGACGTTTCCCTTGGCCCGGAGGTACAGACTGTGGTACCTGGAGAGGACCGGACTGCCGTCAGTACACACCCACCATCACAGTGCAGCCCACCCCCCCTTAACACACACACTTATCTAAAAGGATAAACAAGGAAGGCTTGATGCATCTGGGCAGCAAGGGCCCATGGGAGTGTCCAGCTCCTGATGAGGGGCGGAGCCTCTGTGCCTGGGTGGGGCCTTACATGTGCCTGTCGATCTTCTTGGACTCCCTGTAGCGACGCAGCAGGCGGCGCAGGATCCTCATGCGGCGCATCCAGCAGAGTTTCTGAGGCATGCGGGCGTTGGCCGTGCCCTTCCGCTTACCTGCAGCCGCACAGGGAGGTAGAAGGGGCGTGAGCACACACACACAGCACGGGGCCAGAGCACAGGGCCACCACAAACGCCCCAGGACCACACACACTCCGTTATGACAAATGGGCTGACAGGAGGAAACAAATCTTCACATTTAAAAGGCACAAGGACTTTTCTCCATGCATGTGCAGTCTCAGGCTCACAGGCTCGTGTGTTCAGCAGGGCTCAGGAACACACACTGAGCTACAAATGTGGAGGGATTTACCAACAAACTTCACAGGCTCCATTTGCCTGTACAGCTTACTACGTTAAATGTGAACTCCACTGGGATCACATTCAGGTAGGTCGCCCACACACACACACACACGCGAGCGCACGCACCGATGCCCATGTGACGACCCTTGCGGCGTGCCAGTGTGTTCTTGCGACAGCGGGCACGAGAGTGCACAGTCACGGGCTTCTTGATGATCAGACCATCCTTCACCAGCTTGCGGATCTGTTGGCCTGGAATACAAACAACAATTTTGTAAATTAACTAAAATACGATATACATACATAGTAGTAAATGGTCAAATATCCCAATTAACTTTGGTCAGACCACAAAAGATTACCAGTTTATATAAAGCACACTCGTATCACGGTGTGATATCGAAGATAACTCACGCGAGTTGGCGTTGGCGATTTCATTGGTTTCGTTGGGATCCAGCCAGACCTTCTTTTTGCCACAGCGCAGGACGCTGGACGCCAGGCGCTTCTGGAGCCTGAGCATGCTGACAAACCACACGCACATTTCACAGCCGCTAACCCGATAGCCGACGTGCTCGATGACTTCGAGCTGCGATCAACTCGTTTTAAGTTACTGTACCAATATTACCTAACCAATATCAACACGTGCGATGCAGCACTAAGCAGTTCAGGTGTTTTACGGCTAGTTTTCTATTAATACTCTAACGTTATCTGGCCAAATGTCAAAAACAGACAAACTCGCCAACAGTAACCTACAGCTAGCTGGCTACATTCAACAAACCAACAAGAAAACGTATTGTACATAGGATTCGAAAATATTAGACTGTAATGTAATGTGGACACACGCAGTGTGGGTTATGTAACGTTAACTCGGTGTGGTCTATGGACCATTAACACGGAGTGGTGAAGGCCCACAGCGGGCCGCGCCACACACTTCAGCCCCCGGCTCTGAGGCCTGCACGGCCCACGCTCATTTCAACTATTACTACATTTCCAGACAAAAGTGAGAACCGTTTTAGAAGCTTTTCATTTGCCCCTACTTGTAGTTTTCATGTTTGTGAAAAAACATACGAATTATCATCGCGTTTTCTAGCGATTTTTAGCTATTTCGGCAGAAGCAAGGCTCGCGGTCTTACCTCATGGCTGCGGATCTGAGAGAGAAAGGAAAGAGCGGAAAGGCCGGCGGACCCTACCACTATAAGGGATGTGCGCACTACGTAGCGCAGACGCCTAAACACGGGCTTAGAAATAAACTGTTGCAGACATTTCAAAAGTTTATAGCGATTTCCTTTTTTATATAAAATTTTCATTTTATGAAACCGTCGCATGTTCTTGTATTACATTAAACCACACTATCATTCAGTTGAAAACGCAAGCAACATTAACCCCCCGCAGTCAGTTAGATGGTACATTCCTAAAATAATCGCTCAAGAAATGCACGATGGGAATTACTTTTGACCACGAGAAGGCGCTGTACCACATACGTACGACATCACACTGTGCTCCAGTGTGGCTGTTCTTCAATGATCATTAAGGTGCTGTTTTTTTAACCAACTGGGTTAACGAACGATGTTGTCCATGAAAGCCTAAATTGTTTAGCCCTTATCTAACTGCTGCATTCAATGTTTTATTTTCAGAGATCACAGTTGTGTTTCACCTGACACAAGGAAAGAACTACACATGTAAAAAAAAAAATAAGGTTATAAACGATTATTTTATTACATCAGTATTCTGTTAACATTACAACCTTCTCATATAAAACAGCTGAAATTAAACAATTTACAAAAAGTCCTCATGATTGCTGATTAGCTTTATTCAGCAACAAATACACACTATTGTTAAAACATCCTGACAAACCACAGTGACATTAAAAAGCAACTGAAAAACGACACATCGCGATACAAGAGGAGGAAAAGTACAGGCAGTTCCTCTCCCCCTGTAGTTTGGTCTGGAGTCCGTGACTGCTGTGTGCATCTAAAAGCCCTGCCCGATGTGAGTCTGTTGATGTTTTTTAAAGTTGCTGGAGTGACTGAAGCGTTTGCCGCACAGACTGCAGCCGTAGGGCCTCTCGCCCGTGTGGTACCTCTGATGGATCTTCAGGTAGCCGGACTGACTGAACCGCTTGCCACACACTGTGCACAAGTACGGCTTCTCTCCTGTGTGCACACGCTTGTGCTTCTTGAAGTCCCCGGCGTGGCTGAAGCCCCGGCCACAGAGGGCGCAGCAGAAGCGCTTCTCCACGCGGTGGTGGCGGGCGTGGAGCCGGGGCGGGACCGAGCCGAAGCCGCCCCGTCTGTAGGCCAGGCCGTTGGGCAGCTCCTCGCACCCAGGGCCCCTCCCGTCCAGAGCCGCGCTGATGTGGTTCAAGTCCTCGGCCGTCAGCCTCTCCAGAGGTCCGTTCAGGTCGAACTGCAGCAGCCCGCAGGGCGGCTCCGAGACCGGGGCAGCCGGGTCGCCAGCGGGCCTAAACGCTCTGGAGCCGTAAGCTAAACCCTGGGCTACACATAACCCGTACTCATCTGTATCTGCTTCTGTTTTGATCTCGCTAACAGTCAAAGGGGTTTGATTAATGGTTAAGACATTAACAGCTTCTGATTCCAGATCAAAATTTGCAGTCATATGGTTGTCAGTCTGTTTGGGGGATATAGATTTCTGGGAAATGTAGTCTGACGGTTGGCAGTGTTCAGGTACCATGACATGGTGCTCTGTTTCAGCTTTGAAACCCGATGCTGACCGCTGAGCCTTTGGCTCTACGTGGCTTGGATGAGGCTGACAGAACAGTGGAGGGCTGTGGTCAGGAGGACGACAGGCCGTGGGGCTCGTACTTGGTTCACTCTCTTCATCCACAAGATTCACACACTCGACACTGAGGAATCTGTCCGCGGCCAGCACTGCGTCTCCCTTCTCATCCGTGATGTCTCTTTGAGACAAATATTCAGATTCGGTTATATTCGTCAGACTATGGCTTGTACCGATAGCTTGTTCTGCTCCTGTACATGATTAAAAAAAAAAGCAGAGTTAGCAATTTACATACCACGGGCTCTTTTTTGTTGTTGTTGTGGCCATTTTCAAATGTACGCGTGCAGAAGGTTTTAATCAGACTGGATTTGCACTCGTGTAAACACACCGAGAGCGAAACGATAACTTACGGGTCTTATTCTCGGCGTTTCTGCCGCACTGCTCCTGGAGCTCCCGTAGTCTCCGCCGCAGTCTCTCGTTCTCCCTCTGCGTCCGGGCGCTCTTCTCCTGGTACTCCGACACCGTCTCCCTCACCGCCTCCAGCACCTCCTGCACGGCCACCGTGAGGAGCTTCGTCACACGGGCGTTCAGACGCTCCACTTTCGACATGGCTACCGACAGTTCACAAAAGAGACCGTTAACTACGACCGGCTGTCCGCCCAACGAGCCGCCCGTCCCGACGTCGTGCCCGACCGCTTACGTTAAAGTGTTTTCCGAACAACGCGGCTAGCGGGTAGCGGGTAGCGGCTAGCTAACGTCCTTCGGCTACATTCATATCAAGTTGGCTAAGCGTTGCGCTGGATGTGGTCGATGAAAACAGATAGTTTGCTTTTACAAAACATTACGGTACACGCCGTTTGCTGTCCTCGATTTAAGGTTCTTTATCTTCTAACAGGTGTACTTTTAGCCTGATTATGTAGCTAGAAAGCTAGCTAGCAAGTCTGATGTGCGTAGCCGGAGTCGACGACAGTATCGGGGATTTTCAGATAACTGGCGAAATCCTTCGGCTCACGTCAACACACGTAGCGCGCCGCCCTCCCCGTGCCGTCCAGAGTTGCCAGATACCACAGACGCAGTTCCCTCTTAGACCAGATTAACAAGAAAATCCATTAAAAGAAAGTTTTATTTTTCAGCTATTAAGCAACGCAGTTTTGTATTATCAGCTGGTTGAATAGCACCCAAGTGTAGTAACTCAATAATCTTTGCAAGTGCATATGCAAGGTGTTTGTGCGCTTCGCAGACGCAGCGCATCCTGGATCGCTTTGAACAGCAGCAGTAAAAGAGCCCAAAAGTACCTGATACATCTTTGAGAACTCAAGAACTTATAATTAAAGCAAAATACATTTTGTCCGATTTAGTAAGCCCACTGTACTATGGTCCATGTCTCACCTGACATAAGTTAAGCTCTTGGCCCATTGAGGTTATTACGACCTCCGCTGTCATTCAAGACATCAGGCTTTTGCTGTTATTTCTGCCTGCACGTCAGATGAAAGCTGGATTGCATTTGGTCTCGGTTCCTCTTAAGGTTTCTTCATGTCCTAAGGAGTTCTTCCTTGCCACAGTTGCCTTTGGTTTGCTCACTGGGGGATTGGGCTCACACATCTGCTTTGTGATGAATGTATAGAACTGTATAAATAAACGTGACCTTTCAATTTGACGGTGTTTAATTTTGACTAGTGCCTCAGGTCAGTGATCTACAGGTTTTCAGTGACTCCTCCTCACCTTGACCGGCTTCTGGCTTGTGTAACACATGAAGCACTGAAACTGCTGTATGTTAATCATGAGCCCCTTCGGCAGCAGATCATCTAAATGTGAAGGCATAGATGATTTTTGTGGAGTATTAGAGCAATAATTGATCAATGTATGTAAAATTACTTTCTTTCATAAATTCCCTTGGAAACATGGGATTTTTAGCCAATATGGCAACAGGGAGGCCCAGGAAATGGGAGCATCCATAATCCCCTAGTAATTCTAGTGACACCATTTCATCCCACCCCCCCACCCCCTAAAATACACACAAACACCACCATAAATGTGATTTTTTGTCATTTTAGACATTTTGCACATTCTCCAATAAGACAAGTAACAAACAGAGTTTAAAAACAGCAACAGGGAATGTGTGTTCATTCACTCATATGATGGACCGCGAAACAAAGAAAGATTGTACTGGACAGAAAACCTCACAGCAAATTCTCTCCACCAAAACATGCTTCTAAAACCTAAAATAAAGGAACCAAAATATACAAATGGCACAGGCAAAAAGCACAAATGTTCATAACAATTTTCATTGAACATTTAAAATAACTAATGGCGTTTTGCAAACATCCTCCGGTCCTTACTCAGTCTTCTCTATAAAGTGAAAGTACGCTCGCCTGGAGATCATTCTTGTCTCATGGCTCGCTCTCCAACGTCTCATCAAACAGATTGAGCAGGTTCTTTGGCTCAAAGCTGTTCCTCTGGACGGCCTCGTGCTCGGTCTGGACCCAGCTGCGGCCAGCACCGCTGTTGCGGCTGGAGGCCGGGGAGTCTGACGGGGCCGGCGGGACCCGGCAGCGGCCTGAGAGGTGGGGCTCACACCCAGAGCCGGTCGGGGAGCAGCAGGGGATGGGGCTCAGACTGAGGCTGTGTGAGGGCGAGTGTGTGTGTGAGGGCGTGGGTGTGTGTGAGGGCGAGGGTGTGTGTGAGGGCTGGATGGAGCGTCGGCCAGAGTAGGACCGCGAGAGGCTGTGGGGCAGTGTTTGTGTGGGGCTGGCGTTAGTCAAGGCACTGGAGTTCGGCAAAGGAGTAGAGGTGCTTCCCACGGACAACCTGGCCTGGATCCTGTTTGGACAGTACAGACATCATTTAGATCACATGAGAAAAAAAAAACATTTCAGAACTGTAGATAACGAGGTTTCACACAGTACACTCAAGAATGTCAGGAAACATCATGATATTCACATATCAAACGTTATACAGACATGCACATAGATATTCACACAACTGTACAATGCTGTTTGCATTTTAAAACACTCATAAGAAGAATCTAAAATGGTCATTTTGCAGTCTGCCAGACATGAACACCCAGAGGTTGGGTGAGCATGCATGCTGTGCGTGTACCCGTGTGCGTGTACCTGTGTGTGTGTGTGTGTGTACCCGTGTGTGTGCGTGTACCCGTGTATGTGTGTGTGTACCCGTGTGTGTACCCGCGTGTGTGTGTACCAGTGTGTGTGTACCCGTGTGCGTGTGTGTACCCGTGTGTGTGCGTGTACCAGTGTGTGTGTACCCGTGTGCGTGTGTGTACCCGTGTGTGTGCGTGTACCCATGTGCGTGTGTACCCGTGTATGTGTGTGTACCCGTGTGTGTGTGTGTGTGTGTGTACCCGTGTGTGTGTGTGTGTGTGTGTGTGTGTGTGTGTGTGTGTGTGTGTGTGTGTGTGTGTGTGTACCCGCGTGTGTGTGTGTTTCCCCGCGTGTGTGTACCTGTGTGTGAAGGAGGGGGAGTGTTCGAGGCCCTGGGTGTCAGGCAGCAGCAGGGCGTCTCCCGTGGGGCTGTCTGCTTCTGACAGCACACCGCTGTGCTGCAGGGCGCTGAGGTCACCCTCTCTCTCCCAGCTCTCCCTGGGGGGCGTGCAGGGGGCAGGTGGGGGGCAGCGGGGCAGGAAGGGCAGCTTCAGGGACCACAGGAAGCTCCGGCCTGCGGCCAGGACACACTAAGTGGACAGAGAAAGAGAACGCATCCTGAATATAACAAACACAGGCCCCCCCACCCCCACCCACACCCCTATAGTCACCCCCACCCTCACCCACAACCCCACCCTCACCTCTACAGTTACCTCCACCCCCAACCACACCCCCACCCATACAGTCACCTCCACCCCCACCCACAACCCCACCCATCCTCACCCCCACCTCTACAGTTACCCCCACCCTCACCCCAACCCTGGGCAGTGTTTACCTGGCCAAAGCAGCGTATGGACAGCCAGCTCTCGCGCAGCTGGAGTGAGAGGCTTCGTCTCCAGCGGCGTGTGCGTAGGGAGGGCAGTGCTAGCAGCTGTGCGGCTGTAGATCTGGCTCTGGGCTCCGGAGCCAGCATCAGTCTCAGCACACTCTGCAGCTCTGGGGACAAGTCTACCACACGGCAGACGCACACGTGAGGCTACCACGCGGCAGACGCACACGTGAGGCTACCACACACAGCAGACACACACGTGAGGCTACCACGCGGCAGACGCACACGTGAGGCTACCACGTGGCAGACGCACACTTGAGGCTACCACGCGGCAGACGCACACGTGGGGCTACCACACACGGCAGACGCACACGTGGGGCTACCACACACGGCAGGCGCACACGCGAGGCTACCACACACGGCAGACGCACACGCGGGGCTATCACACACAACAGACGCACACGTGGGGCTACCACACACAACAGACGCACACGTGTGGCTACCGCACGAAAGGCGCACACGTGAGGCTAACGCACGGCAGACGCACACGTGAGGCTAACGCACGGCAGACGCACACGTGAGGCTAACGCACACAGCCCCACTTACAGGTGAGAGCAGCACTGTGATGAAGTACCATTAGTGACCTCAGACGGCAGGTGACCCTGTCTGAGCTGCTGCCAGCCCTCTCCTCCTTTAGGCACTTCCATATTACAAGCCAACTCCAGGATGGACACGCCCAAGCTATGAGTGAGAAGAAAAACAACACAGAGGATTGGAGACTATGACTCATTATGCAAATACATTCATTATGCACAATGACCCAATTCATTGTGAGTTATTTGAGAAAAGCCCCCATGCAAATGGAGCTCCACCCACCTGAAGATGTCTGCAGCAGTGCCGTATTCCCCTCGGAGCAGTTCGGGAGCCATGTACCTCGGGTCACCCTCCTGTGCCTCCTCCTTCTTCTCTTGCTCCGCCCCTCCATCTTCCTCAGCCCCGCCCACTGCCCCACCTCCAGGCAGCTCAAACAGCAGGCCAAAGTCGCCCAGTTTGAGGCGTCCAGAGCGTGTGAGGAAGACGTTTGCTGGTTTGAGGTCGAGATGGGCGAAGCCCTGAGAGTGGAGGTGGTGGAGGGCTGACAGCAGGTCACACAGGTAACCCCAAGCACTCGGCTCACCTGAACAACACAAAGAAGCACAACCCAATTACAGCAGCAGCAGCAGTTACATGAAGAAGAAGAACCCAGTTCCAACAAAGGGATGAAAGAAAAGAAGTATTCAGTAGTATTCAGATAAACAGCCAGCAATATGTCCAATCCAATGAAGCATCTGTACCTTCTAGATACATGCTAGAAGTCAAAGGAGCCTACTGCAGTGGGACATTACGCATGACAGTTCAGTGGCGTATTTACTAAAGGTGAGCAAAAAGGACAGCAATATTACATTGTCATTACATTATATGACCTGTGTCAAGTATTGGCCTACAAATGTTCTGCACCTGTCTACTAACAGCAGGGCAGGTCAGAGAGCACACCTATCAAGGTACTCAACCAACACGCCCCTAAACACAACCAACACGCCCCTAAACACAACCAGCACGCCCCTAAACACAACCAGCACGCCCCTAAACTCAACCAGCACTTCCCTAAACTCAACCAGCACTTCCCTAAACTGCCATCATGGCCACTCTGGGAACAGTAGTGTGTGTGTGTGTGTGTGTTGACCTCACCAGGGCTGCAGGACTGTGCCTCGGCGTGGAGCAGCAGGCTGGTACAGCAAAGCTCCGTCTGGATGTAGAGACGCTCTCCCTCCTCCCAGGCCGCCGTGAAGCCCAGGACGTGTGGGTGGGGCCGCAGGCGCTCATGGTTACGGGCCTCCCTGATGCTACGCCCGCGCTCCACCTCGCCACGGAAACGCTGTACCGAACACTTCACCGCATAGAGACGGCCGTCCAGTAGGCTCCGCACCTGACAACAAACAAACAAATGGGTGTTTACAGTTGTTTTTTTACAGTTTGTCAACCCAGCTCCCACTATATCTGCACCAGGTAGGATTCATAACTGGCTTGACTCTGGTCAGTTTGAAGCTGGAATGAAGCAAAACCACAGAGACTCCAGCAAGCCCAGAGGGTCCCGCCCTTACTGAGCAGGCAAACCCCACCTTGTACACCTCCCCGAAGGACCCCCTGCCGATGAGGCCCAGGTTGGCGAAGCACTGGCTGAAGAAGGACAGTGGGCGCGCAGGGTCGTAGAGGGAGCGTGGGGGCGGGGTCCGGAGCAGGCCGCGTGACAGGGGCGTCCAGGGGGCGCGTCGCGGCGGGAACACGCGGCTGAGAGGCGGGCAGCCCTTGGACGGCGGCCGCGGGGGCAGGGAGCGCGAGAGCGGCCGGGGCGGCGAGGCAGACGGCGGCGGCGCCGAGGAGAAGGCCAGACGGCGCTTCTTCAGAGAGAAGGACTGCTCAGCGTGCGAGAAGTGCACCGGCAAGGGGCGGGGCGTGCTGAACGTCCTGGTTTCCTGGACTACGGACATGAAGGCGAAGCCGATGTTTAGCTCCTTAAGTGAATCTGATGCAAGATCTGAAAGAACAAAATAATATTTAGTTGGGGAGTGAAGACTATGTGCAAGTTATCGAATGTGTGTAGGTGGAAAACAAAAGAAATATATGAATTACCGGCTCAGGAAGGGAAGATGACAGCCGCTGAGAGGTTGAGGGCGGGGTCTAACCCTCGACGTCACCATGCCCAGACCTACAGCGTACAAAGGGCACATTCACGCGCTGAACAAATACTGAAAACACTTCTCCATAGTACATTAGTCTTGTCCGCCTCGTAAACACATTCAATAGTGTAATCAACACTTGAGTTTCCAAGTCCAAAGTCTACTGGAGTTAATATTCTTCACTATGCATCTAACTTCAGGCAACCAATCCGAAAACATTTTCGCTAGAATATAATAGCCAAGTCTCTAAAGGTAAATCAGAACTAAACGTGTACAACGCCTTCAATAAATCACTTCACAAGTTCGCCAAGCTGGACCAGCCCGAGCCAGAGAAACGCGGACGTGGAGGTGGCTCGTTAGCACCGCTGCTAACAGCCTCACTGAACACGGCGATTGTCAGCAGTGAAGACCAGCTAACAAACATGGATAAACTCAAACATAGATAAATTCTACCTTCGGATTTTAAATCGGTTTGTCTGGTGAACTATTAGCCGGCGTTATATGGACGTCGGGTAGTTTGACAGTAAGCGCCTTCCACACGCTCGCGCCGCAAAAGGTTTCAAAAAACTTCACCACGCGCCAAAACAGACAGCGACGCGTGAACGCGTAAATGTGACCCAGTGCATTGTGGGATTTCGGCGGAGTGCGGCGGTGAATGGCGCGGCGGAGCTTCGGACATGGTAACGTTAATCCGCAGCGCTTACACGGCTGGAAGTAGTCGCTCCAGTATAATCGTACTGCTTTCGCAGTTGAATGTGTAATTTATACTTGTATTGTTTCCCCACAAATTGTTAGTCCGTACAGTTAAATGTATCGAATGGAAATCGGTTTGCTGATCACTGAATAGAGCATTGCGAGCTCGCTAGCTACATAGCTAATTGCTAGTTAGCCAGCTATGCTAGCTAGCTAGTAATTAGCTATGTAGCTAGCGAGTTCGCTATGATGTGGGCTGGGTTCCGTTAGCCAGCTAGCTAACGTAGCAGCTAACATAGCAGCTAACGTAGCAGTGGCGCTGAAACGCAGAGGTTCTGCTTTGACACCGCACAGGTTGAGCTCGCTGTCCTTGTCCGTATGTAGTGGTGTTTTGTGTAGGCGCCTTTGCCTCTCGACGGCTGTGCTAGTCCCCAGCGCTCTTGGACTAAAGCTAGTGTCAGATATGCGGGGAGCTATCATGGGGTCTGTTTACTGGAAGTGGCCGCTTCACACTGACCTGAGGTCAGTTTCTATTTCGGGTAGAATAAATCAATCATCTGTCCTGTTGTGCAATATAGCAATGTGTTAGTTCTAATAGCACTATGAAACCCTTTCCCGTCAGTACTACCTGCTTGTTCTCAGGATGGGCGGTAATGTTTTGCGTTATCTAGTTATTAACTGCTCTGAAAAGACGTGTCGCGGTGTTGTAGCTGGCCTGCGCTGATGAAAATAGCTTGTCCAGGACTGACCTTTCCTGCTACAGCGGCACAGTGCAGAGAGATGGACTAAACAGAGGTCCAGCCAACGGATAAAAGAATCATTTAGAATAACTGTTAGAATTTGAGCCTTGAAGGAAAAGTAAGTTAATGTGTCGATACTATAATCAACCATAATGTAAAAGCAAAAAAATAATTAAAACCCCAATTAAAATTGAAAACCCCACTTGTTGCATATAGTGTACATTAAACTCTTGTGGTTAATTCACACTCATGTGGTTAATATTATTGCATAATGCAAGTAAAATTATGTACACTGAAGTTTGTTGTATTTCAAAGACAAGCATGCTGGTAGTAAACCGCTGTATTGTCCATGTCAGTGTCTCATTACAGTGTAGAGGAATCAGCAGTGCTGGCTTTACAGTGTGGAGGAATCAGCAGTGCTGGCTTTACAGTGTGGAGGAATCAGCAGTGCTGGCTTTACAGTGTGGAGGAATCAGCAGTGCTGGCTTTACACAGCAGGGCTGCTGTCATGTACACTAGACCTAGGGGTTGCAGCAGCGTCGTGGTTCCTTGCTTGTTCTTGGTTCCTGAGGTGGTGCTCAGAGTCTTCAGCTGTCTTCTGCTTCCACCTGTATGAGCTGTCCGGCCTGCTGCTGCTAATGTGCTTGGTTTGTTTGTTTATTTGCTTGTTTGTGTGTGGGCTTTAATCTCCAGGACGTGTTTTTAATGATTCGGCGTCACAAGACGACCATCTTCACTGACGCTAAGGAGTCCACCAGCGTGTACGAGTTGAAACGCATTGTGGAGGGGATTCTGAAGAGACCTCCCGAACACCAGAGGCTTTATAAGGTAGGTTGGCTCTGACCGCAGACACGGGAACTAGTCACGAGACCACCACTGTGCCTGTCCCAGGAGAGGAGCGTGGCCCTGGTGTGGTAATGGGGCACATGCCTCCTGCTCCAAGGACACTCCTGGCGTTTGTGGCATTTGTCCCTGTGTGGCACACATGCGTCACTGTGCTAATCTGTGCAGCGGTGTGAAGGGGGCTGATCTCACGCAGCACACGTGTGCGGAACACGCGCCTCCTCTGCCTGGTTGCCTAGATACCACGTGCGGCTACCTTGACACTTTTTTTTGTTGTTGTTGAAAGACGCACGCTCAGTATTCAGTGAGTGTTTTGTAACCCTGGACACAGCCGTGTGCTTGTGGGTAAATAGATTTTGGGTGTGTGTGTCGTTTCACGCCTGTGAAGAGATGATTTGCAACTGACCAGCCAAACAGACAGCGTTAGCATTTGTGACCAAAGAGACACTTGGGCCTTTGTCCCTGTAAATCAGAATAAAGGAGAAGTGAGCGCTGTACTGTTAACACTGTTAACACCGTTAACACTCGAGTCACAGGAGTTCACTTCCTTCCCACAGCAGATGACCGTGTGGTGTCCATTTCAGTAAGATCCCCATATTACTGGAGCGGGGTTCTGGACGTTAACTGGACTTTTAACAGAGCCGTGTACTGCGAGACACAGCTGGATCAGTCAGGGACCACGCGTGTTCATCTAATAAAGCAGTGTGCTTGTTAATCACCGGTTCTCTTCAGATAGTTTGATTGTGGGTCTGTTTTTTCGTTAAATTATTATATAGTTTGTTCAAGCCAAGCTAACATGACCAGCTAACACTGAATGGATGTAATGGTAGCAGTTAGCATGGTGATGTTTATTAGCCAAATTAGCACGGTGGTCCTTTAAAACCGATTGTTTGGTGGGTTGGATCGTGCTGATGTTTGACTGAACATCATCCTGAACCTGCTCATCCCTGCTGGTTTGCTGTTCTGCAGAGTTCAGCTCATGCCCGAGTTTCACCTCCTTCAGCCAGTGTTTTTTTTTTTTTTTTTTGCAATGACACTGATCAGCAGGAGAAGGTGTGTGAGCTGGTGGGTGGAGCTGGACTCCAGGAGCAGGTTGGAAGTTGGAGGAGCAGGTTGGACGCTGCCGGCTCGGACACACGCAGGTTGCACAGTGGACTGTTCCGCCTGGTCAGGAACGCAAACCTGCTAAACCCAGCAGGTGCTTCCTGTCCCCTGTAGAGAGGTGTGTGCTAATGGCCAGCGCTAGTCTGACAGAGCTTGCCGTGTGTGTGTGTGTGTGTGTGTGTGCAGGATGACCAGCTGCTAGAGGACAGTAAAACACTGGGTGACTGTGGCTTCACCAACCAGACGGCCAGACCGCAGGCTCCTGCTACTGTGGGACTGGCCTTGCGCATCAATGGTATGTCCAGCCCATCACCATCAGTGGAACATAAATAACGTTAGTAAGTAACTAAAAGTTTTGTACAGTACAGTACTTTGCTGCCCCCTTGTTACCTGTGTGACCAATTCGCTCAACTGGCCCCTGGAGCCAGGCGTGTGCTGGGACGTAGCTGAGATCCAGCACCTCTGATTAGAACACACATGTAAATAACCTCCTTTTGTGCATGTTGGCCAGAACATGGAGCCTACTGTCTGTTTGTCTAATGTTTGTCTCTGGGCCTGAAACAGGAGATTTTTGTCAGGAGATTTTCACAGGCCTTGAAAAATAACCAGCTACACAAATGTGCCACAGTACAAACCCTAGAGTAGAAGGTGGAGAATAAGTTATCCACTCGTAGATTAGAATTCTAGGTCAGTGTGATACCTCAGGACATAAACACTGTTATTGGGCAGGAAGGTCTTGAGTAATAAATCCTGTTATATTGTCTGTCATATTCCCCTCCCAGACGATGCGTTCGAGCTGTTGCACATGGAGCCTTTCTCCAACCCTCCAGAGCTCCCTGATGTCATGAAGCCCCAGGACTCTGGCAGCACAGCCAATGAGCAGTCTGTGCAGTAAGCGTGGGCGGAGCCAGTGTTGGCGGCGGAGGGGCAGGAGCAGGGTGGAGGACCGAGCGCTCTGGTGGAGGAAGGGGTAGGGGGTGGGGGACACACCTGGACTGGTGCTTAAGGAAGCAAACTGGTGGTCACCTGCAGTTGAGCTGAACTCCCACTACTCCGCATGTCCAGAGCACCCTCCATGACCCAGTCACCCCACCTCACTCCCAGGTTACACCGACTGTCCCTCTGCAGTCCCGCCGGTGTCCTGCTGGGACTGACCTCGTGCTGAACTCACAGACGAGCTCTTTTTCTTTATGTCCGTCACGTTTGTCCGGAGTGTAGCCGCATGTCTCAACGATGGCTTCCATCATTTCTGTTATTAGCTTTTCGGGGTGGGGGAGAGGGGGGCGAAAGAGCGGTTGACTGATGTTTTGGTGGGACTCTGTCTCACGTGGGCGTCTCATGTGGGCGGAGCCTGTGGAGAGCTGTCACCCTTGTGGTTGGTCTCCTTCATGCCTCATCTTCACCCCTAAACTGATCCGCACTGCATTGTTTCAGTTCTTCATTAGGATTTAAGCGTTTAAGAAACAACCATCTTAGCGAGTTATATTAAATAATTTTACATTATTTGTGGGTATTTTATTTGTAGTGTGTGTCTGGGTGTAGCTGCAGTACCTCACGTGTGTGTCTGGGTGTAGCTGCAGTACCTCACATGTGTGTGTCTGGGTGTAGCTGCAGTACCTCACATGTGTGTGTCTGGGTGTAGCTGCAGTACCTCACATGTGTGTGTCTGGGTGTAGCTGCAGTACCTCATGTGTGTGTCTGGGTGTAGCTGCAGTACCTCATGTGTGTGTCTGGGTGTAGCTGCAGTACCTCACGTGTGTGTCTGGGTGTAGCTGCTGTACCTCATGTGTGTGTCTGGGTGTAGCTGCAGTACCTCACGTGTGTGTCTGGGTGTAGCTGCAGTACCTCACGTGTGTGTGTCTGGGTGTAGCTGCAGTACCTCATGTGTGTGTCTGGGTGTAGCTGCTAAACGCCATGTTACTCAACATTATTATGATTATTATATTAATATTATATATGTTATAATGGTGCCCAGTCTAACAGATCAGACCATCTGGCCAGACTGCTGTCCCCACTGTCCCTGGCCAGGTGTGTAAGTGGGGCTCCGTTTGTCCGTTTGGTGCGTCATGTTGGCAGGACTGAGCAGCAGATCTTCAGACTCACTCAGCCACCCGAGCAGCGACCACGCTGTGCACACGGCAACTCCAGACAGCTTCCCACAGCTGTCCCTCCGTGTCCCATAGCCCCTCCCCCCAGAGAACATCGGAATGGGAAGGAATAGGCAAAATATGATAAGCTCGATAAGCATTTGGGGGAGGAGCTTATTTAATATGCATGAGCTGAAGACAAGCATGCAAATTACACATGCTCAAATCATAATGAAGCTTTGCTCTTTTGACATATTTAAGGTTTTAAGGCTTTTTTTCCCTCCGTAAAATGCATATATTACACTTTAGTCTCGTCAGCGTTGGACTGCTCACTTTTGTAGATTCACATGAAATAAAGCCTCATATATCAAATAAACATGGGGTAAGACGGTTAAAACAGGAAACTAATTTTATTAAGCTGTTTCACCTTCACTGGAGTCTTGCCTCTATACATACACCCAGACTGGATGCTTCATTAGAGACTTCTGCCTCTTCATGAATGGAGAGACACGTGTCCCTGGAGTGCAGTGTAAAATCAGGTGAGCACATTTTGTGTGGACCAGTTTCAGTCAGAGATCAGAGGAGGATGCTGGTTCTAATGTGTCGAAGTGCACAGATCCTCCGCACAGCTGGGCTGTAACCGCAGACGTCGGGTTGAGCATCACTGCTGTCTAACAGAACTAGTGGGCCAAAGAACACAACTCCTGGAGACCATCGCCCAGCCAGACAGCCACGTGGATCACGTCTTTCCTGTTGGGTATTAGAAGTTCAGCCTGGTGGAGTTTACCTTGCTTGCCTGGACTTCATAGTCTCCGCATCCTACAGAGCATTTCTGGGATGAGGAAGAGCAGGCTGGTGGAGCATGTCTGGGGTGAGGAAGAGCAGGCTGGTGGAGCATGTCTGGGGTGAGGAAGAGCAGGCTGGTGGAGCATGTCTGGGGTGAGGAAGAGCAGGCTGGTGGAGCATGTCTGGGGTGAGGAAGAGCAGGCTGTTGGAGCATGTCTGGGGTGAGGAAGAGCAGGCTGGTGGAGCATGTCTGGGGTGAGGAAGAGCAGGCTGGTGGAGCATGTCTGGGGTGAGGAAGAGCAGGCTGGTGGAGCATGTCTGGGGGCTGGTGGAGCATGTCTGGGGTGAGGAAGAGCAGGCTGGTGGAGCATGTCTGGGGTGAGGAAGAGCAGGCTGGTGGAGCATGTCTGGGATGAGGAAGAGCAGGCTGGTGGAGCATGTCTGGGGTGAGGAAGAGCAGGCTGGTGGAGCATGTCTGGGGTGAGGAAGAGCAGGCTGGTGGAGCATGTCTGGGGTGAGGAAGAACAGGCTGGTGGAGCATGGCAGAACATCTACAGTATCTGTGAGGAGCTGTTCTGTCCTCATGGACCAACATCCCTGCAGAACGATATCAACACCTAGTAGAATCTACCAGAGTGAATTACTGCAGTTCTGAAAGTCAAAGGAGGCCCAGTGTGTTACTAGATGGGTGTGTCTAGTAAAGTGGACATTCAGCATTCGTGAAATTAACCAGCTAAATGTCGCTGTGTGCAGCCAGTTCTTTCAGTTCTGTGTCTAAGTTCTTTCTGAACACCAAACCTATTTTGTCATTTAATGCCGGAGCAGTTTATCATCAAACGGTGGATATTTGTGTTGGCTGTAGAACAGTGGGACAAGTATTCCAGACTTCTGCTGTAGGTGACTGAGTGCTAAATATACCTCAGCACAGGCCAATGTTTGAAAGAGGCTATAAAATAACCAAGTCATAAAGCTTTTAGTTCAGCTTTTTCTTACTCCTTTGAGAAGAATAAGCCTTAGAGGGCTTGACAGGGGAGAGAGATGGAGAGGCCCCCAAAATGAGGTGTGAGACACAATTTTTGTGAATGACGATAAAGCGAAAGCCCCACAGTTCAGATGGTCTAGGACCTCCACTGCTGAAGAGTCTTTGAGTGCACAGATATGTATCTAAGAGCGTAGGCAGGGAATCACCCTTGCAAATCACCATAAGCCATAAGTGAACCACTAGAGGAACAGACCTGTAAGGAAGCCTGAATAGATGTACAGCAAATTATCTTGGCAGAATGACCCAGGGAAAATCAGAATGTTTATAAATCTGCTATAAAAACAAAGCTTCCACATCTGTGTTAAAACGACTGGTGTCACGCAGTGGCGGCTCGTCAGTAGGGGGCGCTGCCCCCTAAAATTATCCAGAAAATAAATGCTACTTAGACATATAAACTTATGTGGATTATATATTGCAAAAGTATTATGAAATTAGTAATACTAGTAATGATCGTTTTTTTAAAGATCAAGAATTATATCCGCTGAATTTCTGTGACATTACATGTATAATGTATACTTCTGGTGTGTCTGTAAGGGTTTGGCAAGCACGTGATCTGGAGATGCTCATTAATTGGTTGCCTTAAAGTTTGCTGCTGGACACACCTACTGTTATCGGTAGCCTATCAGTATAGTATATTGCTCTTATGTGATTGAATTACCCTCGATGGTTGGCGTTAGCATTCAGACAGCTGTTAGCTGACCAAGAGGAGGGGGGAGATTTAACAGTTTACATTTCAGGTTGGTACATAATTTCTATCAAATTAAGGAAAAAGGTCGTTGAGATTGAAACGTTTTGAAAATAAACGACCGTTAAATAAAATACTCTAGCTACCGGAGCAAATCCTAACCAAACAAATATATTTAAGTATTTATTAATACACCAATACACTTATTCTTCTGATATTACAAACACTGTACAATCTCCCTGGGATGTGTGTGGTACCATTTTGTGTACGTTTGTATGTGTTTTGATTTTTGAGTTTGTTTACGCCCTCTTCAAAACTTTCAGCTCCAGTAGATCTGATGGACTACACGAAACTACACGAGGGGATCACTGGAGATTAATTTAGATCCTATAGATTCACCTTAACAGATGACAAACATTGCCCAGTATGTCAGAGATTACCAACGAGAAGAATACGATAGTATTTACAATGCACGCCGCTGGTAAACCCAGAGAACAACTGGGCAGGTTATGAAAACAACATTAAAATCCTGAAGAGTTCTGGGATAAAATCCCATGTACAGACCAGATGTCGTTTCACCAGTACCAGAGTGATAGAGGGACGCAGAGAGAACACAAACGGAGCTGTTCGTGATCCAAAGCGCAGCGCCTCGCCAGTACAGCACGGGCACGCCTGGGACACCGCCGCCGGTTTCAACCTCCGGAGCACCCCCCGGAGGAGAACCGAACACAGGTATTTCGCCGTATGCCTATTATTGGCGTTTTTTAAAAAAACACTGCCAGGGTGTTATGAACATCTGACACACTTCCCTTTTCTTCATAATTGGTAGTCGCGGATGGATCGCAATTTGGTGAGGGTTTAACAGTCTTTCCTCTCGGACTGCTCTGGCATAGTTCCAGGGTGAAGAACATCTCCCGGTCATTTTAGCTCGGTGGCCCCATGACGCGACTCACTCGGTCACATAGCCATTTGTGTGTTCTGTAGAGGGGACACGACACGCAACAGAAACGACAGAAGACTGAAAGTGAATGAACAACATCTCGATGTAGTTGATTTACACGCGACGACCGAGTTCGACGTTCCTCGTATCTGTAAGTTACCGACCCCAAATATGGACTGGGAATGCACCGAGTGACGTCACTTGCCCGGGAACAGAGGGGGTTGCAACCGCAGTTATTCGGCTACGCCTCTCGCGATCCGCTGCATTTGGAGACGCTATACAGGAAAGGGGCGGAGGAGCACAAAAAACGGGACGCCCTTGTGGTTTTTCCTTTGCGGCCGTACGGTGTCCCGGAATAACGGAGCACCCTGAAAAGTTCTTTGTAGTCAGTAAGCATTAGATCTGCTAGGATAACAGAGACATTTACGCCCAAGAGTAAAATAGTAAGGGACTGAACTGTGGTTATATCTCCGGTTATTTCATTATATCTGGACAACAAACACATTACCATGGATGATTTGGGTATGTACTGATTTTTTTCCACTGTCCGCGAGCAGCTAATTTGGGAGTTATTTGCTTTTGTGCTGATCCGCCTCTCAGCACGAAAGCTCGCGGTGGTTGGCAGAAAAGCTGGGAGAAACGCGGGTGTCAGATAGCTCCGGGAAAAGTCGAGAGCTAGCGCTCATCCTGGCGAAAAAAAGAATTCCTGTTAAAACACTAGTATCTGTTCTTATATAACCGTATAATCTATTTTCATGTCAGATGAGCTCGACCAGCAGTCTAACCTAAGTGTGCGCTCGCGTTGTAACGGAACGCACGCACATCTTGTCCAACATGCGTGCGTGTACCCTAAACTTGTTATTTCCACGTCTGCCGAATGATTCACTGGTGCTGGACGTTTTTCTACCGACGCATCCTACTGGAACAGACAGCGGACACCGATTCCTGTCTCGCTGGTCGACGCTACACATCTGGTAGCGTTTGAAGCCTCCAGCGTGGAGATAATAAGATGGCACATCTCTATTGAGGGCATGAAGCCCTTACAAAGACACAGTAAAAGTGGCATTTTTGTAGTGTGCGTGTGTGTTGCATGAAAGCCTCTACCTCTTTGGCCATGATTGTCAACATTTTGAAAAGCCAACATCATTATTCTTGTTTGTTGAACTCGGTAAACATCTCTTAACCAAAATAAATTTGCCAAAAATTTGAAACGCTTCTACCACATCCCTGCAGGTCGTGGGCCTATGACAAAAGTCCCTAAGCATGTGGATTGGACTGGCACTCCCATTAGTCACGCTGACTGTCCTTACACTGACTTTCCTTACAATCTGTGATTGTTATAAAAGTCTGTTCTATGGCCATGTGTTTGCATGTACGCCATATTTTGGCCTATGCGAGTACACACTCTGAATTCGGGGCAAGTGGTGGTGTGTGGAAGTGTGTGTTGCGAAGTGTGTTATTCAGAGTAGAGCATGCCAGATGAGTGGAGAGCTCTAAATATGGTCTGAATTCCTACTTATGGGAATTTTAGCTCCTTATAAGAACAGTGCCTTGTATGTGTATGAGAGAGAAAGAGAGGAAGACAGAGAGAGTGCCCCAGAGACACTGTGTTGCACTTTGAATCACCATAAGGCCGGTCGCCAAACACTCCCAAGTAAACAATGGTAAACAAAGTTTTCTTTATTGATGCTAAATGGATCTGAACCTCAAACAGCAATGGAGTCACGCTTGGGCCTGGACACAGAGACGGCATCTCACCTGTCTCGGTCTGTACACAGAGACGCCGTCTCACCTGTTACAGCCTGAACACAGAGACGGCGTCTCACCTGTTACAGCCTGAACACAGAGACGGCGTCTCACCTGTTTCATTCAGATGTCCAAAACACAAGGCTTGCATGATCTCCAAAGTTACAACTCAGTAAAGTTGTTCCACAAACAAACCAGTCACCACCCTGTAAGATGCTCTTGGCAGTGAATGCACTTGGCACTCAGAGCCGAACCCGGACACGTGCGGCTACTACGCTTACAACTGCTGGCAGGTGTTGGAGAACAGCTTCCATATAGGCGTAGCATACGCCACAGTCTGCACACTACAACCTATGACTGTGGTATTGTTAACCAATAAACTACAGCTCTAACCAATAAACTACAGCTCTAACCAATAAACTACAGGCTACCTGTGTTAATATAAACATAAACCAACATTTTGTAGCTCCATTTTAGCTCTGATTTATGTAACCACTTAATAAGCAAAACAGAAAAAAGTCATTTTCCCCTCAAACCCTCAATGTGGTTATTTAAACATTCTATTATATTATAAACATTATTTCTTTAGATACAAATGGTCGATGAAAGATGTGTGAACTGTGAGAAATATTCGTATTATTGTCTTCATGGGCTGTGTAAAATGCTATAGTTTTCTTATTTGTGCAACGGATGTGGTTGAACACAATGTTTGAAATGATCTGTCTGTATTAGTGCGAGATTACCAGGGCACATGCTAATCTGCAGGCACACACACTTTTTCCTCTTGTGCGGCTGGCCCGTCGGTCTAAAACGCTAAGCGGTACTGCTTCCGTTCTGTGGCACCCTCAACGTTTTCCGCTGCCTGGACTGAATCCCTTCAGTTCCCTGGAATGTTTCAGGACCTCCTCCCTGTCCCTCGTGTATTCCCATGCCTTTATGTTTCTTGCTCTGATTGGTCGAACTTTAATTGCCCCGCCTTGTCTGTGACCTAAAAACTGTCTGTTTGGTTGGTCTGTGCTGTGCGGCTGATTTTCTGTATATGTGGTTGTTTCTGTCTGTCTCCTCGTAGGGATGCCTGATCCAGCTAACTACCCTCTCAACCCTCGTATTGTTATGTTTGGTACGTAACTGTATGCCTGTCTCTGTGTCCTGTATCAGTCTGTTTGCTGTCTACCCTCTGTCCCCCCCCCACACACACACTTCAGTCAGCATTTGTTGCACTAAGCAAAACCCCCAGTGCTGAATACTGCCTGACGGTGGTCATTGCTGGAACCACACGAACATAAAGGAAATAAATGAGTGGCAGCACGTGAGATTTCATCATTCAGCTCGAGAACTCGTTCAGCGTAACAGTTATGCGCTGCACAAAGCGCATTGAGCTGAGCTCAGGGCGAGAACCCGTCCCACACGGACTCCACCTGAGACGGACTCCACCTGCTGAGTTTGCACCACCTCACGCTGCATCCGTCAGTTGCGTTCTACGCTTCCCTGTCGGTGCTGTTCTAGCGTTCTCCATCTCCCAGCATGCACTGGTTGCTAATGTGTATTAAGTCCATTTCCCCGCCAGAATCACTTCATACCATCGCTGAAATGATCTCCTTTCTTCTTCATATGTTTAACATGTCGTGCTCAACCTGATGTCCTCAGGGGTGCTGCTCTTAGAAGCATATTCCACTATACATTTATTGACTTTGTTTTTAAATGTATCTTAATAGTTTTAAGGGAACTGAAGCTCAATAATGCAGTTGTCACCAGATCAAAGCAACACATTAATTCACTGATTAAAACACAGCACCTCTCAAAGCTATGATAATCCAGCAAGTCATTAGATCTGATTACAAATAAAGTGGGAAACGTATAAAATTGGAACAAATGTTTCTGTCCAGAAGGGGCGCAGTTGCTCCAGGGCATTTGTCCAGGGCATTTGTCCACGGCAGCGCTGCTGAGAGTGCTGGGATCAGTACAGTGTTTAGTTTTCTGCTCAGCAAATGTGTCAGAGTGTCAAAGTACGTTTAATGCAAAAGGCTGAAATCTCCTTTTGATGCATAGTGAATGTGATTAACGAGCTTATGGCCATCTCACCTGCATGTCTCATCCATGTCTCACCCGCATGTCTCATCCACGTCTCACCCACATGCCTCATCCACGTCTCACCTGCTCCACCCTCTACCTGCTATGGTAGTGAAAGTGCTGTACTGCTTCTAAACCACAAACTGCTCTCTACACGAGACATTAAGATGTGTTCAGATGAACTATACAGAAACCTCATCAGAGAGCAGCTCATAAAGTGTTGTAGTTCTCAGATCATTTACAGACGCTCACTTTGTTTCTGAGAGCACTCTGAAATGATGGGTGAAAAATCTCAAAGATCTTTCCTAGTTTTGTTCCTTCATTAGCTGGCTAGCCCTGACCCCTCCTCCTGTCTTAACTCTCTTTCTCTATCTCTCTTTTGCTCGTTCTCCCTGTCTATTTCTTATCCTTTCTTGTCTCTCTGTCTCTCTTATGGTCTCTCTTGTCTCTATCTCTCTTGTCTCTTATTATCTTTTTCTGTCTCATAGAGGAACTGTTTATATTCTCTTATGGTCTCTTGTCTCTCTCTGTCTCATAGATAAACTCTGTTTTCTCTTATGGTCTCTTTCTTGTCTCTGTCTTCTCTCTTTCTCGTAGATGCTCTCCTGGCTGATCTTGAGAGCTCCACCTGTCCTTTAGCCCGTGTCCCTGTCCTGCTTACCTCTGACCCTCCAGTGAACTCTGACACCTCACCCACCGGCTCCCAAGACCCAGCCCAGACTCGACCCCCTCCACCAGCTTACACACCCCAGCAAGTGAGCTGTGAAAGTGTGCCCAACACACACAGTTAGCACGCTAAAGTGTGCCCAACACACACAGTTAGCATACTAACACACACACACATTCAAACTAGCCATTATTACCAACAGTTTTACTGGATGTGAATCATGCATACATTACTGCACTAACAAGGTCATTTACACATACATATTTTACACTTCACGTTTTTTCGTGTGCATATTTTTTAACAGACTGTTTCTGCTGCTATGAAGTCTAACGGCTCCCAGAACCCTAATCCAGACAAGCTGTACAGGTAGAGTAACCGTCAAAGGCAGCTGGAAAAGACCTCTCCCTCCCTCACAGGAGAAAAGACCTCCCTCCCTCACAGGAGAAAAGACCTCCCTCCCTCACAGGAGAAAAGACCTCCCTCCCTCACAGGAGAAAAGACCTCCCTCCCTCCCTCACAGGAGAAAAGACCTCCCTCCCTCCCTCACAGGAGAAAAGACCTCCCTCCCTCCCTCACAGGAGAAAAGACCTCCCTCCCTCACAGGAGAAAAGACCTCCCTCCCTCACAGGAGAAACTAGCAGGAAAAGCAGTGTTCAGATTTCCAGACAGGATGGTGATGTGTAATGTGATTTTCCTTCATTTGATTTGCCTTAATTAGCTACAGTTCAATAAGCTTCTGCCTGCCTGTCCTAGTTCAACATCTCTGTGGCCAGATGCTTGATATTTCATGATGGAGTACAATAAAATGGAATATTTATTTGGTGTAAACATCTTCAGTTTCTCTATTACTCTGCCCCTGATCCTTTACCCACTATGACTCACCTCTCTCTCTCTGTCTCTCTCTCTTCCTCCCCCATCTCTCCCTCCATCACTCTTTCCATCCTTCAGTACGGTGTGTAAGCCACGTTCTCCACGTTCCCCTGATCCTCCTACTTTCTCCTCATCCTCTGTGCTGGGAGGAGGCCTCAGCGAACTGGACCACCTACTGCAGGAGCTCAACGCTACCCAGTTCAACATCACTGGTGTGTGTGTGTTCATTCTTTTGCAGTTACGTGTTTCATGTGTGTGTTTATACTAGTGAACAGTAAATGTGTTTCCTGTCTGACGGTGAGTGTGTGCACGTTTCCTGTCTCACTGGTGTTTTCTGTATTCCAGATGAAATTCTAGCGCAGTTCCCCACCACTAAGAAGGACGAGAGGGACAAGCCTTCCCCCTCCTGTGCCAGGTCTGTCCTCTACTCTGTTCCCGCCCCCTCCTGTGCCACGGCTGTTCTCTGCTGTGTCCCCGCCCCCTCCTGTGCCATGGCTGTTCTCTGCTGTGTTCCCGCCCCCTCCTGTGCCACGGCTGTTCTCTGCTGTGTTCCCGCCTTCTCCTGTGCCACGGCTGTTCTCAGCTGTGTTCCCGCCCCCTCCTGTGCCACGGCTGTTCTCAGCTGTGTTCCCGCCCCCTCCTGTGCCACAGCTGTTCTCTGCTATGTTCCCGCCTCCTCCTGTGCCATGGCTCTTCTCAGCTGTGTTCCCACCCCTCCTGTGCCACAGCTGTTCTCAGCTGTGTTCCCACCCCTCCTGTGCCACGGCTGTTCTCTGCTGTGTTCCTGCCCCCTCCTGTGCCACGGCTGTTCTCTGCTGTGTTCCCAACCCCTCCTGTGCCATGGCTGTTCTCTGCTGTGTTCCTGCCCCCTCCTCTGGCTGGTCCCAGTGCCAGACCCATTATAATTATAGATTTGAGCATATATCTATATATATATTGAGCATATAGCATATATTTGAGCAAGTATATGTAGCCCATACTGTGCCATGAAGGCATTTCTTAAACTTACAAAGCTGGTAAATGAGGTAATTATGTAACTGATGCATTTACACAAACATTATTGTTTGAGTGTAGGTCATAAAGTAATTAGTTATGCACATATTTAATGATGCTTTTGTCACAGTTCTCAATTCTTCACATTAGCTCTGCTATTATGCGACAGCTGTGTGTAACTCTTGACATTTGAGGGTGTGTGTGTGAAAGCGTTCAGTAGAATCTTCATCAATACCTTGGTGTGTGTGTGTGAACCAGCGGAACCAGCGGACCTGGCTAAAGTTATAAAATTCACTGCCCCTGACTCGTGTGTATGTGTGTGTGCATGTGTGTGTGTGTGTGTGTGTGTGTGTGTGTGTGTGTGTGTGCAGCTCAGCTAAGCCCTCCGCCACGTCTGCTACACTGGAACTGGACAAGCTGATGGCGTCTCTGTCTGACTTCAAAGTGCAGAGCACAGTGAGTGAAGACCCAGCCCTGCATGACACTGTGTACAAACCTGGACACAGCTGCCACATAGCTGGACACACACTACACTGCCAAACGTATTCGCTCACCCATCCAAATCAGAAACAGGTGTTCCAATCACTTCAATGGCCACAGGTGTATGAAATGAAGCACCTGGGCATGTTTTTTTTTACAAACATTTGTGAAAGAATGGGTCACTCTCAGGAGCTCAGTGAATTCCAGCGTGGAACTGTGATGGGATGCCACCTGTGCAACAAATACAGTCATGAAATTTCCTCACTCCTAAATATTTTACAGTCAACTGTCAGCTGTATTATAAGAAAATGGAAGTGTTTGGGAACGACAGCAACTCAGCTACGAAGTGGTAGGTCACATAAACTGACGGAGCGGGGTCAGCAGATGCTGAAGCGCATAGTGTGAAGAGGTCGCCAACTTTCTGCAGAGTCAGTCACTACAGACATCCAAACTTCATGTGCCCTTCAGATTAGCTCAAGAACAGTGAGCAGAGAGCTTCATGGAATGGGTTTCCATAGTCGAGCAGCTGCATCCAAGCCATACATCACCAAGTGCAATGCAAAGCGTTGGATGCAGTTGTGTAAAGCACGCCACCACTGGACTCTAGAGCAGTGGAGACGCGTTCTCTGGAGTGACGAGTCGCGCTTCTCCATCTGGCAATATGATGGACGAGTCTGGGTTTGGCGGTTGCCAGGAGAACGGTACTTGTCTGACTGCATTGTGCCAAGTGTAAAGTTTGGTGGAGGGGGGGATTATGGTGTGGGGTTGTTTTTCAGGAGCTGGGCTTGGCCCCTTAGTTCCAGTGAAAGGAACTCTGAATGCTTCAGCATAACAAGACATTTTGGACAATTCCATGCTCCCAACTTTGTGGGAACCGTTTGGAGCTGGCCCCTTCCTCTTGTGGGCGAATACTTTTGGCAATATAGTGTATCTGTACATAACAGCACATAGCAGCATATAGCTGTACATAGAAGAAGAATAAAAAGCCTTTATTGTCCCACAGAGGGGAAATTTAGGTAGCCTTCACATAGCCATTATAAACTCATCAACTGTTGTTTCTGGCTGGCTTCAGTGGCCACACCAGGCGGATGTCTGCTGCTTAAACTGCTATGTAGATTTATGTATAAATACCCTTCAGTTAGTTGTCATGGTTACATTCTTACTTGAACAAACCTGCCTCTCTTCTGTTATTAGCCAGCAGCTCCAGCCACTCCCGTGGTTACATCACCACAGCAATCAGCTGCACCTCCCCCGGCCTCTTCTGGGGGCTCATTGGACAGTATGTTGGGTCTCCTCCAATCAGATCTGAGCAGGCAAGGAGTGCCCACCTCCTCCAAGGGAACCTGCTCTGCTTGTCAGAAGCCGGTTGTGGGACAGGTGAGGTTGGGTAGCTCTAGATCACTCAGGATCACTCTAGATCACTATAGATCACACTAGATCACCAGCAGCAGCTCTAGATCACGCTAGATCGTCTTATGTAGCTCTAGATCACTCAGGATCACTCTAGATCACACTAGATCACCAGCAGCAGCTCTAGATCACGCTAGATCATCTTATGTAGCTCTAGATCACTCTAGATCAGTGTCAGCAGCTGAAGACATTATTACATCACCAGTCAGCACAGTTACCTCTTTGAACCTTCATCAATATGTTTCTATGATTTACAAGTCAGTTATTCATGTGTAATAAATGCTGTGTGTGTAATATAGGCTTGTCATAAGCTTGTGAACAAATCATTTTGTATTATATGCTTTGATTTGGTTTGGTTTTCTTGACATTAATGACATCTAATTAATTCTAATATTGACATTAACTGGGCTTTCACAAGTATTTACATTTTCTGTTGTAATGCTGTATGTTCTGTTAATGTTGCTGGGTTGCTGCTGAGTTATGCCTACATTACCCATACTCCCTGTAGGTGGTGACAGCCCTGGGTCGGGTGTGGCACCCCGAGCACTTTGTCTGCTCTGAGTGCGAGTGTGAGCTCGGCAACCGTAACTTCTTTGAGAAGGACGGGCGGCCGTACTGTGAGCCGGACTACTTCAGCCTGTACTCGCCCCACTGTGCCCAGTGCAATAAGCCCATCCTGAATGTAAACACAGCCTTTCACCCTGCACACGCACGCCACGCATACTGCACACTACACGCATACTACACACGCCACGCATACTGCACACTACGCATACTACACACGCCACACATACTACACACGCCACACATACTGCACACTACACGCATACTACACACGCCACGCATACTGCACACTACACGCATACTACACACGCCACACATACTACACACGCCACCCATACTGCACACTACACGCATACTATACACTACACACGCCACACATACTACACACGCCACGCATACTGCACACTACACACATACTACACACTACATACGCCACGCATACTGCACACGCCACCCATACTGCACACGCCACACATACTGCACACGCCACGCATACTGCACACTACACACATACTACACACTACACACGCCACGCATATTGCACACGCCACCCATACTGCACACGCCACACATACTGCACACGCCACACATACTGCACACTACACACGCCACACATACTGCACACGCCACACATACTGCACACACCACACACACTGAACACGCCACGCACACCACACACACCGGGCCGGTCCGAACATGGCTGCATGGTGTGTTTGACCTCCACCTCTCATGAAGTAAATGCGCTCACTTGGCTTCCTGTGTGTGTGTGTGTGTGTGTCCTCTGTAGAAAATGGTCACAGCACTGGATAAGAATTGGCACCCGCAGTGCTTCTGCTGTGTGAAGTGCGCTCGGACGTTTGGAGATGAAGGTTCTGGGCTTTTAGCTCTTCAACATTTCACCTTTGACCTGTCAATATCATGCTCTTATCAGACCCAATGTAATCTGCTCACTGCCGTAGTGCCACATGTGTATACATTTGTGGATAGTCTTATCGTAAAGCCTGTGTTTGAGCATCTGAAGATGTTGTTTTCTCCGTCTCTACTCTCCCACATTTACAGACACTGATATCTAGAGAAACTTACATATTTCTGAGGATGACAGTAGATTAGCTCACTGGGACAGTACTTTAGCTCACTGGAATAGTATGCTAGCTCACTGATATATTGATATGTGATATATTAGCTCACTGCCCTACCAGGAGAACTACAGATTTCATTTACAGCTTGTGAATGGACAGTTTAAATCCCCTCAGACAGAAGCACCATATGAACAGTCTGCCTTAATACAATGTAAATTACCATATTAAACTCATTTTGGCTAACAGAATTCAAAATGACAACAGGAAAGAAGTGTGTGTGAGAGTGGCTACTGGTATGAAAAAACTACCAGCAACTTTATTTTAATGAAAACCAATCAGTTATATGTAAGCAGGAGTGAAAGCCAGTGTAGTAGTGCATGTGTGAGATGTCTCTGTCATTACTAATACACATGATCAGTGAGTGGAGTACATGTGTGAGATCTCATTTTCAAGTGTGCACAGTGACACGGCCACACTGACACGCCCACTTCCCTGCCACAGGTTTCCATGACCGCGACGGCCAGCAGTACTGCCAGCAGTGCTTTTTGGCCCTTTTTGCATCCCGTTGTGAGGGCTGCTCTCAGCCAATCATGGAGAACTACATCTCCGCCCTCAACGCCCTCTGGCACCCACAGTGCTTCGTCTGCAGGGTGAGTCCCCAGCTAGGATCACTTGGGGGGTTAGGGGAGGGTCACAGGAGGGTCACGGGGGTTCACTGCGTTTGATCTTTGTGGGCAAACTCTCTAAATGGAGAATGTAGTGTGTGTAGTGTGTAGTATGGACAGTGTGTAGTGTGGAGAGTGTAGTGTGTAGTATGGATACTTAGGGGCAGTGTGAAGCGCTGATAACCCATGACTAGAGGCTTCTGAATGTGAAAGAACAGCTGGAGAATGTTAATGTTCTTCTTTTATAGTCAAACAAAATGTTTACAAATACTTGAACTCTGTGTGTGTGTTAATCTGTGCTGCATAAACTCATGTGCGCCCTCTGCAGGAGTGTTTCAGCCCATTTGTGAATGGCAGCTTCTTTGAGCATGAGGGCCAGCCGTTATGTGAGACGCACTTCCACCAATCCCGGGGCAGCGTGTGCCAGGCGTGTCAGCAGCCCATCCTGGGCCGCTGTGTCACCGCCATGGGCTCCAAGTTCCACCCACACCACCTGGCCTGCCACTTCTGCCTGAAGCCCCTGAGCAAGGGCTGCTTCAAAGAGCAGGAGAACAGGCCCTACTGCCACCCCTGCTTCCTCAAACTCTTCGGCTAAGGGGATTGTGTGTGTGTGTGTGTGAACACGTGAGAGCGAGAAAGAAAGAGATGTAGGGGTGTTGATTAGAAAAACTATTGATGAAATGAGATGGAATTACTGATTGAGCATGGAGAGGAGCATGCTGGGAAGGAGGAGCTCCTCTCATTGGCTCGCTTTCACTCCTGTTTGAATAACTCAGAAGCCAAAGAAAATGAAAAACATATTCTCATATTTGTGATTTTATAAAGTAAAATGATACAGACGAGAGTGCAAGATGGTCAACTTTCATACCAAAGCATTACATACACACACTCACAAACACACACACACACACACACAAACTCACAAAAACACACGCTCACAAAAATACACAAACTCACAAAAATATTCACACACACACTCACAAAAATACATACATCCATGCATACACACTCAAACACACAATCACAATAACACACACACACACACATCCATACAAACACACACTCACAAACATACACACACTCACAAAAATACACACATCCATACACACACACACACACAAATACACACACAGAAGACATGACTACAGTAGAGATGTTGTTGAATAGAATGAACATTCCTAACAGCAGAGGAGATGCTGCTGCCTCAGTTTGCTGTACTAATATCCAGAGTTCACTGGGTGAGTGAAGGACAGATAGCAGGACGTGGGGCCACAGCAGTAGTGGCTGTTAAATGGAGTTTCCTGACAGTTGCTGGCTGTCTTATCGGATATCTGAAAAAAAAAATTCAAAATTTTTGATACGTTGAAATAGAATCTGAGATCAGTGGACTGAAACAACAAATGGTCCCCTGAATATATTTGAATATTACAATTATTCTTCTTATTATTATTCTTAATTATTAATAATAATAATAATAATAATAGTAATTAAAATATTGAATATATCTGAACATATTTGCTTCGTGCAGCATATCATTGTCGTTGCTATTGCACACCTGTTAATTGTTTTGTTTTGATTTGGTTTGGTATGTTTTGATCTGGTTTGTTTCGTTTCACATTGAGCAGTGAGGAACCTGATGTTTTGCCAAAGATGTGTTAAGATGTTTACGCTTTGTACTACGCCAGCCACATGATCCAGTCAGCTGTATTTATACATCTACACTGTTACTACACTGCAGAATAAACAATAAATGCTTTCATTTGATGACCATATCTGATGAATCCACACAATATCCTAATGGAATCTGTGATTCTGCCTCTACCAACCTTGCACTGTCCTGACTCGGATGGCCTTAGTACATTTCGAGAAAGCTTAAAATATTTTAAATGCTTAAAAATCTAAATTCCAAAGTCCAGTTTACATTTTAAGAAAAGGTTTAACACTGTTTATTGTTCAGTTAACACGTGACATGTTATTCCTATCCTGAATCAACCCGCGTTGCCATGGTTACAAGCGGTGTGGTGGGCGGAGCTGCGACCTTCTTTCCTGCGGTGATTTGACACGCGCGGGTCCGGGAACAACTGCGCTGATGCGGGAGAGCGTGAAGGCGCGCGCGCGCAGCAGAGCACTGACCGGCGCCGTCCCGCCGCGTGGCCGTGGGAAAGCACGAAGCCCAGGCGTCGCCACGCATGCTCGCGTTTGACAACTTCGCAGCGCAAATGGATGGCGTCACCTGCCACATTACATTACATGTTTGACATGTTTATGAAAATGTTTCGTATTAAATCACATCTTATCTTATCATCATCGCTTGAGTTTTATGTCTCAGAGTTTGCTTCTTTACGGTCGGACGAGGTTGCCATGTTTCCTACTGAACATTTTAAAGTCGTGGGAAGTTTTCCAAACTCTTTCCAGAGCTATCTACATTATCTTTAAATTATATTTTGCACTTCGTAAAACATTGCCAAATTACTTGCACTCTACATGAGAACACTTCAATTCAATTCAATTCAATTTTATTTATATAGCGCTTTTTACAACACATGTTGTCACAAAGCAGCTTTACAAATTGCGTGGGTCCAGATCCCTAATGAGCAAGCCAAAGGCGACAGTGGCAAGGAAAAACTCCCTAAGATGGCAGGAATTTAGGAAGAAACCTTGGGAGGACCAAGACTCAAAAGGGAACCCATCCTCCATTGGGCGGCCCGCTAGCAATGTCCACATTCACAGGTCATGTATAGTCCAGATATATTCCAGGCCGAGTAGTCACAGTCCCTTCAGAGTCGATGAGCCTCAGGTGGGGGTTGGCATCAGCGCGTCCTCTTGCGATAATGGCACATCCGACCACGGCATTGGCACATCCACTGGCAAGCCAGACCATCTCCTAGATGCTTGTATGGGGTGGGTAACGGGAAAGGCTCGTCTTTCCTTGTCCCGGTATTTCTCGGGCAGCCATTGGGAAGAAGAGGGGCAATTAGTTCTATATGGAATATGTTAGACAAAGTAAATGTAAACATTTCTTGAGTGTGGCAGCGACTCCGGCAATTAAATTATTACAGCCTAGCTAAAGGGCAGAACCAGAAGGTAACACAGACTTGGGAGCATCCTGAGACACTGGCATCCATCCACTACACCGTCGACAAACTTGAGTGACCGCGTGCAGTGATAGGATGACAGCACCAGCGCCCCAGTTTGCCATAAAAACCCTTTGCCCATGAACCCCTGGATCTGTTACCTTATCTAAAGGGGCACATTAATTACCAAATGCTAGATCAAACAAGTAAGTTTTCAACCTAGACTTAAAGATTGAGACTGTGCCAGAGTCCCGGACACATTCTGGAAGACTATTCCATAGTTGGGGGGCCTTATAAGAAAAGGCTCTTCCCCCTGCTGTTACTTTATTAATTGATGGAACTAATAAGAGGCCAGCACCTTGGGATCGTAGTGGTCGCGGGGGTTCATAATAAGAGATAAGCTCTTGGAGGTAGTCAGGAGCAAGTCCATGCAGTGCTTTATAAGTCAATAGAATAATTTTAAAATCAATACGGAATTTTACTGGGAGCCAGTGCAGGGCCGATAAGACTGGGCTGATATGTTCAAATTTCCTAGTTCTAGTTAGAACTCTGGCTGCGGCATTTTGAACTACTTGAAGTTTATTTATATTCCTATTTGAGCATCCTGACAGTAACGAGTTACAATAATCTAATCTGGAGCTAACAAAGGCGTGTACTAGTTTTTCTGCATCATGCTGGGATAATGCATTTCTTAACTTGGCAATGTTACGGAGATGTAGAAAAGCTATCCTGGTAGTATTATCTATGTATTTATCAAATGATAGGTCAGAGTCGAATAAGACGCCGAGATTTTTGGCTACCGAGCCAGGAGTAATGGGGTAATCTGCAAGATTTAACATTAGATCTGGTATTTTCTGTCTTGTGGCCTTTGGGCCCAGAAGGAGAACCTCCGTTTTGTCACCATTAAGGTGGAGGAAGTTTAGCGACATCCAACATTTAATATCACTTACGCAGGCCTCGATTTTTCCTAATCTGGATTTGTCATCAGGTTTGGCTGATATATAAAGTTGGGTGTCATCTGCATAGCAGTGAAAGTTGACACCATGTTTATTTATAACTATTCCTAATGGTAACATATATAATGTAAATAATAGTGGTCCTAGGATGGAGCCTTGCGGGACTCCATATTTCACTTCTGAGTGTTTGGAGGGAATATTATCGAGCTCTACAAACTGATAGCGATTGGTTAAGTAAGAATTAAACCATGACAGGGCTGTACCGAGATTCCAACCCAGTTTTCTAACCTTTCTAGCAGGATCTTGTGATCTATTGTGTCGAAGGCTGCACTAAGATCAAGAAGCACTAATAGAGATACATAACCTTGATCAGAGGCAAGAAGGAGATCATTTGTTACTTTAACTAGTGCTGTTTCAGTGCTGTGGTGGGGCCTAAATCCAGATTGGAATTTTTCAAATATGTGGTTCCTGTGCAGATATAAGCATAACTGTTTGGCCACAGCTTTTTCTATGATCTTAGATATAAATGATAGGTTCGAGATGGGTCTGTAGCTAGATAGTACATTAGGATCAAGATTTGGTTTCTTGATCAGGGGTTTAATGACTGCTAGTTTACAGGATCTGGGCATGTGACCCATTGTGATGGATGAGTTAACTATATTTAAAAGTGGTTCGATTACAACTGGTAAAACCTCTTTGAGTAATTTAGAGGGAATCGAGTCTAATGTGCAAGTAGTAGAATTTAACGATGAAATTATTTTCTCCAATTCTAGTTGTGGGAGTGGATGAAAAGCTTCAAGCTTTTCTTCTAATGCTAGATTTTGTTCAATATCAGCCAATCCAGATGACAAACCAGATGAATTACCTATAGAAGGATTTATATTTAGTCTAATATTCTCTATTTTATTATCAAAGAAATCCATAAATACATTACTAGTTAGGTTCCCTGGAATCTGATGTTCAGCGCTGGTTTGATTTTTTTGTAAGTTTAGAAATAGTACTAAAAAGAAATCTAGGATTATTTTTATTTTTTCGATCAGTGAGGCTAGGTATGTTGACCGTGCTTTAGTAAGTGCCCCTTTGTATTCAATAAGGCTATCCTTCCAGGCACAGTGGAATACTTCCAGCTTAGTAGAGCGCCAGTTTCGCTCTAATTTACGTGCTATTTGTTTTAAATTACGAGTTTGGTCGGTGTACCAGGGGGCGAGCTTTTTAAGTCTGACCTTTTTATGTCTAACACTCTTCATATGATTGTTGCTATAATTGTTAATTAGAATTAAAGTTAATTACATCGCAACATTTAAAACATTTGTCTCCTTTGCATTCTCGTCACCGCACGTCTTTTCGCCACAAATCAAAAACTTTTTTTTTTGTTTTTGTTCTAATTTACATTTACATTTTACATTTACGGCATTTAGCAGACGCCCTTATCCAGATCTAATCTTATAATCATGCACCTTTATAGTCGTCGTCACGGTTTCCACCATCTTCCTGCCATCCCTTCATGTAATCTTGTAAGGTTTTTCATACTCGGCGTTTTTCTTCCACCTGCCGTCCCGCTCTGAGTGGTCGGAGCGCGTGCCACGCGGGAAGCGTCTTCAGGTCCGCCCCGCAGGTGGAGACATTTAAACACGTTAATGAGCGTTTGGACACGTCAGGTGCATATTTTGGCAGTCGACGAATTTGGCAGCGTGACACCTTCACAAAGAAAAATATTTAGGCTAAATGAGTGACTCCGAACATCCCGTAAGTAGTTTGTGGTAATACTGTCGGTACGGACGCGGCAAAGCTGACTGATGGATTTTCACAGAGTATCACATAAGTATTAATAATCTATATCTAATAGTCTAAAGGAATTGTTTGTTGTCATCACGCGCTAATATTTTGACGAGTAGAGTTTAAACGGTCACCACAATTGGCGGTGGCATTTCTTCGGTATGGTGTACAATATTTTTTCGCTATAACTAGGCGGTAAGGGAAAACTCCGCTCCCGACGGCGAATGGCCAGAGAACGGGGGTCAATGGAGCGACGGAGAAGACAATGCGATGGAGGAATCCGAGCTCCTCCAGGAGGTGGCGGAAGAGGATGAGGAGATTGACCTGTACAACGAAGAGACATTTGGATTAGGTCAGTGACCTTTGGGTATTTGTTAGCAGGCTAGCTAACCTTCAGTGTTGGTATTGGTTTATTATTCAGCTGTGTTGTTAAAACGGCAACAAAATGTTAACTTCTTCAGCAACTCCTCAAATGCTCAAGATCCTTGTCCATTTAAAAAAAAATGTTTTGGACAGGCAGGGTCTGTGGACTCTGGTTACCTGACCGGGATGTGAAATGCATTAATTGAGTAGGGTTTTCTGTTGCTTTGTTCAAGATCTCTTGCCTCTTTGTTTTGGTGCAGATCTAAGTACTGAGGAGCTTCAAGCAGACCCTGTGGATCTTCTGTTCGTTGATGGCAAACGGCCTCCAGCAGCACCGGCTTCTCCTCCTCCACCGTCCCCAGATGAGTCTTCCCCTCCCAGGCCTAAAGCTCAAATCCAGACCCAGGCTGCAGAAGGCCTGCGTGCTGAAGCGCGTAGCTACAGAGACCGAGTCCCTCGGGGGCAGCTGCTGGATGACCCGGCAGTGATGAGGACGGTGGAGGGACCGCCCAGTCTCAAGGTTTGGCCCCTCCCCCAGATGGTTGCCTGTGGGAACCGCTGGTGTGTGTCCTGTAACCGTGCGCGTCTTCCTGGTCCTCCAGAGTCTGGACAGCGCCATTGTGGACTGCGGCCGCAGCTCCTCCTGGGGTGACCTGAACGCCAACACGGTGAGGCAGGTCCCACGTGACCCATAGGCTGACCGTCCACGTGATGCCATGCTGAACGTGCCGTTTTCCCCCTGTCCTAGTGGATGATGTCATCGTTGGGCTCACCCAGACCAGGATCCATCCTTCAGGTAGGACAAGTGGTTCATCTGAGGAGGTATAACTGAGAAGAAGCCACTGCCACGTGCTTCAGGCCCTGACTGCTAGCACAACACCTCCAAGCTCTGATGAACCATGACTGGTCTTTTGGAGTCTAAACACATTCTGCCTGCATTAACCAATCAGGAAACTTCTGTGCAAAAGGGGTACTTGGCATATGGAATGGGAAGCTAAGTACAAAGCCTGTCTCTGGTGGGAGGGGCTTGGGATGAGACTGGGGCTAGTGGGGGTGTGGCCTGCTTTGTCATGCTGTGTGGCTGGGTTTCTCCCCCCCCCCCCCTCGAACAGGACCGGGCGATCGTGGGCGTGATAGATCGATCGGCTCGTGGCAAGATGCACTCACCGTTGCAGATGCCAAACGAGAGACGCCTCCCTCAGGTAGTGCCACGTCGTGTGTGATGGGCGGGGCCTTTCTGTACGGAGGTGCGTGTGCGCTCTAATGGGCTTTTGTTGGCAGGCATCCGTGTGTCCCGTGGTGGCTGGCAGCCCGCTCCACCCGAAAAGCCCCTTCTGTGTGAAGCAGCGATACGGTCAGGTGACTTCACCCTGCATCGTTATTGCACCACGGTGCTGCAGGCCGCTTTCGGTCTGCCGTGCTGTCCCCGTGTAACCCTGCCCCTCTGCTGGTGCCGCTTGTGCTTCTTCTAGCCGGGCGGGTTCCTGTCTCCATCTCCTCCCCGGTTCCAGGCCCTCACGCCCAAGATGATGCAGGTGCGGTTTGGCCCCAATTCTCCGAGACACGGGCCCTGCTATAGCCCCTTCCCTAGTCCCGTGCAGAGGTTCAGGTGAGCCCCCCCCCCATCACACCTGCAAGGCTCCCAGGTGCCTCACGGCAACACCAAGCTTCTCCAGTTGTGCCTCACAAGTGCTAGTGGAAGTGATGGGTGACCCCTGACCTTTAGGCTTCCGGTCCTGGCGACCCAGCTCCACCCGCAGCACAAACGGCTGCTAAGTCAGCGGCCCCCGGGCTCTCGAAGGTGGGTGTCGAATTGGGGGAAGGAAGGGTGGGGGTGGCGGTGTGAACTGACGCTGCTTCCACTGGCAGGAGGCTGAAGAGCTGGGACCATTACGCAGATCTCATGTCCGCTAGAGAGAAGGAGTGGATCATCAGACTGCAGATGATGCAGCTCCAGAGCGAGAACCCTCTTCAGGATGACTATTACTACCAGGTGCTGCACAGTGCCACCTATCTGTCGCTCGCTTAACACTGTCCGCAGGAGACCGGTTGCATGATGTGATTGTCCTTGCAGGAATATTATCGCAGGATTGAGGCGAAGATGGCGGAGGAAGAGATGATGGGGGACCGGTCCAAGAGGGAGCCGCCCAAGCTCACCACACCATACGTCACCAAAACCGTGTCCTACACCCCAGGTATGGCGTCCCACACAACTGGGCCGACAGGTTTCAGTGGAGATGCAGATGAAGCCAGTGGTGGACCCGTCTGTCTGTGTGTGTGCGTGCAGTGGTCCACATCGAGGGCTCCCTGGGCCAGGTCACCGTGTCCACATGTCACTCCCCCCGCCGAGCCATAGACGCCGTGCACGCACACACTCTGGAGGTGAGGAGACAAGCTGCAGATCAGCGGCCGTCTGCTCGTGGGCCTCCTTCTTACCTTTTCCTCCACCCAGGAGCAGAAGGACCTGAGGCAGCAGAGGCTGGAGGTGCTGAACACCATTGAGAAGGTGAGGAAGCTCCTGTGTCCTGTTTTCTCTGTAGTGGCGTTGAGGTGATCCAGTTCTCCACCTCCCTGCTCTTCTGCAGTGCTACATCACGCTGTTGGGCGTGGAGGCAGCAGGGAGGATCAAGACCGCTGTGACGGAGGAGGAGGAGGAGAAGAGACTGATTAAGACCGCACAGAGAGGGGTGGAGGAGACGGAAAGCCGGCTACGGAAGCTCAACTCCACGTAAGGCCCACAGATGCCAGTAAAATTCATCCGTCCATTTTCCATTCTGCTAAGCACTGTGGGGTTTCTTCAGGGAGTCCATGGAAGAGTTCCTGCCCTGTCTTCTTGTCTCGAAAGGAAAGAAATTGCTGGCCAGGCTCCTCCCTTTCCTGTCACATGACTCTGGTCTCCACCTCCTGCGCGCCATCACAACACACCTTCCTGTGCTGATGAGCAGAGACGCAGAGGAGGTCAGTCACAATTGCCCCTCTGCTGAACATGATCACAGCCTGTTTTGGGATTCCTCCAGGGAGATGTATGTCCCACCCACCCGCAGGCACTTCCTGTCCTGTACCCACCTCTCCGAACCGTGATTGGCTCCCTCAGCTTCAGCCAGCTGGTTTCTGTCCTCCAGGATTTCACAGCAGCTCTGCCTGAGTCCCGAGACTCGCGTCTAACGTTGGCCTGCCAGAACAAGGTGTGGCCTTCCTCATCCTCATACACTGAGCCTAACTATTCAAACGACTGTGTGTGTGCGCTCCACTGACTCACTGCTCCTCCGTTCCAGTTCGGCTTGTCTTTGCTGTATGCCCTGCTGTCTCAGGGCGAGAGGCTCCTCACCTCTGACCTCCCCATGGAGCCCAGCCTCGGTGACTTCGAGACCTGGTACTGCCATCTTGTGCTTTTGCACGTGTGCACCCTTGGTGGTCGTGACCCCTGACCTTCCCCGTCCCATTGCCTGCCCCCTCCAGGACGGACACCGTGTTCCACGTGGCGCGGCAGCTGGCTCAGACGTCGCTGGCGGAGCCGCTGTTCCTGCCCTCCAACCTGCTGACGCTGTTCTGCCGCTACCTGGACAAGCGCACCGTGCAGCAGCTGAGGAACAACATGGAGTAAGTTCTCGTTCGCCTCCTGGGCTGTGCGTGTGGTTGCCGAGGCAACTGTGAGGCTGTTGATGCCGTTGGTGTCTGACTCGGCTGCTCGCTGGGGTTTTGGGCTGGGGGTTGATGGAACTTTTTCCATAATAACTGGAGTTTATTCCTCTTGCTCTGTTCTGCAGATCTTCTACGGGCTATTTGGCTGTGGGCTCTTGAGGGAGTTTCAGTTTTGTTTTGGGTTTTTTTTTGTGTTTCTCCCCTTTTTTTTTTTCTTTCAGTCCACGTGTACAGTAACCCACCCACTCTTACCAGTGCTAACTGGGAGTGACCAGTCTGGCATTGCTGGCATAGCCATCCCCAGATGGCGAAATCAACCTGGGTCGAACTCTGTTGCATTAAGGTGGATTCTGATCTGAACTTGGGTTCAGTAACCGGATTCAGTCATGAAAGTGAAGTATTGGGACTGATTCTCACTAAAGGAATTTGGGTTTCATAAAAATGCAAATCTTCAGTGTAAGCTTTTTTTTTTTTTTTTTTTTTTTTTTTTTGGAAGAAATGTTCATTTCCACGTGTATATTTTGTACGTTTTCCAGCACTGTATACAAATTTTATTTACTATATCTAATCACTTAATGATGAATATTTGATGCACAACTGTGTAGCATTTGCAAAATGGGGAAAAATAAATAAATGCATTTCCAAAACTGTTCCTGTACCTACGTCTGTCTGGCACTTGGAAACGCAGCGCTGGGTCTTGGCGTGTCGGGAGGATCGTGCTCACGGCTTCTACTTCAGTTGCACTGCAGAACTAAAACGAGATCCGTACAACGACCCAGACGTTAACTGGCTGGTTACGGCAAGGCAGAATTATCCTCAGACGACATTACATACTGAACAACGTTAGGAGCTATACAGAGCGGAGGGGATGACTGAGGGACTTTAAATACAATGAAGTCAATATCAAATGATTTACTGTTTTATTCAGGGAGGGTCACATCCATGTTCGTCTGATGAATCACAGGCCATTTTGACCTTGTCTAAACAGTTTTAAACCAGGTTTAAAACTGCTTGTTTAAGTGTGGACACCTCATCTGCAGCATTTGGTACCAGTTTGGCCAAAAACCCCATTAGCCAAATAACTTCACAAACCCAGCACACATGTTTTCTATAATGAATGCCATGGCATTTTGAAAAACTGGTTTTAAATCTGGGGTGTGTCTAGTCTGGCCTTCCGGGGGGGGGGGGGGTGGCTTCAGAAAATGGAGCCTCGGGCACTGAGCAGTGTGACGTGATTTACATTTCTAAATAAATGCACAATAGTCACACTGTTTATTCAGTAAAGGGTTTTTTTGTTCTGGAGTGAGTGACCTGAAATATGTCAGACATGCTTTGACTTCACTGTGTCTAAAGTGGCTGATGAATCGGACTGCCGCATTTGCTGCTCCAAACCTACACGAGCATGAAGCCGATGGCATGAAGGTGATCCATTATCTTGGACAAAGATCATTGGTGGGGAGTAGCTGCCCACCGGCTCCCTGGTGGTCTGGGTTGTTTGACTTCGTGGTGAATGACTAAAGTCTACTGCAGGCCTCTGGGTCAGACCTTCTGCCTCGCTCATCCATGCGTGGATTAGTGTTTCTCTGCATTTGGGGGAAAATGCAGAAGTAATGGACCATGTGCTGTTGTACAACCCCAGCAGGGCACTGAAGCACTTCAGCTACAGGAACGGAGGAATTGTGACATGCCGGCAGAGTACTGATCATTAACAAGGCTGCCACACGGTGGCGCTCTCAATCGCTTCTGTTGCTCTTTAGTCTGTCTCCTTTCTCCAGTCTTTCATGTTTTTGGTTGTTAGTTTTTGTCTGGGTGCTTCTCTGATGAGTTGTACAGTTAGCAGACAAAGCCGGTATTGTTCCTGTGAGAGGACTGGCGTGTGGGGTAATGGGTGGGGGTGTCTGCCAGGGTGACTGGACCGAGCAGACGGGTGGAGGACGTGGTATGTGTGGAATGTTTGACTACAGGAGCTGTAAGTTCAGAAGGTAAAGTTCTGTTGTGGGTATAAAGCACAAGTTGTTCTCGCGGTGGAAGTGTTGAATCGTGCTAGATCTGGCAGTCCGTTTCAAATGATGGGAATTTCATGAGCTTCTCATGTTAAAAGATGGAAATCAAGATGATTTCATGAAACAAACCAAATCTGGGCCCATTATTGCAGTGCTGTGGGCCAACGGTGCCACATGGCAGAGGTCGAGAGTGACTCCTGTTTGCAGGGACCAAACGTGGACGGAGGGGAAGACTTTCACAACAAGGTGGAAGATGCAGAAGAAAAACAGTCACTGTCTTGTGTTAAATCCCTTCAGCCCTTCGATGACTGCAGGACGGTCGTCATGGGGGAGACACTGAGTATTTGTCCCATTTTATAAAGATGTTCTTGCCCATTGACAACTTGGGTAGTTGTTGGAAGGTTTTATTTTCGCTTAAAGATGTTTAGACCAGTTTTGCATTATTAATGCGGACGTCTCGGTGGCTGATGAAAGCTGTTACAGTTCTGTCTTAAAATATCCAAAATATCCAGAATTTTCAAACTTTTACTTCTGTATAATGTGCCTCTCCCTGGACTCTACCAAAGTATTTCTCCCAGACATATGGGCAAAAAGTCCATCTGAGATTAGTTTATGGGAAAGATGCTTAATTTAGCTTGGTTTAGTATTTTTAATTTACTTTAGTTCACTGTGAAAATGCTGTTTGAGAAGCTAATTGTGAAGCTTACAACTAGATATTGGTTTGCTGTGAATAATTGCTGGCTAGCTGTCCGAGATGAGCTCGCTCTGGTGTTAGATGGTTGCTATAAGAGGTTCTCCTCCATGATCGTCAGTTCTCGCATGGTTCTGCACCAACACACAGACAGACATGGAACAGATCATCTATTCAGGCCGATCTACATGTGTCTCGCAGACCGTTACGTGACCGTGTTGCAGTTTTCAGTGCGCTACATGGAGTGTTAAACTACCATCAACATCCCCTCCACCCTGCAGCACATCTGTGGTCTGTTCTTAACCCAGACACTGATGGTTTCTGTCCGTTTCTCAGGGTCTTCAGTGCTACTATTTATTTTTGTGTGAAATGTCTGACTACATCCTGCTGTATGGCCTTTTTGTTACTGTGTAAATGGCTCAGATTGTATGAAATTAGTCTACATCTGTGTATAGCCAGTCCAGCTGTTGACATGTGACCACGTGGAGTTTATGATGGCAGATTCTGTTCAGAATAGGAACTATGAAGTAAAATATTGTGAAATCCAAACCCACTGAAACATGATTATGGTGAATGAGAGTCGAGCAGACTGGATCATGTCTGCTGGCTGCTGGAAGACGGGAGGCAGGGGTGATTTATCTTTACCTGCCATGCTGCCATTCACTCAGTGTGTGTGTGTGTGTGTGTGTGTGTGTGTGTATGCACGCCTAGAGCAGTGGTGTGTGAGGGAGGGCTACACGTACAATAAAATGTCTGCTTACATGTTCTTATAGTTCCAGTGGGTGGCCATGTTTTTTCTCCATTATTTATTTATTTCCACAAGGGGGGATCTTTTCACTGGATTACACTGCTGTACTGTGACTTTTTCCACCGTAAAGATCATAATCCCACGGGGGACAGCTGGACGGGGACAGCAGGACAGGGACAGTCCCACGGGGGACAGCTGGACAGGGACAGTCCCACGGGGGACAGCTGGACGGGGACAGTCCCACGGGGGACAGCAGGACACGGACAGTCCCACGGGGGACAGCTGGATGGGGACAGCCTTGCTGTGTCTCCACTCAGTTTTTTCCCTCAGTTTTTCACGTCCCTTTTCATGTGCCACTTCTATTTCCCCTGCTGCTTTCATCAAACATCTGCTTCACCACTAATGTCTCTCACTGGAGCTCCAGGATCTCCACCACTTTGCTCCTCCTGTTTGGACTCTAAGGGTGTGACCTCTATACAAAATCTTATTGTTTTTTTTATTTTTCACTGTGCATTAAAAATGCTGACAAATAAATGTGCTTTGCCTTACCTGAGTGTAGGGATGGGGTGTTGAGTGCCTGGATGGTGTTACTGAGAGATGGTGAGTTCTGTATGAAAGCTGAGAATGTTCGAGGTCTTGGAGGGAAGCTTTGGGGGTTAAAGGTCAAGCTGTAACCTTCCCTTGACCCTGTGCGGCTGTGGCGGGGTTAGGGGCAGGATGTGGAATGTGAACCGGAGGTGAGATCGCCTTTCTGCTCCTTTCACTTCCTCTTTTCCCCACAAAGTGTCACTCGTCCGTACGCCTACCGCTCATGTGCTGAGTCCAGGTGAGGTCACACACGGCCCTGGCGCTGGTGCAGTGGTCTACAGAATGTGATGGAGGACCTCGTGGAGCTGAAAGGACCTTTTTGAGCTTTTCCTTCATCTTCGATTTGAAACATTCTTTTGAAACACACTTTTGTTCCTTGCTTAATCTCAATCACTGTGTTCATTTTCATAGGTAGGCTACTCTACTGAAACGTCCTGAATGATGACAGGACATCTGTCTCAGGATTTGAACAGAAATGTAACCAGTTTGTGGTTGATCATTCTGTCCTGATCTCCAACTCCTCATACTGTGTACTTCAGAGCTTAAGAACAAGGCTCTCTCTCACATAGTATTGTGTAGCTTAAGCACTGGACTCTCTCTCCTGCACGTTAAAATGACGCTGACCCAGCCTCACTGCATTGCAGCGCTGACGTCTTGAGATGTTTAGAAAGTCGCATGTTTGTCTACTGTTTTTCAAAGCTATTGGCATGTGAGCGATATCTGATTGTGTTTACCTAGCATCTGTCTGCTAGTTGGTTTATAGTACTTCACTGGGTGCCTGATTTAAATGTCTAGCCTGTCCGACTGTCCTGAGGTCCAAGCAGTGGTGGCAGAATTCCAGACAGGATTCTGCCCCTCCCACACGACCATACACTCATCTGTCTGCCCTCCACACAGACGGGTGTGTCCCTACCGTACCGAAACCCAACTCACCTAACGGAGTCCGTGTGGTTGAAAAGATGATCTTGAGAGCAGCGCTATCGGCTATAGTCAGTACAGGATTACTGTAGTACAGGATTACTGTAGTGCAACTCTGTTAATTTTATTTTGTGATTGGAACTCTCATTCTTAATATGATTAAGGTGATAACTATGATTGTCCAAAAGGTGTGAATGTTTAATCTAATAGAAAAATAATTTTATTTACTTATGTAAATCTTTAATTTTCTTTTGTGACATGTTTGTGTTCATATTCCAGTGACGATGAAAATACAATTTGTCAGCACATATTTTCAGTAATATTAAAAACATTTGGCATTGAACACTCTCTAAATTATTTCTACATGCTACTTTTGTAGCTTCATATGTTTCAGATCATTTGTATAAAGAATTTTTGATGTCTAGAATGACAAAAGTCTCAAAGTCCCGATGTCCTGAAGAACACTGTCATGGTGATGTAAAGTCCTGCATGCCTAAACTAGACTGGTTTATAATATGTCTACATTGTATACATGATTATTGAATAAAATAAAATCTAAGAGCAGTACACATGCTGCAGGTGGATGGAGTGGGTAGAGACGTCCCTCATTTACCCCCCCGTGTCCTGGACAGCTGTCCTTGTGTGTGTGTGCTAATGCACTTAAGAGCCCCATCATTCCAGATTTGTGTGTCTAACACTACAGGCTATGAGGATGGTTTTGTGTACAGTCCCCATCTGGGAGGGAGGGAGTTGATGCCTTTCTCCCTCTGGGGGGGGGGGGGGGGGTAGTGTGGTGTTGGGGGGGCATGCCCTGAGGAGGAGGTGCTTCTGCAGGAGGGTTTATAAAGATGCTGAAGCATGTCCACTGTGATCCGGCCCCCACGTCTACCCTCTGCATCTGCCCTCTGCATCTGCCCTGTGTGTCTCTTCCTCGCTGGTTTTCTGCCCCAGGTGCCATGATGCTTGGGCGGGAGCTTCTCAGGACGGTGCTGCTGCTCTCCGTGAGCAGATTGACGCTGCAGGGAGGAGCAGGTAAATGCATCTCACACACACACACACACACACGGAACCATGTAGCATGTGGAGGCTTATTCTTATAAGATTATTCTTGTTAAACATTATGACAAATGTGTCTTTCAATACTGTGTGTAGGAATGGTATCATTGTATTTTATTGCAAATGGTGTTTTTGACGGGTCCTCAGGTCAGCCTGTTTTATCCTGGACTATATGTTCATTGTCCTGTCACTGCTCTGTCCCGGGTAGGTGGGGACAACAGTAACTACAGTAAAAGTAACTATATTAGGTGTAAGATACCCACCTATTGTCCCATTGTGCTGTCTCTGGCTGTAAGATTGCGTCCAGGAGATGGTCTTGATGTATCAGGGCACATGTAGCCCTTCAGTAGTCTGAATATTTGGGGTTTCTGTGATCTACTCAGTTTGAACTTCTCCCTGAATTGTTTATACTTGTACTGATGTTTTCAAAGTTTCATAGTGGTTTGGGGTTTGTGTGGCTGGTGGCTTTCTAATGGCTTTTGGGGAAAAACACCGTAGTGTTTGGAGTGTGTGTGTAGACCAGCGCACCTGTATGCAAGTTCAACTCCAGTAAAATATTTTATGTTCGTCTCAGAAAATGCTGTGTAGTGCCATAATCGATTTCCAGGTATAGCTCAGATTAGACAGAAGTCTTTACCCATCTGTCCTGCACTGGTGTGTGTGTGTCTGACCCGTGCTGGTCTGTGTGTGTGTGCGTCCTGCGCTGGTGTGTGTGTGGATGCGCAGCTCGGTAGCGGTTTGGGAAACACACACACACTTTCTTTACTCAGGCTTCTCAGTGCTGAATCAAAGCCGAGCCCGTCTGAATGTGGCACTGCGCTGTGAGAATGAGCCGTGTCCTCCACACACTTGGCCATTGATGCCTCTGGACTTCACTGAACCTCCTCTTGACTTTTGGCTGTTGGCATGGAGACGCAGAGCGCCCTCATTGGGCCCTGTTTTAGCTTTTCATGCAGCCCATCAAACGTTCGTGGAAACTTCATTACCCAGAAACCACCAGGCTCAGCCGTATAACCGGTCTCCCTACGCCTGCCGCTCTGCGTTACCATGACTTTATTAAATGAGGATATTTACTGAAGAGTTTTAAGAAAACTGAGAGCCATATCTTTGTGTAACATATTTTTTAACTGTTTTTGACATATAGCTTCAGTTCACACTCCAGATAAACACACCTTCATGCTATGTTCGTGACCTGTTATAATATGTTATAATATAACCTCTATAATCCAGACATTCTCCTCTTTCATTTCAGGGTACAAACCTTCAAGTGGCGGTGTGGGTGGAGGAGTAATGCCCTCTAAAGGTGATCGCATCTTGCTTCAGTTCTGCATGTGTGTGTGCACGCACGTGTGTGTGTCTGTGTGTGTGTCGCGCACCAGTACACACGCGTGCCGCTCACCAGTACACACACGTTACACACGTCATGCACAAATAAACACATTTGACCTGGAGCTGAAGATGACGTTTTTGCTCTTGCCATCTCCTGAAACCGTTTAAAAACAGACTTTCTACTGACAAAAACAATACATGACAACAGAAAACAACAAAAATGCTAATTCTGTTGTTGTTGCCAGGTTATGGAGCTCCGCCCTCCCATCTCCCTGGTAACGGACCAGCAGCCAATGGTGTGTTTACTGGGAGATGTTCAGTGTCCTTCATACTGATGTGCTTTTGACAGCCTTTTGACTTCATTATCTGTGTTACAGTGTATGGTGCACAAGCTGCCGGTACTGGTGGTAAACCCAATGGTAAGGCAGTCCAGTCTGTATCAATGGAACTTCCTGTTTTCCTGTAAAGTGAAATGTCCTGTAGATTCTCTATAGCCCTCTACATCCTCTGGATTTCAAGATAGTCCAGTTCTTTTAGATAAACCAAAATTGTTGCCACACTTGATCAAATAAATTGCATCTAATTGCATCTTTTATTTATAAAATGAAATTGTAATTTTAATTGGCCAGCATAAGTTATTTATTAATATATAAGATAGCATATGGCTTATCAGGTGATTGTCAATAAGAATCTTGCATTATACAGAACAGGCAACCACAATTCTGAATAATAATAGAACTTTACATAATAGGATCTGGAAAACCGTTTAACAAAGGATTTAGTCCACGTGCTGTGCTGGGAAATGGAGCCCAAGCAAACGGTGAGTGCCAAGATTCATGCCTGTAAACATGCCTGTAAACATGCCTGTAAACATGCTTGTAAACATGCACCTGCACACTGCCATGACGCCTTTGCTAGGAAGCAGCTATGAGCATAAACCGTTTACCAGCTCTGCTAGAGGGCAGGATGGTGTGCGGCTGTTGACCCATCACACAGGTGGGATCTTCATGCTGCGTGCAAATGTCACCAGTGTCTTTACTCCGCAGGTAACGGTGGTCCACCAGCCTCTGCACTTAAAGGAACCGGAGGTGAGTCTGCTGCACAGGAAGGGATAACGTTGCCCAGGGTAACGGCTTTGAGTAGACAGGAAGCTTGCATATGCTTCAGTCCATTAGTTTGGTCAATTTGTTTTGGTTAAGTAATCATGTATATAATTATTTGACAAATTAAGTAATTTACCCTGTGGTGTACTTACATAATCCCTGTGCTTTACAGGATATGGGCCCAAGGCCAGCAAGCCTGGATATGGAGGATGGCCTTCATACGGTATGGTAATCAGGAATGATCACCCCCCACCACCATCACACCACCATCACCCCACCCCTCACCATCATACCACCACCATTACTCTACCATCACCCCACCCCTCACCATCATACCACCACCATTACTCCACCATCACCCCACCCCTCACCATCATACCACCACCATTACTCTACCATCACCCCACCCCTCACCATCATACCACCACCATTACTCTACAATCACCCCACCCCTCACCATCATACCACCACCATTACTCTACCATCACCCCACCCCTCACCATCATACCACCACCATTACTCTACCATCACCCCCCCCCCCCCATCACCATCATCACCCCACCCCTCACCATCATACCACCACCATTACTCTATCACCCCACCCCTCACCATCATACCACCACCATTACTCTACCATCACCCCACCCCTCACCATCATACCACCACCATTACTCTACCATCACCCCACCCCTCACCATCATACCACCATCACCACCACCATTACTCTACCATCACCCCACCCCTCACCATCATACCACCACCATTACTCTCACCATCATTACCCATCCCCTCACCATCATACCACCATCCACCACCATCATCACCCACCCCTCACCATCATACCACCACCATTACTCTACCATCACCCCACCCCTCACCATCATACCACTACCATTACTCTACCATCACCCCACCCCTCACCATCATACCACTACCATTACTCTACCATCACCCCCCTCACCATCATACCACTACCATTACTCTACCATCACCCCACCCCTCACCATCATACCACTACCATTACTCTACCATCACCCCACCCCTCACCATCATACCACTACCATTACTCTACCATCACCCCACCCCACCATCATACCACCACCATTACTCTACCATCACCCCACCCCTCACCATCATACCACCACCATTACTCCACCATCCCCCCCACCCCCCCACCCCTCACCATCATACCACCACCATTACTCCACCATCACCCCACCCCTCACCATCATACCACCACCATTACTCTACCATCACCCCACCCCTCACCATCATACCACCACCATTACTCTACCATCACCCCACCCCTCACCATCATACCACCACCATTACTCTACCATCACCCCACCCCTCACCATCATACCACCACCATTACTCTACCATCACCCCACCCCTCACCATCATACCACTACCATTACTCTACCATCACCCCACCCCCCACCATCATCACCCCACCCCTCACCATCATACCACTACCATTACTCTACAATCACCCACCCCTCACCATCATACCACTACCATTACTCTACCATCACCCCACCCCTCACCATCATACCACTACCATTACTCTACCATCACCCCACCCCTCACCATCATACCACCACCATTACTCTACCATCACCCCACCCCTCACCATCATACCACCACCATTACTCTACCATCACCCCACCCCTCACCATCATACCACCACCATTACTCTACCATCACCCCACCCCTCACCATCATACCACTACCATTACTCTACCATCACCCCACCCCTCACCATCATACCACTACCATTACTCTACCATCACTCCACCCCTCACCATCATACCACCACCATTACTCTACCATCACCCCACCCCTCACCATCATACCACCACCATTACTCTACCATCACCCCACCCCTCACCATCATACCACCACCATTACTCTACCATCACCCCACCCCTCACCATCATACCACCACCATTACTCTACAATCACCCCACCCCTCACCATCATACCACTACCATTACTCTACCATCACCCCACCCCTCACCATCATACCACTACCATTACTCTACCATCACCCCACCCCTCACCATCACCACCATTACTCTACCACCACCATTACACCACCACCATTACTCTACCATCACCCCACCCCTCACCATCATACCACCACCATTACTCTACCATCACCCCCACCCCTCACCATCATACCACTACCATTACTCTACCATCACCCCACCCCTCACCATCATACCACTACCATTACTCTACCATCACCCCACCCCTCACCATCATACCACCACCATTACTCTACCATCACCCCACCCCTCACCATCATACCACCACCATTACTCTACCATCACCCCACCCCTCACCATCATACCACTACCATTACTCACCATCACCCCACCCCTCACCATCATACCACCACCATTACTCTACAATCACCCCACCCCTCACCATCATACCACTACCATTACTCTACAATCACCCCACCCCTCACCATCATACCACCACCATTACTCCACCATCACTCCACCACTCACCATCACCCCATCAATCCTGGGAAGGGCTGAAAGAAGCCTGCTGTAATATCCCAGTAGATGACTTCAGGACAGTCTCCCCAACAGAGTTCACTGATAAATAATTACATATGGACGTTACCATTGCTAAAACAGCAAATCTAATAGTGTCCTGACACAGTTCTGCATATTTGAATGTACACTTTGAGTGATATCAGTCTAATATCTGACTGGGCGTGTTTGACTCGAGTTTTTGATGTTTTAGGTGGAATTGGAGCAAGCTTGGGAACGCTGCCCCAGGCCCCCGCCAAACAGAGCAGAGGTGAACGCAACACTATATTTGTACCTTATGTAACTACAGATACTGAAGGTGACCTAATAACTGCAAATACTGAAGCTGACATACTAACTGCAGATACTGAAGGTGACGTACTAACTACAGATACTGAAGGTGACGTACTAACTACTGAAGCTACAGATACTGAAGGTGACCTAATAACTGCAAATACTGAAGCTGACATACTAACTGCAGATACTGAAGGTGACGTACTAACTACAGATACTGAAGGTGACCTAATAACTGCAAATACTGAAGCTGACGTACTAACTGCAGATACTGAAGCTGACGTACTAACTACAGATACTGAAGGTGACCTAATAACTGTAATTGTAATTGTACGTTACATCAGAGCATCACCTAACCGGTGAAAACATTGCTTTGCTTACTACAGGCTTTGCTAATGGATATGGATACAGACCTGCCTCCTTTGGAGGTAAGTTTAATATCAATACTTACAAACACATACCAGCAGAACTGGGAGAAATGGTCTGATGATGTGAGTCTGTGTGTTTCCTGTGTGTAGTTACGCTTATGTTCTGTGTCTGCAGGCTACAGAGGTGGACAGGCTGCCTACGTCCCTGCTGGCGCTGGTCTGGGTAAGCTTCGCCTACTTGGACCTCGTCCAGACGGTGAGAGCACACACCCCTGCACCTGTCACCAGACTGACGGAAAACCTTCACCTGTTGTCTCATTTCATAGGTGGAAGATATGCAAATGGAGCAAAACCTTCCAAACCAGCCAAACCTGGTAATAAGCTCTGTGTACCACCTGTTTCATGTTCTCGTGCACTAGAAGCACACTTACAGTTATTATCATGCTGCCTAAATGATAAGCCTGTCTTAGCACTAAAAACGTCACATGACCTCTGTACCAGGTTATGGGGCTGGACCTGCAGCTCAGAAAGGACAAGGCGCCAAACCCAAAGGTAAAACAGACTTTAGACTAGACTGCAGACGGGCAAAGGACAGCAAACCTTTACATGAATATTTAAAGGATGTGCGTGTGGCCATTGTTATGCAAGGAGATGATGTATATAAATATTTATATAAATGTAAATATAAACTTTTTATGTAACTCTTGTTGAGTTACATAAAGGTGACTTGCATATGTCAACTACTGACTCTCATTTAAAGAATGTGATACATTAGTCTATTTAACGTCCATTTAAATAGTTTAAAAATTGGAGAAATCACCTATAGTTATATACATCACTTATATACATCACCTGTAGATTTTACAGATAAAATGTCATTAAGAAATGTCCTCTCAGGGAGAGAGAAGTTCTGAAGGTAGCAGGAATATTTCCCCTTGGTCCTGTATTTTCTCTTGTCTTCAGGTTATGGTGCAGGAGTCAGTACACTGAACGCTCAAGGAGCTAAACCCAAAGGTCAGTATGTTTGAATCTTCACACTGTGTAGGTAAGAAGCTCTATACATGTTAATTCACCCTAACCACCACCACATTAACCAGGTTCTCTAATTACTCAACATCTTCAGGGTTTGGGGCATCTGCAGCAGCCACCAAAGGGCTCCAGCCAGGTAAATGTAACTTAATTACAGCCAGGTAAATTACAACCATGTGAAAAACATTTTAGTTGCAGCCAAGTAAATTACCACCAGGTAAGTTACAGTCAGGTAAATTGCACTTAATAAAAGCCAGATAAAATCACAGACAGGTAAATTACAGTTAATTACAGTCAGGTTAATTAGTTAATTATAGCCAGGTTAATTGCAGTTAATGATGGACATGTAAATTACATTTAAATACATCCAGCTAAATTATTGTTAAGTAGAGCCTTATGTACAAACGTATGGTCAAACCCAGCCCACTCTTCACACTGAATGTGTGTTTGTTAGCAGGACATGGTGGATATGCTAAAGCAGGAGTTCCAGGACATGGTGGATATGCTAAAGCAGGAGTTCCAGGACATGGTGGATATGCTAAAGCAGGTGGTCCAGGAAATGGTGGATATGCTAAAGCAGGTGCTCCAGGAAATGGTGGATATGCTAAAGCAGGTGGTCCAGGAAATGGTGGATATGCTAAAGCAGGTGGTCCAGGACATGGTGGATATGCTAAAGCAGGTACGCTACTTCTCTCTGGGCTCTTAACTAAACCATCATCACTTTAGACCATTTTTACTTACTGTTGAATGTTCTGCTAGGTTATGGCGGTGTGCCCACTGGAAATGGACTCAGACCTAACGGTGAATATGCAGTGATGTACATATGCACTTTGCCCTACGACCTAAGCCATAAACACAGAAAACATCAGAAATTTAAGTACTGAATATGTGACTATTCACCAGACATTTCTGCAGCAGTCTTTAGCAAACGGAGATGGGGATGGATTTTAAGCAGTGTTTCTTCCCACAGGATATGGAGCTTATCCCAGAGGGGGCGCTAAAGCCCCTAAAGCAGGTAAACACTGTCTGAGCTTGTCAGTAAAGACGGCACATGTGTAGTATGTGTGTAGAAGAATGGGTTCATCTGTGATCTTCTGCCCAGGGTTTGGGGTAGCTGGTACTGGTGCAAACACAGGAGCAGGTGCCAATACCAAAGGTAGATTACCATCACTGATCAGCAGTTATCAGCAGCTTGAGTCCTGTGATGTGTCTAGTCATACGGCTTTACCTGACTTCAGCTTCAGCGTATCATCTGGGTTACCATATGGCGCTATATAAATACTACATGCAACAGTAATGAGTTTACATGCTTAATTCACATAATCTATTATGGATGTCCAAATCTGTTAAGGAAACCAATCATTTTTGTACCAGTAAAACTCCTTTGATTTCCAGGCTATGGCTACGGCTCATATGGAAATGAGAAGGGACCCAAAGGACCTAAAGGAGTGAGTCTGGGACCAGAAACCCTGAGGCGTCCCTCAGTGACACCACACACCAAAGGAGTGAGCCTGGGCCCAGAAACCCTGAGGCGTCCCTCTGTGACACCACACAAAGGAGTGAGCATGGGCCCTGAATCCCCGAGGCATCCCTCGCTGACACCGTACACCAAAGGAGTTGTTTCACCTCTTGAGCCTGAGTCTACCAGTCGAGTCCCTCCAGCAGCCGGGCCTACAGCCGGTGTTGCATCGCTGCTGACCAATGGGAAGGGTCCGAAGCCTCAGACGTGGGCGGCTCCTTTGACTCAGCAAGGCGAGATGTCGGAGTTTGCGGAGCGTGAAAGTGTTCCCGCCATCCACCAGGGAAAGCCTGCAGGCCCAGTGGTGCCAGCCACGCCGGTGCTGTCTAAGGTTCCAGTACCGGTAGCACTCGACGCTGCAGGGCTTGTCCCCACCAGGCCAGTCCAACCAGCTACAGCTCCATTCGTTCCGTTTGTTCCCCAAACAAAAGGTCCGAAGCAGCCGGCCGCAGTCCAGCAGACACCTGTTTTCCTGCAGGTGAACCCATACATCCCTGCAGCAGCAGGGGTCCCGCCCCAGGTCCAGCTGCCCCAGGCCCAGCTGCCCATGTCCCAGCTGCCCATGTCCCAGCTGCCACAGGCCCAGCTGCCCCAGGCCCAGACCCTGGCTCAGTTGGATGGCTCAAAAGTAGCAAAACCAGGTAAATCTACCTATTTAGATGTTTCAGATTTCAGTATTTTAAATGAAAGGTAATATACAGTGTGGTCACACAGTGACAATGGAAGTTGTTTGTAGGTAGAAATGAGCCACAGCTCTGTTCAGCTTTACCATCAAACACAAATTAACATTTGGGAGTCTGTCCCCAAAACAAAGAAATATATTGTTTGTTGCCAAGGACCCAAGTCCTCTTTTCTTACACAGTCAGGGAGGGTCAACTAACTTTTGCTCACATGTTGTATACACACTCTAGATGTATGTGGAACAGTTTCATACACACTCTAGACGTAGGTGGAACAGTGTCTTCTGTCTTGGGGTATGTGTGTTCCTTTGCAACTACAGTTCTACAGTGCTGAACCAATTAAAAATATTGGTGATCTCACTGTGGTTGGCCAGATATGTTCTTTAGTTGGGTGAATGCGTGCTGTGGGTTTCTGTCATCCATCCATCCATCCATCTTCATCCGCTTATCCGGGTCCAGGTCGGGGGGCAGTAGCCTAAGCTACTAAGCTAAAGAGGCCCAGGTTTCCCTCCCCAGCCACCTCTTCTAGCTCTTCTGGGGGGACATCAAGGCGTTCCCAGGACAGCCGAGAGATATAATCTCTCCAGTGTGTCCTGGGTCTTCCCCGGGGTCTCCTCCCAGTTGGACATGCCTGGAACGCCTCCCTAGGGAGGCGCCCAGCTGGCATCCAAACCAGATGCCCGAACCACCTCAACTGGCTCCTCTACGTGGAGGAGCAGCGGCTCTACTCTGAGCCCCTCCCGGAGGACTGTGCTCCGTCCCTTATCTCCTAAGGGAGAGCCCGGACACCCTGCAGAGAAAACTCCTTTACATTTACATTTACGGCATTTAGCAGACGCCCTTATCCAGAGCGACTTACAAAAAGTGCTTCATTGTTTTACTCAGAACAAAATCTCTAGCTAGTTAGTTTAGGCTAAAATCAGGAAGAAACTTTAAGCGAAGATATTATTAGATACAGTCAGTATGGACGCCTAGATATACTCAAATATATACTGAGAAACCCTACTTAAAAGATAAAAGCAAGAAAAGTCATTACAGTCACAAATATTTAATAAATGCTAGTGTAGTAAAATTTAATTTAAGTGCTCTTGAAACAGATGTGTCTTCAGTCTTTGCTTAAAAACAGCAAGAGACTCTGCCATTCGGACACTCAGTGGAAGTTCGTTCCACCACTGAGGTGCCAGAACTGAAAAAAGTCTGGATGCATGTTTTCCGCATGTCCTGAGAGATGGTGGGTCAAGCCGAGCTGTGCTTGAAGCTCGAAGAGCTCTGGGTACAGATCGGGATTTGACCATTGCCACCATGTATGGAGGTGCTGGTCCATTCTTAGCCTTGTAGGCCAGGGTTTTATATCTGATGCGCCAGTGAAGAGCGCAGCAGAGGAGTAACATGGCTGAACTTAGGAACATTGAAGACAAGTCGAGCCGCCGAGTTCTGGATCAGTTGCAAGGGCCTGATGGTACGCATAGGAAGACCAGCCAGGAGTGAGTTGCAGTAGTCAAGTCTTGAAATGACAAGAGACTGAACAAGCACTTGAGTAGCCTCGCTAGACAGAAAAGGTCGAATTCTCCGAATGTTGTAAAGGAGAAATCTGCATGACCGAGTCAGGTTTGCAACATGGGTTGAGAACGATAACTGGTCATCCACAACTACACCAAGACTTCGAGCTTCAGCAGATGTGGTGACCAGCGAGTTCTCAAAAGAGATGGAAAGATCCTGGCGAGGACTTGAAGTTCCAGGGATGAACAGTAATTCAGTCTTGCTGGGGTTCAGCTTCAAGTGATGAGCCGACATCCAAGATGAGATATCAGCAAGACAAGCCGAGATCCGAGATGAAACCTGTGTGTCAGAAGGTGGAAAGGAAAGGACAAGTTGAGTGTCATCAGCATAACAGTGATAGGAAAATCCATGGGAGGATATTACATCACCAAGAGAACGAGTGTAAAGAGAGAAGAGCAGAGGACCGAGCACTGAGCCTTGTGGGACACCCGTGGTGAGCCTGGAAGAAGCAGATGTGGCCCCCTGCCAAGATACTTGGTAAGATCTCCCATCTAGATAAGACTTAAACCACTGCCAGACAGTGCCAGTGATTTCAAGTCTTCTGAGGACAGACAGGAGGATCTGGTGGTCAACGGTGTCGAAGGCTGCAGAGAGGTCAAGCAGAATTAGGACCGAAGACAGTTTGGCAGATCTAGCAGCATGCAGCTTCTCTGTAACTGCGATGAGAGCAGTTTCAGTGGAGTGCGCCGGTTTGAAGCCAGACTGGTTCAGGTCCTGTAGGTTGTTCAGAGAAAGAAATAGAGACAGTTGGTTATAAACAGAACGCTCCAAGACCTTAGATAGGAAAGAAAGAAGAGATACAGGTCTGTAATTGCTGATGTCAGAACAGTCCAGAGTAGGCTTCTTCAAGATGGGGATCACTCTTGCAGTCTTGAAGATAGCTGGTACATGGCCTGTTGACAAGGAGCTGTTGATGACATGAGTGATGAAAGGTAGAAGGTCAGGTGCTATTGTCTGAAATAGCATGGATGGAATCGGGTCCAGTGGACAGGTAGTAGGATTGTTGGATGAGACCAACTGTATGATGTCATCTGTGGAAAGAGGAGAAAAGCAAGACAGGGAATGAGGAAGAAGGGTGGTGATCAGTAGGAAGGATATTGGTAGAGAAAAAGGATCTGCGAATCTTATCAACCTTCTCCTCAAAGAAGGTGACAAAATCCTCAGGGGAGAGAGTAGAGGGCGGTGGGGGAGTGGGAGGGTTTAAAAGAGAGGAGAAAATGTTGAAGAGCTTGCGTGGATCAGAGGCATTTCAGCCGCAAGCATTTCCGCAAGCCGCAGCACTGACAAGCATTTCAGCCGCTTGTATTCGTGATCTCATTCTTTCTGTCACTACCCAGAGCTCGTGACCATAGGTGAGAGTCGGAACATAGATTGACCAATAAATCGAGAACTTTGCCTTTTGGTTCCGCTCTCTCTTCACCACAACGGTCCGGTACAGCGTCCGCAATATTGCAGCCGCAGTATTCTCGCAGTATATTCTCATCCCGGCCGTCTCGCACTCGTCTGCAAACTGATCCAGCGAGAGCTGTAGGTCTTGGCCTGATGATGCCAACAGTACCACTAAATGAGAAATTTTGTCCATAAAAAGAACAGAACAGAATCGGTGACAAAGGGCAGCCTTGGTGGAGTCCAACTCCCACCGGGAACCAGTCTGACTTACTGCCGACCATGTGAACCAAGCTCCTGCTACGTTTGTACAGGGACTGGATAGCCCGTAGCAGTGGGCCCAGTACCCTATACTCCTATAGCAGCGGGCCCAGTACCCTATACTCCCGGAGCTCCCCCAGAGGAATCCCCACGGTCGAATGCCTTCTCCAAATCCCTAAAGCACATATGGACTGCTTGAGCGAACTCCCATGCACCCTCTAGGACACTCGCAAGGGTGAAAAGCTGGTCCAGTGTTCCAGTGTTTGTCATTAAACCCTTAAACCTGTCTAGAATCAAGTTCCCTCGGCTTGTTTGTATTCTGCCTTAAAAATCAGGACCTAAATCCAGGCATATACTAGGCAAGTCCTGCAATATCTCATTCTGCTTTGGCCAATTTCTTCATGTTGACATTTTATAAATCCTTTACTTCATACATCTTTATTCTAATAGTTGTTTTTATTCTAGATCAGTACTTTTAATCACGGGTCAAGATCTAACATTAAGATCTAACACTTTCTAAAGAAATAAAACTGACAAAAGATAACAAAGCTTTCTAAAAGAAAAAATGGCCAAGAGATAGGTAGTGAATCGTGAAGGTAATGAACAGACCCCTCGGTTTAGTTTCTGTGCCGGTAAACCATGGTGTGCTCACAGACTGGTGATGACGTGGAGCTCTGTGGCTCAGTCATAGATCACTTGACCATGTTTGATCTTCATGTCTTGCAAGTGTTCACTGACAAGCATAAGGTTTTGATCACATGGTTTGGTCTCTACAGACTTCTCCTGTTTGGCATCTCATTGTGATTTTTACCTCTGTTGTCCTCAGAGTTGGCGGGGGTCATGCAGTTAAACATACAGGGCACCAAGTCTTCAAAATCTGGTAACTCCAAATTTACTACTGAACTAACAACCAGGAATTTACAACCAGAAATAGAAACCCTTAAAGAAAGGAATGCACATTTGTAACAATACTTGAAATGGATGTTGTGCAGATTGTGCACACGGAGGAGTGTCTGGACAGTGGACTAAACTTCCGAATCCTGGTAAATACCACCCGGAAATACCATTACCTCCTATAAATACCATTATCTGCTGTAAACCATTTGACAATTGTGTTGTCTTCTAATATCCTCAAATTTTGTATTCACCTCATTCATAACACTCATCACTCAACATCATAAAATGAATTATCTAGGGTTTATTCCTATAATCATTAAACTGGGACCTGAGGGTGCAGGACTGGCCCATTACTCAACTGTGTGTGTCCGTAGGTTACACTAATGGAGACGGACCCCTCCCAGGGCCTGGATATGGAGATGGTAAGAGACTGTAACTCTGAATCATATTAACCCTATAAATGAAAATGAACAAACATCTGTTGTTTGTGGCTGTAAATAAAATTTCTATTACATTTCCTCCAGTTCAAGCTGGTATTGCGGAGTCTATCAAAGGTAAACATATCTATACTTGTGTGTGTGTGTGTGTATTACATAACAATACTCCCAATAGGGAATCAATGTTGGTCTTGTGTGACCAATATTGTCTTGGTCTCTGTGATTCAAGGCCAAAATTCGTCTCCAAATACATCCCACTTATGTGCTGGGATACATTATCAGTGATGGGATCTGTGGGGTCATTAGGTGACCTGGGGTCATTTCGTGTTTCGGACCTTTCAATATCAGAGATCCTTGCTCAGGTGACCCAGCCAAGGTTGATCAGACCTCGTCTTGTCTCATCTGCTGTGTCCCTCGTCCGTGCTGTGTCCCACGTCGTGCCCAGTTGTGGATGTGTTCTCTCGCTCCACAGACACCAGGGGGCATTTTCCGCAGCCCCAGTCGTGGATCTTCCTCTTTGCCCCCCAATGAGCCCATGTAGGATCACAGCTGCACAGCAATTGCCCAGCTAAGCCTCTACACCTCCTCTGGTGCACTAGGGGCTGCCCAACCTGCTGCAGTCTTCCACCAGGTCCCAGCTGTGCTGCTGCTGTATGTGCTGTGAGCTTTGGCTGCTAGTGCAGATCGACCTTCAGGTGCTGGTCAGCGCTCAGGTGAGGAGGCTGGACTGGGTTGCTGGTCACTGGGGCGTTTTAGCGTCTCTGGCCGGTACTCCTTCCACTTGGTCCACGATCCTTACTGTCCTGTTTCCACCATTCTGCTATACACCTCCTGGATCAGGTAGTGTCAGCTCGACCGGCCTTGACCCACCACTGTGCCTCAGGCCCCTGCAGGACTTCAGTTCTCCATTTCCTGCTGGTCTGCACTATCCCAGTTAACCCAGTTAAGACCACTCTGGGTCCACTATACTGGAGTTCGTCTTTAGTGCGCAACACAGCTGAATGGCCTTACAGGTCACCAGGGTCACACCGCAGGGTTAGCATCTCCCCAGGTAGCTGCTGGTCATAGAGGTCATGGAGGGATCGCACTGCTGCTCCTCGCTGTTCGTCCTGGTCTGAGTGATGATGGGACTTGCAGGTTCTTGCAGACTTTGCCACAGATGCATGTTGTGTATGATTATTCATCCCTGTCATGCACCCTGAGAATATCTCTCTGAAGACGCTTTATTCATTTTGGGGTATACGTGGCTTACATGTGGACCTCCACAGGAGGAGCAGGTCTGTACTCCAGAGTGGTTGTGGGGAGTGCCAGAGAATCGGTCGCAGGGTGTCGGGCCTTTCTGTCAGTGTGCAGATGTGCACTAGTGTTCAGTGTGCAGATTAACATTCTGACCCTTGATTTGAAACAGGAACCAGTCAGATTGAACCCCAGCCTGCTGATCTTGGGCCTTTTGGTACGTTACACAGCACACCTCTATCACACCTCTATCACAGATCAAAATATTTAATGAGGATTATTTTAAAAGTCTGTGTTTACATTCACACCCTTGTTTATTTTTTTACTGAGAGGTTTGTGTAGGCTTTCTTAGATATGGGCCCAGCTCTAGCAAACTGCTTTGCTGATTCATAATGCCTGTCTCTCACTCTGCTAGGCATGCCTTACGGTGCTCAGCCAATGGGCTTAGGCATGGAAGGAAGCCCTCAGGTCCAATACGGTGAGAAGCTGCCCCCATAATGCCCTGCTGTAAGAGGCATTGGTCCGTGTTGTCTTTGCTCAGGGTCACTGTTCCGTCTCTGTCCTTTCCCAGCAGGCATTGCTGGGCTGCCTTTTGCTGGCGCTCCTGTGGTATACAACCCGGACCCATACGGCAAATACGGTACCTCTGTCTTCCGTCTGCGTATGTTTTAAGGCCACTGTTGCGTGTGTGTGGGATAAGCAAGCTGGCGTGTTTATGGTTGATGACTGTTCTATATGTTTATCTCTTCTTTGTAGGCAGCCCCTACCGAGCTCAGCCGTATCCTTCTAAACCAGCCGGAGCCTATGGAGGCCTGTTTGGGTCAAAACCTCAAGGGCTTGGCTTGCCTTCGCAAGCTGGTGGCAAATACGGTCTGTCAGTTACATCCACCCAGATGTTATAGCTCTGCTTTACTTTAAATCTAGAAATGTCGCCATTTCCACAAACGTAGGCAGCAGAGATGACGGCAGACAGTAGCGTGCCTGTGACTGTTGACATAAGCCATCATAAACGTATATGTAATGTCTATGAGCATGTGTCTCAAATCACATGTGCTTGCAATAAATAAATAAAAATAACTGTTTGTTGGTGTCTGCCGGTCGTGTGTCCTCAGGGCTCGGCGGAGTGAAATATGGAGGCGATGTTGCACCCGCCAACACATACGGTAACCACATCAACAGTGTTTGTCATTCTGCATCTTTTGTCACTTTCCTGAGTACTAAAATGGTCTATCTGAACTCTCTTCCTCAGGATTCGTCGGTCTGCCCTATGGTGCCAGTCTAGGGGCTGACACTGGGAACACTGGGAAATACGGTGAGACTCAAATACATGAAGTTGCACATCAGAGAGCCACGCTGTTTCTGACGTAACTCAATCTCTCTCCCTCTCTCTCTCCCTGTCTCTCTCTCTCTCCCTCTTTCTCTCTCTCTCTCGCCCTGTCTCTCTCTCTTCCTCTGTAGGCCAGCCTGCTATGCCTTATGATCCTGTGTCTGTTAGCCTCGGTGGTGATGCTAAATCAGCAGTGAAATATGGTAAATATGGTAAGACTTGAAAATGTGAAAATCTCTTTTGTAAAACATTGATATGCAGCATCACCACTAAGGAATATGGCATGATCTATAAAGATCCATCCAGCTGGAAATCAACACAAACGTTGTTGTTTTACTAGGTTTGCTGTTGAGTATTCTACACACTGTATGATGCAAACTCTAGATTACGTAGTTACTTTCACTGCTATGTATACCAGGGTTAAAATGGCCACCCACATAATCAGCATCTTTAAATAGAAGCAGTTTAGTCACTTTGACTGGATTTCCTAAGATAGTTCTGAACTAAAATCTGCTGCAATCCCTTCATAATGTTTGGCAACCAAATTTGTATCTGAAACAAGCTTTTGTGGGTTGTTAAAGTGTTAAAGAGGCCACAGGTTATAATCCCAATGTTTCACAACATTCCGTAATTCCTTTAATCCTCGATGACTTTGGCAGGTAATCCAGCACTACCCTTTGAAGCTCTTGGTCCGGTGACGGACGGGAAGTCCATCGATCAGCCCGGTGTGTTTCCACCTCTCTCATTCTCCAGTCTCAGCCTCAGCAGGCCTGCCTCCATGATGTCCCATAATCCATTATTCTGACGTCATGTTGTGTGTGCAGTGTTGCCATATGAACCTTTGGCCCCTGCACCTCAGATCGACGGTGTGAAGTCTGTAGACCAGTTTGGTTAGTAGGAATCCCTAAAGTTCGTAGTTTTAAAACTGAAAGACAAAATGAAGCACTACTGAACACATTAGCACACATTTGAACACATTACTGAACACATTAGCATACATTAGAATACATTACTGAATATCTGATCACATGTTTAATTTCAACTTGTATTTGAACTGCATGTTGCATATGGCACAGATGGTGTATTTGTGTGTGTGTGTGTGTATTTCAGGACAGGGCCCTCTGCAGAGTAACATGGGAGTGGGAGATGGTGTTGGAGATGGCACTGTCAAATCAACAGACAAATACGGTAGGTTCATTGTGTGTGTGTGTGTGTGTGTGTGAGTGAGAGAGAGTGAGAGTGAGTGAAAATAGATAGACAAAGGTTTGTGTCACAGTTATTTATTTGAAACAACAGAGGTGTTAAAAGGTATTATTATTAAAAGGTCTGATACTCTGTTGTCTGTAGTCCATTTTGTCAATGTGAAAGTGTTTAATATGAATATGAGTTTAATAAGAATGCCTGATCTGACTGATTGATCTGGCTGCCATATATGGCAGTTTGATGATGCATGTCTCTCCCTTACTGGACCAGTGTGACAGGACCAGTGTGACTCACTGCACTCTGTGTAGTTCTCACACTCATCTCAGTTTTAAATGAGCATCAAGACTTTTTCAGCAGTCAGTTTATAACTGTGGCCAGCATGATTTTCTAGATAGTTTGGTGAGGACTAAATTGTACCGCTGAGTTACTGTTGTGATAGACTGCCCCCTCTGGTCAGAATGAGAACTACTAATGAAAATGGCATTTATGTGTAACTTATTACATTTATATATAAAATGTTTTAACAATATTTGTGATTCACAAATTGATATAAAACATCCTTATATAAAAGATATTTAGCTGGGAAAATTCCTTTCTGATTAATGGTGCCATTACTTTGGTTCTGTGCTGTAATTGTAAACCAGGCAATTATTCAGTCACTGCACAAGTGCATGTGAGAATATTACTTACTGCACCTTTAACGCTCTTCATGGTTGAATGTCCTATATGTTGGTGACATTTTGAAAGGCTGTGTCTGTATCACTGCACTTCTGTACCTACAGGAACAGGAGGAGCAGCGGGAATACAAGCAGAGGGTAAATGACAACACACCCGACATCTGTATTGTGTGTTTACTTAAGCATTAAAGTACCTCATGAATGCAGCCACAACCATACATAACATGTAAAGGTGATCTCTCACACACACTCTCTCACGCACACACACCTTTGTCAGCTAAGCAGCCTGGTTTTCCTGAGCTCGTGCTTGTTTGTGCTTTGTTTCAATGCTGGTTGTGCAGCTCCTCCTACGCGCTACGCCTCTCCTACACCCTGCTCTTCTTCTCCTCCATTCATCCCTTTCTTTCGCACATCTCTTCTTTCCTTATACGCTCCTTCCTCCTCTTCTCAGTCGTCTCTTTGCCTGCTGCTCTGCTCACTGGCCCCAGCGACACAGCTGATCCCTCGTTGGCTACGGCCGTCTACGCAATCTCTGCCGATGGCTCCTCCCTCCCTCCCGCCACCTTGCTGCTGGCCACTGCAGGCCCGTCTGAGCCCGGTCCGTCTGAGCCCGGCCCAGAGGTGACCCGCTCTCTGGCGCCCTCTCTGGCAGAAGTGCCTCCCACTGTCACGCTGCAGCCTGCCACTCCTGAGCAGATCCACACCCAGCTCCGCCAAGACCACGCCCACCCGCATGGCCAAGACCACGCCCACCCGCAGGGCACCGCATGGACAGGTACCCTACTGTGGGAGAGAGAGGGACGGGAGAGAGAGAGGTGGGCTAAGTCCTTAAAAGCTAAGATTAAATAATAATAAAAAAAAATTATTTTCTATATTTTTCCAGATTTCCATTGCTAATAGTTTAATAAACACAAAGAGACTTTAAAGTGGATTGCTTGTACTAAAAAGTCGGTAGGGTGAGTCAGTAGTGGGTGAGTGGGTTGTGGGTGAGTCAGTAGTGGGTGATCAGGGTACCAGGCTTTGAACGTCCATCTCTCGTACACTGAGTTCATGACTACTGATGCATTTCTGGCTTACTGCTTGCTTCCCCTTGCCATTGCAATTCCCTTGACATGTCTCCACATGGCATTCAAAGCTCCACACTGGCCTGTGATTGGTGTGGCAATGGGGCGTGGCCTAGTTCTGACACGCCTCCTCAGCCTGAGCTTGAAACAGACGTCGTGCGATGGTCTTCACTCTGCTGTACTCGCTTTGTTACACATTCACTCATATTCTGAGTTCCGAAGGAATCGACTACACACATAGAAACAACGACAAGAACGAAATAAAATCACTAAAAACCAGAGTGTGTGACTTTCATGTAAGAGCTGGTGACTTATATGTGCTCTTTTTAGGTGCAAAGGAGAACAAATATAACCTGAAGGGCTTCTTTGGGACTGGACATCAAGGTAGGGGCGTGGTCATACACTGTGGGCGTGGCTTTAGTTTCTTCTACAGTAGCTTTAAACTTGGATTTGTTTCTCCCAAACTTAATTTCCTCCTTCCATTCTTTTGTGCCAGGATGATGCGGAGGAAGAGGACGTGCTTGAATTGTGCGTTACTGATGTTTAGTAATTATTGTATATTTATCGTCCCGTTTACCCATTTTTAAGGTTTTTTTTGTACCAAAATGTTTCATTCATTGTCATTTCTGACACCGCGACCATGTGATTTTCATTCAGGAATAAGATATTGTATGTACCATACAGTATAGATGTGATAAAGTTGTTAACATCTTACGTGTTGCATCTGAATCCCATTTTCTTTTTGTTGTTTCCGTTTTTTTGTTCAGATTATCTCGTCTGTTTAATTTCTGGTTGTGTCTGCATGTTTAACTTTTGTTTATACTTTTGTAACTCGGCGCAAAATAATTTATTTAGGGCAAGACGATTTATTTAGATTATCTTCCTGTGGCAAGGAACTATTTCATTTTAAGACACTGTTGTTGTTCGGTTTTTAATAAAAAAAAAAGAAGGGGTACCATTGAACTCTCCACTTCTGTATTTATTTGCTTTTTTTCTAACTTTTTAAACTTTTTCTGCCCTGATGTCTGACCGTTTAATTTGGACGTGACGAAACCTGCCGCTCGCACTGTTGTGATGATCAGAAGTAAAAGGCGTTAGTTCAGGCGTTTGCTGATTGGACGCAGGGTTACATAGCCTACCGCAACCTGCGCCTCAGGACGCGACAGGTGGCATTCTGCCAGAAGAAATCTCAAGGCGATGGTAATCTAGGGCCCATTACTGTGATTTATGTTGCGTCAAGATTGCATGTGTTGAAGTCAGATGGCTTGTGTGTTCTTTGTATTACTTTGTTATTAAGCTTGAACAGATAATCCTGTGTTTTACGTCTTGGGCGAGGTCAGCACGCAACCAGACCAGCTCCTGCAGATATAACTAGATCAATAATGGCAGTGTATAACGAGCCTAAACTTCTAGATTTCAAAAGTTCACCACCGCATCTTCAGTTCAACAAGTACGTTTGGACTGGGTACCGACCGGTGTCCACGTACAGGGGATGTCTCCGAAGTTTGTTTTACATGCACAACGAGTTTGGGAATATCTACACTCACGGTGAGCGCAGACATGCTGTGTGTTCTGTACGTTTCTTCTCAGTAATTCTTTATTTGCGCGCGCGCACGCCATGGCCCTTTCAACTAGCAGTACCGCGTGGGCTTGGAGTTTGTATTGTACTGGGCTCCTAACGCGTGAGTGAGGAAATGCCAAATTTACGCATCAGCCACGAGGTTGCTTGGGGCTCGAAGCTAGCAGCACATTTACAGAGCGAGACCCTAATAACGTTTTAACCTTCTTCTTTAGAGCAGTTAGTCCTAAAGAACGTACGCAGACATTCCGCTAGTGTGTTTTAAATGGCATTTTGCTGGATTAGCTGTAATCTGTGTTAGGAAGCCTTATTTTTGAAGTGCTCAATAATGAAAATGCACCAAAAGCAGGGTAGACACATGCATATTTGAAAAAAACACACCATATTTATTTATTATATGATTTAATAATAGCCTTAGATACTCTACAGTTGACGTCCTAATCTACAAGAATGCATAAATAACCCGAATTATGAAAATGCGCAAAACGAGCTTCAAATGAGATTGCTACTATTTTAAAGTACCTACATGCTTCAACCAGAACAACTATTACATTTATCATTATAATTTAGAATGTTGCCGATGCACACGCTGCCCGCGACGGTGACGCACATGGGCTCGAGCCTTCCTTAAGAACATTACCGCGATTAAGAACATTAAGCTTCCACGCTGCGGCGCGGGTCATGTCCTGCATGGGGTGTGACATCAGCAAGTGGCAAGATGACCTATATGTGCCTGATGGGTGAGTTTTCGCAGCGTTTGTTGCTCGTGACACTATATGTCTGCGTAAAGGCATTGGAGACGACGTCACCCTTCAGTGTGCTGAAAGAAATCCTCACCTTCACCTGCCATTCCAACAGGCATATTACCTGTGCCAACATCTCACCCATTTCTCCCCTGTTTTCACTAGTTGTCTTGTTCTCTTTTATGTCTCATCATTGCCCCTCTCTGCTAGGCGTCCCGTTTGTGTGCTTCCTGGTGCTGCTGCCCCTGTGTCTGCCCTGGGCGGAGGTAGATGCGTGGTGGATGTGTGTGGTACACTATCTGGCCTGCCTCTCGCCCACCGCCGGCTCCCTCCTCTACCACGTCTTCATGAACCATGAGGGGGGCGTGCGCGTCTACCACGTTCTGCTCTCATTAGATATGTTTGGCGTCTGGCTCGTCAACACGCTTGGTAAGGCTTACGTGAAAATGACTTGAAAATCACTAGTAAAACGCCAACGATCACAAGCAGACTGAAACTGACTGGTCCAACTCCAGTCCTGGAGACCAACCCACTGGGGGGTTTACCAGTCCAAATCTGACACACCTGACACTAATATTCAGCTAGTTAAGGCCTTGCATAACTGTATGAGGCGTTAGTATGTATGTGGGCAGAGGGTTATACAGGGTGGCAGATTTAATGTGCTGAAAACCATGAGTTATAATCATACGATATGTATGATCGAGCATAATGACCTGCAAACATTAATAAACTCAAACATGAGATACAGGAAATGGTCGTTCAATAACGGTCGTTTTAACAGCCGCACGTGAGAGAGGCTGACAGGTGGTTTCCCACAATGCCACGCTCACTAACGGGCTATCAGAGACAACAGCGTAATCCATCAGTTCTGCTTCCTGCGGGTTGTGCAGGGCAACCCTCATTCACACCACTTTGCATCCACCTCTCTTGCCACAGGTGCTCTGCCGATAGTGCACATCACACTGCTGTGCCAGCCACCACCACGGCGACGGGTTGCCATGGTGGCCTACCTGCTGCTGTCCTGCCTGGGCGTGCGCAGCGCCTTGACGGCCCGCAGCAGCGCCCGCCGTCTGCGCTCCTTCGCCTGGCAGGCCCTCTTCCGCTGCTTCCTCTTCCTGCTGCGCTGGATTGGCCGCGGGACAGGAAGTCCCGGCTCGCTACGCCTCTACCTGACCATGGATTCGCTGGCGCTGCTGGGGGGACTCGTCAACGTCTCCCGCGTCCCCGAACGCTTCGGGCCCGGCCGCTTCGACTACTGGCTAAACAGTCACCAGATCATGCACGTGATTGTGGTGGTGTCCATCCTGTACCTGCACTGGGGGACGCTGGAGGACCTGGTCTGGCTGAGGGGCTTCCAGTGTCCAACGGAGTAAAGAACCGGGGCACCAGGACACCCCAGTGTGCTCATGTTTTAGAACAAACATCACCCCACGGAGTTACACTGGAAACACCGTTCTGACCTCAATGTGCAGTTTTGGGCCTAGCGTCTGACTGAAGAACCGGAGACCCAAACACTGATGGCCATCTGATAGCTTATGGTACTGCAGTAGAAGCAAAGAAGCACCTCACGACTGATGCTACTCACAGCTCTACAGTACTACAGTACAGACCCATTTTATGAGCAGGAAACCCAAATTATGTAAAAATAAACAAATAAATACTTGAAATTGTTTCAATTGTGGGCCCTGAATCTATCATCTATGAAACTTTTGAATGGAATTCTGGAAATTAATCAACTTTTTTTTGGAATGGGTCTGTACTAGAGTATTGGAGCACTACAGTACTAGTTATAGAGTAAGAGAGCACTACAGTACTAAAGTACTAGTTATAGAGTACGAGAGCACTACAGTACACAGAACTACAGTACTAAAGTACTAGTAATAGAGTACTAGAGCACTACTGTACTACAGTACACAGCTCTACAGTACAGTGTGCTCCCTGGGTGCTCGGCATTAGTATTTGAATTTAAGGCAAATTACTGTCTGGTTTCTATTAGCATTTGTATTTAAGGCAAATTACTGTCTGCACCATCAGTGACAGAAGTTTTTTAAGGACTTGCTTTAAAGAGAATTTAGAATACCACAACAAATATTCAAGAGGGTAAACTGTCCACGTTGACAGCAGTTGTCTTAAACAGCTGTATGTGTGGACTAAAGTGCAGAAGAATTTTTATTTGACCTTCTATAGAAAACAAAAATACAAAGTCTTACTCAGGCTGAATTTTCCATAAAATCTGAATCTGAACTGTCTTATTGTGCTACTATATTCAACAGTATCCAATAGTGAAATACACCAACACCAACAGCTCTTTACTGACCAGTGTAGTTTGCAACATTATCACTCTTGCTAATGTTTTAACTTGCAGCTGCTTAGTGGTATTTAATCTGAAACGCTCAGAGCCCAGTCCAGCAGTGCTGTAGCTAACCTGTAGTGGATGTTTTGTAGTTATATCACATTTAATCTACATTAAAGCTACAGTCTTTAATGTAGTGACTTTACATATCTAGGATATACTGTGGGACAGTAGTCATTTTTAACTGTGTGAACAGCGTGTGGGACAGAAGCCTGGTTGCTTCCTGCTATTAAAGGTCTTCAGTACCGCACTGCAAACAGGGGACTCAGAACTGCAGACCGGGGGGCGTTCCCATGACAACGGGGACTCAGCACTGCGGACATTCCCATTGGCTGACTGACGTGGGCACGGAAGCAGTCAGCCACACAGACGTCGGCCCACAAAGCATCAGACTCAACAATGTGGATCTGCAATTCAGTCTCTAACTTTCTCACTGTACAATTACCAAAAACCTTCTTTCCTCTTTGTTATATGACAAGTGCTACTCCACACTCACACAATGTTAATATTCCTACACACGTCTTTAAACACAACATAACTCTGCAGCCAGTTTATTCAAAGTAACGTATCATATACATTCAAAATAAAAGTGCTACAAAGAAATTCTAATTCATGTGGTGAATATAATTACACTTTGTCAAAGTCCACATTTGGTTTTTGTTACCCACAGTTCCTAGCCCTCTCATTAACACCTATTATGGATCCAGTACATGCTGAGACTAACCTGCAAAGCTAAAAAGTAATACATTTTTTCTGACCTGTTGCTGATCACAGGGGAAAATGCTGTAAACCTTTGTTGTTCTTGTTTTTTTGCTGATCCTTGTTCATTTTGTGTGTTGCAAAGCCCCTCCCCACAGACCAAAGCCCCTCCCCACAGACCAAAGCCCATCCCCCAGTCAATGGCAGCATGGCGTGGTGGGTTACAACACTTGGGTGATTCGTGAAGGAGATGTGTGTGAGTAACAGAGATCTGGTCATCTGGTACGTCCCCAGGGCTGAACCATCCTGCTACAGCCGCGTCTACACATCACTCTAGCTATGCCATCTTCAGAGTGGGGCTGACCACTGTGGTTGGGTATGTGGAGTAGTGATGTTCAAGACCCTTGCTAATAATATTTTAACCTCCATGGGCATGTAAAAGGCACGTTACTTATTAGAGTTGTAATAGGAATCGAGTTGCGTATAGACCATTTAGTGAGATCCTGATGACGTTTCATGCGGTGGTCGGCGATGTTGCTCTGTATGGTCACCGCTTGTGAGATGAGAGCAGGACAGAGTCCTGAGGTCAGGCTTCGTCGAGCGGGACAGAGTCCTGAGGTCAGGCTTTGTCGAGCGGGACAGAGTCCTAAGGTCAGGCTTCGTCAGAGCTACTGTCCTCATCCTCTACATCAGAGAGATCAGAAATGGGGAATCTTAAGATGGCTGCCACCCCGCTCAGCTGAGTCAGCTCTGTTGAGGGAGATGGGGTAGAAAAAGAGTGAAACGGAGAGTGAGAGAAGCAGAGAGTGAGAGGCAGAGATGGAGGGAATTATATTGTGCAGGTTTAGCGCCTCTCTGTACCAACTGTACAGCACGAACAAACTCCATGTCTGTGAATACTTACGTTCTCCAGACACGTGCAAGCTCGAGAATATCCTTCAAAACAAGCAGGAAAGACAAGAATCACCACACTGGAGCAAAACGACAACCGCTCAGTGCATCAGCCTAGTATCAAACTCATTTTGTATCCCGTGTCCTGGACTTCTACCTGACTGTCCCGCCATTGTCCCGCACGCTGTCCACCAGGCGGACGTAGCGGCTTCGGGTCGCTATATCTTGATGTCTAACGCAAAAAACAATAAAGACAATTCCCATGAATTCCCATCAATTAATTTTTGTTTAAGAACTATTTTTCCATAGATATATTTTGTCCAACCCAAGCTGATTGGTTACGAGTGAAGGTTTAAATGTATGACACCGGACGTCACGGTAACCAGCACTCACCTGAACAGTTTGTCGCTGATCAGGAGGACATCGATGGCTAAGGCCTCACTCGCTCTCTCCACGTGCGCCAAACTGGAACAAACATCCAGCAAAGTACAACTACGTAAACATGCAGCCAATCAGCAGCTGTCCCTACTAAAGTACACACAACCCTACGTAAACATGCAGCCAATCAGCAGCTGTCCCTACTAAAGTACACACAACTACATAAACATGCAGCCAATCAGCAGCTGTCCCTACTAAAGTACACACAACTACGTAAACATGCAGCCAATCAGCAGCTGTCCCTACTAAAGTACACACAACTACATAAACATGCAGCCAATCAGCAGCTGTCCCTACTAAAGTACACACAACTACGTAAACATGCAGCCAATCAGCAGCTGTCCACTAAAGTACACACAACTACATAAACATGCAGCCAATCAGCAGCTGTCCCTACTAAAGTACACACAACTACGTAAACATGCAGCCAATCAGCAGCTGTCCCTACTAAAGTACACACAACTACATAAACATCTAGCCAATCAGCAGCTGTGCCTACCAAAGTACACAACTAGCCAACACACCTATCCAACATCCCAGAGGCACACACTCTAACCTTTTCTCCTGGACCACTGAAGGCAGGAAGCAGCACTAATAATAAAAGTCCCATCTTACCCTTAATAGGAACATTTATAATTAAATAATAAAAGTCCAGGTGTACCCATAGAAAGCCTTGTCAGGTTCATGCTGTAGCATCTTATAGAAGTCTTCTAAGGCCTTGACCTCACTGGCAGCCTGCAGAGACACAGAGACAAACGCTGTTCAGTCCTCGGCTTACCAGTGTTGCTCCTGTACATATACGTTACAGGTAAATGTGTCAAGATCTGTGGTGCAGGTTCAGCTGTGCCACCTTTGTGTCAGACAGACGACTGGTAACCGCTGGGTCAGACAGGACCTCTGTGGAGACAATATCAAGTGCTTAAACTTAAACAAGCTTGGCTCCTTCGTTACTAATGAAATAAGGCCCTACATACGCAGTAGAGTGAAGAAGCATTTTACTAAGTTACTTTTTTTTTTTTTAGGTGAGAGGATGAGTGTGTGACAGGGTGAGAGAGTGAGAGTGTGCGAGAGTGAGGGTGACATTGTGAGAGGGTGAGAGTGAGTGTGACAGGGTGAGAGAGTGAGAGTGTGAGAGAGTGTGACAGGGTGAGAGAGTGAGTGAGAGTGTGACAGGGTGAGAGTGTGACAGGGTGAGAGTGAGAGTGTGAGAGAGTGAGGGTGTGAGAGGAGTGTGAGAGAGTGAGGGTGTGAGAGAGTGAGGGTGACATGGTGAGAGTGAGGGTGACATGGTGAGAGTGAGGGTGACATGGTGAGAGTGAGGGTGACATGGTGAGAGTGAGGGTGACATGGTGAGAGTGAGGGTGACATGGTGAGAGTGAGGGTGACATGGTGAGAGTGAGGGTGACATGGTGAGAGTGAGGGTGAGAGGGTGAGAGTGAGGGTGAGAGGAAGAGTGTGAGAGTGAGAGGGTGAGAGTGAGAGGGTGAGAGTGAGAGGGTGAGAGTGAGAGGGTGAGTGTGAGAGGGTGAGTGTGTGAGAGCAAGAGAGTGTGAGATGTTGAGAGGGTTAGCGTATGAGAGTAAGAGAGTGTGAGAGTGAGAGGTCTCTCTCCACCACACCTTTGAGTGAGTACTTGTGGCCCGATGAGGAGTGAACCAGCATGAACTTGGGCCTGTTCTCCAGCAGCAACTTGCTGTCCTGTCTCACAGCCTCTTTAAAGAGATAAGTGATGAACTGGTCCTTCACGAAGCCTGGACTGGCCACCAGTACACACTTCACCACTGTGAGAGAAAGGGAGAGAGAGAGGGGAGGGATAGGAGGAGAGAGAGGGATAGGAGGAGGAGGGGGAGAGAGACAGAGAGGGGTGGGGAGGGGGGAGAGAGGAGGAGAGAGCAGAGAAATTTGGGGACCTGTTTGCTAACCAGCAGAGAAAGACGTGTGTGTGTGTGTGTGTGTGTGAGAGGAGAACCTCACCATCGAAATTGAAGTGGCGCAGAATGCCCTGCATGACGGCCTCGTAGAACCGCTCCAGCGCCTGGCGGAGAAACACACCCTCCTTTACTGGCTGTGCACAACAGTTTCGTCTCTCGTTATCGTGATCACCAGTTACTGCACAAAAACACGAGCTGGAAAGGTCACACAAATGATGAGAGTGAACATTTGTGCAGGCTTCACTACAGAGACAAAAACTCCCGCCAGCTTCTCCTAGGTCAGTTAGCTCTTCATTCGCCAACACTCTCCAACACGGGCAGGGCTGCTACCACCAACACGATCTGGTCTAGCCCTCCAGAGCAAGGGCGTAGGGTGCAGGGGGGGGTCAGGTGAAGTCAGGCAGGGTCACCTTCTCATGCTGGGTGCAGCTGCCTCTCCTCTTGCGTGGAATGGTGACCTCTACTTTCGCTCGCAGCAAGGTCATGGCCGGGGTCACCAAGACCAGGTTGGCTAGGCCCTCCTGCATCACCACGGCAGCCACGTCTGCCTTCTGGGCGGGGTCACAAGCCTGCTCTGTGGGTCACGGACAGGTCAGAGGGCAAACTTATGATTCCAACTTACTATCGGTTGGAAATGAGACTTTCTAAGGCCATGAAACTAACATCATTAATAACAATAACCATTAAGGTATTATATACACTGAAATAAATATATAGCCTGCTAACTACGAAAAACCTATAAATATAAGAACCTAGTTTTCAAGTGATGAACATTTACATTTATGGCATTTAGCAGAAGCTCTTATCCAGAGCACAGAACACAGAATGTCCATACCAATTCGGTCCAGCACCACACTGTCCCAGACCTTTTTGGCAAGAGTGAACTTCCTGTTGAGCTCCAGCTCAATGGTGTGATAGGCGCCCATCTGACAGAGGAGATGTAATGCTGTATGGTTAACACACACAAGTAAAACAATTCTCAAAGAGCCATAAACTTCATCCTCCCCACCAAGCCTTAGAGGGAGGAGTCTAGCCGTGCAAATACCTCAACGTACTGGTCACGTGCCTTAACGTACTGGCCATGTACCTTAACGTACTGGTTCTCTTCAATGTTGGTACCCTTCACTCGTAGCTGGCAGGCCTGTGAGTCAAAGTCGATGGCCTCAACGCTCACAGTCAGCGTGGTGCGCACACGTGAGCTTCCCACGCTGCCCGTGGACGACTCGGTCTGGACCTTCCTGACATGGGTGAGCACGTGAGGACGTCACTTGCTTGCTCGTATGTTAGGTTACACAACAGTGTGTGTGTGTGTGTGTTACCTGATGGTGGAGGCGCGGAGGCTATCGCCCACCTGCACTAGGTTGTAGGTGTGCCACATATCCTCTGCCTCCTCAGGTATCAAGGTCACCTGGCTAAGGGACAAAATACCCCTCAGTACCCTGAAAGAGCTCCATACACCTGCCCAGTCATAGCTTACATATCACAGTATTGTTATGTACCAACTACACTCACAGAGTACAGTAACAATATGTGACTAGAGACCTTTTGATATTGTATAACGACTCAATATGCAAACGAGCCGTCACACAATAATACAAACGACAACAGCCGATATTGTTTTGTGCGTTATAGTGGAGCAGCTGTGGGGCCGCGCGCGCTCACTGGGCCGCGGTTAGCTAAGCTAGCCGGCTAGCTAGTAGCACAACTCAAACGTTCTCAGGCTTACCCGGCATTATCCTTCTCGATGTCTTTATGAAGCAACTTCATGGTCACCCAGTTGTCCTATAACCTTAGAACAACATATGTGGTGACATCTGTCTGCGCTAATCTGTTAATTTGTTATTTGGCGAACGTTTTTATGGACAAATCGCAGTCATTCTCCAGAATGAATCGGGTCATGGCTGAAAGGTAACCGCGTGCGCGCGAATCTCGCGAGAACGCGGCGAGCTGACATCACCATAGAAACACGTTGCGGTAGCTTATGGAAACGTCACACATCTCATTTCCGCGCAGTGTGACACGTGGTCACGTCGCCCAGCCCTATATGAAACAACGCAGAGGTCCTTAAACAGGATTAAGCAGGTTTTAGATGTATCTACTATAAGTCACATTACACAACTCAGAATAAATATTTAGGACAATTTCTTTGAACTATGTTTCAATATATTACAGTGCGGCGCAAATCAAATTGCACAGCATGAATTCAACATAACATTAGTTGTTAATTGTTGTAATCGTAAAACAACTCCCCTAATATTTAATTTAGTCCACAGAGCAAAAATTATGAGGTCGATGTAGCTGCACCGATCCAAATTATAAACAGCAAGAGGCAGTGTCCTATTAATACACGCCGCATAGTCTCGGGATGTTGCTGCTCTTGCCTCCTAAAACTGGTGTTGAACTAATTTGAAGTCGGGCACCCGAAGGCAGCAGCATTTGGATCCCCGCCCCTGTGGTGAGTGTGTGTGTGTCCTGACCTTCGTCTTCAGAGGCGAACAGTTGTACACGTCAAATACCAAACAAGAGGAATAAAGAAATGTAATACTTTGTAAATGGTTTCTGCCTCACCAAAACTGACTTCTTTAAATGCTTTTTTAACAACTGATGTAGCTTCTTAAACCTCTCTGACACAAGTGCTTGTAGGTATATGCATAAAGTGGCATTATAGTACCAGAATAGCTGTAGCGTACTGTGATTCTTTGTTAAATCAGTAATAGTAAATCAGTATAGTAAGTTGTTACTTTTCAACTCTGTAGCCAACAGATCAAAACGGCAGCCCCTGGCACAGTAGATGGCGCCATAACACAAGCCAATACATTTCACATTTCATAACACAAGACACCATCAACCGGAATCAAATTCCTTGTGTGTGCAACATACTTGGCCAAATTCATCCATTCTGATTCATCCAGCGATTTCTATCAGCGATGATTATTATTATTATTATTAAAATAAGAAGATGAAGAAACAATACTGACAAATTCCTGGTGTATTTTTAAGTAAAGATACATTTGGAATAAAATGGTATAAAGTAAGATAAAATAAATGCAAATGAAACAAATAATACAATGCACAGTGCAGCAGTAACAGTTAAATGCTAATTAAATGTTAATGAAAGGCTAATGTGATGGTATATTTCTGTAATCGCTAATTAAATGTTAATTAAAGGCTATTGTATTTTTCTGCTAGTAGATCTATGAGTACATGGACCCTGATGGACTTTGTTTAAAGATCCAAGCTCTTGGCTAGATGAAATTCTTTAAACCTGTTGTAGTTTTGGGTTGTCACGGCGGGCACAGGCAGACTGATTAATAAATAGGTCAGTTAATACTAAACACTCAATGTTTCTATTTGCGCAAAATCCAGTAGGCTCTCTGGCGGCACGCGCTGATGTCTGTATCTGTCATTATGTAAGTGACCCAAAGGGAAAAAACAGAAAAGCACATTAGGTAATGAAAACGAATTAGGCCACGAGGTTTGCCAAACCTTATTGTTTCTGGTATAGCAATATAATACTATTTCCATTTAATACTATTTTATGTTTATAACTGTTGATTAAAATTGGCTCAAAACGTGCCAGTTCTCCTAAAAAGACCAAAACACTAAAATAAGTTATATTATGTATGCTAATAAGTTAATATTGCGTCAGAATACAACGACCCATGACCAACTATCCAATAGATGTACAGTACGCGCGCTCTGAAGTAACCAATCGTGTAAGACGCTGTTTTTAATCGCCCGCCCCCCGGCCGTTTACTTAATACGTTATTAAAAAAGACGGGGGAACTTTAACAGTACAGCGTTAGTCAAACGAATTATTCATCTAGTGTTGTTACCGGTTTTCCCGTTATTTAGATGTTCTTTAGATGAGCGTTTGAGTGCTTTGGTTGACGTTAGAAGACGTATCTTGAGGCCGTGCTCGCGCAAGTGTTAGTTAGCTAGCTAGTTGTGGGGTTGCTAGCGCGCTAGCGTGCGGGCTAAGCGGCGTTAGCAGCGTTCTGAGTGGATCTGCTCGAAAACGCGGCGCTAAACCAAAATGACGGAATCCGACAAATTAAACATCGATTCGGTTATTCAGCGTCTTCTGGAAGGTAAGCCGTAGTATTTGGTGTACGTTAGTCAGCTAGCCCCGGTTAGCCTGGCGTTCCGGTATCTACCGCTCGCCTTGTTGGCGGGTGGATGTGGTGACTAGCGTCTGATAGAACCGGTTCCCTCGGTCACGTACAACACCTGGTCGAGGCGAAAGATTTAGCTAAATAGCAAAATACGCGAGGAAGTTGTCGTTAACTAGCTAACCGGGCACTTTCCGGGTCCGTTAACGCCGGTGTTCCGCGCGCACCGGCTGGTTGGTCACCGTTTACTATAAAGTAAAATGTTTAGTAGTTAACTATACATCAAGATAGTTGTTTTAACTAAACATGTCCTTTTCTAGTCAAGGGCTCTAGACCTGGTAAAAATGTTCAGCTAACGGAGAATGAGATTCGTGGCCTTTGCCTGAAATCCCGGGAGATATTCCTCAGTCAGCCGATTCTACTCGAACTGGAGGCTCCACTGAAGATTTGTGGTAAGTTTAATTAACACAGTAAAATTTTGGACACTATTGTGTTGAGTTAAACGTAAAAAAACATCCTTTGTCATGTCCGAAAACTAAAGCGTCTCTTCTTTGATCTTAGGTGACGTGCATGGTCAGTACTATGACCTGCTGAGGCTCTTTGAGTATGGTGGATATCCACCAGAAAGCAACTATCTTTTCCTGGGAGACTATGTGGACAGGGGGAAACAGTCTTTAGAGACGATTTGCCTTCTTTTGGCGTACAAGATCAAATATCCAGAGAACTTTTTTCTTCTTAGAGGAAACCATGAGTGTGCCTCCATCAACAGGATCTATGGTTTTTACGATGAGTGTAAGTATGTAGGGGTTGAACGGTTCTGCTCCACAGTGCTGTTTACACCTTTCTTCAGTGATCATCCATTCACTCTCACTCCAAGACTAACGCAGTCTTGAGTAATGCTTGTTTGTGTAATTGAGTTGATACTGACACTTGAGAGCTTTGTGGTTGGTGACTTTAGAACACTTTCTGTTCAGCTTTGATGACTCACTGAGTTTCATGCAGTGTGATGTTAAGCTGTTTACTTGCGTGCAGGTATCATCACCCCAAATGGCTTCACTCCAGCATTTCTGAACATCTTTCCAATTTCAGGCAAGAGGCGGTATAACATCAAACTCTGGAAGACGTTCACAGACTGTTTCAACTGCTTACCAGTGGCAGCAATCGTTGATGAGAAGATCTTCTGTTGCCATGGCGGTATGTACAAAGGGTCTGCTGTACATGTGCTCTGTGCAACTTTAATCCAGTCAGGTGATGCCCAGCTCTATAAACTTGAGTGTTTATTTTAGACTCGTGCTGTTGCCTAACCCACTTTCCAGGCTGCCTAAAGCACTGGGAGCCTGTCCAAGCCCTGTTATTTAGCATTGCCCCATTTCCTAACCACCCTCTCTGTGGTAAGAGCTGCAGCTGATGTCTGTCTATGCTGGTCTCTAGTCCTGCTAGAAGCTGAGTGTTGGGCCATGCTGTGATTGAGAGGAGGTTTTTTTTTTATTACTCTACTGGTTTCAACACTTTGGGGCTCTGTTGCTGTAGCAGCATCCCTTTAGGGTAGTAAGCATGGTGGTGGGGGTTGCTATGGTAGCGACCCTCTAGGAAGTGTGTGTTGGGGTGTGGAGGTGTGTTGGGGTGCAGTGTGCTTGCGGGTCTCTGTAAGTGGCTCCATGTCTCCCCAGGTCTCTCCCCAGACCTACAGTCCATGGAGCAGGTGCGGCGTGTGATGCGGCCCACGGACGTTCCTGACCAGGGCCTGCTGTGCGACCTGCTGTGGGCCGACCCTGACAAGGACGTGCTGGGCTGGGGTGAGAACGACCGCGGCGTCTCCTTCACCTTCGGCTCAGACGTGGTGGCCAAGTTCCTCCATAAGCACGACATGGACCTCATCTGCAGAGCCCACCAGGTGTGTACACTGTGTGTGTGTATGTGTGTGTGGTCATCTACAGGGCTCACCAGGTGGAGAGAAGTTAAAGAACATATTCAGTAGGACAAACAATTCCCTCAGAAACTCGAATAACTTTGCTACTGAAAACCCTCATTACAAATTCTTTGCATCAAAGCTTCTGTGAATCCATGTAACTTTATTCACTATGTTCCTGTGCCCCATGAAATGCATGCAAAACATCTGTCAAGCCTGTAGTGAAATGCTGGACTCGCTAACAACAGAAACGTACGAACGTATCAAAACGGCATTACGGTGAGGTGATGTATTACTTCTGCTTTAGAAGGGCAGAAGGAGAATGTGAGGAAGCTAAAAGTGACTTTTTAAACGCTGCTGTTTACGGTTAAAAGCTGCTCGTTCACTGCGTTCATGGGTGAATTTGTCCAGAGTGATTTCTCAATATGTTTATTGGCACAGCAGTCAGTTTTGGCATTTTTGAATTTAAGCATTACAGTAAATCCACTGGATGTGTTGCATGTAACTGCATTTTGAATGAATGAGTTGGAGGAGTGAACAGATGTCCTGTCCAGTGGGAGGTGGTGCTGTGTGTCCTGCTCCTCCTCCAGTGCACACGTCCCCTGAGTGAGCTGTAGTGTCCTGTGGGAGGTGGTGCTGTGTGCTCCTCCTCCAGTGCACACGTCCCCTGAGTGAGCTGTAGTGTCCCCTGGAGGTGGTGCTGTGTGTCCTGCTCCTCCTCCAGTGCACACGTCTGTAGTGTCCAGTGGGAGGTGGTGCTGTGTGTCCTGCTCCTCCTCCAGTGCACACGTCCCTGAGTGAGCTGTAGTGTCCAGTGGGAGGGTGGTGTGTGTGTCCTCCTGCCTCCTCCAGTGCACACGTCCCCTGAGTGAGCTGAGTGTCCTGTCCAGTGGGAGGTGGTGCTGTGTGTCCTGCTCCTCCAGTGCACACGTCCCCTGAGTGAGCTGTAGTGTCCAGTGGGAGGTGGTGCTGTGTGTCCTGCTCCTCCTCCAGTGCACACGTCCCCTGAGTGAGCTGTAGTGTCCAGTGGGAGGTGGTGCTGTGTGTCCTGCTCCTCCTCCAGTGCACACGTCCCCTGAGTGAGCTGTAGTGTCCTGTGGGAGGTGGTGCTGTGTGTCCTGCTCCTCCTCCAGTGAGCTGTAGTGTCCAGTGGGAGGTGGTGCTGTGTGTCCCCCTCCTCCAGTGAGCCCCTGTGAGCTGTGTCCAGTGGGAGGTGGTGCTGTGTGTCCTGCTCCTCCTCCAGTGCACACGTCCCCTGAGTGAGCTGTATTGTCCAGTGGGAGGTGGTGCTGTGTGTCCTGCTCCTCCTCCAGTGCACACGTCCCCTGAGTGAGCTGTAGTGTCCAGTGGGAGGTGGTGCTGTGTGTCCTGCTCCTCCTCCAGTGCACACGTCCCCTGAGTGAGCTGTAGTGTCCAGTGGGAGGTGGTGCTGTGTGTCCTGCTCCTCCTCCAGTGCATGAGCTGTAGTGTGTCCAGTGGGAGGTGGGAGGTGGTGCTGTGTGTCCTGCTCCTCCTCCAGTGCACACGCCCCCTGAGTGAGCTGTAGTGTCCTGTGGGAGGTGGTGCTGTGTGTCCTGCTCCTCCTCCAGTGCACACGTCCCCTGAGTGAGCTGTAGTGTCCAGTGGGAGGTGGTGCTGTGTGTCCTGCTCCTCCTCCAGTGCACACGTCCCCTGAGTGAGCTGTAGAGTGAACGGTAGCAAACAGCACACCGCTAAGCCTGGATGTGCCACTGTAAATGTACTACGTGAACGTGTCTACATTGGGATTATCTGTTGGCAGATATTGTTGTGTAATTTAAAGCTGTAAATTGTAAAAACAATAGAACCCAGTTTAGTTTTAAGAGATTTGTCTTGCATTCTCTTTTATATTTATAATTGTTTTTTAGTAATGCAGAAGTATTTCTTAGCCAAGTGTTTGTTGAAGTTGGTGGAACACCCAGTGACTAAACTCCTCTGTTCCTGCAGCCATAGACTTTGGCCATGGTTTGCAGTAAGATCAGGCAGGTTGAGGTGTGTTCAGTGACCTCTGGCAAACCTGTGTGTCCCACGTCTGTGTCAGTATTCAAGAGCCTCTCCCATCTGACTGGCCTTTATTACTCTTCTGATTACTTGTAAACATTAAGTGATTTGCAGTGACATTTTTCCATTCATGAGAAGTGCAGAACTGAAGTCTGAAGAACCTTTTAAACCCTAACAGATTCACAGCTGTGAAAATCGTGTCGGCCTTTCACTGTGAAATGCAGGAAAAATAAATAATCACAAACATGCCTTACTGGACAGCACCTGGTGAAAGCAGTAGTTTCAATTTCTGATGTTGGTTAAAATGTAAGCACTGACTTTGCTGGTTTAGACGAGCTCTTTGTTGGAATTACAAAACAACGCTGTCATGTTTTGTAAGTTATGTAACGCTCCGCCATCTTGTAAAGCTACTGCTAGCAGTGGACAGTCTGGTGATGCAGAGCGAGTGTTTTCATCTGCGTGAGAGAAGGAAACTCGACACCATCTCCTGATGTTCAGAGGTGACCACTCAGGGTTCGGTATGGGAGATGTCAGCCTGCTGACACAGTTGTGTGCTAGTGAGGCCACGTGTTATTTAACGAGTGCGGGAAGATATCTCTCCTGTAATGTGTGAAAGTCTGTGACCATGCACTGTATCTGAGCCGTGTGTGTGTGTGGTGTCCTCTCTGATTGCCCCGTGTGTGTACGCAGGTCGTGGAGGATGGCTACGAGTTCTTTGCCAAGCGGCAGCTGGTGACGCTGTTCTCGGCGCCGAACTACTGCGGCGAATTTGACAACGCGGGCGCCATGATGAGCGTGGACGAGACTCTCATGTGCTCCTTCCAGGTGCGTCTTCCACCAGTGCTACCTGTCTCTGCTGGGGGGTGGGTGGGTTGCGGGACTCTGCGGGGGGGCTGACACAGTTGTGTGCTAGGGGGTTGTGGGGGGCTATGAGGGGGGGGTGCTGGACTCTGGGGGGGGTTTGAGGGGGGGCTAGGGGGGGGGGTTTCTGCGGGACTCTGCCTCCCCGGCTGCAGCCTCAGGCAGGTGTGAGTGGATTGAATCTGCCAGAACATGTGACTGTTCCCTCAGTAATGATCCCCCTGCTACTCTGTAGCAGACACCCTGATGCCATTGATGTGTGTGTGTCCGTGTGTGTCCTTTCTCAGATCCTTAAACCAGCTGATAAGAAGCTGCTGGCGTACGGAGGAGCAGCCAACTTTGGAACTGGGCGGCCTGTCACTCCTCCAAGGAACGCTGCCAAGGGGGCCAAAGCCAAGAAATAGCCCCGCCCCTCCTGCACAGACACGCCCTTCCCCTCCCCTACACTACCTCTGCTCCTCCTCCTCACCATGGAACTCCCAGCAGTGCCTGTGCCCCGCCCCCCCCTCCCTTGTTTTTAATTGACCAATCATGAGTGCTAGTCAGAAGGGGTGTGTCTGTGGGTGTGTCCACACGGTAGTGTGGCCTCACTGTATTGGGTTTGGGGCGGCGTGACTTTTGTATCAACCCTTCACCACTTTCTATAACTGCCTAGATTAGCTTCCTTGGTATAGATGTATTATGATACCTGTGTGTCCCGCAGTAAGGATGTTTTTATTGGACCTCAGTATTTCCCTTCACGCTCAATCCTCAGGGTCCCGGAGATGATTCCCCAGGCAGGGAGAGATGAACGCACACACCTTTAGCTCCTAAAGCAATCAAAACAGATGAATGCATGTTTGTACGTCTGTCCAAGACTGTCATCACTGCCTGTGTGCGCGAGTGTGTGTGTGAAGGCTTTTTCAGTCTTCATTCCTCTATCTTAGCTAGGCCTTAGTGTTTTTCCTATCTGAGCCACGCCTCCTGTACTCTGCATCTGGGATTTTTCTGATTGGAGTAGGACAGGTGTGTGTGTGTGTGTGTGTGTGAGTGAGTGAGAGAGAGAGAGAGACCTCGCATGTGCGTGTGATTGTGTTTGAGAGTGTGTGTGTGTGTGTGTTGGGTTGCAGCCTCTGCAGCACATGTATAAACATACCAAATGTTCATATAGTGTTGGTTGTCTCCTCTTGATCCCTTCCCCACAGATGGTGTGAGTGACTTTAATGTGGACCTCTACTACTTCTCTTTCTTTGACATTAAAGGGTGTTAGGTTTGTGTTTGTACAGCATACTACTTGAATAAGAAACTTCTGCTTTTTTTTTGGTAGTCCTTCATGACCTCAGCCAATAAAATTCCCATCCAGAACTGCCACGTGTCTGTGTGACTAGAGGAAGAGTGCTGGTTGATTGGGCGGATAATGGAGGACCAGCCTTCCTACTGAAATGGCTGCTTGCTTTGATGTGCTCTGCTGTACTGTAAAACCATGTTTGGCCAGCAGATGGCACTATGAGCTTTGCAGATGACCAGGACCAATGAGATTCTTCCACTGGTGCCACTGTGTTACCAGGCTTTAGTGTCTTGAGTTATGATTTGTTTGTGCTGATCTGACTCAATTGAAGGTGTAGCGTTACAAAAAGCCACAGATCTAAACATTTCTCAGAATACCCCTGCAGGTCCAGGAGAGCAGTTAGCTCGTGGTGCTAGCAACACCAAGCTCATGGGTTTGGTCCCCAGCGAGGAAGCACATGCACTGTCACCTGTGTGCTGCTTTGTCCAGGAGCGCCTGCTAAACGCTGTAAATGCAAACACACATGACAACACTAGGTTATTCTAAGGCAGTTTGTAATTGATACTATGTGGAGTTTCATTGCAGTAGTAGTACTAAGCTAACTGGTTAGACAAGAATGCGTGTCATCCTTGCCTGTGTCGTATACATCAATGCAGCGTTAGCATATCTAAATGTGATGGTCCTGTCTCGCGTTAGGCTATACTATATACTTGTAGGCTGTGTGTGTATTCTGGCCCAGGCTCCAGAACAAAGCCCTCTTCATGCCAGCGCCTTGGAGGCTGCACCACTGCCCTTCAGGCTTCATACACACTGAAGCATCCAGAAGGGATAAGAGAGTGTCTACAAATCTGTCTACATCATCAGCCAGGCACAGGCTGCAGGGATACTATAAAACTATGTTGTAAAACTGATGGACGTTTCATTCGTTCATTTCATTATGACTAATTTTGATGTGAGATTACCTGGTGTGTGGATTATGAGGTGTGTGTGGTGGTGGGAGGTGGACTGAAGTTGAAACCCCTGCAGGGTAAACATGGGAGCAAATATGCAAAGCAGGTCTGTTCAGTGGAACGTGGGTGCTAATGGCATTCAACAACTGGGGAATACGAAATGCATGTATTCATCTATTGTGTCGTTACCTGCCCCACTCCTGTAATCCACAGACATTAGATTGATATTGTCCTCTGGCTATCACTAGCTGTTCTAACTGACTAATGTAGGGAGGGTGTCTTAAATCATGGATGCTAAGTTCTTAACTATTGTAAATAATTTTTTTCTTTAAAAATAAACTGCTAACTTCTGATTGACAAAACAACAATAATAATCAAAGAAAATCATAAATGTCAGAAATTGTTGAGAAACTAAAATTCCTATCACATAATCCCGTGAAGAATGAGTTTAATGTAAACATTTAAAACAATGAGTAAGACCTTCCAGTCCAGGTGCTGCCCAGAGTTTGGTGCGCGTGTTGCGTTGAGCATCTTGCATTACTGCTTCTCACATGGAGAAAGCTGAGCGGGATGGTGGTGGTGTACTGTAGCTCTCCATGGAGCTGAGCACAGCAGAGCGGCCTTTAGTTCTCGAGTGGCGCTGCTGCTGTCTGAACATCGGCTTTGAGACGTGGAGAAATGCTGGAAGATCTTGCCTCAGGTCTGCTGAAATCTGAAGATGAAATCACTGAACCGTGTTGAGATGGATGAACTTTGAGCTCTTTTTCCATGTTAACGGCCACATTCTGGGATCTGGAAGACACAACGGAAGTGCAAATCAGTGTGGGCCACTATAAACATCCAGGAGAATCGTTTGGATGTTGCACACTAACTGATTGAGTGCAGCTGGATGCCACAAATCCCTGTAACTGTGTCCTGGACTCTGGGGGTTGGACCACCAGGTTGATGGACCACATATCTGGAAACCTTTGGGACACCAGGGCAGTGCTGTCCTTAGCAGCTGTCCTCCACCAAACAGCCACGGCCCTGTAACGCTGGTCCTCCAGGCCGTGGGTTCCCCGTATCCCAGTGACAAGAGACAGGCTGTTCCTGGTAATGGACACACTGGGACCAGGGGGACAGGGAGGGACACTGCACTGCGCTCTTCTGCATAAGGGACGTACTCACATGCAGTTGTCCATGCCAGCTACCAATAAATTGCCATGTTTGTTGGCCACCTGCAGGAATCGTTGAAGTGCCAACCCACAGACATGTCCACGCCTGGCAGCTCCGGACACGCTGGTGTTTTGCAATTGTGTTTGGTCGCATTCCAAAGAAAGAAGAGTTTGTCACGCTGTGCGGAGGCAAACCGCCCATGTTGGAACACACTGAACATGGAGACTGGTGAAGGGCTGTTTCTTCTGCTGCCCCTCCTCTTCTAATCCTCAGGAGAACACCTCCATCAGCATCACCTCCAACAGCATCACAGCCAACAACATCACATCCATCAGCATCACAGCCAACCCTCGTTAGTCTGGTGTCATGGTGAGGCATGAGTCTCATTACACTGGTATTCCTGCTTCTGGGAATCATTGTGGTGATCAAATCCCCCTTTAAAACGGTGGAAGATCCAAATGTGTCCCAGGGTTCTTAGCTGTAAGGCCCTGGATCCTGTTCCCATTGGCTTCTCTCATCCTCCTTTACAGCATGATTACAGGCAGTTCATGCACAGCAGTTCTTGCGCTTTGTGCCAGTATTATGGTACTTCCCATGTAGGTCATTAGCACTGAGCTCTCAAGCATTTATATGCAATAAATCAGGAGTGATTTGACTGTTACACAAAAGAAATACCTGAACTTGAAACTGTTGAAAACAGGACCGCAAAGTTGAATATTTTACTAGTCCATTCTGTTTCAATTTTGGATTTGCCCGGGAGACCGAGAGTTTTGCACTGCTGGTGTGCGTGAGTGAGCCCTGGGGTTCTGGACTGCTACACTAAACGTGAGGTATGGGTCAGGGACGTCAGGGAGCGCTGAGGTGGACGCATTGCCCTCAGAGGAGCGTTTATTACGGGCAAACCGTAATCAAGGTCAGATTAACAGGCTTGGTTCAAATCAGAACCTGTCAGGCTGTCAGACATGGAACAAGAATCAACATGTAGTTCAAACATAATTGCAACAAAGACAACACTCGATTAATCCTTGACAACAGGGGTGTGGTACAAACAACAATGACAGCACAGACTCAACAAAACTGGTTTAAATACACCAAACAAAACAAGGAACACCTGAACACACTAATGAGGGGCGGGGTTACAAAACACAAGCAACACCTGACCACACTAATGAGGGGCGGGGTTACAAAACACAAGGAACACCTGAACACACTAATGATGGGCGGGGTTACAAAACACAAGGAACACCTGAACACACTAACTAGGGCTGGGGTTACAAAATACAAGAAACACCTGAACACACTAACTAGGGGTGGGGTTACAAAACACAAGAAACACCTGAACAATATTCCACTTGCCAATTTGAAATTCCTCTTGTGAGGTTAACCTGTTATTTTGTTTGACATGATTTTCTTATTAAAGGGATAAAAGATGTCCAACTAATTAGCCACTATTCTGATATCCTCCACTGTCCCCCTACCTTCTTCTGTCCCCCTACCCTCTACTGTCCCCTGACCCTCTACTGTTCCCCTTTCTAGTCCCACACTGGTGGTGGCATCTGAGGGGGTTCAAGATTGTAAGTGAAGATTTATGGTATGAAAAATGGTGGTCATGTCTCAAGTATCCTGAGCTTTTAAGATGTCCATTCATAACCATCCTGACAGTTAAAGACGTTTGCATAAGAGTCCATTTTAGCTCTCACAGCTGTTGCTGTCCCAGTAATTCTTTGACTTCAAATTACTTTTTTTAATTACTTTAAGGTGTTGTATGGTCTTCAGAGGTAGAGATTGTAACATGGTATCCAGAAGTAGACCATGTAACATGGTATCCAGAAGTAGACCCTGTAACATGGTCTTCAGAAGAAGAACCTGTAACATGGTCTTCAGAGGTAGATATTGTAATATGATCTTCAGAAGTAGACCCTGTAATATGATCTTCAGAAGTTGACCCTGTAGCATGGTCTTCAGAAGAAGAACCTGTAATGTGATCTTCAGAAGTACAGATTGTAACATGGTCTTCAGAGGTAGAGATTGTAACATGGTCTGCAGAGGTAGAGATTGTAACATGGTCTTCAGAAGAAGACCCTGTAACAGAAGTAGAACTGGTTTGAACACTGGGCCTATGTGCACACTTTTTCTGCGGTTATGCTGGAAGCTTATAAAACCCATGTAGAAAACAGGAAATCTGAACATGTTCTCTGTAGCTGAACTAACTACTAACGTGCTTTACGTTAGTTAGTGAGAGCCTGCTAAACGAATGTGCCGTCTTTAAGTGGTGTGTTGAAGCACTGTGTATTGGAGAAGCATATTTTGGATGCGTCCCATAATTAGGTGGTGTGAATCGGTAGCGTGAAATCTACTCTCCATCGCACTGCATGTCTTGGGTTATTTTTGGCTTTGCTGCGGACACAACTGTCAGCGGCTGTCTGGGACGGTCCTCCTTGTGCTGGAGCTACTACAGCACCATTAAACGCATAATACTCCCGTCTGCCGGTGTGCAAATATGCTGGTTAAACACAGTGGGCTAAGCAGAGCTAAACTGACTTCATTCAGCTTTCTTTTTTTAAAGTACTTTTTTTACAGTACAATGTCTTAATCAGATTTGCTGTTTTAATGGTATAGTGACCATATATAATTATTTCTCAGTCTTTAAGAAACAAACAGAGAATACAGGAAAATATGTACACGGATATGTAAACTGTAAACGGATTCCACAGGCAAAAGTCTCTTGGGGACTCTGTGCTGAAAGGGTTCTGAATTTTCTGCTATATTATACCAGGGTTCTTTGATTAGAGTGGTTCCTTCCCAGAGTTCATCATTAGATTTTCCTGCTATTGCCACCATAGCCCATAAAAGCTGTTTTTTAAATAATGCGTACACATTTCCTGTATTTTGTAGTTGTAGTCTAATAAGGAGACTGAGAAATAATTATATATAGCCATTACCTTTGCTAAAATAACACATCTAACAGTAATCTAAGACCTTTGCACGGTAGTGTAGATCACAAATGTTTCTACTTCAGTTTTAGAGCACACAGGTTTAAAGGTTGCCATTTATTACCTTTCTCAACAGTCAACGAATCAGTAAATGGCTGTTATGCAACAGCTGTGTGAACTGTGTCATTCTGAGTGGACTACTACGTCTCCGAGCGCAGGTGGGGGGTGGGGGGGGGGGTGTCCAGGACGGCGTGTTAAAGCCTGTGAGCTGTAAGAGTGCCAGGCACTCGTGCGCTGTAGGATAAGAACAAGAAACAGAACTGTGTTGCATAAGGAGGTAGAAAGACATAACCAATCTGCCGTGACACCAACACACTGCAGCAAAGGCCAATTATACCTCTCAGGGAAATACTCTGTGTTGGTATCCTAATGTTACACACAGTCAGTGCAACTGGTCACTTTGTAAATCCACCATGATCAGGCCAACACCAAGAAAACAGATCGGACCAAACCTGATCTTTGAGGAACTCCTTTTTAAAATTTTATGTTTTACATTTTATGCTTTATGTTGTGTTTTACATTTCCATTATTATATACAATACACCATTTAGTCATAGATTTTTATCTAGATGAACCTGATCTTTTGAGTTCTTCTATCATGGACAGGTAGGTGTGATTTTGAGGATGGTCACATGTTGCGTACAGAACTAGGCACCATGGATCTGATGAATGTGACGGCAGGGTTACACTTAAGCCGTGAGCACAGTGGTGCAGTGCAGGAGGCGCTGGGACATTCGACCCCTCTGGGATATTGAATTAAATGTCACTTGGGTGCTCAGAGAGAACCACTGACAGGCCGACCCCTACTGACCCAAAATCACAGATGGCGCATCATCTTGACAACAACTAATGAGACAGTGTGATGAAGGTTCAAAGGTCATGGAATGTGCACTTTTAATTCTCATCATTCTAATTTGTTCCTTCTCCCAAAGCTGGACCAATAGCAGCACTGAATAGTTAATAATCACTTTATTACATCAGTTCAAAGCAGAATGAAAGAATCGCATCAACTGACCAAATATTGGGACAAAACGTGCTTGTGTGAAGAAGCAGAAGTTCTGTCTGGAACTGGTTTCCAAAACTGTAGTGATGAAAAAATATGAAAAGTAATTATGAAATCACAACTAATATGTCACAATGTTGTTTTACACCTCCATCTCTGTTTATCTGAGTGTAGTTTGGTGAATTGTGCTTGTGATCTTCTGACCACAGTTGGCAAGTGTCTTCACTGGGGTTCCCATTGGTGGGAACTGGAGCTACACTACCTTAACTGGTCGAGCTGAAAAACTCCTGCCAGTACCATCAGTTAAGGAAGGGGGAGGGGTGCATACTTTCTCAGAGGCATTTGAAATGTCTAGGGAGAGTGTCTTAAATGACTGATCTAAGGACAGTGGTTTAACTGACTGATGTAGGGAGAGTGTCTTAACTGTCTGATCTAGATAGAGTGTCTTCACTGACTGATCTAGGGAGAGTGTCTTGACTGACTGATCTAAGAAAAGTGTCAACTGACCGATCTAAGGACAGTGTCTTAGGTGACTGATCAAATGAGAATGTCTTAACTGACTGATCTAGGCAGAGTGTCTTAAATGACTGATCTAAGAACAGTGTCTTAACTGACGATCTAAGGAGAGTCACTTAACTGATCTAAGGACATTGTCTTAAGTGACTGATCAAAGGATAGTGTCTTAACTGACTAATGTAGGGAGGGTGTCTTAACTGATTCATCTAAGGAGAATGTCCCAGCTACATTGTAAGACACCAGGGCACTTAGACAAATGGTGTAGAACAGAAACAGTGTCAGTTATCTAACTTATATTTTCACATAGCACTATCCACATTGCTATGAGTTATTACACTAACTTGTCACTCAATATGCCAATTCACTGATCAATAACTCATCATTCAATATCATGGATTAATTGATCAGTAACTCATAATTCGGTGTGCTGGATTCATTGATCAATAAGTTATCATTTAATATGCTAGATTCATTGATCAATAAGTTATCATTCAGTATGCTGGATTGATTGATCAATAAGTCATCATTCAAGATGTTGGATTCATTGATCAATAAGTTATTGTTAAATATGCTGGATTCTTTTATCAATAAGATATCATTCAGTATACTGGATTCATTGATCAATAAGTCATCGTTCAGGAAGTTGGATTCATTGATCAATATGTTATCATTCAGTATACTGAATTCATTGATCAATAAGTCATCATTCAGTATGCTGGATTCATTGATCAGTAAGTCATTCAGTCTGCTGGATTCATTGATCAGTAAGTTATCATTCAGTATGCTGGATTGATTGATCAATAAGTCATCATTCAAGATGTTGGATTCATTGATCAATAAGTTATTGTTAAATATGCTGGATTCTTTTATCAATAAGATATCATTCAGTATACTGGATTCATTGATCAATAAGTCATCATTCAGGAAGTTGGATTCATTGATCAATATGTTATCATTCAGTATACTGGATTCATTGATCAATAAGTCATCATTCAGTATGCTGGATTCATTGATCAGTAAGTCATTCAGTATGCTGGATTCATTGATCAATAAGTCATCATTCAAGATGTTGGATTCATTGATCAATATGTTATCGTTAAATATGCTGAACTCATTGATCAATCCGTTATCATTCACTATACTGGATTCATTGTTCAATAAGTCATCATTCAGTCTGCTGGATTCATTGATCAGTAAGTCATCATTCTGTATGCTAGATTTATAGATCTAGTTTCTCATGCCTGAGGAGAATCAGTGGAGTGCTACATATGGAGATGTCTATATGTGTGAGCATGTGAGAGCTCTCTCCCTGGGGCTGCACTTGCTTTGGGTTCACCTCTAATCCTGACCATGTCATCTCTTACTCCTCTGGTCTGTCCTGCTCACGCTTACAAAAAAAATAAAAAAATAGAAATAAAACCTGATCCTCCTCTTCCTTATGTAGGCGCCCCGATCAAGTGACACCTCAGTGTGTGTGCTCTCTCTTTCTATCGCTCCTCTCTTTCTCTCTCTCTTTCGGTTTCTCCTTCTCTCTACCTCTCTCTCCCTCTCTCTCTATCTCGTCACCCCGTCTTATTCCTGGCTAGCTGGCTTTTCTTTCTCTCCGTCTTGCTCCCTCTTCTGTCACCGTGCCTCTCCCTCTGCCCTCTGTTCCCTCGTTTTAACCCCTGCTGTCTCCGCTTTAGGCCTCAGACCCCCTCGTGCGCTGTAAGTCCCGAGCAGCTGCCCTCTGCACCTGCCTCCCTGGGTCTCCCCACAACCTCCACAACCTTTCGTTCCCTTCCTCACCGCTCCACATTACGGTGTGTAATATCCCAGGCCACCAGGTTGGGGGGAGCGTTGCCTTTTTGCGGGCTGACCCTGTGCCCTGGTGAGCTAACTGAAGAGTTTCTAACGCAGGTCAGAACACCCTCGCTCACGTCTCTGTGGTCTCCTGGGCAGAGGCCTGTTGAGCCATCACTCACACACCCCCCTTCCCCTTCTATCTCACTCTCTCACCTTCTCCTGTCTCCTTATTCCACTGACCATGCATGTTCCAAAAACAGCTCCTCCCTGCCTTTCTCCTGCGCCACCCCCCCCACTTCCCCGAGCCATCATGGTTCCTGTCCAAGTCTGACCCAACTCCTCCCGATCTCAGTCGTCGTGACCCCGCCCCTCAGAACCATTCCCGACATACTGGAATCCAGGGGCGTGGCCCCTGCTCCAGGCTGACCAATAGGGCAGATTGCGGCGGTATAAAATGCCTCCCTGGCGTGCGTTCGTTCGCTCTTTCTGTCAGTCCGGCACTCCAACAAAGGAGGGGGTCCAAGTTAGAGGGACAGAACCTCTTGGCCCATAGAGCGACCAGAACAAAACAAACCCAGACACACGGATAGAAACATCCAGCTAAGCCCGTTCCAGCTCTGAAGATCCTTCAGCCCTAACAGGATGGAGGACGCCCACACCAAGACCAACGAGGAAGTTGTAGCCTTCTTCGGGGTCCAAGAGAACGTCGGTCTGACCCCCGACCAGGTCAAGAAGAACCAGGCCAAGTTCGGCTTCAATGGTGAGACCCAGAGCGTGAAGGTGTGAACGGGAGAGGGTGAACCATGGGCTGGAGATGGATGCAACAAAGAGCTCAGTAGCAAACAAGCTGAGGTGGAGGTGGTGGTGTAGGTGGTGATGGGGGTGGTGATGGGGTTGAGACACGCAGCCTTGGCTTGCCTGTTGCGAAATCTGACAGCATCTTCTCGCAGCCTCGCAGTGCTTTAGCTCAGATGTTTGTGCTGGATGCAGCGCAGCGACAGTTTAAAGTGGCACTAGGACCTCGAGCCTCGACATCTCGGGTGAAGCTCAAAATGACATCGACAGGTTGCACATGAGAAGTTGAGAAGCAGGGCTTTAAAATAGCCCCCGGGCGGGAGGAGTGGGGGACAGGTGTGAGCCAAGGGGCCCTGTGTGGTGATCTGAGACGGCAGAGAGAGCGAGCGGCATTTCTGTCCGGGGGGAGGGAGCTTCTTAGGGGACAGAGAGGCATCACAGTGATGTGCGAATGGGAAAGACCCTGGAGGAGACGTCCAGGGCCGCCTGCTCACGGGGGGACGGCGAGAAAACGCATTCTGTCTTCCTCGGGTTCAAAACCATGTCAGAAAGTGGCTTTTCAGCTTTTAGTACCATAGGTTACTTGGGTGATACTAGTTGTTGTAATTATAATAAAGCATGTACAGTTTATTCACATAGTCCAACCAGTGTGTGTTGAAGCTTTCCAACAGTACAGTAGTGACATCCAACAATATAAACGTGCTTACTGCACATACTGCTGTCATACTGTCCCTCAGATGCTCAGACTTTCTTTATACCTGTACTTTCCTCTGGGGTACAGTTGTCATGACACCTGTACTTGTGAATGATTTGAAACTGCTTAATAAGGTTTTGCTACTACTGAATAATGGGGTTGATACTACTGAATGAGGGTTTGATACTACTGAATGAGGGTTTGATAGTGTTTGATACTACTGAATAAAGGTTTGATTCTACTGAATGAGGGTTTGGTACTATTGAATAAAGGTTTGATACTACTGAATGAGGATGTGGTACTATTGAATGAGGGTTTGATACTACTGAATAAGATGAATAAGGGTTTGCTACTACTGAATAAGGTGAATAAGGGTTTGATACTACTGAATCAGGTGAATAAGGGTTTGCTACTACTGAATAAGGTGAATAATGGTTTGATACTACTTCAACCAGGTTATGTTCTTCGGTATTTTGCCAGCAGTCAGATTCAGGTCTAATGAAGCATACTGACCAGTGAACTGTATCCATGCAAAAAATACATTACTACAGTATAATGAATACTAACCTACCCTGTCTCTGTCTCCTTCTCTGTCCCTGTTGTCCTTCGTGATGTCCCCAGAGCTCCCAGCTGAAGAGGGTATGCACACACATTGCATTGTTTGTGTTTACACATTATAAATATGTCACATTATAAAGACATATCAAAGATGACTAAACAGTGTCCACCTCTGAATTAGTGATGAAAAAAATGAACCAATGTGCAGGCTAGTTGAACACATCTCTTTGGTTTGTTCTCTCTGCTCTGACTTGAATGATTAAATCTTGTCCATAGGCTGTTCTGGTTGTTCAAGTGTCCGATACCTTATGATGGATGAATATTCATCCCTTATGATGGATGCATATTCATCCCTTATGATGGATCCATATTCATCCCTTATGATGGATCCATATTCATCCCTTATGATGGATGCATATTCATCCTTTATGATGGATCCATATTCATCCCTTATGATGGATGCATATTCATCTGTTTGTTGCCTCTGATTGCTCCTGTGGTCTCTTCCAGGAAAGTCCATCTGGGAACTGGTTATTGAGCAGTTTGAGGACCTGTTGGTCAGAATCCTGCTGCTGGCTGCCTGCATCAGTTTCGTAAGTAACCGCAGGAGAGATGAAAACACACCGTTCTGCGCAGAAACGTAGAACAGCCCACAATCCCCAAACCAGAGAGCATGAGAGGTTGTCCAGTATGAACCCAAACCAGAGAGGCTGTAGTTCAAAGGATCATCCATTACAGATCTAATTACTGCACACAAGCATGACAATGACATCACCAGTATCTGACTACACTGAAGCAACTTATCAAAGGATGTTCTAAATAGTGAAAGCAAGTTCTAAAAGTCATAAAGTACAGGGCAAAACAATCCCAGCAGTGTCTCTTACCACAGTCAGGATTTATCTGGTGACAATTATTAAGACTCTCATAATGATGATGGCCCAGAAACTCTTATTGTGGTGTAACTCCACACATAGTTGTTTCCCAGGTGGTCAGTCATGGTATTGATCTCAGGTTTTAGATCAATAACCTTTCCGAGGCTACAGTATCCTGCACCTGTTTTTATTGTACAAGCTGTCCGTGGTCTGCAGAGCAGTTAGTCAAAGTGACTGAGACCTTGTCATGTGGGATCGTTAGGGTCATTCGTTAGTGGTGTTAATTAAGCATCGTGGTCAAAATATACATTTGACTCATGGCGGTGAACCTTGCTGCTCTTTAGAAACAAACCTTTGAACTTTGTGTCATATAACTTGTTTGTGGTGACATGGTGTAGATTACCGAGCTCCTGTTGCCAACATACCTCACGTTGTTACCATCTATGGCACGGAGCACATGCTTCTCTTGCCAATTTGCGCGTGAGCTGCACTGGTCGTGTCTTGTGCGACGGCCTGGGTGGCACACACTTGCTTCGCAGTAGCAGAAGAAGCAGCTGCTATGTGCCACGCGGCACAAAGTACAAGATGGCAGCCGTAATCCCCTTAGACTGACAGCACCTGACATAGTTTATGTATGTGCCAATAAAGTCAGCTTTGATGAGCTCATCACCGGATACTCACAGGTCCTCCAGTTCCCACTTCTAAAACATGTCTGGTTGGGCTTGTGAACGGCCCAGCTAGGGGGTATTAGAAAGGGCTGTTAGGAGGTTAAGGGTAGACATGAAGGGGTATCTGTTGCTCCTGCCCTACTCCCTGAGCTTTGGACAGCTGTCGCAATGGCCTTAGAAGGAGAATACTGAGGAGCTAGGGGCAAGAAGGCTGGAGGGGGGGCTTTATTTTAAGAAAGACTAGAGCTGCAGAGAGAAACTTAATCTCACAGCAAAGGTCAACGCTGGGGGAAGTCAGGACAGAGTGGCTTCCGAGAGGTGGCGAGGGTTGGAGGACACGTTTCAGACACATCAAATCTAGCAGTGTTATGCAACAATGTTGTGAAATGATGTTTTCAATATGTATTACCACCTGCTTTAGGTGTGTTTCACAACAGAAATGTGGCAACAGACTTGTGACCACTGGGACCGTTCAAGCACTCGCTTACATCCAGCGTTTAATAGTTCCAGAACATTCATATATTTAGCCTTTAATAACTCATTTAATGATGTAGAAACACCATTTTCATTAGCAGTTAATATCAAACAGTGTTTGTGACTCGTGTGAACCAAATGCATCTCTGGGTCGTGACCCCGGATCTGGCATCCCACAGGTGCTGGCCTGGTTCGAGGAAGGTGAGGAGACCGTCACTGCCTTCGTCGAGCCCTTCGTCATTCTCCTCATCCTCATCGCCAATGCCGTCGTAGGAGTGTGGCAGGTCAGTAGTGTGGCATACATACACTCAGACATCACACAAGGCATGTCGGTCTGTACCGCTCTGAAACACGCAAATCTCTCTTCATATCTGAACCGGTCCTGAATGGAACTTTCAATTTACCGTCAAGGGGGTGAAAGACACTGTCACAGTTGTACCACGTCTGTGAGCTGATAAATTCAGCCTGAGCCATGTCCACATATGTGGTCCAGGCCCCGTGCTGCATGAGACAGGGTGTGTGGTGTGTATCATCTCCCACTGTTTTGGTTGTAGGAACGTAATGCTGAGAGTGCCATCGAGGCCCTGAAGGAGTACGAACCCGAGATGGGCAAAGTCTACCGATCTGACAGAAAGAGTGTGCAGAGGATCAAGGCCAGGGAGATCGTGCCAGGAGACCTTGTGGAGGTGTCAGGTGAGACACCTCCCCCCACCTTCTCCTCCCCCCACCTCACCCTGTCACCACTCTCTCTCTCTCTCTCTCTCTTTCTCATACCCCCCCCCCCCCCCATACATGCCTGAATTTTAAGCATTTGCATCCTAACAAGAAAATTCCTGCATAGGAATAAGAATATTGACTGAATTTTCACATGTGAGTGAACACTTAATTTGGTGACCATTAAGAATATTACATTCACTTGTAAATTTCTTATGTTTTGTCAGAACATAAAAGAATAGTAAAAAGAATAGAAAAAGCAGAATAGATAAGAGAATGTTTTCTGCTGCAGCTAGGAGGAGACCTGTATGATGCTAGCATGTTAGCTTGCTAGCAGAGCATTTGCCAGTATCACTAGGAGGAGGCCTGTGTGATGTTAGCGTGTTAGCTTGTTAACTGAGCGCTGTTTTGACACTAGGAGGAGGCATGTATGAATCTAACATGTAGCGTGCTATTAGAGCGTGTGCCAGTCTCGCTAGCAGGACACCTGTACGATGCTAGTGTGTTAACTGGCGTGTGCCAGTCTCGCTAGCAGGACACCTGTACGATGCTAGTGTGTTAACTGGCGTGTGCCAGTCTCGCTAGCAGGACACCTGTATGGTGCTAGTGTGTTAGCAGAGTGTGTGCCAGTGGTGCTATTTAAAGGCAGTGGCAGGGGTAACTGTGACGTTGAGGGCTGTGAGAACATGCTGAGATAGGGAAACCTAAATCTGGAGTGTGACTACTGCTCGGACACCTGCTGCTACTGTTGGGTCCACTGAGACGGGCGTCCTAGCTGTGGAGCCCATCTGGTCCCGTTCTCTCCAAAAGACTTACAACATTTCCTTGAAAAAACCTCATTATCTTTACCTTTACTAAAAAACTGGTTGTACACCAAAAAAAATTAATTAAAAATCTCTTACTATTGTTTTTGTTGTGGCCCCCAGTTGGTGACAAGGTTCCTGCTGACATCAGGATTACTGGTATCCGTTCCACCACCCTGCGTGTTGACCAGTCTATCCTTACTGGTTGGTATCAATTTTAACACAGTATCAAACATTACATCTAATAATGAACTTGGACTAAAACTAGGATTACTGACCTTTAGAAAACATTTAATTAACAATCATAGTTTAGGAGTCAATTGATCATTCTTGACAATTATCAGTTGATTGATCATTTATAAAAATGTAGTTGTTTGATCAATCATAATAATCATCGTTTGGTCTTGTGCAGGTGAGTCAGTCAGTGTGATCAAGCACACCGACGCCGTCCCTGACCTCAGAGCTGTCAACCAGGACAAGAAGAACATGCTTTTCTCTGTGAGTTTCCATCCATCCATCCATCCGTCCATCATTCTGTCCGTCCATCTGTCCATCCATCCATACGACTGTCCATCCATCCATCCATCCACTCCATGCATCCATGCTGAGTTTTCCTCCTTCATCCCATTCCCCCCTCTCTCCCCGTCTCTAGGGTACCAACATCGCTGCCGGCAAAGCTGTTGGCATTTGCATCGCCACCGGCGTCTCCACAGAGATTGGCAAGATCCGTGACCAGATGGCAGCGACGGAGCAGGAGAAGACGCCCCTGCAGCAGAAGCTGGACGAGTTTGGCGAGCAGCTCTCCAAGGTCATCTCGCTCATCTGCGTGGCCGTGTGGATGATCAACATCGGACACTTCAACGACCCCGTCCACGGCGGCTCCTGGATCCGCGGTGCCGTCTACTACTTCAAGATCGCCGTCGCCTTGGCTGTGGCCGCCATCCCCGAGGGTGAGAGTTCACGGGAATCAGCCAGCAGCCAATCAGGCGTCTGCATGGTCACATGACAAATGCTTGTCATTGTCTTCTGAGTACAACAGTCTTGTATAAGTAACCTTAACACTGATTTAACCATTTTGGATGAGGTGTTTGCTGAACTTCACTAGACTGCTACAAAATTAGCGCATGTAGTTTTACACAATGAGCGAAGGTCAGGACAGGGTTTGACGTGTGGTGTGGAATGTGGCTCCAGAGGAGGCTGGATCTGTGCCAGTGCCCACGGCTGATTCAGGTGGGCGCTCCTCTCTCGCCAGGTCTGCCCGCCGTCATCACCACCTGTCTGGCTCTGGGCACACGCCGCATGGCCAAGAAGAACGCCATTGTGCGCTCCCTGCCCTCTGTGGAGACGCTGGGCTGCACCTCTGTCATCTGCTCCGACAAGACCGGCACCCTCACCACCAACCAGATGTGTGTGACCAAGGCGAGTAAGACACTGACCACTAATTAAACACCAGTAATAAAACACCAGTAATAAAACACCACTCATAAAACACCACTCATAAAACACCACTCTTAACATACCACGTTTAAAATACCAGTAATAAAACACCAGTTATAAAACACCAGTTATAAAACACCAGTAATAAAATACTCACAGACAAGGCAAACATTTTGTAGAGCTACTTTTTAAAAATGAGTGTGATATCATTGATTCTGCTTATATCATTGTAAGGCTTGCAATTATATAACCTCTTTGTATGTCAACAGATGTTCATCATTGACAAAGTTGATGGTGATAATGTACACCTGGACTGCATTGATATCTCTGGCTCCAAGTATACCCCTGAGGGAGAGGTGTACGTACACACACACACACACACACACAAACAGACATGCACACAAAGATGTGAGCAAACATACACACCCTGACAGCTCACACCCAAACCATCTCACACTGACCAACCAAGAGTACATTTACCAACAATTACATGAGTGATTGGTTTATTTTTGTTTTCTCAGCACGAGGGGCGGAGCTAAGGTTGACTGCAGCCAATACGACGGCCTGGTTGAGCTGGCCACTATCTGCGCCTTGTGCAATGACTCCTCCCTGGACTTCAATGAGGTGACTGACATGCACACGACGTTCTGCACACATGCTCCATCTCCACCAGCATCCATCAGTTTTGGCTTATTTCCAGATAAATACCAGTTAAACACTCTACCTTACCTGCATAGTAAAACAAGATTTCCTTGATATAGTAACATTACAGATCACATGGCTTCCATTATGTGGTCAGCAGTGAGACAGTACTGTAATGATGTTTTGACCTTTGACCCCCCCTGTGCACCTCCCAGGCTAAGAAGATCTATGAGAAGGTGGGCGAGGCCACTGAGACCGCCCTGTGCTGCCTGGTTGAGAAGATGAACGTTTTCAAGACCAGCGTCAAGAACCTGAGCAGTGTTGAGAGAGCCAATGCCTGCTGCAGTGTGAGTAGCCATGTTCGGCCTTCAGGCCCTCCCTCTGCCCGTAGGCCCTGCCCCGTCAGTCCCAGGCCCCGCCCCTGAACTTTGAGTGCCTGTGAGCAGGTGGGCAGTGGCAGCTGGGACTGCTGTTGGGGATTTGGGGATCTGGGGATCTGGGGATCTGGGGATCTGGGATGTGCTGCTGAAGGCTCTTCTCCCTGTTCCTTAGGTGGTGAAGCAGCTCATGAAGAAGAACTTCACCCTGGAGTTCTCCCGTGACAGAAAATCCATGTCTGTGTATTGCACCCCCACCAAGGGCGACAGCGGCAGCAAGATGTTCGTGAAGGTGAGCTAGCCCTCTCTCTCTCTCTCTCTTTCTCTCTCTCTCTCTCTGTCTTTCTCACTCAGCCTTTCTCTCTCTCTTCCTCTCTTCCGTTTTCCTTTTTCCATTGATTGTTTTCTCTCATCTTCTCTTTCCTTTCTCATACCATTACAATCTCCACGCTGCCTGCAGTCATCTGCAACACTGTTTTGGTATCTCCCTTGCACTAACTCTGCCTCTTTCTCTGTTCTTACCAATAGGGAGCCCCTGAGGGTGTGATTGACAGGTGCGCCTATGTGCGTGTGGGCTCCACCCGTGTGCCCCTGACCGGCCCCATTAAGGACAACATCATGGCCATCATTAAGGAGTGGGGTACGGGCCGGGACACCCTGCGTTGTCTTGCCCTGGCCACCCGTGACACCCCACTGAAAGTTGAGGAGATGAACCTCGACGACTCCACCAAGTTTGCCGACTACGAGGTGTCAGCCCGGGCCTTCAGAAACACCTGCTCTGGTTTAATCCCAGACACACTACTGCAGCAGTGCACTTCACCTCTCCAGCTTTTAAAGCTTGTTTTTTTCTGCCCCAGACTGACCTGACCTTCGTTGGCTGCGTGGGTATGCTGGACCCCCCTCGTAAAGAGGTCACTGGCTCAATTCAACTGTGCAGGGACGCTGGCATCCGTGTCATCATGATCACCGGTACACATTCTTCCTCTTCTTCTTCCTTCTGCGCACTGCTGCTAATGCTCCCTCAGGTGCATCGTAAGCTCCACCCACTAAAAGCCTCCAACTGTCACCCGCAGGTGACAACAAAGGCACCGCCGTCGCCATCTGCCGTCGCATCGGCATCTTCGGTGAGGATGAGGACGTGAGCGGCAAGGCCTACACCGGCCGTGAGTTCGACGACCTGTCCCGCTCTGAGCAGAGCGAGGCTGTGACCCGGGCTTGCTGCTTCGCCCGTGTGGAGCCGTCCCACAAGTCCAAGATCGTGGAGTATCTGCAGGGCTACGATGAGATCACTGCCATGGTGAGACTCCCACACACACACACACACACACACAGTCTTTCCCAGCCTTAGAGGACCCTGCTCTCACATTTTAAACCCATAAAAAGTTTATTTACCTGAAGGATTGAAGAATCAAGTGCGTTGGGAGCAACAAATCACATCTATTATTCTAATATATACACTATATATTTTTGCTACACACTCTTGCTCTCTCCTCCAATCAGACTGGTGATGGTGTAAATGATGCCCCCGCCCTGAAGAAGGCGGAGATCGGCATCGCCATGGGCTCTGGCACCGCTGTTGCCAAGTCAGCCTCGGAGATGGTCCTGGCAGACGACAACTTCTCCTCCATCGTGGCGGCTGTGGAAGAGGGCCGCGCCATCTACAACAACATGAAGCAGTTCATCCGTTACCTCATCTCCTCCAACGTGGGCGAGGTGGTGTGGTGAGGACCTGCACTCTGATGCTGCCCGCCGGGCTCATGTGCTGTTGGCTGGACGGGTCGGGCGGTGTGACTAACGTTTCCTTCCCTTCTCCTGGCTGATCCCGCAGTATCTTCCTGACTGCTGCTCTCGGCCTGCCCGAGGCTCTGATCCCAGTGCAGCTCCTGTGGGTGAACCTGGTCACTGATGGTCTTCCTGCCACTGCCCTGGGCTTCAACCCCCCCGACCTGGACATCATGGGCAAGGCCCCCCGATCCCCGAAGGAGCCCCTCATCTCCGGCTGGCTCTTCTTCAGATACCTGGCCATTGGAGGTGAGTGTCACTTGACGAATGTATCAGCTGCTACAGAGGAAGGGCTATGGCTGAACCCGAGATTAAACCCTACACTGGACCCTAATCTAAACCCTAGACTGAACCCCAGATTAAACCCTACACTGGACCCCAATCTAATCCCTAGACTGAACCCCAGATTAAACCCTGCACTGGACCCCAATCTAAACCCTAGACTGAACCCCAGATTAAACCCTACACTGGACCCCAATCTAAACCCTAGACTGAACCCCACACTAAACCATAGCCTGAATCCCAGATTTCCCCAGATGATACGGCCAGCTGTGGTTAGTAGTCCACGAGGTCCACTGGTCTTCTGGTGAGCAGGACATTTCTCTCTTGGTTTGAGTCGCTCTCTGCCAGCCTGGTGGGCTCCATGCCAACCCCATCTCCCCTCTGGGCAGGATACGTGGGTGCCGCCACTGTGGGAGCTGCTGCTTACTGGTTCCTGTATGATGAGGAAGGTCCCGGGGTCACCTACTACCAGCTGGTGAGTGCTCATCTCTGCCGCCATGCCATGGTGGACGTCCCCGTAGCCCCAGAGCTGCCGGGACGTGTCCTGCGTGACCGGGCTTCACTTCCGTGTCCTCTGTTGCCCGGCAGTCCCACTTCATGCAGTGCCACGCTGAGAATGAGGACTTCACCGGCATCGACTGCGAGGTGTTCGAGGCCGCCCCTCCCATGACCATGGCTCTGTCCGTGCTGGTCACCATCGAGATGTGCAACGCCCTCAACAGGTCAGGGCCCCTCCCACACTCGCCCTCGGGCTGCCACTCAGCTCTTGGGCACCACCCCCTTCTGTTGCTCACTGCCTCACACTAAACTATGGGCCCTTTGTTTGTGTTCTCTCCAGCTTGTCTGAGAACCAGTCCCTGGTGCGCATGCCCCCATGGAGTAACGGCTGGCTCCTGTCCGCCATGACCCTCTCCATGTCTCTTCACTTCATGATTATCTACGTGGACCCCTTGCCCGTAAGCCACGCCCCTGACTCTGCCTCTCCACCTTTCCCTGTCCAAGTCTTGAGTCAGGACACCAACATGCACCTGTGCAGTGACACTCTGTGTACCTACCGCCCTGCAGATGGTCTTCAAGCTGACTCACCTGAACGTTGAACAGTGGATGGTGGTGTTGAAGCTCTCTTTCCCTGTCATCCTCATTGATGAGGTGTTGAAGTTTGTTGCCCGCAACTACTTGGAGGGTAAGGCCAGCGAGATTGGTGCAACCAATACAAAATAGACTGAATGGTAGTACTTAGATTAATAGATTAATTAATCTAAGTTAAACTTAGATTAATTTAGATTAATAGATTAATTAGTAGATTAATCTATTGATTGTTAAACAGATGGAATTGTCTAATTTAATAATATTATCTCGAAACTAATTTCTAATAATTCCCTGTTGACTCACTGACTAAAGACTGTCTATCTGTCTTCCTCATTCACAACATTCACTCACCTCTTCATACCACATTTCATCCTTCACTAACGTCTTCTATTCACTTCCAGCCTAAACCAGTTCCCTCCCCCAGTTACCACGTAACAAAAGAAAGGTACCCACTACAACCATTTTACTGAACCTCCATGTGTGTTTGTGTGTAAGTGTGTGTGTTTGTGAGAGAGAGAGATGGAGAGAGATAATGAGCTGGTTGGAGATGTTGATTGTCTATATTGTAGCCACTCAAGTTTTTTATGCATTCATGTTGCTCTTTGCTGAACAAATATCTGCATCAGTTACAGTTCTGTCATTTATATGTGCAATGCTTTGCATTTTTTTTGCATTTTAGACCAAAACTATCACAGAAATATAAGAACAGCTAGCACAGAAATGTCAGATCTTGCTTGTAGATGCTGTCTGGACTAAGTAGTCACATTCCACTCCCACAGTGTCTGAGTAGGTTTTCTGACCTGATACCTTTTCCTCATACCTACACATGCTGCCCTGGTTTCTCGGGGTTCTTTATTTGACTGAAGCAGTATTTTACTTCTCCAGGGTTTAGTCTGCTAGAGCCACCTCTGCTCACCTGTCTGAGGCTATACCGAGCCTTCCTCTAGTCTGCTTCAACCCAGCTGTAGTCTGCTTCAACCCAGCTGTAGTCTGCTTCAACCCAGCTGTAGTCTGCTTCAACCCTGCTGTAGTCTGCTTCAACCCAGCTGTAGTCTGCTTCAACCCAGCTGTAGTCTGCTTCAACCCTGCTGTAGTCTGCTTCAACCCAGCTGTAGTCTGCTTCAACCCTGCTGTAGTCTGCTTCAACCCAGCTGTAGTCTGCTTCAACCCTGCTGTAGTCTGCTTCAACCCTGCTGTAGTCTGCTTCAACCCTGCTGTAGTCTGCTTCAACCCTGCTGTAGTCTGCTTCACCCCTGCTGTAGTCTGCTTTAACCCTGCTGTATGCTGAATGAACACTGCTGTCATTTCTTTCCATTCAGGTAAACAGTGAAAGATAGAGGCAATGGATAAAGATGTGAGAGAAGGAGAGACAATGATGAGCAAAAAAAAGCCAGATAGAGAAGACGCATGGGATCACAATGAGAAACAGAGGAGACGAGAAACAGAGGAGACGAGGAATAGAGGAGACCCTCTGAGTTCATCGAGCGAGAGGAGAAAAAGCAGGAAAATCACCAAAAAAATCTATAAAACTGACTGAAAGAAAATACGTTAAAAAACAACAACAACAACAACATCATCTCTGTTTATGGAACGTGATTAAATTAATATAGAGACAAAGGTTCCAAATTAGTGTTCGAATGCTAAATAATTTTATTCTTAAAGCTAATTATAAATGTATTAAAGCTACATTTTTTGTTAAACTTGTACACTCTCCTGGCTTGTCTTTTCTTGTATTTGTGCATCAGCTGTGTCATGGCAACAGTGCGCATTCTCCTCGTGGTAAACAAGTGGTTTTAGTTAAAGCAGTCCTAATGCTAGCCCTGTTAGCGTTAGCTTGAGTGTTAGCCGTGCACTTTCCCACGGGTCACACCATGGGCTCGTCTGATTCTCTGTCTTGTTATTTATCTCTTTCGGACCGCTTCCTCTATTTCTTTGTAACTAATCTGTGACCATAATGTTGCCTTAGATGGGTTTGTGGCTCTACCACACACGCAGCAGAGCCATTTCACTTTGGGCATGTTTTTGTATTAAAACAACACCATGAAAGCATTTATGGAGCAGATGTTTGGTCTCAGCTCAGGTACGTTACCTGTATGTGTGTAGGTGTATATACACCACTGAACTACCACACTAGACTTGTAGAGGGATCTCTGTGTCTCTGGGGACAGGGGTCATGTGCACTACAGCATCCCCATGTTGGGTGTCATTTCTCTTCCTTCCCCGCTAATTGTCTGAAGACAAATACGTAGTGGAAAAAGCCTGCAAGGCACCTCACGTGCAGCTCATCTGCATGTTCTGAACACAAACAGTAGGGGACAGTAAGGGACGATCTGACGTTCAACATCCACGTGTGGCATCGTCCTCTCTGAGTTTATGGAGCTACTGAATTATCAGCATGCACCAGCAACTCTAGAACGACTAATGATGCATGAATGTCAAGTTCATGATTTTATGAAGGATTCTATATAAACTGCTTTGTTGTGTGTGTGTGTGTGTGTGTGTGTGTGTGTGTGGGTGTAATAGGCTGGGAGACGTTTCAGTGTGTGTTGTGCCGTAGGTAGCATGCCTCACAGAGCACGTACCCTCCGTGTGCGTACAGTTAGCATAGTGAAGGAGACTAACCCAGTTAATGATGCCAGCTCTCTATAGCGCGCCTGTCCACCTCTGACTACCGCGCCGTCACACCCAGAGATGTCGGTGAGGATGTGAGATGGTGTAGCACGGGTACTGTCACAGTGGATCCCTGGTCCCCCTGGTCCCCCCAGTTACCAGCATCACTTAAGAATCAATCTACAATTAATGCTTCTTGCAGGAGCTCAAAAAGAAGATAAATGTTTTTTTTTAACATTTTTACTGTACAATATGGTTTACTGGGATATCAAAGTATATATCTTGTGGTTGGCCAAGATGCTGTTTTGGTATAAGTCTTTATAAGGTGGTGCGAAAGGGAATGTCCACATCTGCCATTTGCTTGGCGTAGTCCTCATCAAACATTTGGGATTGAGCTGCTGTGAAATGATTGGCCCAATCTCCAACCTCTCCTGTGTGAGACACAGACAGGAATCAGGAACATTCTGTTCTGGTAAAGCGTGGACCCTGACTCTGCTCTGACAGATCAGTGTGACCTGCACCAGAAGACTCTGAAGATAGCTGTAAGATCTCTAACCAGAGACCTCAGGATAAACATACTAACCAAAGACTTCAAAATTACTTTAGGACATTTAGGTGTTCAGGAATTGAACACACATTACCACATTGGTCGTTACCGTAGGACGGTTAGCACGAACGCGTGTCCAGTGGTCAGGGTGACTAGAATCATTTAGTCTCTTTCCCTGCTATTTTCCTGCTGTGTTTTCTGTTCAGTGATGTAAGCTTTTCTTAGTAAACTTACATAGGTACAACTTACATTATCATTAATATACTGATGTTAAGCAAGGTCAGAGTACTGGTGAACATGATAGTTGTGCCAGAGTTAAAATGAGCAGGTGTGAATGTTTGAAGTGTTTATTTTTGTTTGTCAAGGAAACTGAATCTGGCTATGGCGGAATGTTAAATATGCATATCGAAAATGTGTCGAGTGAGTGAGTAACTGTGAGTAGCTGTTTGCACTGTCACTGCTCCTGTGGTAAGTGGCACTTTACGATTATGATTAGTAACTTGTCCTTTTGTGCTAGTACTCATCATATCTTGTAAAATGATTGGTACCCTTTATCACTCTAACATGCTTTACTACCCTTTGTCACCCTGTCTTGAAGACTGACTTTACATGTCTCATAACTAGTTTTCTATGAGAAAGCTAATTTAAGTATTATAACATGCTACATGCTATATAGAATGACTGTCATAATGCCTTCAAACCTTTTCTCATGAAAGGTGAGACAGATTGGTCCAAAATTGATGGTGGGATAAATGAATAGTTGGCCATGGGATTATTCTTCATGATCTTGAAGGATGTGAACTGCACAATCTTGTCGATGACATCATCAGCTAGTGACAGGTCCAGATAGTGCATGATCCGCTCCACCTCCCGCCGAGGGTTCTGGGAAAGGTTCAAACGATGAGACATAGTCCAGCTGTGATAGTGCTGAATATCAGCCTGGTTATATAACCCTCATATTCAGCATGGCTATATAACCCTCATATTCAGCATATAACTGCAGCACCCACATCATACCTCCTTCATGTCCTCAAAGAACAGGTAGAGGATGTTCCGCTCCTCTCTGTCCTTCCAGTAACCTTTCACATGGTCGTACCAAGAGCCCCATCCCACTGTGGACACATCCGAACCAGCAAACAGCTGTATTAAAAAGTTCAGCACAGCAGATGTCATGAAAGAAACAACCAGGCTGTCTGATAGATTACTGAACGTCTTTTTTCCGCTGCTCCTTATGTAATGGGAAACACCTAATAAGGAGTGTGGGGTGGATGCGATTGCTGTGATTAAGTTCACCTGTAGTTGTTTAGTGAAGTTGTGTGCACATATAAAGTGTAGCTGTCTGACCCTTTCGAAAAAGGAAAAACTAGATTTTTCTTTAGTTGACAAAACAGAAGGTTCCTTGCTGCCCAAAGTAACTAAAGCTGAAAAGAGAGAGAGAGAGAGAGAGAGGGAGGGGGAGGGAGAGACACACAGAGAGAGAGAGACACACACATATAGAGAGATTGGTTTGGATGGCTAGGTTGTTCCAGATACAACTTCACAGGTGTGTTCTGACAATGTATCTGTAACACAAGGCTGAGTGTCACATGTAAGTGGAATCACATGTGTAGTTCATCAGATGGAGAGATTTTAATTGGTTTTTAGTTTTGATAAATGTTTTTATATTAAAGAGACTTCAAGATTTCTTCCCATCGGGTGTGGATATGGGATGGCCATGAGAGTTGTTAACCGTATGGATTGTTGAAAGCCTTATTAAATTGCCATTTTGGAGTGATGGTTTTATGAGGGTTTAAAGGTTTTCCTTTGTCCTTGACCTTGGGGTGTGGTAGTCTCGCCTTAGCATCCGCATGGATTATGGTTGGTTTTGTTGTTGTTTGTTTGTCTAGGTTTGGATTGTTGTTGCTTTTGTGATGTTACTGTTGTATATTTGGTGGTTAGTGTTAACCTTGTTAGATTTTTTGTTTTATTTTGATTTTGGGAGGGCCTGTGACTGATGGTGTTGAGAGTGTGTGTGTGTGCACAGACGTCTTTGTGCTGGCATTAGCCTGGACACCGTTGGCCTTTACAGCTGCAATTCTTGAGCCTTTTGGCTTGACTGCTCACTGCCTCCCTTCACAGATATTGTAGTTTGCTTGTGTGTGCTGTGGTTTTAGGTTTAATTGCATTTTCTTTATTCCTTTTATTTTCTCCATATATGTTGCACAGTAGGGGCGGCATGGTGGTGTGGTGGTTAGCACTGTCACAGCAAGGCGGTCTGGGTTCGATTCTCGGTCTGGGCTGCTCTGTGTGGAGTTTGCATGTTCTCCCAGTGCCTGCATGGGTTTTCTCCGGGTACTCCGGTTTCCTCCCACAGTCCAAAGACATGCATCCTAGGTTGATTGGTCACTCTAGATTGCCCGTAGGTGTGAGTGTGTGTGTGCGCGCGCGTGTTGGCCATGTGGTGGACTGGCGAACTGCCCATGGTGTACCCTGCCTTCGCTCGGAGATGCTGGGATTGGCTCCAGCCCCCCCGTGACCCCGACTAGCGGGAATAAGCGGTACGGATAATGAATGAATGAATGAAATGTTGCACAGTGTGGGTGGGAATATTGATTGTTGGGAGACTAGTACAGTGAGGCTCTGGGCTTTAGTGTGACTGGGTCTTTTATTTTGTCCTCCCTCAGGGTGTTGCCCTTTTTAATTGTGAATAAAAGTGTTTCCTACCTCTGCCATCTGTACATTCAGTTGACCCCACCTTGTGGGGGCTCCCAGGGCTCTGAGGAAACCCCACCCGTTTAGTTGGAGGGGTTGTAGGTTGCTCTCATCCCTTAAATTGAGGGTGGCATAGTTAAGGTATGTGGGCTTAAACAGTTGGGAATGTATTTAACCATTTATACGTAGAACTTCTGACTAGAGGGGTTAATGAGGGCCACAGTTAACACGCCCCACTCCCCCTGGGGGAGGAGAGGAGACTGCAGCCATCGTAAGATCCATGTTACACTGTTAGAGCCATTATGTTGTAATAAGTAAAATGTATGTGGTAGTAATATTCATTGTGATGTAGTGTGATTGGTCTTTGGTTTCAAACTGAGCTGGTCATTCATCCTGTGAAAACATGTAAGGCGGGGTCTGTGCTCACACTGCCAGTAATGTTCTTTACTGCTTGTGGGGCATCAGCTTTCTGGCACGATTTTATTTTCATCGAGAATAAAATTTGAGGCATAATATTTTTTGAGAAACTTTGTGATCAGAACATTTGTGAGATAATATTGAGTACACCTGGGTAGAGGGAAATCGTGCTGATCTCCATGCAAAATGGATCCATAAACACTTCAGGAGTCAAACGTTATGTCCTGCCAAGTAGCGATTTATCTTGTGGGAACAGCTATTAACCAGCCATTACAGCTGTCGTGACTACACACACACATCGTCATTCATTTGGCTGAGCGGAGAGACACTTCGAGTAGATTAAAAATAGAAGCCACTTTACAAACGCAACTCCACAGAGACATAAGACACCGTGCCAGACCAGTAAAGGTTCAGACTGGAACCAGCCCACCCACTCACTCAGCATGACCTAAGGACCCACGGCCTCACAAGCACTTAGGAGCCTCCCTGGCAGTGTAAATGTGTTCAGCGTTGTTAGCAACACAAGATGAAGCGCTATGTGTAGGAATTGGCTAAACACCTGGAGTGAGTACTTGATGTAGTAAAAGTTTAACTTGGACATTGAATCTTAAACCAGGTAGAGCGTGAGTCTGAGATTTCCAGGCCAGCAGGATTCTTCCTCTGGCTAAAAGGACAAATGTAAACATGCCTGTCTCACCAAAACTGATGGAAAGCCCCAATTTTTATTTTGATTTGAATCTTACAGTTTCCAGCCATGAACTTGTGGACGTATTCCTCCCAGGACCCTGTCTGTGGCTGAAGTCGGTTCATGCAGTCGAAGTGGTAGTAGCTGACCAGATTGTCCTTTGCATTTCGAGCTACATAAATAACCTGAGAAAACAACATTTGCTTCCTGAAGGCAACCCCTTCTTTAGACCTGCCTAAATGTTTCATTATTAAGTTAGAGGTTCAAGGGAACCTCAATAATAACTAATAATATTTAAAAAATAAATACTTTGATTTACTACTTTACAAATAAGATAATCATGATGATGGCTTACCTTGCATTTATTTTCCCAGAATCCTTTGGGCACCAGCTGTATGGGTAAGTGAGTCTTGATGACTCTAGGTGGTTTCATGGACTTTAGCAAGTCAAGTCCTGGGGAGTGGATGTATTAAAGAAGGCAACAGGTGTTTAAACACATACTCTGCTTCTTCAGAAAAATAAACAGAGCAGTAAAAGTACTAATGGCCTTTATTTAGATAACATTTTTAAGTATGTAAAAGAAAGAAGAACTTTAAGAAATTTTCTGAACTATGATGAGCACAAAAGCCAAACTGAAATACATCCTTTAGGCTAATTCAGATTGCCATATAATTGAATAGAAGCCACAAACTTGGTCTACATTTATTTCTTTCAAAAGAGGTCATTACAGCTATAAATATCTTGTTGAATCGTAAACACTGATGAGAAACACTGAACAGTTTTTGTTTGAAGTTTGGACTTCCCAAGATGCAGGCACAGATGTGTTTAAGACTACTGTAAATAGAAAAACACATTATTAGGACTACTGTAAATAGAAAACACATTATTAGGACTACTGTAAATAGAAAAACACACTGGATTGGACTCAAGAACTTTAGTAGAGTAAATGCTTCTGTTCCCATGTGCTGGAGGAAGAATGGGTTCATATGAAGAGAGATACAGAGAGGCAGACGGTTATGGTAAGTGAAGACATAAAAGACATGAGCCATGTGTCTTTACCTGAAGGTAAGTTTGGATACGGTTGGATTTCCAGGAAAGGCATGCGTTTGTTAGTAGGGGCTCTCCTACAGGCATCTGTGTCTCCGTCATGCAGTAATAGATCCACTATCTCCTGGGCCCAAGTAGTACCTAAAGTACAGGACAGCCAAAAGATGGCACTGTGGTAAGAGGTACATGCCTGGGGTTACACAAAGATACACACCTGTGATGCAGCAAGGAACAACAGCTCCTAACAGAACAGTCTGACAAACAAACGTCATTTACACAATTTTACTACCCCCACAGTGTAGCTGATCAGCCAAGACTGCTTTAAGGTATCACGTTTCCTGTTTAGTGTTTTCAGTTTTGGACTACAGATGCAAGACACTAGTGCCATGAAGGTAACAAACTGACTGTGCTGACAGGCCATGCCATGAGCACTCTGATGGGCTGCTACGTGCAGACACTCTACCTGCTTTAGGGTAGGTGGAAATGAGCAGATCAGTTGGATCTGGGCAGAAGGCTGAGATGGAGCTCCAGTTCTCAACGATGTAGCTCCTGAGGGGAACGCCCTGCACGTTCAGCAGGGGGAACGGATGGAAAGTCTTCTCACAGCTGATCAGCCCTTCCTCCATCTTACACGCAGAGTCGGTTGTAGATGGACAGGCAGCCCTTTGTCCAGCCCCGTCTTCGGTCTTCTCCCTCCTTTCCTCGTCCTTTCGTCCTCCTGGGTGTGCTTTGTCTCTACGCTGTCGTCAGAAGGACACCATACGGTGCACCGGTCGCCTCAGTGGCAGTTTGGAACTGACGTGCAGCCCTGGAGAGTCACATGATAAAAATCAAAGTGCACACGATTCGCTGTTTTTTAAATGGACTTTGACTTGTATCTGAATGGCCATTGTGCAAACTGAGCAACAAGCTTTATCCAGTTAAAGGTGTGCACTGGGTGTTAGTTCTCCAGTTAAAGGTGTTAACTGGGTGTTTATTCATTATCAACATTCTTTTTACTTCATTATTGATGGTCTCTGATGTACGTGTCATAGTAATGCATAAATACTGTACATCTTTTATTGATTTTGACTCTGTATAGTGTCATATGGGACACATATGGGCACTTACTGTCAGTCTCTCTGCAGCTGTCAAAGCCCTGTATGCTGCACTGATTCTGCACTATCCTCCACTCAACACGGTGGCTTGCTGGTTAGCATGTTTGCCTCTCAGCACTGGGGTCCTTATCTGAGTAGAGTTTCCATGTTCTCCCCATGTCTGTATGTTTCCTCCGGGTCTCTGGTTTCCTCCCACAGTCCAAAAACATGGAGGTCAGGTAAATTGGCAGTCCCTGACTGTGACTGTGTGTCTCTTCGTGTCCAAGTGTGTGTGCATGAATGTGTGTGTGCTTGTGTGCCCAGTGGTGGATGGTGCTCTGTCACTAGGGTCTGTCCTCTCTCCCCTTCCTGTACCCCATTCAGTTCCCCAGGGGGCTGTGGGTTCCGGTAGAGAGGACACTGTGCGTGATTGGCTGCCACTTCAGGCCAGTGTGTGATTGGTCGTGTAAGACTTGTACCTGTGTTAAAGTTGTAAAGCGACCTTGGGTATCTTGAAAGGCGCTATATACATTCATCCACTCCTCATGTTGGTCATTCAGGCTCTGGTTTATCTGCTTGGGAACATAACAAGAACAAGACTTCACAATGGGTTTGGGTTACACCCAAAGACAATATATAGGCTAGCAGAATTAACATCACGTGTGTTAATAATCAGGTGACGCAGAGGATACGAATGTTCTCTGTGAACTAGAGGAGGCATTCTGGGAATTGTGGTTTGAGAGGAACTCTCCAGTCTCGGCAGTCCTTGGGAGTGTGACACATAGCTACCCTTTCGTTTGCATTATAATGAGATTTGTTACTTGATTTGAACTCTCTCAAATTCTACTATGAAGACTGTCATAAAGACTATAGTGAGTATAATGTCACTGGTGCAATTCTCGTTGCCATAGTGATTAAGAAAAAAATCTTTGAAGCTATTGAGTAAAATGGTGTGTTTTTATCTTATCTGTGTTCATTTAGTGATCTGAGTGTAATCAGAACTTACCAACATCTGTTCCAAATTCAACTTGGATTGATGTCAGCGTCACCCAAACTGTCTAGTATCAGCTAGGCACTTACCGTCAGACCTATAAAGCCCTGGTCCTGCTATTACAGCATGTTTACTGTGTAGAAAGTGGCTGTTTTGTTGAACATCACTGTTACTTCATTAAATTATGTGCTTAGGTAACAGGACAATAAGCAAAGAGAACAACAGCAAAACAGCAAGAAACCACCTTCTCCAAGTCTTTGACAGGAAAACACCAACACTAACTCCTCTGGCTTATGTTTGTGTAAAATAACAGCACCACTTGAACATCACTGTTATTAGAAATTTGCCAAAGATCAACTACCTTAGCATCAGTCTAACTACACAGTGAAGATGGCACGCCTGACCTAGGGAAACGCTTGTTTCGTCATGCCTACTTCCGTCTTCCCCCCCATGTGTTTCTTAGCCACGCCCCTAGGCATTACCTTCCCAGCTGTTTTGTGTTAGTTCGTTATAGTCGTGTGTGTATACATAGCATCTGTGTGTTGACCGTTGGGGTTGTCTTCTGTGTATGGGTATTCGTGTCATGTCTACAGATTCCTGGTTTGTTAAGGCTTCATAGTACATGTTTGTGAGATTCTGTATTTATCGTAGCTACGGATGTTTAGTTTGTTAGGTTTCATGTTATATGTCCGCCAGTCTATATGTTCAGGTATATGTTGTAGGTTTATGTTGTGTTATACGGTGCAAGAGTCTTTTGTTCTACTTTAATGTCTCGGATTTCCGTATTAGACTTAGCTGTGAGTTCTCATGTTCATATGTTTTGAGTGTGTGTTACATGTTTATGTACGGTTTCTTGTATGTATGTGAGAATTGTATATGATGCCTGAGGGTCTTCATGTATAATAAGCGTAGTCTTGTGTTCAGTTTAGTCTTCATTGTATTTGTCATTGCCTTTGTGCTTATTCGTTTGCGTTACGTGTTTGTTTAACGTTCACCATGCCTTGTCGTTCGCGTTCTGTCCGTGTTTCGCCTGTCAAGTTGTGAGTCTAGTCTTAATAATAATATACTTCTCAGCAAGTGTGTCCGCCTCCTGTTTACACCACACTCCCTCCGTTACAGAAGAGGCTGAATGTAAACTGAGAGGGCAGAGCGTAAGGTTGTGGGAGGAGGCCCTAGCCTAGCAAAGCACTCTCCTCGGACTTTGACTTCTTCCACAGAAACACATAAGCGTGAAAGCTGTAAGAAAATTTGTATTCAGACAGGTAAACTCTAAACAAAGGTAGAGGATCTGGGATATACATTCATGAATAAAAATATATATAGTACATATATCTCCTCACATGAATAAAAAATGGCTGGGATGTATGGTAACAACTATTGCTAACAATAATGTTATTAACTATTTTGTTAATAAATTTCGCAGTCACTGAACATTATATGGTGGTGCGAAAGGGAATGTCCACATCTGCCATTTGCTTGGCGTAGTCCTCATCAAACATTTGGGATTGAGCTGCTGTGAAATGATTGGCCCAATCTCCAACCTCTCCTGTGTGAGACACAGACAGGAATCAGACCTTAATTGGTTGTTGATAATCATTTGATTGGACAGTGCACTTGACATGACCAGGTAAACACCTGGTAAATGATTGACTTGCCTTTAACTCTTACGCCATCTACACCAGACATAACTTTACAACATAGTTCCTCAATCCTGCTCCTGGAATTGCCGAATCTCTACTTCTTTTTTTGGTGTGTCAGAGTAGTAAAAACACTATAATTTGCAGTGGGATTATATTTAAGGACGAAGGCTGCTAAACACTGGACTGGAATACATGATCAGAACGAGGGAACAATTACTGCTCATACAGACCTTTCCTCATGAAGGCAGAGATGGAGTGGTCAAACACCACCTTTGGGATGAATGTGTAGTTAGCCATGGGATTATCCTTCATGACTTTGAAAGAGGTCAGCTGCACAATCTTGTCAATGACATCATCAGCTAGCGACAGGTCCAGATAGCGCATGATCCGCTCCACCTCCCGCCGAGGGTTCTGGGGGACATATTATTAGTATGATGAGTCATCTTAACCCAGTTAATCATAAGAATAAGGGATTACCTCAATCCAGTTAATTATGAGTATAAGGGATTACCTCAATCCAGTTAATTATGAGAATAAGGGATTACCTCAATCCATTGAATTATGAGTATGAAGGCCTAGCCAACCCAGTTATTTCAGGGTCATTTAACCCAGTTCATTATGAGTAACCGCGGTTAACCCAGTTTCAACAGAGCTGCTGTGTAATATTTGAGACTTGTAAAAGCATGCCGCACCCACATCGTACCTCCTTCATGTCCTCAAAGAACAGGTAGAGGATGTTCCGCTCCTCTCTGTCCTTCCAGTAACCTTTCACATGGTCGTACCACGAGCCCCATCCCACTGTGGACACATCAGAGGAGGATCCAGAGTTTACGGAGCAGATGGATTACCAGCAGCACCAGCAACCCTAGCACAACTAATCATACATGAAGGTTTGAGGAAGGGCAGATGTGTCAGACAGTCGTACCGTCCCCCTTCATGAACTTGTGGACGTATTCCTCCCAGGGCCCTGGATCTGGCTGACTCTGGTTCATGCGATCGAAGTGGTAGTAGCTGACCAGGTTGTCCTTTGCGTTTCGAGCTACATAAATAACCTGAGAAAACAAGGAGATTGCAGAAGAAATGGGTGAAAATAAAGAGAATAATGAAAAATCTGATAGAATGTAGAATACATATCTCCCTGCTTAGTGACATATTAACAGTAAAGCATCACATGACTGTGGTAAAGGTTAGTGTTCTGAGTTCAGACTGTACTCTCTGTAATGCTGCACACCTGTGTTGCAAAGGTGCCTCCCTAATGTCCTCTGTGAAGAGCTTGTGTTGGGTTTATGTTTGTGTTGGGTTTGTGTTTCTGAAGTGAATGAAGGAAGGGTTGTGTTTGTGTTGGGTTGTGTTTGTGTTGTATTTGTGTTGTGTTGGGTTTGTGAAGCTCTAATGGTTCAGTTTGTGTTTGTGTTGTGTTTGTGTTGTATTTGTGTTTGTGCTTATGTTGTGCTGGGTTGTGTTTGTGTTGTGTTGGGTTGTGTTTGTGTTGTGCTGGGTTGTGTTGGGTTTGTGAAGCTCTAATGGTTCAGTGCAGCACATTTCACATCCTTCGAAATTACAACCTGATGCCGCACAACACATGACATCACCCGAAGACCTACACAGTGCAACATGTTTATATAACGTAATATTAATACTTATTCATACTTACCTTGCATTTATGTTCCCAGAATCCTTTGGGCACTAGCTGTATGGGTAAGTGAGTCTTGATGACTCTAGGAGGTTTCATTGACTTGAGAAGATCAAGCCCTGGAAACCAAAGATGTTATGTACCAGACTTGAGACACACCTGGATGTTACTAATGTGGATTATACACTCATTATACACTTAGAAACACACCACACAGGGACATCTTGTAGGTGAACACTTATTACAACATACAAAAGTCTATACACACATTATAGCCCATCTACTGCTGTTACATGTGCAATGCTCTATACAGCACCACTGTTATGGTCAAAACAGTCACACCAGCTTTATACCCTCCCGGTGTCACTGCTCCAGGAGTCAGTAGAAGCTCTGTGGTCAGGAAACGACAGAGGAGCTCTGTAGTCCTTCAGAACAGCTTCCGTGTGTCAGGAGCAGCAGGAAGCTAGTGTACTTGTATAAATGTACCAGATGTACCTAATAAAATGTCTGTGTCCATACATTTCTAATAAAGTGGGCTGTAAGTATTGAGTTATGTCCGTGTGTGTGTGTGAATGTATCTTCATCAGGGGGTCCCCTAGTCCTCTCACCTGATGGGATAGGTGGAGGAGACTGGATCTCCAGGAATGGGATCCGTATGGCAGTAGGGGCTCTCTTACACACCTCAGCATCGCCATCATGCAGGAGCAGGTCCACTATCTCTTGGGTCCACGTGGTGCCTAAATCATACCAGAACACATGAGAACAGCCTAAACTCCAGACTGCCCAGCGGATGAAGAGGTAAAGGCTTTTAGTACTGAGTTGTCTTTTCTTTGAGTAACTGTTTCTGAAATTCTGTCAATTAATATCCAATCATAATGCATTCTGAAAGCTCCCAAGGAACAAAATAGAGGTTTCAGAAGCAGCATATTTCAACAAGAGGAAGTGCTGATTGAGTTTCCACCAGTAAAGTCCATGCCAGAATCCGTCCTATTTCAGAGTCATGTTCTTATCGGCCTGGCAATCAAACATAACGGGCTGAGCTGTCTTCACCTTGAACATGTCAGGGCTGGCTCGAATGCGGCTCCTCCGGTTACCACAGGAGGGGGCTCACGAGTCGGCACAAGGCGGCGCAAGAGCAATCAGCAGTGATCCATCACACCTGCTTTCCTTCCTACTTAAGGAAGCATGTTGTGACGGATCACTGCTGAATCGTTTTGGTACTCTGCCCTTGCTCTTTCAGCCCTTCTCTTCTCTCTTGATCGGTACGTTGCGTTACAAGGCGTCTCGCCACCTTTCCCTTTCCCTCTCACTCTCACTCTCTTGTTCCTCTGTTACTTGTTCGAGCCTCTATGTCCTGCGCTGCTCCCTGGCCCATCTCAAGTTTTCCTCCCCGTTATTTTCCTGTCCGTTATACTTTTATTTTGGGAAGGGTTGTTTGTCGCGGCGTTTGCCTGCTAGCCTGTCACTTCCCCTGGCGTCTTTACTTCTTTTTACACGCGTTGAGTTTTCCGCGTCTTTTGAGTTTCCTTTATTATTATCTCCCGTCTCTCTACGGTTGAGTTTCGTTTTGTTACGCGTTAAGTCTTCCGCGTTATTTTGTGTTCGCTTTTCTTTTGTTTTCGCCCGTGTTCTCACGGTCGAGTTTCTTTTGTGTTGTGCGTCGATTTGTTTCCGCGTATTTTGTGTTCGTGTTTATCACCGGTGTCAGCTTGCCTCACTCTCTCGCTGACTAGTAAACCCTGTGATTGGTTTTGTCAGCTCGAGCCACTTGGGTCCACCTCTCTCTGTTTTCACGCGGTGTGTACGTTCACGTTACAGAACATCATTACATATAAGCAGGAAATACATATGACTGTCTCCGTTACTAATCCAACATCTCATAGTGCTGAACCTTTGTTACTATATTCCAGTGAAGTTGAGAATTCACAATATTATGTAAATCATTTAGAATATTGTTACATATACACTTATACAAAAGAAAAGTGTGTGAAACTTACATGGGAACTCTTATGGTAATAAATGTGATTTCACAAATTAAATAACCTATGGTTATGTTAAAAGCTAATGGCTTGTTGATACTAATCCAATCACTGAAATGATTCCAGAGCTCACAATTCCTGATAAATAAAATATTGAGCATATTTATTATACTGATTAAAGCAATGCTGTGAATGTTCGATTGACTATTAATGATTAATAATTATCCTTAGTTAATAAATTAATGCATATACATTTGACATTTACTGCCATTATAACAGACTCAGTGGTTGATAGAAGTGCACATTCATCCTCTAAAAGCATACACTAGCATATCAAAGTCCTCCAGCTCATGTAAAAAAATCAGTAGGTCATTTTCTACATTAAAATACATTGGGTAATGCAACATGCTAATAGTCATGTTTTTATCATGAGGAAAATTTTGCCTGAAACTCATTTTCTCCTTCTGTCCAGATGGACTACAACGTCTTCAAAAACACAGGCTTTAGCATAAAATAACCCCCCCCCCCCTCTTAGTTTTAGGTTTTTGTTTAGGTTTAGTTTTCTTGCTCTCCCTGCAGTGTAGGAGGGTAATTACTGACCTGTGGTCGTTTATTGGGGGGTTCTTTACCTGCTTTGGGGTAGGTGGCAATGAGCAGGTCTGATGCGTCGGGGCAGAAGGCCCAGATGGAGCTCCAGTTCTGGGCGATGGGGGCCATGAGGGGCACGCCCTGCACCTCCGAAAGGGAGAAGCGATAGATGGATCCTGCTGCCCTGGTTATGGCCTCCTCATAGCTCAGGGACTCGTCCTCCATCTTAGACACACACACACACACACACACACACGTGTGGCCAGCAGTTGCCTTGTCTGGAATCCTCCCAATGGTTCTCTGGGCCGTCTGTGTTTCAGGGTTTTGTCTTGAGGTTGAGGTGGTCTGTGCCCTGTCTACCTGTATTTACAGGTCTGTGCTACCTTCCTCTCCAAGTGTGCCACACCTTCCTAGCCCCTTAGCAAGCAGCACGGGCTTTCTGTGACAGCGTCTGGACTTTAAGTCCTGCACGTGAGAATCAGCGATCTCCTCCACCCACCTAGTGCCTCGTCATGCTCCGCCTGTCTCAGTTTCTTCACTCACAAAGCCACGACTTCCTGAGGAGCGAGTCTCTTTTGCAACTCCATCGGCTGCAGTGGAATTCCACAATTTTAATAATAACAATACCGTTCAGTCTCAGGTTTGGGAAGGGGGAGGTGAGGGATTGTCTGAAATGTGCTACAGATTATAGAGAAGTGAAGAAACCTGATTTGCTGTTAATATACAGAAACTGACAAGCGATTAAGAAAAGTCATGTGTGTATTGGACCCCAGCTGTCTTACTATACACTAATACACTATTACTTAGAAAAATACACTAAGTCGTTTTAGGTGATGAGAAGAACCTTCCCTGCATGGATGTTTAAATCGGCTCTGGGTTTTCATGTGTCAGTGCAGTAGCACAGTCATATAAAGTAGCAACTAATGGGTCTCCCCTCTAAACACACCCTTAAAACATGCATGAGAAGCTTCTTCAGAAAAATCATGAGCCATGAATACGTATTATCATTTAACGTCTGTGTCAGTCTTAAAATTAACTTAAATGCAAATGGAGCATGAGCCCTAAGCCAGCATTGTGTGGGACACACACACACACTGGTGTGAGATGAGGGAAGCCAGGAACAGGACTTGTGTTGTGGTGAGGTGTCCTGCAGAGACACTTGTCTTTCACACGCGTCCACTTGCAGACTCTCCCTGGAGCGAGTTAAAGTTTAAGCTGCCGTTCTGAACTCATCACTCGAATACACCAATCACAGAAGGGACATGACTGGGAGACGTGGCAAAAAGTCAATACTCCTCACCAACTCGCCCTCCAAACACACACACACACACACACACACACACAGAGGAAGACTACACTCCCTCCCCCTCTCCTCTCAAACACCCATGCTGCTCTGCAGAAGGTGGGGTGGACAGCCCAGCACAAACCTCCTGGAGATCGACACCAACCATTGAGAAAGACCACAGTGGCGATGAAGGACTCCAGCTGCTGTCTGTTATCACAGCTGGCGAGTGGAAGGAGATACAGATGCATAAACCTTCGTGTTGTTATTTTTGCTGTAACTTGGGAAGGAGAGCAACGCAATTTCGATCCTCTGTATGACCTGTACATATGCAGAATTGACAATAAAACTACTTGACTTGACTTGATAAAACCCAGAAGCAGGCGGTTTCACAGCAGCTTCTACGCTGAGATCTTTGGCCTGCTGGACAACCAGGAGCAGTGCAGAGGCCGTCATTCACACGTCACCCATCATCCCCATAATGACCTCTACATTCAGCACCTACCACACAGGAACCACACTAGAACCACACTGGAACCACAGTAGAACCATACTGGAACCACACCTCACTGCACTGTGTGCACCACAGACCTTTCATCCAGCTCAGCTCCACACTGGCCCGTGTGAGGCTCACCACGTCCTGGACATCCTGAACACATCGTATCTTGCAATTCTAGTACAAACTAAGAGTCTCAATAAAAGAAGGTGAAGGTGATATTCTGCTTAAAGTAATAAACTTCTAGGACAAAGTCTTATGTGCTGATAAGCCAAACATTAACCTGTAGTTGATGGACAGAGGAAAATCTGGAAACTAAAACAGCCCATGATCCGGAGCTCATCAGAGTGTCAGGCGCTGGCCTGCGCGTAAGTGTCTGCGAGGAGAGGCTCATCTTTACCGACGTGCCTGCCAGGGATATGGCCTGCAGGCTCCCTACCTGTCAAAAGCAGCAGTGTGAGGAATTACAAAGAGCTCAGAAACATTTTAATTGCTCAGATCCAGCCAAATCCTTCAAAGCAAACATGGTGGTTTCAGGTCAGCAGGTGGAGACACACGGCGTGGACCCTCCCACTGAGGCTCCTCACTCAGCAGACGGGGGAAGTGTATGAAAACATCTGTATCTGTAAGGGAATTTGTGATTTACTGTCTATGACCCTCAGTCAGAACACTATGACATTCTGTTCACTCCCTTATCTGTGTGTCTGCTCCTCTGATACTCTCTCTCTCTCTCTCTGTCTCCCTGTCTCTCCCTGTACTCCTCCACTATCCCTAGACCCTGTGCCTCCTCTCCTGATAAGGAGAACACCAATCATACATATGTTTTATTATTCTTACCCAATTGTGTCAAGACACATCTTCTTTATTCTTTATTTATCTACATGTATTATCATTAAACTGAGGAAACTCTTTCCTGACAAACGTGTGTTGTGAATATGTTCTCCTGGTACCAGCTACGGAACTCTGAGGGCAGTACAAATTTATAATCCTGTCTATGAACCCTGAAGGTTTTGATCTACGTCTAGAGACGATTTAAGAAACCTTAACAATTTGGGGGCTCTCCTCCGGGATCTTTCTAGGTAAGCTTTTCGTTTGTCTATGCAGGATTGTTCAGCACTTTTGACCTTCTGAAACGGGCTGGTTTCCGCTCCTCTACCGCTGCGGTAAGTAAATGTTATGTAGTGGCGTGTGGGTGATTCATTTAGAGTAAATATACCCCTCTGATCGAGAGAGTGAAGTATTTTTGTGTGCACTGTTGTTGGGAGTACCTGATTTGTTTGCCTGGAATGTCAATAGTTGCGTTCCGTACTTCTTTCTACTGTTGTGGTCAAAACTTTCATTCTAGTCCCGGGGGCGCCATTAAGACATGGGGTCTAACCTTAGTTATGTTAAACCGAATACAGGGGATAACCCCAAAACTTGGTTGTATCGCTGTGGTGCCTCTATGTACTGTGATCTGTACATTGATAATCTGTCTGATTGGACAAAATGTGCTGGATTTCGGCCTTATCCTAAAACTGGTAGTTTTAGTGATGAAATGATGACATTGAGCAATATGCTTATTAATCATTCTTATGGTGACCCACAGTGGGATTATGAATATATGCGTAAATCATTCACAGTTTGGACTAAAGTGAATTTGTGACTGCCTGCCTGATCAGAGTAATGTTCACGCTTTTGTGGATACTATCAGGCATATAAATATTCCCAGCTAACAGGCCCTGACTTTCGCACTATTCTCATGCGCACATTCAAATGCTGATTCACTGAGGCTGAATTAATTGAAGGGGTGCCATCTCTGTCCTTCGAAAATGATAGGGTCCCTAACAATAATGCAGAACATTCTGATCCTTATTGGGCAAATAATGAAAATCTAGACAATTTCTATACGGAGTTGAGGAAGTTCTTACTGACGCAATGCAATCTGTCTATTGCCACAGATTGTAGACAGGAAGAAGGAGAGCTTTACTGTGTTTATGTCACACGCTTTACTAAAGCATGGCTTGAACACGCAGGTCTAAGCACAGAAACAGAGGCGGAAAAGAGTTTGTTTGTTTCCACCTGCCTCAACAATATTAATTCCATCAATGCCCTGAAATGTAGCACTGAAGGGTTGTACAAGAAATCACACACTGATTTTGCTAAACGTGTGCGTGAACTGGAGGCAGCTGATGCCTTGCCAGTGACTAACCCCACAATGGCACCTCACAGGCTTATAAAAGAAAAGGAGGAAAATGCCACTTCTGTGGGAGAAGGGGTCATTTTGCCAGAGATTGTTGTAAAAAACAGGTTAAGCACGAACGGGAGTGGCAGAACTATAATAAATCTTCCTTAGACAACACAAAGAAGTGGACAACCCAAACTCCACCAAAAATCCCTGACAACATTCTGACTAGGGCTGCCCGCAGACAGGGACCCCAAGGGGCAATCCACCCGGTAACACATCTGGTCTTAGCACTGTCCTGCTAACACATCTGGTCTTAGCACTGTCCTGGTAACACATCTGGTCTTAGCACTGTCCTGGCAACACATCTGGTCTTAGCACTGTCCTGGTAACACATCAGGTCTTAGCACTGTCCTGGTAACACATCAGGTCTTAGCACTGTCCTGGTAACACATCTGGTCTTAGCACTGTCCTGGCCAATAACTTGGCTACACTGCCTATAACTAAGTTATCTGTGGACAACGTTACTTACTCATTTTTGGTTGATTCCGGTGCTACCTACTCATCGATCAGTGCTAATCATTAGCAGGGACCGATCACCTCCTCATCTATCATGTCTGTGGGACTAACACGGGTCCCTGTGGAGTGTCCTAAAACTCACTCCCTACCTGTCAGAAGTCCTGATGATTCCTCTATATTTCTGATGCATCACTTTGTGATTATACCTAACTCTCCTTTTAATATGCTGGGACGAGGTCTAATGTTTTAATCTCTCTCTCTCTCCTTTGAGCAGGGTCGACTGTCTATTTCCTCTGGCAACAACGTGAGCATGTTTACTGAAGCGCTCCCTTGTGTTTTGCCTCCCTCCCGCGCCCCACCAGGGCTAAGCGACTGCACCCCACCCTCACTGTGGGCCACACACAAAGATGAACAAAGCGCACACAAGCAGCTGTGGGACTAAAGGATACAGACTGCTGTGCTCATGTTAACCGGACTCTACAGATCTGCCATTAAAACACACAATGAGGAAGTAGTGTTAAAACTACAGGTAATAAATCTGTTTTATATGACCATAATCACTAACTGTGGGTCATAGTACTGTGGAATTGTCACGTCTGCCACAAGAGCCACTCGTACCCTCACCACTAGGGGAGCTCTGTCTCGTTCTCCAGACCCGTCTCTGGAGTAGAGCCACCTGTCCTTTATTTCTGTAGTACCACGACCCTCTACCTCCCCTTAAGTAGCTCTGTTCACTTCCTCCTTGTGAACCTGCTGGTCTCCCTGGACACAGACCTGGCCAGACTACGCCTCTGCTGTGTGTCCTCCTGCCTCTATGTACTGTGATCCGTACATTGATAATCTGTCTGATTGGACAAAATGTGCTGGATTTCGGCCTTATCCTAAAACTGGTAGTTTTAGTGATGAAATGATGACCTTGAGCAATATGCTTATTAATCATTCTTATGGTGACCCACAGTGGGATTATGAATATATGCGTAAATCATTCACAGTTTGGACTAAAGCAAAGATTCATTGGGATAAACATAAGAAAAAGTCTGTAAAGAAAATTGAAAACTGTGCAGCTGTGACTGTAGACGCGTATCCCTTCACAGTTTAGGCAGCAGGTTAGTTTCAGTACCACCTCCTAACACATCAGATATCAAGAACATTTGTGACTGCCATCAGGCATCTAAATATTCCCAGCTAACAGGCCCTGACTTTCACACTATTCTCATGCGCACATTCAAATGCAGATTCACTGAGGCCTCTTCATGTGGATTACTGAGCGTTTGTTTCCTCTCAGCTCTCTCTCTGTGCCCACCTGCCTTTCAGACCCCTGTCTAACCCCTGGATAGCTGCTGGTCTCCCTGGACACATACCTGGCCCGACCTGGCCAGACTACGACTCTGCTGTGTGTCCTCCTTTGTCTGTCTGTGCCTCACACTCGGGAACGCTTCTCAGACCCCAGCGTTCATCTTCTTAATCAACCTCCTCTAACATCTGGACTTAGTGTCTCTAAGTGTTTATGAGATCTACCAGCAATTTGGAAGTCACGGGACCTGTTAGCTTGATGAAGTCACGGATGAAACCAAAGTAGTGCATATTCATTTATATTGACATTCATGCAGTTTCTGTCAGACATTTAAACTGACAGGCTGGGACAGCTGACGAGCAGAGGGACATGTTCACACACATTACCTTCTTCACTTGCTTTATTTTATTGTCTAAAGTGAGTCTACTCCAGCTCTTACACTGTGGCTGTGCTGAACACACACACACACACACACACACACACACACTCATTCTCAGAAGGGATGCTTCCGCCCACGCTGATTCCTGTCCAGCAGAAACACTCTGTGTCCTGAGGTGGTGGCGATCAGCTCTGCCCGCTTTTCTGTCAGGCACACAGCAGAACTGAAGACAGCAGACGGCAACCCAAACAACCTGGCCTGCGTCTGTGTGGGGGAGACACACACACACACACACACACTCATTCACAGCTGCTGCGCTACGTCCCAGTCGCCTTCCCCTTCTGCTAGTCACACTGACCGTTAGACTGTGGCGGTCGATAACCCGCAGCATGTTTGATTGGCCCCCAGCGGCTGTGATGTAATCCTGGCCGGACCAATGGCAGGTGTAGACCTGGGAGGCGGGGTTAAGAGTGCAACACCAGTCAGTTCTACACAGGCTGCAAACCCCCCAGACCTGCTGCAGTACTGTGTGCTCATACTTTGCTGTCCCCGTGTGGGTCCTGGGGCACATCGAACACTTTTTTTCCAGAATCATAATCCCACACCTAAAAGAGGAAATCACATCAAAACAGCAGTCAGACTACAACTGTGAGGAGGGAACTGTAAATGGAGCTTAGGTTTTTCTTCAACTGAGCTTGTACTGAGCCCTAATTGAGCTTATACTGAGCCTTAACTGAGCTTGTACTGAGCTCTGAGCTTGTACTGAACCCTAACTGAGCTTGTACTGAACCCTAACTGAGCTTGTACTAAGCCCTAACTGAGCTTGTACTGAATCCTACCTGAACTTGTACTGAATCCTAACTGACTGAGCTTGTACTGAACTTGTACTGAGCTTGTACTGAACCCTAACTGAGCTTGTACTGAGCTCTAACTGAACTTGTACTGAACCCTAACTGAACTTGTACTGAACCCTAACTGAGCTTGTACTGAGCTCTAACTGAGCTTGTACTGAACCCAAACTGAACTCTGAACCCTTACTGAATTTGTACTAACTGAGCTTGTACTGAGCTCTAACTGAGCTTGTACTGAACCCTAACTGAACTTGTACTGAACCCTAACTGAGCTTGTACTGAGGTCTAACTGAGCTTGTACTGAAGCCTGCCTGAGCTTGTACTGAACCTAAACTTGTACTGAACCCTAACTGAGCTTGTACTGAGCTCTAACTGAGCTTGTACTGAACCCAAACTGAACTTGTACTGAATCCTAACTGAGCTTGTACTGAACCCTAACTGAGCTTGTACTAAGCCCTAACTGAGCTTGTACTGAATCCTACCTGAACTTGTACTGAACCCTAACTGAGCTTGTACTGAGCTCTAACTGAACTTGTACTGAACCCTAACTGAGCTTGTACTGAACCCTAACTGAGCTTGTACTGAGCTCTAACTGAGCTTGTACTGAATCCTACCTGAACTTGTACTGAACCCTAACTGAGCTTGTACTGAGCCCTAACTGAGCTTGTACTGAACCCTAACTGAACTTGTACTGAACCCTAACTGAGCTTGTACTGAACCCTAACTGAGCTTGTACTGAATCCTACCTGAACTTGTACTGAACCCTAACTGAGCTTGTACTGAGCTCTAACTGAACTTGTACTGAACCCTAACTGAGCTTGTACTGAGCTCTAACTGAACTTGTACTGAACCCTAACTGAACTTGTACTGAGCTTGTACTGAGCTCTAACTGAACTTGTACTGAACCCTAACTGAACTTGTACTGAACCCTAACTGAGCTTGTACTGAGCTCTAACTGAGCTTGTACTGAACCCTAACTGAACTTGTACTGAACCCTAATAACTGAGCTTGTACTGAGCTCTAACTGAGCTTGTATTTAACCCAAACTGAGCTTGTACTGAATCACCATCCTGAATGCAACCACTTCTTCAACAGGAACAACAAATCATCCAAAATCTTCAACAGGACAACTGTTCCACTAGACACACATTTTGTTCATACAAATGTGTCACGTAATACAGATCTCAGCTTCATTTAACTAATACTGTATATTTCACAGATTGTTTTTATACTCTGCATGTTTACCTCCAGGGTGTTGTATTTCCTCCAGGATCCAGACAGAATCTGATTGGCTGATGGGTCAATGTGAAGGGCGTCGCCGCACACATGAGCACCTGAGAACATTCTAACGTGTGCAGACACAGTTACGCTAGAGCCACCAAGCCCTCAGAGCACCAAGACGCAGACACAAGAGAACTCCTCTACTGGGCCTGGGGCCTAGTCTAATAAAGTATAAACCCTCCCAACAGTGCCTAAGTGCAGTAGTGGGGTGCTGTTAACTCTTCAGAATGGCTGTTGTGGTGCAGTGTTCTGCCTCTACCTGACTGAGTTCTGTTGTCGGGTGTCCCAGAACTGAAACAAAGCCCAGGTATGACATTCCTGTTAGTACAGCATGTGTCACCAATGGAGCGTGTGCTGGTGCAAATGCAGCCATGTGGTCGTACTTGAACGGTGTTGTCCCATCCCCCTGATATAAACTGTGTTTCTGTCTCAGGATGGAACGTCACTGCAAACACTCGAGACCGGTGGCCGTCCATGACACTCCTTGTAGAGCTGTACCGGTCGAGAGCAGAAACCGAGCTTCAGACTCCAGATTAGTTTACTTTTCAATATGCAATACAGGAGCAAGACGGTTGGTGTAGGGGGACTTGACCAATTATGTAAACAACAACAAAGCAACAATGCAAATCACATACTAAATAACACACGAAATGATGGGAAATGGAGTTTTTGTGGGATACCTGGCTCTGCAGACCTGTAGTCTCTGGTGAGTGCTGAGGTCGTAAATGTGTACAGCTGCATCAGAGCCTCCGGTCACAGCTCGCTGTCCAGAGACAGACAGACAGAGGGTTTGTCTCTCTTCTGTCTCTCCTCCACCACAGACCCCTAGTTCCCTCAGCCACCACACACACTGCCCTCCCCACACGTACCAACACCTCACACTACCACTGGCGTCTGACAGAGGGACAGAGAGAGACAGAGTGTGTGTGAGGGGATCAGCCCCCTTGGGTGTGGGGCACATGTGCACCATTTACTCAGCGTCAACTGATGGTGTGGATCAGCGGAACTGATGGAGCATAAATGTGGAATGTTTAGTGGGTGGAAGAGATTTGACTGCTCATTAAAAAACGTCTTCACCTCAGGAAAAAACAAAACAGGAAAAACAGGGATTGTGGAAAGACGAGAAGTTCATAGGCCAGCGGTTCAGATGTGGGGAAGATGAGTGTTTGCATGTGTCCACTCTGTGGTTGAAATGCCTTTGAAGACATTTGAATGTCGTAATGCTAAATGCCGTAAATGTAAATGTAAGACATTTGAAGTTGGCTGAATAGAATTGAGCAGTATAAAAGGTCCTTCAGCACCTGAGATTTTACTGTGTGCTCTGCTTAAGCTCTTTATCTTGAGCCAGTAAACGGTTCATGGTTTACCCACTTTCCTGTCGACGACAATGTATGGACCAGGAGAATCAGTTTTGGCAGAGTACAGAGGTGTAGTACTCACAGGTAGCCAGCAGGAGGCAGTGTGACTGGGCACTGAGAACAAAGCGCAGGCTGGTCACAGGCAGGGCACTGTTGTCTCTCAGCGTACGGATCAACTCGCCGCTGTCTGTGCTATACACCTGCGGTTCCACGCCATGAAACGTGCAAGTTAAAGTCTTGTCTGTTACCTCACAGGTACACATCAGTACTTATTAATTTGGCTAATGATCCTAAGTTCGCCGTCCCTGTTGATGTAGCCCATCAACAGCATACATGAGAGTCATTAAACTTTTAATCAGAAACTGTTTCGTTTGTTTTGCATGGATACATCAGAAATCAGCACTGGCAGATCTATTCCCGGTCCATGATCTCTCTGCGTGCGTGCGTGCGCGTGTGTGTTTGTGTTTCGTGGCATGCAACCTTGATGGATCCATCTACGAGTCCAACAGCTAGCATGCTTCCATCGGGACTGAACTGACAGGCCATGGTCTCAGCTTCACATTCTCTAAAACAAACGGAAAACGGGGGCGAGGATGAACTCGACTGAAGCCAGACTCTCAACACCTGAGCCGGCGGCCGCACTCACATCACCAGGCGTATGCAGAGGTCTCCGTCTGTTTTGGGCTGGCTCTGCGCAGCAGGTGGAGCATGAACCTGGGCGGAGAAGGACCCTGGCGACGGTTCTTCCTCTTGTGTCTGAGCACCGTCACTCGACTCGGTCTCTGAATCGCTCCCGGCTTCGCTGTCACTGTCTGGCTGCACGTTGTCGTCTGTATCGGAGTCTGAGAGGCTCTGTGGCGTGACCTCTTTACGGTGCCGCCTGTGATTCGTCCACATTGGACCCTCATCCGCAGCGACAGACGATGCCATCAAGGAGTCTGACAACTGGGTAAATTGAATTTACTGTGATGTACTGATGACATTGTCAATATTTCCGAAACATAGCGTACAGTATTAAGCTATAAATTCACACTAGAAAGGATTTCTTTTGTTCGCTAGTTAACTTTATCTTCTTCTAAATTAATGAGCTGGCCAGTGTATTATGCTAACTAGGTTAGCTGGCTTACAGAAAGAATGTGAAGAATCTTAAGTTTGGAAAAACAGCTGATGATATCATGCCAAACTGGTATCGCACTTTGGTATCGAAACTAGTATCGAACTTTGCTAACTTTGTTAGCCAAGCTAACTAACGGTTGTCGATCACATAAGACTGGGTCGTATTCAGAAGTTACACTTTTTTTATAACTGGTAAAGAAATATATTAAAGCTTATTTATGAATGTCTTACTTCCAGGTTTATGTCCTGTTCCAACTTTCTGCGACCTACTTCTAAATTCCGCTTTTTAAAAAATGTTTTCCGAGATATTCAGCGTTAAACACACTCACAACCGATGTTGCTTAGCAACAGGGTCTGCGTTGTGGTAGTAGCACGCGCGCACTGATTTTGTTTAGTCTGCGTCAACTTAAATCTAAATCAAAACGATAACAAAAGGAAATAATACAATTTGATTTATACACTGTGTACACACAAATAACCTCAATACATCAATATTATATAAACGCCAACGTTCTCCAAACGCAGCTAATACCTGGATTACGGTCGCGCGCTATCTCACCCGTGATTGGCGCAATGAGAACCGAGAAACGGATGTAATCAAACGGGAGACTTCCTGGACGACGACTGCCGTTGTAACGGGTCCTGCGAAATAATTATATTTGCTAGTAACAAGAGGTTGTTACTAGTCTAACGAATGGTCTCCCAGACTGCATGTTACCAGCTTCATCCGGATCGTCTTTAGTTGTCGCTACCCATTTACCGGAAAACGGCTAGACAAGTGCCTTCGCAAGCTATGTTGCACTAACTTAATAACACCGGTATCTGTATTTTTTCCAATGGCGACCCGGCGTCCTGTTGTTCACATGGTCGTCGCTGTTGTCGTATTTATGCCACTTGTGATCGATTGGCAAAACGCTGAAAGCTACACAACAGAGTATCCCTCTACGGACGACGATAATCAGACAATTTCAGCAGCAACAGAGACGCCTACTGTCAACTTAACAGAAGCTGCTACTTTGGGGACAGGTGTCCCTGCTCTTGTCCCAAGAGCCCGCACGGAGTCAGATGTTACTGGTGGTCCCACTGTCCCCAGCACCGCCGAGCCGATTACCAACTCCAGCGGTACACACCATCTGCCAGGATCGCTAGTAGGCAAACTTTTGAAACTATCTCACACAACTGTCTCACAACATGTCTCGTCTGCAGCGTGCACATGCGACATCACGCCGGATTTCTGCGACATTGGCTGCTGTTGTGATGTCGGGGACTGCGGAATCGCCGACCTGAGTTCTGTTTTCAGCGGGTGCACGCAGGAGACGAGGTAAACGTCCCCCGTAGTGTGTCCGTGATGCTGTGACCGATGCTGAGGTTTTGTGGGCGTTTAGAAGATAGTTATCATGCACACTTGGCCTCAGATCCGGAGCGTGCGTGGAGAGCTGGCTGATGTTCCGAGCGAATGTGGACCCTGCGCTCGTGACAGTCACGGACTCCCTGTTCTGTGTTCGGAGAGGGGAAGGTAAGGGTCCCCTAAACGTCCAAGATCTCCTACTCTTCATCTCTGCTGACTGAACAACTGATGTCTTCTGAGTCAAAGCTTGAAATGCATTTCTGTCTGTTGGCTTTCGAAAACATCTGTAGCCCTGTGGTGCGAGTGTTGTGTGTCATAATCTCTGTTGCTTCCATGTGCTGATCACTTCTAGACATATCGTGTGAAAGCACTTTTAAATGTGTCCTTCTGCTAGGTGATTCTAAGATAAGCAAACACCTTTAACGTGTACCTTCTGCACTGTGTGTGTTGATTTTCTTTTGTGACTGCAGAGAAGAATGTGGTGGCACAGTCTCTGTCTGGCCTCTCGGGGGCGCTGTTCTCCATCTCCTCCCCTTATTTCTCAATGCAGGAGCCTACCATATACTCCAGTCGCAACACAAGCTTTTACAAGGTTGGATTACATGTAACCACTGCCAACAGTCCTGAGACACAGGAACATACACAGGAGCGTACATACACACTCTTTATCAGTCTCGGTTCTGGTATTATGTAATAATGTGCTATTGCATCTTAGACAATACATTGGTAATGCAGTCCTAGAGGACCACAGGGTCTGTTTTAATTTTTGTTCTTTTAAGACACTAAGTATACCTGAATCAGTCACTTATCAACCAGTACTTAGCTCTGCTGGGTTGGAGTTTGTGCCAGACTGCAACAGTCATGGTTTTCTGTGTCTGTCCAGTGTTGTGTGCATTGTGGGTCAGCAGACAACCCCCCCCCTCCCACTCCGGAACTGAATGATGCTCTTTGTCACAGGCTGATGACATCATTCTGACGTATTACAACAACACATCTGTAGTGAGCATTCTTAGCCAGCCGTCTCCAGGGGCAGCATCATCAGCATGTGTTGACCGCAATCCTGCAAGTGAGGGTTTATTTTCACGATGTTCCACTCCAGAAAAGAGCTAATAAGTGTGTGTAGTACTTCACATCTCTAGTTTAAGAGAAACAAAGCTAAAAATGTGTTATCTATCAGGATTCTGGCTTTTACATTTTAATAATAATAATATAAGGAAACAATACACTGTGAGAAGTTTCCTTTATGTCACTGGAAATAATCACTGTCTCCCTTCCTCAGAGTTTTTGCAGTCCACCTCGTTGTTCTGTTCACGGGCTGTGAGTTCTGTGTCCTGTATGAGAGACAGCAGTCTGAGTGCTCAGTCCTACTACGCAGGTTTCAGCCTCCTCAAGGTAGGTTCTCCATATGGGTGGGGCTCTCCATGAGGGGCGGAGCTCTCCACATGGGTGGGGTCTCCCTCCACTTGCACCATCCTCCTCAGTGCTATACGACAGGCAGGGAGCACCGCCTTCTTGAAACGTTTTCTGATTGGTTAGCACACCCAGATCATATTTCATTTTTAGTTGACTACAGAACCCATAACTACCACAGAGCCGTTTTTCGTTGAAAGAATATTTTAGTGACAACCAGCAGGATACTGAAAAGTTAAAGGTTTTGCATTCTTTAAAAATTGCTCATCTCACCTTTGCAGTTTCCACGTCCTTCAAAAGCAGACATGGCAAATCTTACGGTAATCTCTCATGACTATACTGATGTTTACCAACTCGTTCTGACATGCGTAACAGTTCGTATCTGACAGCATGTCCTGCATGTCCTGAATGTCCTGCATGTCCTGTGTGCTGCTACAGATCCCAGTCATCCCACTGTCTCACCAGCCTCTGCCCATTCAGCACAATGGCTCCTGTTTAAACATGGTGTCAAAGGTTGGTGCAAAGACTTGTGGGTGATGCAGTTTTTTTTTTAAATATAATTTTCCCCACAATCAGCCAGGTGTGCATTATTGCCTATTTAAAGCGGACATACCTTACTGTTTCAGGTGGAGTACACGATTACATACACTGGTGTAGGAGAGATCACGCAGGTCACGCTGAAGGTGGATGTGAGCAATGCTAGCTTTAACACGCAACTTCTGCAGCAGCACAGTGTTCAGTTCCAGGTACACCTGCCCAACAGTCGCCCTCGTCTCTAATGGCACTACACGTTGTTACGTTGTAACAGTTAATGTTAAACAATTGGGTTGCAGCTGGCCACACCCTCACCACCTCCTCCTAGGTCACCATTGGTGGGCCTCATGGTCGGTTCTCCAGTGATTGGCTGGTTTGGTGAACAGGCTCAACCAGTATCCTTTCTAATTTTTCTTTGCAAACTGGAAAAGAATTTCTTATGTCTACACTTTACTCGTGAATATTTTGACTGATTACTGCCCAAGGCCTTTAGCTGTGTGTTAGCTGACGGTGCAGGGCCAGTCTGAGGGGGGCCAGTGCTCTGTGGACCCCCCCACCAGATCTCCTGTTCTGTTCAAACACAACTCCATCACGGGCTGCACCTTCAGGTATCAACAGCCTCCACCACATTCTGCACTCATACACTGTACAGCAGCTTCACACCAACACTAATCCAGTGGTTTAGTTTGCGGTGAACCTGAGAGCGCTTTCTCCACCTCTCCACCTGGTTGTCCACATCTCCACCTGGGTCTCCACATCTCCACCCCTCCACCTGGGTCTCCACATCTCCACCTGGGTCTCCATCTGGGTCGGCAGGTCTGCGGCCCGTGACTGTCCTTCTCTGCGAGCTCAGCTCTACAGCGTACTGCGTGGGGCCGCGGCCCCTGAGAGGGTTGCCATGACTGCGGGGTCCCAGCCAGGCTGGAGCAGGGTCATCATTCAGGAATGTCCCGACGTCCCTGCAGTGAGTGCGTCAGCTCAGCCACCCAGCTGTGTTCAGTGTCTTCATTACTGATTCCTTCAGTTTCAGGTGCAACTCACATAGAAACAGGAGCTGCGATTTACAGTGATCTCTCGCCACTTAACACACGCTTCAGCTTATGCGGCTTCACTCTTTCCCGGGTTTTTATAAGATGTTAATGGGAAAAATAATTCGTGGATCTTCATTTTTTCGCGGGTTTATATATATATATAACAATAAAGGAATGTTATAAATAATAAAATAGTACGAATTAGTAAATAGTGCATGTTTACTCTCGGAAACGAGAACTAGCATCGCTTGCATGAGACGCTACTTGCCTACATGAGATTGTAAACAACACACGATTGGTTGATTGCTGGAGAAGCGACCAACCAGAGTGCTGCTTTGTATCCCAGCGCTTGATTGGCTCTGTACAGTGGTGCGTTGTTTACTTTTTCGTCTGTGCGCAGCTTCCTCATGTCTGGGTCTGCGCGCTCTCGTATATATACTTAAGTGTATAAATACTGTGTATAAATGTGTATAAATACTTCATTAAATATACCGTTTCTACTTTGCGGATTTTCGGTTAATGTGGGTGGTTCTGGAACGCATCTCCTGTGATAAACGAGGGATTACTGTATAGCACTTTTCTTCCTTAAGGGCATCACACTGCATACATGAGTCAGTATTTCTATTTTATTGCATGATACAGCATAAGGAAAAGCTGAGAGCTTTGTAGACGTTCCCTCCGTTGTTATTCCACTGCAGTTTGTTCTTCTTCCTGCAGGGGGAGCAGTGTGAGACAGGGTGTCTCCTGCCTGTCTCTCTGTTCGTCCAGGTGCTGTGGGCCCGGAGAGGCCTGCTCGCCCTACCTCAGAGCCATGTCCTCGGAGCCAAATACAGCTTCAGCTGTCAGTCACTGCAGGTGAGCTCCGCCCACACCCTACACATGCTCCGCCCACACCCCATCCGAACAGTCACCACTCCACTGAGAGGTCAGGGTTATTATTAGGAGACGATTTGTATTCTGAGCAGTCAGAAGGATATGGACAGGCACCTCCCCCGTCTCTAGTCTGTCTCCAGGCCGTCTCATCTGTCTTTTCCTTCTCCTCTCAGTGTCCCATCACTTCTCCTGTGCCCGTGACCACAGAAGTGATTTTTAGTGATGCCACCGTTTACCCAGAGGCCCCCAGGGGGCAGCCGAAGCCAGAGTGGAAGTTCCCGTTTGCGTTCTTCACCAGAGGGGCAGGAGAGGCAGATGATGAGTGGTAGCTGTGTCTGTACTGTAGCTGTGTCTGTCTACTATGGCAGTACTATAGCTGTGTCTGTCTGTCTGTACTATCTGTACTATGTACTGTCTGTTTGCATCTTGTACATACATTATCCACAGTTCAATGCTCTTATTTATAATTCGCTTTTATTTAACAAATAAACACTTTTACATCATCCGCTGTGCAGTCTCTCTGTGGTTGTAGCAGCAGTGCTGTAAGGCTAGCTCTGCACCACAGCGCCCTCCTCCTGATCTGGCTCCCGCATGCCTGTTCCTGCCCAGCTGGTGTTGGGTCCACGTGTCTGAGCGCGTGCGGCTCCGCCCACAGTTCTGCCTGCTTTGGTAACGAAGGTGAGCAGATGGACGATGGCGGCAGGGGTCATGCCGGGTAGCCGCGTGGCCGCGCCGAGCTGAGAGGCAAACCACAACCGTCAGAATCACGCAGGAACCCCAACGCCACACTACATCCCCAACACATCCGCCTCAGAATCACACAGGAACCCCAACGCCACACTACATCCCCAACACAGAATCCCCCCCAACGCCACAGAATCAGAATCACAGGAACCCCAACGCCACACTACATCCCCAACACATCCGCCTCAGAATCACACAGGAACCCCAACGCCACACTACATCCCCAACACATCCGAATCCTCAGAATCATCCCCAACACATCCGCCTCAGAATCACAGGAACCCCAACGCCACACTACATCCCCAACACATCCGCCTCAGAATCACACAGGAACCCCAACGCCACACTACATCCCCAACACATCCGCCTCAGAATCACGCAGGAACCCCAACGCCACACTACATCCCCAACACATCCGCCTCAGAATCACACAGGAACCCCAACGCCCCAACACATCCGCCTCTCTTGCCCCACTTCTCTAATGTGGGGTTTAATCCTGGGTTTAGATAATAAAATACCCCCAGGATTTGATCTAAACCCAGGATAAAACCCCACATTAGAAAAAACATTCAGACCTCCGTAAAGGTGTTGAGACGTGCATGTCCTCACCGTGCTGGGCCGCGCTCTGTCCAGTATCTCTCGGACCTCGTCTGACAGGGACACGGGGAGGGACAGGTAGTCGATGTCCTGGGGCAGGACCAGACTCTCCTCCTCTCGTATCCTGTCCATGTCCCTCCTCTGCTTCTCACAGTGCGGCCGGTACACAGCTGTAGACGCACCAGTGCCTCCAGTAACTGACTGGCCTCGGGAACCACGCTGCGCTCATTTTGTTTACATCATCACAGCTTTCCATATTTGGGTGTGCCTGCTCTCTGAGATCTTCCTCATGGAAGTGCAGAAGATCGGAGGGCTTTTTCTTACTGCCCGGTCCAAGTCACCAGAACAGCAGGGAGGTGTGAGGCCTTACCTTCCATTTTGATCCGCTCAGAAAATTCTAAAAATGGTGAAAAGATGTCAGGGAAGGCGGACGCCAGCATGGCGAAGGACACGTCTTTATACTGCAGCATCTCTTCTCCGCTTAAACAGAGACAAGATCACGTTCAGACAGAAGATCCATCACATGGCCAACAATCTTTATTGAACAGACAAAGACAGTTGAATCATAGTGTGTAGAATGTGGTTAAAAACACAGCACAGGTCTGTGAACCTGGGCCTTGTCTTGGCCACCACTGACCTCATGAGGGCTCTCTTGGTCTGGCTGATGTTGACGTCTCCCAGCCGCTCTCTCCAGTGGGACGGTGAGAGTGAGATGGACTGCAGGGCGGCGAGCGTGTCAGCCAGAGCGCGTCTCACACGCACAGCCTCCTGGTAGCGCTGCCACGACACACAGCCCATCTCCTCAAACCCTGCAAGAGACCAGACCAGAGAGACCAGGCCAGACAGGGAGACCAGGTCAAAACAGGTCAAGCCACGAGTCCAGCACGGGTCTGAATGACTCAGTTATAACATCTCGCAGCATACATCTCGTTTACATTTAAGTTTTTAATTAAAAAAATAGTTTGTTTGGATTTTACCATATAATCATAGATAATTAAAAACAACAGTTTTTAGAGCAAGTCATTCTGACCACAAATGACCTTGCGTGACCTTAAGCACAGGCTAGCTCAGCGCTGGAGACTGCTCTGCTCTGCGTGTACCTCGGGGTGTAAGACGTAGGTCTGCGTTGTCGGGTCTAAGGGCGGTCCGGAACTCGGCACGGCTGGTGAACATGCGGTACGGTTCTGTCACGCCACGGCCCACCAGGTCGTCGATCAGCACGCCGATGTAGCTCTCTGTGCGTGACAGCGACACGGGGCGCAGAGACTGGGCGGTCCGAGCCGCATTAAGCCCCGCCCACAGGCCCTGGGGGGACAGTTCAGCTCAGCAAGGCTGCAGGGTTTAGGCAGGCGGCTGACATCACATCCTCCACACCGTCTATGCAGCAGTACAGAGGTCACCCCAGGTCAGGGTATCTATTCTCAGATCTCTGACAATTATATTACCATGAATCTAGGATGATTTTTAAGGGACACTGAAACTGTTCAATTCACAAGAAGTGAGCAACATTAATAAATTATCAAATAAACTTTAAAGCTTTAATTGGAGCACGTCCTCAGGTAAGGAAGAGTAGTTCCTCCTCCAGTGCTTTAGGGGGCACTGTGGTGCACCTGTGCTGCAGCCTCCTCATAGCCCGTGGTTCCATTGATCTGACCAGCGAGGAAGAGACCCTGAACGCTCTTTAGCTGCAACCAAGGGAACAGCTGCGTCGGACACACGAAGTCATACTGCACGCCATAACCTGCCAAAGGAGGTAACAGGTCACGTCCATGTCTGCCCCCGTCGTCCAGCTCACGCCGAGACCCAGCGTACCTGCTGTCCGAACTTCCACCCGCCGCAGGGCAGGGATCTCCCTGAGGAGCAGCAGCTGTAGCTCTGGGGGCATGGTCATGGACAAGCCCTGAGGGTACACAAGGTCAGAGGTCAAGCCCTCTGGCTCCAGCCACACCTGGTGTTGCCGTCCTGGAAAGCGCAGCACCTTTGACTCTATGGAGGGGCAGTACCTACGAGATGGAGAAAGAGAAGACTGAGGTTAGTCAGGTGTTCCGATGTTCTGCCTGTCAACCTATCGGTGCGCATCACAGATACATGGACCAATCATTATCAGAGAGCCTCAGAAATACAACCGTGTTGTTGCATATGCCGTTTGTGGGTGGTACCTGGGACCCTTGGTGTCCTGCTGTATGTGGGCGTTGATGTGCATGCTCTCTCTCACCACCCTCTCCACCCCAGGGGTGGTGTGGCTCAGGTGACAGGGCAGCTGCTCTTCTGGCTGACAGAGAAAGCCAGTCAACATCGCCGTCGTATTCCACAACGTTTCATCCCACAGCGAGATACTGAAACATAGAACTAACCAACAGCTTCTTAAGGGCTCTGTGTATTTGGTTGCGTTACCTTGCAGAATGTGTGTGTGTTGATGAAGCTGAATGGTGCTGGCTTTGAGTCTGGCTGGTGCAGCTGTGTGAGCGAGAAATCCACCGTGTCCTTCACGAGCCGAGGGGGCGTTCCTGTCCTTAGCCGGCCGACCTTTAACCCAAGCACCTCCCGGAGACAGCGGGAGAGCGCGGCGCAGGACGGGGGGTCACCCATTCTCCCGCCTGGGGAGCTGGTCCCGCCCATGAAGAGGGAACCCGAGAGGAAGGTGCCTGTGGTAAGAATGACGGAGCCAGAGAGGATCTGCTGGCCCCCATCACCTGAGAGAAACACAGAGAGGCGGGACTTAAATATCCCAACGCATACGCCAAACACACAGGGAAGCTCCACACGCCCCCAAACTGAGGAAAGGCCCCCACCCAGACGGACTCCTGTCACTCTGTGTTTCCCTGGCCGCTCTGGATCCGCAGCGGACAGCAGAAGGTCCTCCACAGAACCCTCCATCACAGTGAGCCTCGGCATGCTCAGCAGCTCCGACTACGGCAGGAGAGCAAGAGGAAAAGCAACATGAACACACGGCCCACAACGGATTCCAGAGGCACTGCAGGACAGTCCAGGAACATCGAGGGTTTAATGCGGTGAGGTTAAACTCCAGCCACCTGTATGAAGTCTCTGTAGCGGCCGCGGTCGAGCTGCGCCCTGGGCCCCCACACGGCAGGGCCCTTACTGCGGTTCAGGATGGAGAAGTGGATCCCAGCCCAGTCTCCTGCCCTCCCCATCAGCCCATCCAGTGCGTCCACCTCCCTCACCAGGTGTCCTTTCCCCACGCCACCCAGAGAAGGGTTGCATGACAGAGCCCCTGTAGGAACAGCACAGACAGTGGACTCCATGCTGGACTCTGACAGGAATCATTACTGGGCTGATATTTTTTGAGCTGACTGGACTTGCCACCATACCGATGGTGTGGATCTTCTGTGTGATCAGCAGTGTTTCAGCCCCAGTCCTGGCGGCCGCTGCCGCGGCCTCGGTGCCCGCGTGGCCGCCTCCAACGACGACTACGTCATATTTCAGGCGAGCCGCAGTACAGGCAGCGCGAACCAAACAATCCGACCGGAAATGATGTTGGACTAACAGTCTCCGTGCTAGTGACATGTGAGACATATATGTAAGCGTCATAACGGAAGAGTGTGGAATGCTAAAGAAAAAAAAAAGAAAGAGAAGTTATTCTGTTATGCGAAGATTAAACTGGTAGTGTGTAATGCACAGGCTAATTAACATTATTGCCATCTTATTACACATTTAGAAAGTATATTCGTTTGGACAAACCTTATACTTCAATCAGCTATCCTAGCCACTCCATGGACAGTAACTTTTAAGTAGCTTTTAACACCCGAAACCGCTAACATTTACAAATTGTTGACGTTACTCACCGGCTCCCATGCAGGACTGACTGTTTTGTATTTAAACGGATTGGTATCGCCGGGTTTTGAAATACTCCGTTTTATACCGTATCTGTTCTTCCACTGCTATGAAACGTCCCAGTAGTGACTGCAGGGGGCCGCCATTGCTGCATGCCAATAACCGTAATAACGGAGTTAGACACGCACACAAAACTGTTACACGTGACAAACCGGTTCCCCGAAAAGCCCAATCTAGTCTGCGGTATTTGCGTGCAGTTTTACCGATGTCAACCCACAACAGCATAAGAGTCCAATACGGTGTCAGTAAAGCTTTCCGTCAATAACCCAACCGGTCGATCACGTCTCGCGTCCTCGCGCGACCACTGGCTAGACGCTCGCGTGCACGTGCACGCCCCCAATATTCCCGATCAACGTTACTCGCGCGAGGAGCGGAGAGGTAGCGATCGACCGCAGGGGTTTCCCTCCTGAAACCTGAAGATAACGATCACAACTAAATATTGACAGGACCACCGACGAAGTAAGTTCCTTTTGATCACTGGGGCTCCGTTAACGAAACGAAACGTTAATGTAGACGGTAGCGTATACAAGCTCGTGTGCCGCACAGCTAGCTAGCGCTTAGCTAACGAGCTGTCCCGCATATAAGCGGGAATTCCGTAGTTAGCAAACCGACAAAGTGGTTATAAATTGTGCTTTGGAAACGTGAGCTAATATCACCAATTGCATTATTTCTCGCAGACGATGAGCTAAGCAACCGTGAGACGCCACGACGGTAGAAGTGTCCGTTTTCGCAGAGCGCGTGACTTCCGGCGAAGTGTTGAAATTCGCCACAGCGTCGTGTAGTGATCGGCCTTTAACGTCCGGAGTGTCGCCGCCTCCTGCTCTAACGCGCCCCTCGGTGAACACGGGTGTGTTTTAGGGTGTCGTGTGTGTATAAGGTCAAAACAGCTATTCGTGCCTCGACCTGCGGCGGGAAACCGCGGGTCACCCGTGAGGGAGGTGTGGTTAGCTTAACAACTTAGACCGAGTTCAGACCGAGTTGTGCCACGGAGCGCTGACTGAACCCCGCTGGTGGTGTTAACTAACGGCGGTGTCTCCACTTCTAGCGCTGCGGAGTGCCCGCTCGGGTCGTCGCTCGGCTTCACTTCGGGGACTCGGCCATGCTGAAACCGCAGGCGGGCTGTGGGGGGCGTAAACCCTCCAACGGATCCTCCGGCTCCGTCAGTATGTCTTCCACGGCCACCGGCGTCAACGCCAGCAGCAGACCGCCCGTCGGGAGGTAAGTGATGGCGGGATGTGTCCTCGGGAAAGGTCGGTGATTGCGCCCCGTCGGAAGGGCCTACCGGTCCGAGCAAAGCCTCCTCCAGAAACGTAAAACGGGTGGGAAGGGCTAGGGTAGGCGGTATGCCCAATGAAACGCCGAGTTTTCTGATCGACACGTTGATTGCCCAATTCGTGTAACAGAGTGCTTAAGCGACATGATTAGTAGCGAATCAGAACACGCGCGAGGAAGACGAGTGTTTTGAGCGATGGCTCTTTAAACAAATGACGATCCACGCAGCGCTTCTCGTGGGAGGGGCGACGTCGCCTTGTTTTTTTTCCGCCACCAGCTCGTGGCTGAGGGGCTTGTCGCTGCTAGCGCAGCCCGCTAGACTTAATGAACAATGGCAGTCTCGTCGGTTGCCATGTTTTGTTCTGAAATGCAAAAACACTCTTGAACTACCAGGTCGGGCTACTCGGCTGACCTCAGCGGAGACCATAAATTGCCCTGAGTTCACATTGAGGAACGTTAACGTGGCTTATATTTGCCCCAAAAGATTTCTTGCCGAAAAGATGGACGGCAGACTCAGTCGGTTCGTTTCGATTCCGTTACGACAGTACGGCATCACGAAACGTTATTAGCTATGGTTCCCGTGATTTGTTATCCGTTATAGGGACTGTGTTTGTTATCCGTTATCGTGACTAAACTAATTTTTGCTTTTGTTTTATCTGACAGGAACCGGTCTGTGAAGCCTCCGTTCCACGGTTCTCCGGCAAGTCTCACGTCTTGATCACATCTGCTTATACTACACATTTAACCCTGACTGCATTCTGTCTGTTTACGGTTTACGGCTTATTTAATCGTTCCAGTTATAAGACCACGTTTTGAGTTAAATGTTTGCAAGAGAAACTAACAACAAGCCGCTCTAACGTTAAATTGAAGTGGTTTACGTGTTTTTTTATGTTTTTGCCTGTGGACTTGTACAGATCTCAGTGATCCTGCTCTATTTACAGCCTTATCTCAGTCGGTCACCAGTTGTCTGGTTGTGGTTTCCCTTGTGACCGCCGTGTGCTCTTGTGTACTTCAGGTGTTCGAGGGCATCTACAACAACGCACGCATGACCCATTTCCTCACTGCCGTCGTGGTGAGTCTCTTCCGCTCTGTGTTGGACTGGCGTGTTGACGGTCTTCACTTTCCTTTTCCAAAAAGGCCATAGTACTGTGTGTCCTATTTATCATTTCTCTCTCTCCCTCCCTCCATCCCTCTCTCTCTTCTACCTGCAGGGCTCCACATGTGACCTCAGAGTGAAAAATGGCAATGTGTATGAGGGCATCTTCAAGACCCTCAGCTCAAGGGTCAGTGTGGATGTTGGTGCTACATCATGAAGGGTTTAGCAGAGTTTGTCCTCTTTGTTGTGAGGCCTTGGTGGTGGATGTGTTCAACAGCTTTGTGTTTCTGATATTCTGTCTTTTTTTCTGTATGTCTGTCTATTTCTCTCTCTCTTCCACTGTGTGTGTGTGTGCACGTGCAGTGTGAGCTGGCCGTGGACGCGGTCCACAGGCGGTGTGAGGAGAATGGTTCTCCTGCTCCTCCCAGGAGAGAGATCACCGATACCATGATCTTCAGTCCAGCGGACATAGTCACCATGACCTGCCGCGATGTGGACCTCAACTACGCCACGAGAGGTGGGAGAGGGTCACCAGGGGCAACGGTCAACCGTAAAACCCCTATTAGTCTGCAGAAAATGCCGTTCTTTTGGCTTTACAACATATCTGTTGTTAGGTCTGCAAAGAACATCATTGGTTATTCGTTATGATCATACTGGCATTTGCTGTAGTGAGACTGCACAAAACACAAATTCCTTCACAAACTGTAAAATTTCCTTATTGTTTATAATGAACTGTCAGGAATTCCAGACATGTGATATTTGGGGAGTCTGAAAAAACGTTCACAGGATACAACTTATTTTGGTCTTAGTAATTCTGGTCAAGGGTCATACTCAGGGTAAAATGAGGGTTCACATCTAGGATTTGAATACATAACGTATTGTGTATTGAAATCAGTCTTCCACATATAATCCGTGTTCTACAGAGCAGTTTACACGTACCATAGCATTCTGAGCGTAGTCCAGCGCTGTCGGGCTGCACTTTGAACAGTTAATGTACGAGCGTGAGGGAGGGAGCAGGGAGGGGTGCTAACGTCTGACCAGCCTGCATGGACGTGTCGGGCTGCACTTTGAACAGTTAATGTAACGTCTGACCAGCCTGCATGGACGTGAGGGAGGGAGCAGGGAGGGGTGCTAACGTCTGACCAGCCTGCATGGACGTGTGAGGGAGGGAGCAGGGAGGGGTGCTAACGTCTGACCAGCCTGCATGGACGTGTGAGGGAGGGAGGGAGGGAGGGAGGGGTGCTAACGTCTAACCAGCCTGCGTGGACGTGTGAGTGAGGAGTCTACTTTCTCCTTTACCTTTCTGGCAGACCCCCTCACAGACGTTGCTATGGGCGCCGGCCGGCTGAACGGGGAGCATAAGGAGAAGGTTCTGCAGAGGTGGGACGGCGGCGACAGCAACGAGAGTTTGGAGTTGGAGGCGGACCGGGTGAGCGCAGCAACATACAGCGCGTCAGCGCATCGGTGGTCCTGGCACTCGCCAGTGCTGAGGTCCCAGATCCTCACGGGATTCCTCTGGTTGCCTTTGCTCGTTTTAGTTCTTTTGTGTATATTATGAGTACGAAGCAACTGCTCTCTGGGTAGTGTTTATGAAGCCACGGTAACAAAAATGGTAGTACTCACGGTTAGTAATAAAACGTTAATGCAGTCGTTTCTACCGGTGCGTCTTTGCAAACACCAGTGCTGTGACGTGTGACTTAAACATAGCTGATCTGGTCTTGCAGTCAAATGGTTGGGATGCCAACGAGATGTTTCGATTCAACGAGGAAAACTACGGCGTTAAATCCACCTACGACTCCAGCCTGACCCTGTACACGTAAGTAGAGCAGCTGCTCTCTCCTTCTGTGACACCTCTCCAGGGGGCGGGACCATGAGAAGCCATGCCCTGGCTTTGCCTTCCAGCTGAGTGGACACACCAGGCATGAAGTGCTTGCTGTTGGCATCTAACCTGCCTCTCTCTCCTTCCCTCTCTCTCCTTCCCTCTCCCTTCCTCCCTCCTTCTCTCTCTCCCTCTCCCTCTCTCTCCCCCAGAGTTCCTCTGGAGCGCAGTAGCTCGGAGGGCTATAAGCAGCGTGAGGCGAGGGCCTCTCGTCTGGCCAGTGAGATCGAGGCCAGCGTTCAGTATCGCCAGCGGGTGGCACTGGAGAACGACGAGGGGCGGAGTGAGGAGGAGAAGTACAGTGCGGTGGTGCGGGACGCGGGGGAGAAGGAGCGGGGTCGGGACAGTCCCAGCAGCAGCAGCAGCAGGTACGCGGGACAGTCCTGCTGCTCAGGAGCTGACGCTGAATGAGCTGGAGAAGTGTGCCGTTCTAAGATGTCTCAGTTGTTCTCGTTTGTTTCTCACTCCCCCTCCCCCATTTCTCCCCATCTGCTCTAGAGAGGGCCGCTACATCCCCTTACCTCAGAGGGTGAGGGATATGGGCGTGGCTGGTGGAAGTGGGCGGGGTGACCGGGACAGGGTGGAACGAGACCGAAGTGGACGCGTGGGCGGAGCCTACAACCCCAACCGATCCACGCCCCCGAGCTCGTTGCCACGGCCACCCTTGTCTACGGCGGGATCCCTGCCCTCTCTGTCAGCAGAGCGGGCTGGTCCACTGGGCAGCAGGGCGGGGTTTAACACGCCACGCTCCAATGAGGGCGCCACGCTGGACTCGCACGGCAGCTCCACCACGCCCAGCACACACACATCCCCCCACACACACACCCCACGGGGCCTCCCACACACACGCCCCCGCACACACACGCCACTGTGCCTCATTCACACTCCCTCCCGCACGCTCTCTCCGACGCAACCAGGACTGTTAACGGGGGTGAGTCCACTGTGTGTGTGTGTGAGAGAGATTTCCCCAAGAGACCCAGTGCCGTGTTCCCCATACGTTGTAGTTTGTCCTGCTCTACGCCACCTGGCCGAGCTCCTACACCAGTGTCCCTATCAGGCACAGTACGCTCTTCTGTGTCTCTGCCTTGCAGTCACTTCCAGAACATCTCCCAAAGCTGGGCGCCCCCTGCAGGCCACCAGACAGAGTCGCGGCTCTGCTGGGCACAACGTCACGCCAGGTAGCGCACACACTCCTCACACATATACACACTCCTCTCACACACACTCCTCATACACACACACTCCTCACCGTTCCCCTTCTCTCTTCCAGTCTCCCGTTCTCCCAAATCAGATGGCCCCTCCCATGACTCCTGCTCCCCTGCTGCTGCCCACGGTGATACCATTCCTGTTTCCATGGCGAAGCAGAAGCCTGCTGGCCCTGCCCCACTCTTCCCTGTAGATGGTGAGTATGGAGGTGGCGTGTCCTCTCTGTGGGCGTGTCCTCTGTGTGTGTACCCTTCACCTCTGACCTTTGTGTTCCGCCCTGTCTTCTAGTCAATGAGATTCTGAGCTCAACAGGCAAGGACAAACCCATCGAGAGTGTTTCCAACACGGAGGAGACCAAGAGCAAAGGTGTGTGTGTGTGTGTGTGTGTGTGGGTGTGTGTGGGGGGGGGTTGAGTGTGTGTGTAGGGCCACACTGCTGTGTTCTGAGTCTCTCTTGCTCTCCTCAGTCCCCTCAGCACAGCAGAGGTCACAGATTGAGGAGCTGCGCAAATTTGGCAAGGAGTTCCGGGTGAGACGTGCAGCACACAGCAGCCTGTAGCGCCCTCTAGTGACGCCCTCATACCGCAGACACCCTGAGCTGCCATAACCATCCAGCACACAGCAGCCTGTAGCGCCCCTAGTGACGCCTTCCGTACCGCAGACACCAAACGTACTGTCTAAAGAGGACACTTTCTGTTTCACTCTTCTTGAGTAGTACTCAAAGTAAGAGACCCTGAGATGACACCATGCGGTAGTGTTGTGGTAACAGGTGGTAACATCTCCCCTTACACACCTCACACTAACGCATGTGTAACTGGACAGACATGAACTGGGTCAGACACACCAGACAAAACAACATTTAAATGCCACTGACACTCATTTCTCACTCTCCTCTTTCCTTCTCTCTCTCCCTCTCTCCTCTTTCCCTCTCCTTCTCTCCCTCTCTCCTCTCTTCCTCTCTCTATATTACTGCTGTCCAGTTGCAGTCCAGCTCCAGTGCATCCTGTTCAGCTCCGCCCCCTGCAACAGACCCTCCCAGTGCCACCACACCTGGCACAGCAAGCCCCGCCCCTGATCCCAAACATAACCCCTCCCCCAACCAGACACCCAGCCCACAGCCGGAGCCTCCCGCCCCTACGTCGCCTGTGAAGGAGGGATCCGCCCCAACCTGCCTGCCAATCGCAGACGGGCAGCCGGCAGCGACGCCCCAGCCTGCCAGGACCCCGGCAACAGAGGAATCCAGAGCGGAGGCCACGGTGGAGGGCGTGGCCGAGTGAGTGCGCCACTTCTCATTGGTGGCAGCCGCTTAATTAGATCTGGAGGTGTTTTCGTGTCTTTTGGGTTAGAAAGCTCGTTTGTGAGGGAGATTTTAGGGTTATCGAGTCTCTACGCTAAAGACTTTCTGAGATGTTTTAACGTATTTATTTTTCTTCATATTGAAGTCAAGTGAAGAAGTCCACACTGAACCCCAACGCGAAGGAGTTCAACCCCAACAAAGCACCAGTGACACTGGTAGGAAACGCAGCAGTGACACTAGGAACAGAACACTGGTAGATCAGTGGATGAGGAAGCCATATTACCTCTCTCAATCTCTCCCTCCCTCTCTCTCCTTCTCTCTCTCTCTCCTTCTCTCTCCCTCCCTCCCCCCCAGGTGAAACCCTCCACAGTTCCCACGCCGCCCCGACCGACTCCTGCCAGTCCGTCTGTGGTTCTACAGCCTCCTCCGGGTCCCAGCACCATCTACAGCCCCCCCCCCTACCTCAGCTACATCCACTCTGTGCAGGTACGGCCCGTCCCCCTCCCCACACACACCTCCCCCCCTACCTGAGCTACATCCACTCTGTGCCCCTCCCCCTCCCCACACACACCTCCCCCCCTACCTGAGCTACATCTACTCTGTGCCCCTCCCCCTTCCCCACACGCACCTCCCACCTGACACACTGTCTTAGTGTTGATTTGTGTGTGTGTCTCCCTCAGCCTCCGATGTATCAGTACCCCATGCCTACAGTGAACCAGGGAAAATACACCAGACCCCCTAAAGGTACAGCCCTGCCTCTCCAACACTCTCTCCTCTCCAGCACGCGCGCACACACACACTCTCCTCTCCAGGACGCGCGCACACACTCACACACACACTCCAGCGCTTTCAGCTGTCTGCACCTGCATTTGAACAAGTGGAGCTATTGTGGACTCTTGTCCTGGGTGTCTAATGTGTGTGTGCGTGCGTGCGTGTGTGTGTGTGCAGGCTCGGTGGTGCCCCACAGGCCGGACCACAGCTCGTCAGCGCCCCCTATGTTACAGGCGGCTGCTCCGTCCCTGGTGGCCTCTCCCTACACACAGTCCTACCTGCAGTACAGCCCTCAACAGTACAGCCAGCAGCAGGTGCTACAGGCCATGACCACCTACGCACAGGTAACACACACACACACACACTCCAGCCTGTGTGTACATGTAGCTCTGTGTGAAACAAAGTACTAAAACACCTATGGCCACTGTGTACTTACTCCATTTAATATATATATATATTTTTTAAAACCCTCTCTCCTGCTCTCCTCCCTCTCTCCTCTCCCCTCTCCCTCTCTCCTCTTCCTCTCTCCTCCACTCTGCCCAGCCCATGTACCCTGTTCTGTCTGCTGGAGCGCGTATGCTGAGTCAGGGTGGCCCCGCCGGCCCACAGTTTACTGGACAGCCAGACGGGCCACAGGGCCCACAGCAAGGGTTATATGGTGAGAACACACACACACAGGACCCACAGCAAGGGTTATATGGTGAGAGCACACACACACACACACACACACATGCTGTAGTGCAGTTCCTAACACAATGACACCATGTGACCCAGAGGCTGAGTTCTTGCCCTCCTGGATCCCTCTGTCTCTCTTGTCCTCACACAAACCAAACCTGTTGTGCCAGTAGTGGATTCTGGGTGACCCTTTGCAGGTAACTGTGTGTCCAGAACATGCGTCCTGCACGCCTCCAGCCCTTCATTACACAGGCGCTATGTGAGGGCCTGACCAGCAGGTGGCGTCAGTAACCTTGTCACCTCATCGTAGCTCTTTCAGCGCTACAGTGCACAGGTGTTGGGCTGCCCCAGGGCAGGACGGGCAGGACTGGCAGTGCCGTGTGCGAGGGGTTCAGTGTCCCGCACCTTCCTGCAGACACAGGAGCTCATGTTGTGCTGGAGCTGTTACAACACACGATGGCTGGTGTCCTGCAGAAAAGCAGCTGCCAAACTCTCCCTCCTCCTCTCTCTCACCCTCCATCCCCCTGTCCCTCTCTCTCTCCATCCTTCTCTCTCTCTCTTTCTCTCAAATTCCAATTTCTTTATTGGCATGAATTGTCATTGACAAACCAAACTGTTGCCAAAACAATGAATAGAATTGCTTCATATACGTTTAAAAAAAGTTGAAACTAAGGACAACATAAAAATGCACTTAGTGTAGATCAGTGATGACACACGAGTAACCTACATAATTATTTAAGGATTATATTTCATATATTTTTCATATATTTGTGCTTCTAAACACATGCACATCATATATTCCGTTCTTATGTTCTCTAAGATGGAATGTATGTTTTTAATGAATTTAAGAAGTAGTCTGTGAGGTGTTTGTGTGTGTGTGTGTGTACTGAGTGTAAGGAGTCTGGTGTGAGGTGTGTGTGTGTTATACTGAGTGTCTCTCTCTCTCTCTCTCTCTCTCAGGTCCTCAGTCATTCTCTCATCATTCAGGGTCTGTTCATCCTCCTCAGCCTTCCAGCACACCCACAGGCAGCCAGCCGCCCCCTCAACACACCACCCCCAGCCCTGGACAGGTACACACACACACACAAGAACACATTCAGAAAATCTCTTGTTTCATTTTGGTTATAATAATTTACATGAACTAATTTCTCTCCACCCCTCTCATTCTCTCTCTCTCCCTCTTTCTCCCTCTCTCTTCTCTCCCTCTCCCAGACTCCTCAGTCAGGTCCTCAGCCCCAGTCTCTCTACCACTCAGGGCCCCTGTCAGCCCCGACCCCGCCCACTTTGGCCCCGGGCCACTCCTCCCCCCAGGCGTCCTACGCTCTGCAGGGCTACGGGATGCACCCCCCCCAGGCCATCCCGCACAGCTACGCAGGCCTCAGCCAGATTGCACAGGTACTCTGGGCCACGACTGCTCAGGCTCCCACGGCTGGGCTTACAAATACTCAGGGGTGAAGAAACTACATGTAGTGTGTGTGTGTGTGTGTGTGTGTGTGTGTGTGTGTGTGTGCTGGCGTGTGCTGGCAAACGCCAGGCTCATGTTCCAGGGCCCATGTCAGCTCCTCATCACTCGGGCAACCACGGCCCACAGGTAGTCATGTTACATGCCCCGCCCCCTGGAGGCCCTGGCTCCGCCCCCCAGCACCCTCAACATGGCCCTCAGCAGGGCCCCCCCCAACACTTTGCATATATTGGACATCCCACAGGTAGGAACACACACACAGTGCTACCTGTGAGCTCTGTTTCCTTTACAACCTTTACCTTTTATTTTGTTTTCTACCTGTTTTATCCTTTTGCACATTCTTATCCAATCATTCATGCAGTCTGCAGACATAATTGTCTCTGTGTGTGTGTGTGTGTGTGTGTGTGTGTGTGTGTGTGTGTCTGTGTCTCTAGCTGTACAGGTTCCTCCTCATCCTCCATTCCACCCTGCTGGAAACTGACATCTTCGTCCCTTATGAACTGAGAAGCCTGACACCTGCACGTCCCTTGTGCAACATGGTCAAGGGAGACCGTGCACACACACACACACACACACACACACACGCGGGGGAGGGAGGGTGTGCAGACCACAGTGCTGTTCCCGCCTCCCTTGACCCTCTTAGTTCACTACTGCGCCCCCTGCAGTCAGGATGTAGAGACGTGGCAGAGAGGCCAAACCCTGCAGCCCTCTCTGCCATCGTCTGGACTCGGATCCACAGGAGGTTTTAACGGACAACCACATGAGAAACTTTGCAGACGTTGTTTCTCTTGAACAAGCAGTTCTGGACTTGAAAAATCAGGTTTACAAGTATGGAGAGCAAAATAACAAAGGCAAAGTGAAGTGGTGTGACATGCAGACGAGGACACAAGGAAACGAGGACGCCGTAACGTCCCCAGCGTCCGTCCCACCCCAGCGTCCGTCCCTACCCCAGCGTCCCTACCCAGCTCGCACCTGCATTCCCAGGTCAGCTCTCACCTGGGAGAGTAACAAATGGAAAACAAACAAAAAAAAAAAAAACAAAAAAAAAATAAAGACCAAAAAAATTTAAGTTTTAAACTTCATTTTGTTTGTGCATTTTTGTTTGCCACTTACCGTAAGCTACATTTTCTGTCCCCTGGTCTTTGGGGTGGTCTTTGGGACCCAGAGGTGGTTCTGATTGGGTGGGTTTGACCCTTTTGCTCCTCTGATCTCGCATGACCTTTTAAGCTTAGGCACTGCTCTCTGCTGCCAAACCCCAACATTTATTCCTGTAGTGCTGTGCAGTATTACACCAGATAAACCACAACTGGCTCACAGTAACTGCATTACTTCTACTTTATTTATTATGTGAAATGAAAAGTTTATAAAATACAGGGCCCACATTTAATCAGTACAGCTTCCATTACTGAGACCTCAGTCTTTTTTATTTCATTAATTATGATTGTATGGCCATCTTTATTTTTGATTTATTTTCCTTATTTTTTATCTTTATTTCTTTTAGCGTGGAGGGCACCAGGGTTGCACACGTATCTGGCCATATGTTCCCCCATTCTGCAGCAGCTCTTAGGTGGAGGAGCTGTGTTGCCACAACCTTTAAAACGCCCCACGGGGGATCTGTTAGGCAGCATACTTTGAGCTGGGGATGTTTTTCACTTTGTTGTGCTTTAGAAACGTGTACTTTGGTAGAGAGCTTTGCTTTATCATCAAATCTTCTGCCAGGCTTCTGAGAACTGAGTCATCAGCTAGTGTTCTGCTACATGCACAGGCAGGGAACCATCTACACTCGTGTTTGCCCTCGTGCAGCCCAGTAGACCCCCCTACATCACGGCTGGGACTTCAGGACTGTATTATTCAGGATTATTTATTGGTGAACACCTTCCCAATCGGGTTCATAATCACCTCTGGCAGTCATTTTCCACACGGCGCGGGGATACAGACATGCATATAGACTACACAACCCACAGGTCCAGGGTTAAGATGTTCTAGGGTTCAAAGGTCATTTAATAACCATATTTATGCAGTTAACCTAATTGGAAAACTCGGATGTTTTTGTGAGCACAGGTTTTCTAACGTTTGTCAGCTGTCACAGGTAGATTAACGTCACAGGTAATTGAGCCGTGGTCGTGGGGGAGGCAGTCCTGTCATGGGTTTGAATCCCAGCCATGACTGAAGAGCTGTTGAGCAACTTAACCCCAACTGCTCTCTGGGTGCTGGGCTAAGGCCCACTGCCCTGGGCACGTGTGTACCACAGCCCCCTAGTGATCACTAGTGGGTGTGTGTATTCTCACTGCACATGTAGAGGGCAAAATCCAATTGGGGTGAAAATCACAATTAGCAAATTGGTAACTTAACTGAACTCAGTTTTGGGGGGCTGTATTTTCAATATATGTTTTTAAAAGTCTTTATTTTCTAAGTAGTCCATGTGTCAACTTAAGAGGTGATTGAAAATGATCATTGACAGAAATGACTGCACAGGTATGTATTGATTTGTTCTTTTAAATGTTACCACTGCATTTAGAAAGAGTTCGACCTCTCAGCCTGTGTTGTGGCTATAATTTTGAATGGACATAATTGCTATTTTTACCCAATCATTCGACACTTCTGCGGTGTTCGCTGCAGACACTCAAGCTCAACACGCTGGACGGTGAACACCGCTAAACTGTCATGTCTCATCACGGATGTCCAGTGAAGTTTTAAGTCTGGGCCATCGGAGGACGTTCAGAGGCTGGTCCTGAAAAACTCCTGTTGTGGCTGTGTACATTCTGCAGCCACTGTACAGTGGGGCAGTATGTGCTGTCTGAAGAGTCTGAGAATTACAACCAGGGATCTGACAACATAAGAATTATTTATCATAAGTGAATTTAATTATTTACAGGAAATGTTCACATCAATGAGGTCATTTATATTTTAAGGTCTGTAAATCTCACTTTAAATTACAGTATGTCAATCCAAACACACGACTATAAGTAACTGATTTCCCCAGATTGGCTTCATTAGCATGTGAAGATTAGAGACTGTTTAGACAGATTTACCAATTCAGTGCCCTGCTGTGTATTATTCTACATGTCCAGTTTCCCCCTCTAACCCATGGAGACTCTCCCTGCTGGTTTGGTCTAGTACAGGATGCACCATCGGTGTCGCGATGACTCAAGTGTGGCCATGGCGATAAGGGCTGCACGTTCTCCACCGTTTCAATGCGACAGCTCGTACAGTTTCTCCGCACTCTTCTCCAGCCGGTCCCTGTACTCCAGGTTGCTATAGTTACATTCCGGAACTCCTTCAGTTCCGTACAGCAGGCCCCAGCAGCAACAGGCGATCACCGCGGTGCTGTCGGAGTCTCCTACAGACGGAGAGACAACCACCGTCACCACACACCCTCAGGAACACCACACTCTCACACACAGTAGGTACAGCTGTCTTGCATGAGCATTTTCAGAGTGTAGTGACAGATGGCACTGAAACCCATCACCCTGACTCTAGTTTGGCCAGGTCTGTTCAGGCCCCAGGACCACTGGTAGTCTGATATAACCCAGTGGATATTTTGGTGTTGGTCTGTTTTCAACACGGCAGTGACCCTGAGGCATGGTGCTGAGTGCGGAGCTGGTGTATCAAGCTGATTGCAATGCTGGGTTGAGTTGGTCCACTGCCAAAAGTGTTCAAGTAAACTTACCCCTTATACTCTAGAGGACAGATAACACATTGCATGGAAACGTTGTTAGCTAAAGAACTAAAAGGTCTTTCTAATGACCTGGCTGATGACTGATGTGAGATTAGCCATTATACACCTTTGTGCACCTAGAAACCAGTACCTACTTCGACTGGTTATGTGGTTACTGACCTCCATGAAATCCTGCTCTACTCATAAGCTCCTCCCAGTTTGAGCCCGCCCCCAGAAGGGCATCCAGAGCTATCATTGGTGCATCATGACCACTGCGTCCCGCCCATCCAGAGAGACTGAAGCTTTTATAAACCTCGTCACGTTCAGCCGGCCCATATTGGTCAGGCCAGAGCACAACCCCCGTCCCTGATGACAAGCCTCTCAGGTTCAAATACCTGCAAGAAGTAAATAATAACAAAAAAATTTACAAAGACACATTTACAAAGAAGAAATACTTGTTTATAATTATACTTCATAAAAAATACTTTTTATTTTTTTAAATAATTTTTATAATTATACTCATTCTATGAGTTGTGGTCTTCCATTAGGTCCTGTAGATCTGCACCTCACCATTCCCATTTGTCAGTGAAGTATCCCCAGTCTCTCTCTGTCTCACTGACAGCGTATCCCGCAGACTTCACAAACTCCTTCGCTATTGGACAGGCTTCTTTCACTAAGCCCAGCCCCCAGGTTGTGATTGGACGTCGCTGGGTGGCATAGGCTGCAAACAGCGCTGAAGCCACAGCTCCGAGGAATCCAGTTGGATGAGGGTGAGTCATTCTCCCAGTCTCCACAGCAACCGCAACCAATGAGGACAGCTGCTCCGGCCCAGGATACCTGGCCGCAAAGAAGAAAAAAAAAACAGATCGATTGATTTCACGAAGGAGCTTCATGCCAACCCGACACTACAGCACAATCTTCTCCTCACCTCAAACCAATGCACATGGACCTCATGGCGGCACCACAACCTGTGCCTTCAGGGTTATACGCTATACGGTACCCCCCTTCGGTACCTGGCTTTAACTGAGACACACCTAGAGGGATTGAGATTGACTTAACGACAGAAGCAGAAAATATAACTGCTAATTTCTTCTTCAAGATGTGTAGAACACGCACACACACAAGATTTCACCTAGAATGCTGGAGGGTCCCGGTTTCCTCCCCTCCATGTCCTTCATCCCTTCCACATAACGGGAAGCCACTTCCTGCAGGAGCTCCTCCCCTTCCTTTCCTGGGAGACAGCAGTGAGGAGTTATTGGTACTGATCTGACACATGGTGAGCTCAGGGATCGTCTCTACGTGGTTCGGTGGACAGACCTGTTGCTAAGGCTTCAGCCGTGGCCAGGTGAAGGACCGTGTCGTCACTGACCGGCCAGTCGGGCAGTTTAACGTTGATGTTCTTCACACCTCCCAGCTCCTGGAGCTCCTAAAACATCACGATCAGCCACACCAAACAGGTCTGTTACAAGAAACACCTCGCACCTTTACACAGTGTAGTGGGTAACAATGCATAAATGGATTTATTTCCACCCTCTGAGGATCAACATGTTGCTCGGGACGTAATATCACGGTCATAAAACAAAACTACTCCGCACACGACAGAGAGCTAAAGAAATGACAGGAAAGCACATCTCCACGGCCTGAGTTAACGGGCTTTACACTAGTTACTCATTCATGCACTTCAAATCATTCATTTAAATGGTCACCCGGGCTCAGTGCTTCTACTGACCGGGTGTTTTAATGATTCATTTACTGAATCGGTGTGTTGGCAAATTCCTTCCAGTTCTGCAGCATTTATTCTCTGGTGGCAAAATCCCATGACATCCGTCCTGTACTGTTCTAGACTCCGTTTGTAGTGGTTTGAATCAAATGGCCTGAATTTCCTACATTAAAACAATTCTATAACAGCTACAGTTACAGTGCATCTAGGCTATGGTAACAGGTTTATAATATTTACTACAGTACAGTTATAGTATTTACTATAGTATAGTACAGTTTTATAGTATTGACTATGGTAGTTATAGGTCAGTTTTATAATACTGACTATAGTACAATTAAAGCAGTTTATTTTATAGTATTTACTATAGTACAGCTGTACAGTTATAGTACAGTTTTATAGTATTTACTATAGTAGTTATAGTACAGATTTAGTTGCCATCTTATGTAATAGTTAAGTTTTTGATGATGCACTTCAAGCACTTTTGGTGCTTTGCCTTTATTTTTTCAATATTGCTGGTTGGTTGCCCTTGGTTACACAGTTTCTCTTGGATTCTGTATCCTGTTATGCCTGTTATATCTGATTCGTGCACCTGGGTATAATGAATGTGTACATGTGAGTGCGCTGTGTACATGTGCACACTTGTATCACTGATACAATTTTGCATGATCTGTCCATCTCTCCTTGGCCTGATTTATCCTATGACGTGATATGTATGAGAATCCCCCCTGCTATGAGTCAGAGTGGCGACCAGCCAGACGTTATTCATCTCCATACACCATCTGCTGCACACCCTATCAGCGACAAGGCGCTAGATGCCTTTTTAAAATCTGGACACAGATGTGGCATCGGCCAGGACTGTGCACAATTTTCAAATCCGAGAATTATTTAAGAATGCAGCGAAGCTTACAAAATGAGTTATTTGATGTCCTTACCTGCGTTTTTATTTACTTATTTACTTCATGTGAAAGTGAGCATAACCGTGTCAGATACTTTTAATGCTTGTAGGCCTAGAAAGATTATTTTGCTTTTAAAACCTAAGAATTAAATTGGAGTTTGCAAAACCAAACTAGTCTCTTGAATCCAAAGTCCAGGGAGTTTTCTCCCCAGGCACTGACTTTATGGAAGGAAAACGCCTTTTATAGATTCTGGGTCATTCCAGATAAACTTCATCTGAGTCCAAACACTACGTCATAATTGGATTCGGATTAACTTCGCCGGGGATTCACACCGTTGCTATCGATTCGGAACATACTTCTCCTAATTTCAATATTTGCTTGCAGCGTTGACAGGGATGTGCTGTCCAACGCCGACTCTGATAGCCTTATTACTGCTGTGACAACCCAATCAGATTTTCTTCAGACTTCGGTACTGGTGCGAGAACGTCTGTAATATTCTTTACCTGGTGGATGGTCGGACCGGACTCGTTGTATTCCCACAGCTGGTTCCTGTAGCCAAGAGCGTCCCCGACCCCGCTCAGTAGCATCCCGGCCCGGTAGTGACCCACTGCAGCAGGACTGGACCAAGAACGGACATGCGTTAATGACCGGGGTGGCTATACTGCTGGCCAGGTCTACGCCAGTGCACGAGAACCTGTCAAATTACGGTATTAAAATAAGGTAGGCCTATGGTTGGTAAGGTTTTAACAAATACAGGACTAGACTAAATCCCAGAGAGCTCTATGCAACTTCCCCTCCAGTACAACTACACTTATTTAATATCACTAGTTCCAATAAGATGTCGTTCTCACGTTGACTGGAACAATCTCGGCGTCGTCTGAGGCCTTTTTAATTTAAACAGGCTACAGGAACATCACGAGGCTTTTTTCTTTCTTTCTATTATCGCAATGGCGAATAAGTGCAAACAACGTTAATGTATCGGGCTGTGGAGTCAGCGTCGACATGTAGCGGGGAGTCTGACGTCGCGTTACTCACCGGTCCATCCTGAGATTTCTCACCGAGTTTAATGACTTTCTAGTCGTGAAAAGGACTCGTGCAACTGCCGCGGACCCAAACTTTCTAGCACCAGTTTCCGCTACTTTACTGTTTTCGATGTTCCTTTAAAATAAGTTCACATGTAATTATAAGCCAAATGTCCGATATGAAATGCTGGTACTACAAGCACAGCCTTTAATTTGCTATGATTTCGAAGGCTCGTTTCGCCGCGTGTCCGCTGTCCGAATATACGGCGGTTCCGTTTTTGGCTTCGCACAACTGCTGGGACACCACGCGCGCGCCAGCAGCGAGGACACTTACGCGACAGCGAACGACAGGGCTGTCTGTCGAAAAATACAATTGTGGAATTTAAGGAAGTTACGTTTGACGTGTTTTTTGTCAGGCAAAAAATTAAAAATTAAACAAAAAAATTTTAAACCACAGGCAATGGTTCATTGTTTTTCATAATACATAACGGTGCTCCACAGGGCCTATATAACCACCCCAAGCTCACCATCTTCGTGTTTGAGGCTGAACCCAGCCCTGCCCATCCGGAGGTCCAGGCTGAGTGTGCATGCATCCTGTTTAGATGTGAGCCAGAACTCAACCACTCAGAAGCTGCTTTCTGCTGATGGACTGGAGTTGGACCTCAGACATCAAGTGTGCGATTCGTGCCGTGAGGGACCACGGTGAGCCTGTGTCCAACTGTGCTTCACCCAACCTGAAGTGTGTGATGGCTGCTTATCTTCCCTGCTGAACATCTCAGGGTCGTTCCTTCTTCCGCAGCTGTGCATTCCTCGCTGGTCAGATGCTTCCCACACTGGTTCCTGCATTGAATGGCACGCTGACCTCACTTCCAACACACCTGTCGGTCACTCGGGGTCATGTAGCATGAAAAGATCCCACCTCACTACCACAGACACACACACACACACACACACACACACCCTCACATTTTTATTTAAACAGCACTCTTTATTGTGGATGCATAGTCTTTTCAAGGTCACACACAGAAACAAGCAGAGATGGTCCTACCAAACAGGTGTAGTGGGGAGAACTAAACTAAAATGAACACAATTCTATTACATTTATTATGATAAAGTTGTTCTTAAATAGGTCCGTTCTCAGTATTCAAGGACACTTTACAATCAACACGCTGCACGGTATCCTGTCAACACTAGTGTCTTCTCAGAAACTGGCGCCCCCTGGTGGACTACAACAGGCACAGGGAGGGGAGACATGACAACACCCAGTACACAGCACTACCCATCACTGGGCCTGCAGACATTCACATACACCCAGACAATTTTTGAAGCAGCCAATTTTGACCTGTGGACTGTGGATGTTCTAACTAAACACATACATAAAACCCTAGCATTGCATAACTCATTGTAAACATTAACCTGATTTAAAATGACAGGCCCTGCTGAGACGTATGGAGTCCTGAGCCATCACACACTGTGTTATTACAGTGGCTTCGTTCAGAGGGCAGCGACAATAAAGCACACACATTTTTCTCCTGTATCTACTCAAACATTGATTTGGTCAGTGAGGAACCTGTGATAAGGCTCCTCAGGTCAGACACTGCAGTGCTATTGCTAGGTTCCCCTCCCCTACATCTGCGAATCATCGTTCACATCAGCGAATGTTCTCAAAAGCTCAGGAAGAGGCTCTCTGGTTCACAGCTGGATCAGAGGCTTCGCATCGCTATAACAGAACTGCCCAAACATCAGGCCTTCTCAGAAGAACAAGGAGTTGGGGCTCTGCGGAGGTTTAAGGAGTTGGGGCCCTGCGGAGGTTTTAAGGAGTTGGGGCCCTGCGGAGGTTTAAGGAGTTGGTGACCAGGGGAGGTTAAAGGAGTTGGGGCCCTGCGGAGGTTTATGGAGTTGGGGCCCTGCGGAGGTTTAAGGAGTTGGGGCCCTGCGGAGGTTTAAGGAGTTGGGGCCCTGCGGAGGTTTTAAGGAGTTGGGGACTAGGGGAGGTTAAAGGAGTTGGGGCCATGCGGAGGTTTAAGGAGTTGGGGCCCTGCGGAGGTTAAAGGAGTTGGGGCCCTGCGGAGGTTTAAGGAGTTGGGGCCCTGCGGAGGTTTAAGGAGTTGGGGACCAGGGGAGGTTTAAGGAGTTGGGGCCCCGCGGAGGTTTAAGGAGTTGGGGCCCCGCGGAGGTTTAAGGAGTTGGGGCCCCGCGGAGGTTTAAGGAGTTGGGGTCCTGCGGAGGTTTAAGGAGTTGGGGTCCTGCGGAGATTTAAGGAGTTGGGGCCCTGCGGAGGTTTAAGGAGTTGGGGTCCTGCGGAGGTTTAAGGAGTTGGGGCCCTGCGGAGGTTAAAGGAGTTGGGTTCCTGCGGAGGTTTAATGGGGTTGGGGCCCTGCGGAGGTTAAAGGAGTTGGGGCCCTGCGGAGGTTAAAGGAGTTGGGGCGCTGCGGAGGTTAAAGGAGTTGGGGCGCTGCGGAGGTTAAAGGAGTTGGGGCCCTGGGGATGTAACACCTCCTCTGTTTCAGTGCGACAGCTCGTACAGTTTCTCCGCACTCTTCTCCAGCCGGTGCCTGTACTCCAGGTTGCTATAGTTACATTCCGGAACTCCTTCAGTTCCGTACAGCAGGCCCCAGCAGCAACAGGCGATCACCGCGGTGCTGTCGGAGTCTCCTACAGACGGAGAGACAACCACCGTCACCCCAGACACCCTCAGGAACACCACCCTCTCACACCGCCACTCAGAACACACGAGTAAGACATACTAACCTCCATGGAATCCTGCTCTATTCATTAGTTCCTCCCAGCTTGAGCCCGCCCCCAGAAGGGCATCCAGAGCTATCATTGGTGCGTCATGACCACTACTTCCACCCCATCCCGACCAGCTGAAGCTCTTATAGGCTGCATCACGTTGAGCAGGCCCGTATTGGTCAGGCCACACCACAGGCCCCTCCCCTGATGACAGGCCTCTTAGGTCGAGATACCTGAAGAATGAAAACACAGAAGTGAAAAAAGCCTTTTTTATAAAACAAATTTTATATTACATTTTTTTATTTGAAAATCTGAATTGTCTCATGCAGACCTCTCACCATAATTCTAAACAAGAAATATTTGTTTATAATTATACTTGGAGTTGTGGTCTTCCATTAGGTCCTGTAGATCAGCACCTCACCATTCCCATTTGTCAGTGAAGTATCCCCAGTCTCTCTCTGTCTCACTGACAGCGTATCCCGCAGACTTCACAAACTCCTTCGCTATTGGACAGGCTTCTTTCACTAAGCCCAGCCCCCAGGTTGTGATTGGACGTTGCTGGATGGCATAGGCTGCAAACAGCGCTGAAGCCACAGCTCCGAGGAATCCAGTTGGATGAGGGTGAGTCATTCTCCCAGTCTCCACAGCAACCGCAACCAATGAGGACAGCTGCTCTGGCTCAGGATACCTGGCACAAGCACAAGGGGTCAAGCACAGAAGACTATTTATTTCATGCTGTAACGTTCACACGTGGCATCACCTTGTGTTTTTATGGTAACGTTCACACGTGGCATCACCTCGTGTTTTTATGGTAACGTTCACACGTGGCCTCACCTCGTGTTTTTATGGTAACGTTCACATGTGGCCTCACCATGTTTTTATAGTAATGTTCACACATGGCCTCACCATGTTTTTTTGATAATTTTATGTTGAAGGAGCAGTACAGTATAGGTGTATAGTGCAACAGCACAGATACAGGATAATTACAGTTCCTTCTATGGTTTTTCATTTTCTCTCAAAATAAACTACAACTAATAAGTTATAGTAACGTTCACACGTGGCCTCACCATGTTGTTATGGTAACGTTCACACGTGGCCTCACCATGTTGTTATGGTAACGTTCGCTCGTGGCCTCACCATGTTTTTATGGTAACGTTCGCACGTGGCCTCACCATGTTGTTATGGTAACGTTCACACGTGGCCTCACCATGTTGTTATGGTAACGTTCACACGTGGCCTCACCATGTTATGGTAACGTTCACACGTGGCCTCACCATGTTGTTATAGTAACGTTCACAAGTGGAGTCACCATTTTGTTATAGTAACGTTCACACGTGGCCTCACCATGTTGTTATAGTAACGTTCACACATGGCCTCACCATGTTGTTATGGTAACGTTCACACGTGGCCTCACCATGTTGTTATGGTAACGTTCACACGTGGCCTCAACATGTTGTTATGGTAACGTTCACACGTGGCCTCAACATGTTGTTATGGTAACGTTCACACGTGGCCTCACCTCAGGCCGATACACATGGCCCTCATGGCAGCTCCACAGCCTCCGCTCTTCTTGTCATACGGGACCCTGTAGCCCCCAGTCATGCCCGGCCGTAACTGAGCCACAGCTACACACACACACACACACACACACACACCAAATTTAGTATAGAAACAGTAACAAGCTCATCTGCAACAGTATTATAAAACACCACTGAAATAATCCGTGTGAATTATACAATTGATGGTAGTCATTCCCGGTTTCCTCCCCTCCATGTCCTTCATCCCTTCCACATAACGGGAAGCCACTTCCTGCAGGAGCTCCTCCCCTTCCTTTCCTGGGAGACAGCAGTGAGGAGTTATTGGTACTGATCTGACACATGGTGAGCTCAGGGATTGTCTCTACGTGGTTCGGTGGACAGACCTGTTGCTAAGGCTTCAGCCGTGGCCAGGTGAAGGACCGTGTCGTCACTGACCGGCCAGTCGGGCAGTTTAACGTTGATGTTCTTCACACCTCCCAGCTTTTGAACATCCTACCGAAAGAAAACAAGAAGGTTGAGAGACTTAACAGGGGACATAAATCACATTTTTATATCTTAGAACTGGGACAGCTGACATGAAACCAAATATGTATTGTCATGTAGTTCACTGGAGAGTGAGGAGAGTTGGTTTTCCCAGTATGAGCTTCCTTCAGAAGACCACCCCTACCTCCCAGACCACCCAGAGCCCTCACTGGTGCATCATGACCAAACCTCCCTCCCACCTAGTAGAACGCAGTAGAATCACACGCTGCAGTAGAATCACACACTGCAGTAGAATCACACGCTGCTTTAGTATTTTTATTGCTGGTAATCCAGCCCCGTTTAATTTGTCAGAACCATGTTTGCAGACCCTACCTGGTGGATGGTTTCCCCGGAAAAGTCGAATTCCCAGCGGAAGCCGAGAGCGTCTCCAGTGCCGCTAAGCATCATGCCGGCCCGGTAGTGCTCGAGGGAGGCGGGGCTAAAGTGAGAACACAGGCGTCAGTCCCAGCCAGACTCATGCCCTCTGCTTCAGTGCTGCAGTCACCGCTTGGTCATAAACAGTGTTTACACAGAGCACGGTTCATGTCCAACCTCTGCTGAGAGGTGACTGCACTCAAACCTCCGTGTCTCTAACAGACTCTGGGCTCTGTTTCTGTTCAGATGCAGTAAATCTAAAATGCATTAGAGGGACTCCTCCGTTCATTAGAGCATTGCCTCTATAGTTATGTTCCTTACAGCCTCTTCTGCAGCACAATCAATGTTTCAAATTTAGTCCTTGCTCAGATTATTTCCAGAGCTACTCTGGATTGTGTGGATTCGTTTTGCTGGTTTCACTGCACAACAAATTTTGGTAAAAGTCTTGCTTCCTGAAAATGTTTTGGTGATTGTGACAGGTACCTATAGAGTATGCACAAATATAGTTTTAGTTTTACTGCATCACGCAGGAACTCTAAGAAATAGACATTTATATTTTTACCTATTTAGTCACGTTTATGTTCCGCATGAGCCATTAAGTTCAACAGAACTTAATATAGCAGAATGTGCAAGAACGAGCAAGGTGCACCCTGTCAGACCCAGGGCCCTCCGCCAGAGCTCCCCTGTCGGAGGCCCAGGCCCCTGGAAGTATTGAAATTATGCCAGTGGCTGCTCGTACCAGGTGGAGGGACCAGGGCCCTCCGCCAGCTTGCTGTGCCACGCCCACCCTTAAGCTTAAACTCGGTTAGCTTACACTGATAATTCGTGATCTGCTGTTCATTTAAGTTCATATACACTCACCACCCATTTATTCTTAAGGTTTATTCATTAGAGACCCAGGTTGCCAATCTAGACGTCAAATTCTCTTTTCTCCAACTTTCACTGATCAAAATGCTGAATTTCCATGAATGGAAGTGCTCACTGATCACTTTTTGGAGCACTGAACCCTGCCAATCCAGCAAGAGACATGTGAAAAGACTCCGTAACACAGCAGTGTTGGGTCACTCATCCCCATTTCACATGTCAGCGGCATCAGTGTGTTGAAGCCCACACTTATTAACAGTCCTTTGATCAGAATGTTTCTGAAGACTTGACGACTCTCGTTCGTTAATACATTCACTGATGATCAATACATCAAGCTGTTCCGGAGTGAGGATCGGGTTTCAAGGCGACAACAGAGTAAGTCGCTCCGGACGAGGGCGTCGTACAGGCCGAAACGCGCTGCCGCATGAACCTGAACATATATAAGAAACTCTACAACGATTTAAGAAACTCGTAAAGAAATAGTCGCGATTTGAGCAATACGTCAGATTAACGAGGAAATTACGTTGGGAATGAGTTTGACGTTGAATACAATTTTATAAGGACGGAAAACAGTCCGGACTGTGTTTGCTTACCACAACATGTTGAAATCCATTGCTCGTTTCAGCGCGTTGGCGGGTGTGTTTGGGGTAGAACTACAGTAGTGACGGGCAGATGACGGAGCGTCGTGAAACTTACCGGAAAAGCGTCTTTGCACCACTGAAAACATCAGCGACAACTAGTGGTGTGCAAAAATTATAAGCGACATAACAGTCTCATTTTTTAGTCTCAGTTTCATTTTTGACATCTATCATTGTACACCCAGAGATGAAGTACTATAGATATACTGATATATATATATATTTAGGTGTCAGGTGGTAAAATAGAATAATTTATAAATAATTTGGGATAATGTTAAATGTCATTGGCTATGGGAAAGATGTCATCATTGCCAAGATGGCAAAGTGAGTCATCACTTAGGGCATTTGTGGAAAGGGCTTGTGCAAATCTTTTATTTTCAGTAATCTTTACTCCAGAATATGCCCATTAGTTCCACTGTGCTGTGGTTAATCTGAAATAGGTGGACCTTATAGTACATTCATACTGAATTCAAATGTTTGTATCACATCAAGATAATTCCATCAAAGCGATAAAGGGAGTGAACTGTATGTTCTCATTCCTGAAGTATGCCCAGAACTTACACTGGGCCCTGTGCATGTGAAGCACTCCGCTTTCATCTTGCATGATAACTCGTCTGCTGTTGTGTGGCAGAACCTCCCCCTGCAGTAGGTGCAGCAGGCGTGTTCACACTCTATCTGGAAGTTCATTTGTATTTTTCCACTTTGGCTTTGTGAAAACCAAACAAGAGCCAAAACGGTCCCTTGCTTGGCAACAAGACAAACAGCATCAAAGATCAGCTGCCTCCATGGAGGAGGATGGAGGCCATGATGAGGACGTCGTGTTGAAACATTCGCCAGCTGTCAGGACTGCGGGACAGCGTGAAGGTCGAGGTACCGGAGACGTACAGCAGGCTGTCCATCCCGAGGCTTTGGAAGGCTAGAGCAGGGGCCAGGTCATTTTCTTACACAGCCCCTCAGCTATGGAATAAACTTCCATCCAGTGTTAGGGACTCAGATTCAGTCACTATGTTTAAATCTAGATTAAAAACACATTTGTTTAGTCAGGCATACTGTTAAGAGCATTCACCCACCACTCTGTGTTCCTTCTTGTCTCCCCTACTTCATAGAGACAAGGACCACTCCAGGGCACCAGGAGGCACGGCGGTTCCTGATTCCGGACCTGCTCCACCCTTGAAGCATGGTCTGGCTTGCCGGTGGATGTGCTGATGCCGGGGTTGGACTTGCCGTTGCCGCGGGAGGACGTGCTGGTGCTGGCTCCTGCCTGGGGCTCTTCATCTGCACCGGGGGACTGTGACTACTGGGCCGGGGAACAAGAACCCTTATGCCTCAACTGTGCTAACGGGCAGCCCAATGGTGGATGGGTTCGCTTTTTGAGTCTTGGTCCTCCCAAGGTTTCTTCCTATATCCCCGCCATCTTAGGGAGTTTTTCCTTGCCACTGTTGCCTATGGCTTGCTCATTAGGGATCTGGACCCATGCAATTTGTAAAGCTGCTTTGTGACAACATGTGTTGTAAAAAGCGCTATATAAATAAATTTGAATTGAATTGAATTGAATTTGGAGTCTGCCAAGCAAAGAACTACAGCTCTGGCGGCCTGCCTGAAGAACACGAGTAGGAGACAGGAGAACGGACAGGATGTTCTCCAACGAGCCATGCAGACTGCACTCTCAGGGCAGAGTTGCTAGGAGCACACTCACCCAGCATGAAACACATCTTACACATGCAAAACAGCACTGATGACACGGTCAAAACTGATCTACAAGACCTTAACAATCACTTCAGGTCTTTCAGCAACACCTTATACACTTTAAATGCTGAAGAATTAAAATAGTTCTTTAGTAGTTTCCCTCTCTCAACATATCATACAGCTAGGTTGGAAGGTGTCATAACTATAGAAATGCTAGAGTACTGATTGAGTTCTACCATACCTGTTCAGTCAAATGGCATCTGTTATGTTTCATTGTTGATGGTGAGGGTGTTTCATTGTTGTCATTGGAGAGGGTGTTTCATTGTGATGGTGTTTCATTGTTGATGGTGAGGGTGTTTCATTGTGATGGTGTTTCATTGTTGATGGTGAGGGTGTTTCATTGTTGATGGTGTTTCATTGTTGATGGTGAGGGTGTTTCATTGAGATGGTGTTTTATTGAGATGGTGTTTCATTGTTGATGGTGAGGGTGTTTCATTGTGATGGTGTTTCATTGGGATGGTGTTTCATTGTTGATGCTGAGGGTGTTTCATTGTGATGGTGTTTCATTGTTGTCATTGGGGAGGGCGTTTCATTGATCTGTAACATTCACTGCTGGCTTAGCCGATGTAGAAATAACTGGAACACTGTTCCAGCATAGCCCACTGGAGTACACTCCTCTCATACATCTACTGTGAGGGCTGGCTACCGGACTATACCACCAGCCACCACTAGAGGGAGCCGATCTGCTAAACCAGCCTAATTAGGTGGGATGAGCTACACCTGCCTTGAGGACTTTATATAGGCCGACTTCTCAGCAGCTCATTGCTGACTTAGGAGTGTCACGGGTCACAGGTCAGCTGGTACGGTATCTGGATTAGTGGGAATTTTCCATATTTTTTTTAACTCTCAGATTTTTGATTTTTTAGTCTTTGGTTTTAGGGAAGTTCTTTTTGTTGTGGTTCCTCTCACCCCTGGAGACAGCAGCTCTTCCGTCCTTTGTTTGGTTTTTTTTTTTTCTTGTTTTAATGTTGCCAGATCATTTTTACCTGCATCATATCAGCTGAGGTATTTGTTTGTTTGCATCTCAGACACCCAGCACGTGGGTTCTTGCCTCCTTTATAAACCCTGTGGTGGTCGAACGACCAGCTATTTAACATTTGAAGGGTTTTCCGCCGCTGTTGGCAACCCCCCACATTGCATCTACAGGTCCACACCTTTGCTGACAGCTATGGACACTCATTAGTAACGCCTGTAGTATGGTAGGATCAGTCCTCTCCTCTGTCTGTTCTTTCTGGGAACTCTTCTATAATCTGTTCTTCCAAATTAAGTTAGATATTGGAATAAAGAACAAGGTGTAAGGATTTGGGCATTATTTTCATTTTTACCCCCAGTGAGAGGTGAAAGTCACATGACCCCTCCCCATCTTCTTTGGCCTAATCCAAAGGTTTCAAACTGGTCTTTGTATGTACAGGTTACAGACAAGCCTAGATAGGTTAATGAGGTTAATGCACCAAATGTCAGTCTGTCCCATTTTTAGATAAATTAATAGGAAAGAGGCTCTTTGTTTACATTTATTTGGTGTCTAGTTACTGGCTCTGATGTGGAGATTTTCACTGCAGTAGGTATGAACTTGTTTGAAGGTCATCGGCGTATAATGAAAGATTGCATGTTAGCCCCCTCTCTTCCTGTCCAGCCGATGTTCTCAGAGCGATGGCCAGGAGCCCCATGGTAAAATCGATGAGGAATAATCTCGACTCTGCTAAAGATGGAGAAACGAACTAAATATTCAGTTTGTTCAAACAGATGCCCGTCGTTTTGATTTTAACTCTTACGCCAGGATCTACAACAGGGCAGAGTGTTATGGCCTGTCGGTGCTGAACAATGCAAGAAGTATCAGCATTGTAGCTTCAAATATATTTGTAGTACAATGTTTAATATTTATTTTGATTCTAAAATGTGTTCCACAAAATGTTGTTTATTCTTTTAACATAAAATACAAGCACAAACATTTTCTGATTGTGTTATTAGGGGACTGTGTATTTTCAGGCTCATCTTTCACTGTATTGTTGTTTTCAGCATGTAGATGTCTCAACATAGACGAGGTCTTTGTGCTAAAAGTTCATTCTTCAGGGCGCAACATGTATCAGACCTGAAACACCTTATATTATGATGTCATACTGGTTTGACATCTGACCACCATGTCATAATGTTTCCTTATTTGAAACCACCTGCTCTACTATTAGTTTCCATTTGTTGTTTATTTGAACTCCAATCTTGCCAAGGTAAAGCCAAAACCAGATTTATTTGTATAGCACTTTTACAACAGCTGTTAAGTGGCTTTACACACGCCCAACCCAAAGGTGACAGTGCCAAGGAAAAACTCCTTGAGGAAGAAACCTCAAATAACCAAGACTTACAGAGGGAGCCTCTGGTTCACACCAGACACCACAATAGAAACAATAAAGAGCAAAATGAGTAATAAGAACAAGTAAGCAATAGAAGCCCTAGCCTGTGTTCATATTTGAATATCTATTGAATATTTTCAGTGTTTCACAACCACCAATCATTTTGTCATATTTGGGGCTTCAAACATAATCAGCTATGTGGTGTTTGCTGTTTGAAACAAGCTTCAATACGGTGTAGTGAAACAATCCTGAGGAGCTTGGCCATCACATCCTTTATCCACCCCTTCAAAGTTGCCTTTAAAAATAAAAATGTCAGATCACCTAATGGCATAAACATCCACCTGTGTGTGTCAAACACCTCAGCAACTGCCAGTTAGATTTAAATGCTGCCATTACCACTTTTTGCTGTGGTGTTGTGGTCAGCGCTGTCGCCTCACAGCAAGGTGGTCTGGGTTCGATTCTCGGTCTGGGCTGCTCTGGGTGGAGTTTGCATGCTCTCCCTGTTGTGCCTGTGTGGGTACTCCAGATACTCCAGATTCCTCCCACAGTCCAAAGATATGTGTTAGGTTGATTGGTCACTCTGAATTGCCTGTAGGTGTGAGTGTGTGTGTGTGTGTGTGGGTGGACTGGCGACCTGCCCGTGGTGTACCCTGCCTTCGCCCAGTGATTCTGGGATTGGCTCCAGCCCCCCTGTGACTCCGACTAGCGGGATTAAATGGCAAAGATAATGGATGGATGGATGGTTTCTTAGGACAGATTAATAGTAAGAAACCTACATTTGAACTCAAATTATGAGGCCAAAATGGCTAAATGCCTTTGCCTCAACTCTCCATTACAGTGTGAACTGCAGTGTGTTAGACGAAGGGAACAAGTGAACACAAGTGTGGAGCAGAACTTACCACCACTGGGGCCTGAAGCAGTGTCAACACTGCAAACTATAGGGCACAATGGCGTACAGTATATAACTGCAGTTATACTATAGAAGTATCAAACTGGACCAACATATTGCTGCCTAACGCAGCCTAAATTTTCTGAAAGTTGAAAACAAAGATGTCCACTAGATAGCGTACATTGAATGCTAATACAAACATCAGATTAAAACGTAATAAAAATTCCAGTAATATACTCCAGATATGACGCAGCATTCTACAACCCCACCTTTATTATGCCAAGGCACTTCACACGTTCAACATCTTATGAGAGTAGACAGGGTTATTTGTCGCATGGCGTAGATGTCACTGCTCATTACATCTCGGGGGAATTGGGGCTATTTACAAAAAACCTGGAAGAGCGAGAGAATTAAGCCACAAAGCGTCGGCTGGACAGGAGTGCAACTGGTGTATGAAGTGGGAGAGGAAGTGACGTGGTTCAAAACAGGCGCAGGTACTTGTGAATGAAAGATGTCTGCAAGACATGGAATCAAATCCTAGAGCCAGACAGTCTGAGAAAATCATTTTCACAGTGATTCACAGTAATACACTTATCCCTCTCCTTCTACTGGGTGTTCAAAAGAATCCTGATGTGAAGTGGTGCTTCAGACTCACTGTTTCTTGTCACTTTCACACAAGTTTGTTACTTTTGTTTTGTTGTTTATCTTGTTTGACCACCCTGCTCATTTGTCCCCATATAGTGTCATTGTCACTGCTGAAGACAAATCTGGAAAGCAGTGGTCCAGTTGTCAGAATCTGACTGTGATGAATGCGTTAGAGGGACAGATGGGCTGAAGGTCTGAAGGTGTATGAAAAAGGCAGCCACAACAGTGGTGAACCCCAGAAATGCAGCCACAACAGTGGTGTACCCCAGAAACGCAGCCACAACAGTGGTGTACCCCAGAGAGGCAGCCACAACAGTGGTGTACCCCAGAAATGCAGCCACAACAGTGGTGTACCCCAGAAATGCAGCCACAACAGTGGTGTACCTCAGAAATGCAGCCACAACAGTGGTGTACCCCAGAAAGGCAGCCACAACAGTGGTGTACCCCAGAAATGCCCCCCAGAATGATTGCAGTGTAGTGGCTGGTGAATGACTTTCCACACACGCTTTGGGTTGTGTGCAGTGCCCATAGCTGTCACAGTAATAGACCGAGAGGGGACACGTGAAGACTGTGTGTGTGGCAGACTACCACACGTGTGTAAAAGCTGGGCTACCCATGCATGACAAGACATGCAGTATAAAGTACAAAGTGTTGTGGCTCTATTGAGGAGAGAATTGAGGAGAGAAAGTAAATGCATAATGCATGATCAAGACGATCAGCTCAACACTGACAGTACTGTGAGGGAGGCAACATATGGTGCTGAAGGAGTCTCAGATAACACATATGAATATGCATATTAAACAGGAATGGTTTAAAATATGCATATTAAACGAGTGGTTTTAAGTGGTTGTGAATAATTTGAAAGGTTGTGCTGTTTTTTTGTTTTTCTTTTGTAATGCTTTTAGTTGTGCATTACTGCAGATCTTGTCAGGTAAAAAAATTTTTTTTGGGTAGTAGTGGCAGAGTGGTGGTGTTTTTGTTCTTTTAACAAGCACCGCATGCACACTCAGGACACGTCAAAGTTAAGTTAAGCCACATTGTCAATTGTGATTTTCACCCCAATCGAAATTTGTCCTCCGCATTTACCCATCTGTGCAGTCAGAACACACACACACTAGTGATAACTAGGGGGCTGTGGTGCACACGTGCCCAGAGCGGTGGGCAGCCCTAGCCCAGCGCCCGGGGAGCAGTTGGGGTTAGGTGCCTTGCTCAAGGGCACCTCAGTCATGGCCTCAGGCCTGGGAATCGAACCCACGACCCTCCAGTCACAAGACTGGTTGCCTAACCACCAGACCATGACTGCCCCAAGGGGAAGGGGAACTGCTTTGGCAGACGTTAGAAATTCCCAGCTCAATAGTTTCAGATGAATTGTGAAAAATAGCGGGCTGACAGTGCTAGCAGGCGAGAAGCATTTCCTTAATCCTGTCAGCACAACACAAAGCAGATGCATGTTCATCAGGCAGTGAGACCCAACCAAGTATACTGTTAAACATTGATTATTTCACTAGTTCACTTTATGTTTGCTTGGCATATTACTTATAGCTTAAAATATATGTATTTGAAATACACTCCTTAAAATATTGTCGTGGTAGCGAAAAAAGGAGTCTCACACGAGAAGCGCATTTCAGATAGAAAATGAACTTTGATAGAACCAAGTAGATTTTTCAAAATACTTCATTGCCCTTAATGGCAACTACCTCACCCAGCCGTACCCACATCACAGTGAGGGTGCTCCCGACTTTCCTCACAGAACAAACACATATGCATCCTCCACACACTTATAACTAAAAACAGCAAAATAACTACATGCAAACTCACACATTAAACGGATTATTTATAATTTCCAGTCTCTCTCACCTATCTCCCAGCAACCTCTGCTGACGAGTGGGCGGGGCTCGTCAATCTGTATGTCCGGCGCCGTCTCAGTATTCTTAAAGTTTACTGTATGTACACAAGAGTGTGATGCATTTACAAAATCACAAGACAGAATGTTGAAAACAAGTTCGATATATTTTCAAACATTTCACACATTTCAAAAACAAATACATATGATATAAATTCCCTCCTTACTGGAGAAAATGAAAGGAAAAAGTGCACATTTGTATTAAATGTTAAGCATGAGTCATTGACTTGACCTTATTATGCACTTGGAGCAAGATATAGTAAATATTATACTTGGTATACAAGTGTAAGTCTTGGTATTAATGTACTCAGTCTTAGACTTCTGTTTATACTTCTGTGTATAAGCCAAGTATACTTCACTATACTATTCTTAAGTATCTAAAATTTAGTTTATAAAAAGTCACCTTCAAGTATACTTCCTCAGTTTTAGTAAAAATAAGTATACTCATAGTACACTTGAATAAACTTATTTTTGCTAAGGGTATGGTAAGGTGCTAGTATGCTGGCCTATACTAAGGTGCTAGTATGCTGGCCTATGCTAAGGTGCTAGCGTACTGGCCTATAGTAAGGTGCTAGTGTGTTGGCCAAAACTAAGGTGCTAGCATGCAGTCCTACGCTAACGTACTAGCGTGCTGGCCTATGCTAAGGTGCTAGCGTACTGGCCTATAGTAAGGTGATAGTGTGTTGGCCGATACTAAGGTGCTAGCATGCAGTCCTATGCTAACGTGCTAGCATGCTGGCCTATGCTAAGGTGTTAGCGTGCTGGCCTATACTAAGGTGCTAACGTGCTGGCCTATACTAGTCAAGTCAAGTCAATTTTATTTATATTGCACTTTTCACAACACATGTTGTCTCAAAGCAGCTTTACAAATTGTATGGGTCCAGATCCCTAATGAGCAAGCCAAAGGTGACAGTGGCAAGGAAAAACTCCCTAAGATGGAGGGGAAATAGGAAGAAACCTTGGGAGGACCAAGACTCAAAAGGGAACCCATCCTCCATTGGGCGGCCCGTTAGCACCAGTCCGTATTTGTGGACAAAAGGTGGATCTACAGTTATAGCTTAAGGTTCTTGTTCCCCAGCCAAGTAGTCACAGTCCCTTTGGTGCAGATGGTGAGCCTCAGGTAGGAGCCAGCATCAGCACGTCCCCTTACGGCAATGGCACATCCAACCCCGGCACCAGTACATCCACCGGCAAGCCAGACCATCTCGCAGGTGCTTGTAGGTGCTTGCATGCACCTTGGGTAGAAGCATGCAAAAAGATGGACAATACAGACTGAGTGTGTGGATGTCAATTTAACCACCATTGATTTAAATGTACATAGTTCATGTGCCAGTGATTAGCATGTAGCTCCGGCAGGCTAATCTATAGCAGCATAACTAAAGGGAGGGGTCCAGAGGTGACCACAGTCATGAGGGCTCACTGAGACATTGCTTTCCAGTCAAGTCAGTCACAACTAGAGTGATGCCATGACACAGCTGGATGACAGCATCAACATCTCAGATTACCAGAAATCTCAACGTCTGGGGGCCCCTGAGCCCCGCACCTTACTAGGGGAATATTAACTGAAGGTTTGATTAAATAGGTGAGTCTTAAGTCTAGATTTAAAGATTGGAACTGTGTCAGAATCTCGGGTTGGAGCTGGAAGGCTATTCCATAATTGAGGGGCTTTAAAGGAGAAAGCTCTGCCTCCGGCTGTAGTCTTACAAATTTTTGGAACTAGGAGAAATCCAGCATTTTGGGAGCGTAAAGGGCGAGATGGGTTGTAGTAAGCAATGAGATATTGTGGGGCAAGACCATTTAACGCCTTATAGGTTAAGAGAAGAATTTTAAATTCAATTCGATATTTAATCGGAAGCCAATGTAATGCCGCGAGAGTGGGACTAATATGAACAAATTTTCTAGTCTTAGTTAGGACTCTACTAGAGTCTACTAAGGTGCTAGCGTGCTGGCCTATGCTAAGGTGCTAGCGTGCTGGCCTATGCTAAGGTGCTAGCGTGCTGGCCTATGCTAAGGTGCTAGCGTGTTGGCCTATGCTAAGGTGCTAGCGTGCTGGCCTATGCTAAGGTGCTAGCGTGCTGGCCTATGCTACGGCCTTTGCACCCGTCTTCTCTCTTCTGCTTCTTTGTTCTTCATGCCATCAGCAATGTGTCACAGCGGTGTGACTTCAGCGACAGGTATGAAAGATGTTTGTGACTGCAAATACATTTATGAAAATGACATGCAAGTTTAATGAATCTGGGTGCACTTCAAATGCAAACCAAGACCCTAGTTCTCCAGCCTTTATATATGGAAATGTATCCCCCTGCTTTCAGTAGAGCTCTGCCTTCAAAGACGTACACAAGCAGAACAGGGGAGCAATGATCACAAGGAGACAACAACACACCAGCGGGCTGCCATGAATAATGATGTCATCCATCAGTGCTGAACTGTCTCAGAGGGACTAGACTAATTACTTTCCATTTGAAATTTATTGCAAAGGAAGCTACATCCAAGGCAAAAAGAACTTCATGATATTGGGTGATTATCGAGTGTAAACCAACTCTGTGAGTGAATGATGTACATTTCTAAATTTCTAAAGAAATGCAACTTAAACTTGGCTGTGCAGGCAAGTTCCTTTTGGTCCAGTTACATTTATTTTTGGGAATTCGCATCACAGTGGTCAGTGCCAAAAGGACCCACGTCGGCCCAAGTATGGAGCCACGGGGCAGCACAGTCTGACAGCAGCGTGGACTCATTGTGTTTCCCTCATACATGAGAGAGAATCAAATGGAGTGAAGCATTTTCATGCTTCATGAATCCATGTCGTCAAATCCTTTTCCGAGATAGTTTGTCCTGCCCTAATGCTTTGATAACTTTAAGAGTCTGGTTTGCTCATTAGAAATCCCTAAGGAACCATTACAATGAGAAAGACTTATTTTCTCCAACCCTCAAACCTCAAACTCCCCAGATCCAACCCACAAGACTCCACCCAGCTGACCCCTCCCACAAGACTCCACCCAGCTGACTCCTCCCACCAGATCCCACCCCCTAAAACAGGCACAAGACTCAACTCACTATGTCTGCAGTCATGATATGGAGGGTTTTACATGTTGATCGCCCTTGTTGCCTAGCAACTGAGCTGAGGACTACACAGGATAGTGTAAAGCATTAATGTTCATTATTGGTGTAGTTGATTTTGTGTAAGTTTGTTACTGACTGCTGCCTATGTAACTAACTTGGTTTCACTGTCTCAGAACTACTGTGGAATCTGTAAGGACCAATGTGTTTTTTTATGAGTTTTTTCATTTCGTTTTGTATTTGAAGCATAGACTAAAGAGTCATTTGTGAAATCATAGATTTCATCCGAAGAGAAGCATTGTCCAAGGACATCTCCAGCTCCATCGAGCTGGACTGTCTACAGTTTATGAATGTGGTTTTGATTTCATCATACTGTACAAAGATTGTCATTCACTTATGTAAAACTCTCATTTATTTTTGTTACACTTTATCCTGTATAGGTCCCATAGGACCCTTAATAATGAATAACAATTCTAAGCATTTCACACACAAGCTCTCTCTCTCTCTCTCTCTCTCTCTCTCTCCCTCTCTCTCTCTCATCTCTGTCTCTTATACACCCCCACTGTCATCTGTCCAGAGTTATTGAATAATTGGTGCATAATGAGGACAATATCATTGTTAGTATTATCTAGTGATTCATAGAATAGTTATAATGGTCCTTTCTATACTCATGCTTTATGTAGACTCTTATGGACCTCATTACACTAATATTGGGGTAGTTAGTGTATTATTTCCAATATTTCATTCATGACAGTAATTGACTTGTTATTTTCTGGCTGCCATACTGCTTTGTGTTGCTATGAGGTGGCAGCAGATCTCTTGAGAATTTGCTACACAGAGATGCGTAAGAGGAACTGCACCTGTGCTGGGCAGATGGATGACTGCCTGTGAAATGTGGCCGTGCATGGTGTTAGCAGCGCAGGAAGCGTTGACATCAGTCTCAGACTCTCGCACACGAGTGGTCACAGGCTGTCGATACGTCACCACTGTCAGTGACGGCACACCGATGAACCCGTTCAAATCCAGTTTTGAACATCTCACTGTGTCAGTTCAAATGCTCGAAGGTAAAGTGGTGTGTGAGTGTGGCTCATGATACAGGGCTCATGAGCTACTTATGTGGAGCATTCGCAATCTGTCTCAGATACTGCTGGAGAAAAAACGTTTATCATTCTGCTAATTCCCCCAACACCCCCAGACCTTCAAAACCGCCCCACACACCCACAGACCTTCAATACCCCCCCCCACACACCCATACCCTCAATACCCCCCCACACACACACCCAGACCCTCAATACCCCCCACATCCCCCCACAACCCTACACCAGTAATGCCGGAGCTTCAGAGTGTGTGTGTGTGCGTGCGTATCTTTGTGTCATGTATTTGTGTGTGTGTGTATAGGTCTGTATGTGTACATCTTTGTGTTTTGTGTGTGCGCATCTTTGTGCCATGCATTTGTGCGTGTGTATCTTTGTGCCATGCATTTGTGTGTGTGTGTGTACATCTTTGTGCTGTGTGTGTGTGTGTGTCTGTGTATCTTTGTGCCATGCGTCTGTTTGTGTGTGTGTGTGTAGGTCTGTGTTTGTGTATGTGTCTGTGTGTGTGCGTGTATCTTTGTGCCATGCATTTGTGTGGCTGAGAGCAGCATGAATGTGTGTCTGTGTGTCTAGCAGAGAGATAAGAAAGGATTAGTTTCCTAAAAAAACTGTGAACAAATGGTGATAAATAGCACAGAGGAGCGTGTTACTGAGACAGAGGTGCCATTACTGTAATTATACCCAGAGAGTGAGCGTCAGGTCCTGGCACTGCGCAGGGTGACGATGTCTTGTCTTCCTGCTAGAGGAGGGTGAGGACATGCTCACTCTGAGAGGAAGGGTTACCCGGGCACCCAAGCCTCACGCTGCAGGGAGGGGAGGAGGAAGGAGATGAGATGGGAGGGGAGGAGATGGGAGGAGAGGGGAGGGGAGGAGATGAGAGGGGAGGAAAGGGGAGGGGAGGAAAGGAGATGAGAGGGGAGGGGAGGAGAGGAGATGAGAGGGGAGGGGAGGAGGTGGGAGGAGAGGGGAGGGGAGGAGATGAGAGGGGAGGGGAGGAGAGGAGATGAGAGGGGAGGGGAGGAGGTGGGAGGAGAGGGGAGGGGAGGAGATGAGAGGGGAGGAAAGGGGAGGGGAGGAGAGGAGATGAGAGGGGAGGGGAGGAGAGGAGATGAGAGGGGAGGAGGTGGGAGGAGAGGGGAGGAAAGTGGAGGAAAGTGGAGGGGAGGAAAGGAGATGAGAGGGGAGGGGAGGAGAGGAGATGAGAGGGGAGGGGAGGAGGTGGGAGGAGAGGGGAGGGGAGTAGATGAGAGGGGAGGAAAGGGGAGGGGAGGGGAGGAGAGGAGATGAGAGTGGAGGGGAGGGGAGGAGAGTAGATGAGAGGGGAGGAGAGGAGATGAGAGGGGAGGAGAGGAGATGGGAGGAGAGGAGAGGAGAGGGGAGGAGAGGAGAGGAGAGGAGAGGGGAGGGGAGGAGATGAGAGGGGAGGAGATGAGAGGAGAGGGGAGGTGAGGAGAGGGGAGGAGAGGAGAGGAGAGGGGAGGTGAGGAGAGGGGAGGAGAGGAGAGGAGATGAGAGGGCAGGAGATGAGATGAGATGAGAGGGGAGGGGAGGAGATACAGACACATACACATACTGTACTCTCTAGGAATTCCTACCCACTCTTGTTTTTGTTTTGCCCTTGTTGTAAATCTGATCCTTCCTCCCAGTTTTGTTAATCTGCTCCTTCCTCCCTGTTTTGTTCTGGTTTTCATGCTGTCTGCACACAAGTTATTGATACTAAAACTGTATTAAGACAGAGGAATAAGCAACTTTTCATCTCTCTCTCTCTCTCTCTGTCGCCCCCTCTCTCACTCTGTCGCCCTCTCCCTCTCCCTCTCTCTCCCTCTCCCTCTCACTCACTCTCTCTTCCTGCCGGGGTTCTTGCCTCATTTTATCATCTCATCTCGCCCTCCTCCTCGTACCACCTGTTAGTCCAAGCTCAGCCGCTCTGGAAGGAGAAGTTTTCACCTCGAGCTGATCACAGAGGTAAGAAAAGCCTTGGCACGTGTCTCTGTGCTGCCACTCACACACTCGTGCCGTTTCTTTGGTGTGAAGTCATTCTGGTTTTGTCCTTTCCTGTACCCACATTTTTGCCAAGGGCTGCATCGCTGAGGTGGTCTACCTGTGTGTCGGCGCGCTCACTCTCTGAATGCTCATTCTCTCTTTTGTCTCATATATCCCTTGTATATCTTGTATATATCTCATATATATCTCGTATATATTATCTCATATCTTATATATCTCGTAAATCTCCTCACCAGTCCTGCATGACTCTGTGCATCCTTCTGTAATGTTGATGAACCGAGGTGTTTTTCGCTTGTGAGTGCACTAGATCAGCCTCCAGCAATATGGTCACGCGTGGTCCTGCTTGCGTGTGGTACACGTGTGCACACGTTTCCCCCTCCACATGTGCTGTCAGTTTAAAGCAGCGTTATGTGCCACTGACCTGCCTTGGCTTGAGGAGGAAAGCGATTTATTGTGGATGTGCACACACATGTTGAGTCATACGTATTATTAGAAGCAGTGTGGTGATGTGGTCTCTTTTCCACATGTACTTGCACACAAACACTCCTGTTGGTTCACATGAACTTGTTACGCTCTATAAATACTAAGTACTTAACAGGCAGGTGCTTGACACGTGGGGGTTTTGCTGTAATTATGTCATTTGCTGTAATCTTAGTGTTTTGCGAATGACATTAGGATCTGTATTCATAAATAATAAGATCCCCAGTTACTCATCTGGAAGTATATTATGTCTAAATGTATTTATGATATTGTACTGTTTGATCTTTGCAATGCAAACAAAACAAAAAAAAAACTACTTTTTAAAATACTGTTTTTTCAATGATAAATATCAGTAACTAATATGCAGCTATTATACTGTAATGTAGAGTGTACTGAACTTGTCTGTGGTTAACTACAGGTGTGTAGTGTTCACAGTCGTTTTCTCACGTTATTTACGCACAGTTTTCTCATGCACAGTTTAAACTCACGTTATTTCCTCAGTGTTATTGATGCTGGTGTTAGTGCCATATTGTGCCCCTCTGTGGTATAAAGTGCTTAAGCAGTTGCATTGGCAATTTCCTCATTTGACGCTACATGAATCCCAAAGGATTCAGTCAGACATGAACATGCTGGAGTGGATTAGAGGCGAAGGGCAGAGGGTCCATGAGGATGAACAGATACACGCAGGAGAGTGAGAGAGCAAGGTAGACGAGTGGAGCCAGAGTGATCGGGAGACGAGGCAGAGAGAAAGAAAGACAGAGATGGTGGAGGTGGGGGGTGGTGGTGGTGGTGATGTTGTGGCGGTGGTGGAGGTGGTGGTGGTGGTGGTGCTGGGGGGTGTTTTGGTTCACATGTTGCTTTCTTTTTTTTCTGTTGGCCATTTTTATGAATACCATCTGTCAGCATGTGTCACATCAGACCAATGTGGTGTAATAATAATGTGGTGTTACAAATAATAGTATTTGAATAATAGTTACAGTTTCCTGTCTGTCTAGATGTCATGGATGAGACTTATTGCTCTTGTGCTATATATTAGTAAACTGGCACTATAATAGGACTCGTTTTGTATATATTAGTAAACTTGCATCATAAAAGGACACGTTTAGTATATATTAGTAAACTGGCACTATAATAGGACTCGTTTAGCAGATGTGCCATGTGCAGTTCCTCTGAATACAGAGATACTGCTGCTTTGGCTTGCTGTGTCTGTGGAGCTGATGCCGCGGGTCTGTGCCACATGCTGTTACCCAGGCGGATGTGTCACTGCGTTACGTTCCTGGCTCATGCTGCCCCTCTGGAGCGTCGATCCTCTCTGTGCTGCTGAGGGTGACGTGTGGGCCTGCAGGGCGCTGAGGGTGACGTGTGGGCCTGCAGGGCGCTGAGGGTGACGTGTGGGTCTGCAGGGCGCTGGGGGTGACGTGTGGGCCTGCAGGGTGCTGAGGGTGACGTGTGGGCCTGCAGGGCGCTGAGGGTGACGTGTGGGCCTGCAGGGCGCTGGGGGTGACGTGTGGGCCTGCAGGGCGCTGGGGGTGACATGTGGGCCTGCAGGGTGCTGAGGGTGACGTGTGGGCCTGCAGGGCGCTGAGGGTGACGTGTGGGCCTGCAGGGTGCTGAGGGTGACGTGTGGGCCTGCAGAGCGCTGGGGGTGACGTGTGGGCCTGCAGGCACTGGGGGTGACGTGTGGGCCTGCAGGGCGCTGAGGGTGACGTGTGGGACTGCAGGGCGCTGAGGGTGACGTGTGGGCCTGCAGGGCGCTGGGGGTGACGTGTGGGCCTGCAGGGCGCTGGGGGTGACGAGTGGGCCTGCAGAGCACTGGGGGTGACGTGTGGGCCTGCAGGGCGCTGGGGGTGACGTGTGGGACTGCAGGGCGCTGAGGGTGACGTGTGGGCCTGCAGGGCGCTGGGGGTGACGTGTGGGCCTGCTGGGCGCTGAGGGTGACATGTGGGCCTGCAGGGTGCTGGGGGTGACGTGTGGGCCTGCAGGGCGCTGGGGGTGACGTGTGGGCCTGCAGGGCGCTGAGGGTGACGTGTGGGCCTGCAAGGCGCTAGTGTGCTGGTGTGCCTGCAAGGCGCTAGTGTACTGGTGTGCCCGTCTCCCTCCTCTTATCCATTGATGAGCTAATTAAGGTCCATTGACTCCACCGACGTTCCCAGTTTCCCAGGATAGTCTGAGTTTATACTGAGTATATATGTGCTGTCAACACCCCGAGATCCTTTGAAAGGATTTACGGAGCCGAGGGAACTTTATCCACAGTCACTTCGTCTCTTCACCCGGCCAAGCTGAGAGAAGCACTGGGCCATTTCATTCTGGTGTTGCTAGAATTCTGTTGACACGTTTCTCAGTTATTGGAAACTACCTGTTGGAACTACCTGCATGAACTTACCTGCGTGAAGCCGTTTTGGTTAAGCTTTTATGTACCATCTGTCAGCTCTGCAAATGCACGTGAGATACCTCACCTGGATACTGCTTTCACAACCAGCTGATCTGTAAAACAAAATTATCTTTCTTCCTCAAATGAACTGTTGGATGAATACATTTCTCTTCTGAAGACACCTTTTTAATCTCAGCCCAAATGGAGACTTCTCTCTTTCTCTGAATACACTACTCTTCATTGTAGCTCGCATGTACCCTATTACAACTTTGAGTTACCTTACCATTCTGCTTTTTGAATTTGCATTTATTTAATATTTGTTCAATTTCAAACAATTTTACAATTTGAAAACCATGCTCAGTATCCGGAACCGGGTAAAGGATGAAATCAGGCTCAGTGTCTACAGCACCTAGACCAAAACTAATAGACCACAGCACCAAGACCAAAATTAATGGACAACAGCACCAAGACCAAAGCTAATAGACCACAGTACCAAGACCAAAGCTAATAGACCACAACACCGAGACCAAAGCTTATAGACCGCAGCACCGAGACCAAAGCTAATAGACCACAGCACCTAGACCAAAGCTAACAGACCACAGCACCGAGACCAAAGCTAAAAGACCACAGCACTGAGACCAAAGCTAATAGACCACAGCACCTAGACCAAAGTTAATAGACCACAGCACCTAGACCAAAGCTAATAGACCACAGCACCGAGACCAAAGCTAAAAGGCCACACCACCTAGACCAACCGCCTTTTCACACTGGGCTCAGTTTACTTGAAACTCCCCACAGTTTCAGGCGCGTCCCCACAGTTTCAGGCACGTCCCCACAGTTTCAGGCGCGTCCCCAGAGGACGTCCCACCCAGATCTGGACACAGTGGGGCGGAAGCGACTCCCCCAACCACCAGCTCCGACACCAACAGAGATTCACACTGACAAGCTGCTACGAGAAACTCCCTTCACCATTACCATCATGGACACAGCAGGCTGATCCGTGCTGTTCCCTTGTCTACAGGAAGGCAGCCTAATTTGCTGCAGCCTAAAGAATGTAGCGGTGCTGAGGGAACCAATCGTCAGAGACATCTTTGTTGTCAAGGAAGGTGCCTCTAACAGGCTTCAGAGATTGGCTGAGAGGGGTGGGCGGGACTTGTGTGCAGGAGGGAATTTAGGTGATCGGATCGAACTTAGTTTTATGACCCACTGTGCAGACCCACTTTTAAACAGTGGTGTTCCATTATCCAAACCTTTAATCCTGAGATCTTCAGTACATCACACACAGCGAATCCCACACACTGCTACTGTGAAAAAGCCACTTCTAAATGACAGAGGGTGCAGTTTTGCTATCCATCAACCTGCTGCTAATCTCAGTACTCTAGATCAGGGGGTCTGATCTCCAGTCTCAGTAGCTCGCTGTCTCTGTGCTCAACACACATGGTTCAGCTCATTATCGAGTCCTTTGTGAGGTGGACCAGGTGTGATGGGGCCGTAGAAAAAATCTGGGGAAGTGGACCTCAGGGTGGGATCTGAAGACCACTACCCCGGGGTATATAATGATACCCCTCCTCTGGGCAAATAGGCTGTCGTATGTGTTTTTGTCTCACAGGTCACACAGAGAAGACCTTGTGGGTCTTTATTGACCTCAGCACCCCCATGCTAACTTTGACTGTGTCATGACCTCAGCACCCCCATGCTAACTTTGACTGTGTCATGACCTCAGCACCCCCATGCTAACTTTGACTGTGTCATGACTTTGTTTGTCTGACTGTTGAGAGCTGTACAGTGAACACTGGCCCTGAATATCTTTGTGTCACTTCGTTAACACGTCAGTTGAATGTCAAGTCCGATCATGTAGAATATTTTTTATGGAAGGATTTTTTTCTTTTTAAATCATGTGACCCATTTGACTCCTTGACTTTGTGCTGTGCATTTTGCATGGTGAGAGTATGTCTGAACATACATTACACCTGAAAATGTAAAGACGCCTCAGGCACAAGTTCAAAAAAATACATCTGTTTGGCCTGGAGCCTACAGTAAATCAGGGCAATGACACAGTAAACAATTATATACACTCATTCACTATCTCCTTCTCACACACACACACACACACATACAGATGCATCCACACATTTACATATGCTGCTAGGTCCCACCGGAGGCAGGAGCCCAGGTTTAATAAAATAAATAAAAAAACATGTAACCTTGATCGTAAAAAATGGCTGGAGACAAAGTGATGGTCAAGCGGATAATACACAAAAAAGGTTTTGCCAAGCAAAGGTGTGGAATACAGGCAGAGAATGTAGGACAGCGCTACGACTGGAAAAATGACACCTTCATAAGAGGTATGGCAACAGACAAATACAGGGTAGAAAACCATGACAACAGAGAAATACAGCATAGAGTAAATAGAAGGACACCCCAACTTGGTGTAAGTAAGGATACTTACACCAAACTACAGGAGTCAATGCCATTATCTAGAATTCCAATTAAACATAGGCCTATTTAAACAACAGGAATTAAAACTTATACATAGAAGCGCAAATAACCATAAACCAATAAACATACAATTTAAGGACAAGTGCTGTCTGCGGTGTTAGTGCTCATTTAAGTACACAACAAACAATCTATGTTAGGAAAATGGCAAGAGACTCTGCAGCACTAGTTATGTGTGTGTACAGTGATCATCACACTCTTCTCAGTGATCATCACACTCTTCTCACACTGTTCAGTGCGTTTCAGCAAATATTATAAATTAGTCCATATCTCTGCTCCCTCACTACAAGCCCAGGAGGGACGAGGTACATGCAGCAGGGGGAAGTGGACAGCTGCGTCTGCCATAGTGCAAGGTTTGGTTTCCCCAGAGAGCCAGCGTAAGGGAACCAGGCAGCAGTGGTTTCACACAGCTAGGTGGCACCCAGTGACCTGGTGTCTTTGGAGAGTCTCCACAAGTGGTTAGTAAGTAAGGAAGTAAAATGTATTTATATAGCACTTTTCATAGACAAATGCCACAAAGTGCTTTACAACGCTAATAACACAACAGAATTAAACACTATGCAACATTAATACACCCCACACCTGCTGCACAAACACCTGCTTGAAAAGGTGAGTCTTCAGTTTTTTTCTAAAAGGGTCCACAGAATCACTCGATCTTCTAGGAAGAGGCAGGTGTGTTCCATAGTCTCAGAGCAACAACCTGAAACACTCTGTCTCTTTATACGTCTTTAAACCAGAGCCTGTCTGTATGTCTACTGGCTCTGGAGAGCTAAGTGTTCTGCACAGTCATAGTATTCCAGGTTTGAGCTGTGGATAAGTGTGAAGTGCTGATTCACCATCTTTCCCCCTTTATTGTGATTCCAGAACCTTTCAGGGCTTTTCATGATTGATTTCAAATAGAGAATGAATTAGTTATCAACACATTAACACACAATGGCCATGTTAAGCAAAGCCACCTTAGCACAGCTCGTCCTTGGTGGATGGTGTAATGAACACTATCCTCAAGATGAGTGTTGTCCTAATCCTCCAGTGGTCTTAATCCTCCAGTGGTCTTAATCCCATGAATCCCATGGGGTTTATATTTCTCTAGTATTTAGCGTGAGAATCCCACGTCTTACTTGCACATACGATGTTGCTGGTATATGAATTATGCATTAAGCTAAGAAAAATTAACATGATATATATGTGCATATATTAATAAATATGTGCATATTTGCACATATTTAAGCACATCTGGAGTGTCCTACTCCCAGAACACAATGCCTGCAGTGAGAGCCATAATATATATTACTATTACTATTCCATCACTACTTTATACTCCATTACTACTTCATTATTACTTTATACTCCATTACTACTCCATCACTACTTTATACTCCATTACTACTTCATCACTACTCCATTACTACTTTATTACTACTTTATACTTCATCACTATTTTATACTCCAATCCTCCTCCATTACTACTTGACTTGAGTGTACTTGAAAGTATGTTAGTGATTGTAATGACTCAGCTAATACAGAAACGAAGAGTGCTCAGAGCAGGTACTGGTGAAATAGGTGATTTTGTGTGTGTGTGTGTGTGTGTGTGTGAGAGAGAGTGGGCATGTCCTGCCTGCTGGGTGAACAGCACACTGTGAACAGGTGATAAGTGATAAAACATTAGTATTCTTACTGCTGACATCAATTCAGATTTACTCTACATAACAATTAGAATCTAAGAACAATATCATGGCTGATTTGCTGAAATGACGAGCAAGTAAATGGTGAAAAGGAGAGCTGGTCCTAGGGACCAGGGATCCATGGAAATTAAAAACAGGACCCAGATACCCTTGCCCGGATCAGGGTTACCCCGGTAACCTCACCCTGCAGCCAGGCCTGGGGGAGGGGCTCCTCTGCGAGCGCCTGGTGGCCGGGTTTCTACCCATGGGGCCTGACTGGGCACATCCCGAAGGAAAAACATGGGTTCACTCTCCCATGGGCCCACCACCTGTGGGAGAGGTCGTACTAGGGGTTCGGTGCATTGTGGTTTGGGCGGTGGCCTTGGCATACCGATCCTCGGTTACTGAAGCTGGCTCTTGGGACATGGAACGTAACCTCTCTGGTTGGGAAGGAGCCTGAGCTGGTGTGTGAGGCTGAGAGATACCAACTAGATATAGTTGGGCTCACCTCAACCCACAGTTTGGGTTCTGTGTGGACTTTATTCTTTTCTGGAATTGCCCAGGGTGAAAGGCGGAGGGCTGGAGTGGGCTTACTTATAGCTCCCTGCCTCGCTACCCGGCCTTCTTGGAGTCCTTGGAGGGGATACTGGAAGGTGCTCCTTCTGGGGATTCCATTGTTCTGCTGGGGGACTTCAATGCTCATGTGGGCAATGACAGTAGGACCTGGAAGGGCATGATTGGGGGGGAACGGCCTCTCCGATCTGAACCCGAGTGGTGTTCTGTTATTGGACTTCTGTGCTCGTCACAGCTTGTCCATAACGAACACCATGTTTGAGCACAGAGGTGTCCATAAGTGCACATGGCATCAGGACACCTTAGGTCGCAGTTCGATGATCGATTTTGTAATCGTATCATCGAACTTGCGACCGTGTGTCTTGGACACTCGGGTAAAGAGAGGAGCTGAGCTGCCAACCGATCACCACCTAGTGGTGAGTTGGATCAAATGGTGGACGAGGATGCCGGACAGACCTGGCAGACCCAAACGTACTGTGAGGGTTTGCTGGGAACGTCTGGCAGAGGAACCTGTCAGAAAGGTCTTTAACTCCCACATCCGACAGAGCTTTGACCGCATCCCGAGGGAGGCCGGAGACATTGAGTCTGAGTGGGCTTTGTTCCGTGCCTCCATTGTCAATGCGGCAGATCGGAGCTGTGGCCGCAAGGTTGTCGGTGCCTGTCGTGGCGGCAATCCCTGAATCTGGTTTTAGAGGTGCTGATTCTCATCCCGGCCGTCTTACACTCGGCTGCAAACTGATCCAGTGAGAGCTGTAGGTCCTGGCCTGATGATGCCAACAGTACCACATCATCCGCAAAAAGGAGACGCAGAATCTTGAGGCCATCAAACCAAACTCCCTCTGCCACTTGGCTACGCCAAGTTATGAACAGAATCGGTGACAAAGGGCAGCCTTGGCAGAGTCCAACTCCCACCGGGAACCAGTCTGACTTACTGCCGGCCAAGTAAACCAAGCACCTGCTCCGTTTGTACAGGGACTGGATAGCCTGTAGCAACGGGCCCTGTACCCTATACTCCCAGAGCACCCCTAGAGGATTCCTCGAGGGACACTGTCGAATGTCTTCTCCAAATACACAAAACACATATGGACTGGTTGAAGGAACTCCCATGCACCCTCTAGGACCCTCACAAGGGTGAAAAGCTGGTCCAGTGTTCCACGACCAGAACGGAACCCACATTGTTCCTCTTGTAACTGAGATTCGACTATCGACCGGACTCTCTTCTCCAGTACCCCTGTATAGACCTTACCGGGGAGGCTGAGGAGTGTGATCCCCTAATAGTTGGAGCACACCCTCCGGTCCCCGTTCTTAAAAAGGGGAACCACCGCCCCGGTTTACACGCGATGTTGCAAAGACGTTTCAGCCAGGACAGTCTCACAACATCCAGAGCCTTAAGGAACTCAGGGTGGATCTCATCCACCCCTGGAGCCTTGCTGCCAAGGAGTTTCCCTGGTCATCTCAGCCCAAGTGATGGGCAAACCCCCTTTCTGACAGGTTAAAGACCTTTCTGACTGGTTCCTCTGCCAGACGTTCCCAGCAAACCCTCACGATACATTTGGATCTGCCAGGTCTGTCCAGCATCCTCACCAGGATCCTCATCTGATCCAACTCACCACTAGGGGGTGATGTTGACAGCTTAGCTCCTCTCTTTACCCGAGTGTCCATTACAAAATCGATCATCGAACTGCGACCTAAGGTGTCCTGGTGTCATGTGCACTTATGGACACATCTGTGCTCGAACATAGTGTTCATTATGGACAAACTGTGACAAGCACAGAAGGCCAATAACAGAACACCACTCAGGTTCAGATCGGAGGTCCAGGTCCTACTGTCATTGCCCACATGAGCATTGAAGTCCCCTAGCAGAACAATGGAATCCCCAGAAGGGGCACCTTCCAGTATCCCCTCCAAGGACTCCAAGAAGGCCGGGTACTCTGAACTGAATTTGGTGCATAAGCACAAACAACAGTCAGAACCCGTTCCCCAACCCGAAGGCGCAGGGAAGCAACCCTCTTATCTACCGAGGAAAACCCCAACACACGGGCAGCGAGCTGGGGAGCTATAAGTAAGCCCACTCCAGCCCTCCGCCTTTCACCCTGGGCAACTCCAGAAAAGAATAAAGTCCAGCCTCTCTCGAGACGATTGGTTCCAGAACCCAAACTGTGTGTTGAGGTGAGCCCAACTATATCTAGTTGTTCTCTCTCAGCCTCACACACCAGCTCAGACTCCTTCCCAACCAGAGAGGTTACGTTCCATGTCCCAAGAGCAGCTTCAGTAACCGAGAATCGGTACACCAAGGCCCCCGCCTTCGAACACCGTCCAATCCACAATGCACCAAACCCCTAGTACTACTTCTCCCACAGGTGGTGGGTCCATGGGAGAGTGGATCCATGTATCTCCTTCGGGCTGTGCCCGGCCGGGCCCCATGGGTAGTGACCCAGCCACCAGGTGCTCACCGCAGAGCCCCTCCCCCAGGCCTGGCTCCAGGGTGAGGCCCCGGTAACCATGATCCGGGCAAGGGTATCTGGGTCCTGTTATTTCTAAATTCCAGAGGGGTTTTTGGATCACTCTTTGTCTTGCCCATCAACTAGGACCAATTTGCCTTGGGAGGCATTGCCCCCAACAACCTAGCTCGTAGGATCATGCAGTCATGCAAACCCCTCCACCATGATAAGTTGGTGATCCATGGAGTCACCTGTAATTTAAATGTTAATTTCCTTCTCTGTCTGTTTTTTTTTTCAGCTAAATGACGGTGCAGAAAGGAAAAAGAATGACCATCTCCATCCAGGAGCACATGGCAATTAATGTCTGCCCCGGCCCCATTCGACCAATCAGGCAAATCTCTTCTTACTTTCCTCGCCTCTCCCCTACTTCTTCACTTTCTGATTCGCTGTCGCCAAACCAGGCAGGGTTTCCGTCCACAACATGTCCAGCTGGAGGAGCGGCATTGGCGGCAGGAGGCGGTCTTCTCTCTCCCGTCTCTCCAGGCATGGCAGGGGGCGGAGGGACACTGTCTCTGCTGAGCAGCATGGACACGTCTGTGGAGATTGACAGCGGTGACAGTGATGACAGCAGTGAGTGTGGTGTGCAGTGTACTTGCATCCCCCAGACTGTAGCTGTGGAGAGATCATCTCCATCATGTCTCCATCATGCAATTACGGGTTCTGCAGTGACCTTTAGATATGTCAGCCTGTCTTTTAGCCGAGTGGGCTGTGTTCGGCTGCTCACGTGTTCAACATAGTGATCAGTTCTGTCAGAACATGCTGATGTGCGCTTCAAATGCACTCACTTCTGCCTTCGGTGATGTAGTTGTGCTACAGCAGGTGATGTAGTTGTGCTACAGCAGGTGATGTAGTTGGACTACTACCTGATGAAGTTGCTGATGACAGAACACTTAGTGCTAACAATATCTACATAGTATGTAGGGTTTTAAAAAAAAACATTCAATACAAAACACTGACAGTACACTGACATGCAACACTAAATGGGTTCAACACTTGAATATTTTCTGAATGTGGCTTCAGCATCCGTATCCAAACAGTGTAAACACACATCCGACAGCGTGTATTAAATAAGGCCATATCTCTCCAGAAGAAGGAAATGTGCTGTTTTGTTCTGTGCTGTTGATGTGTTGGGTGAGTCATGTGCTGCCTGCTTGTCGTGTGCAGCCTCTCTAGGTACGCTGGAGTTTGACCTGCTCTACGAGTCTGCCAGCAGCTCCCTGCACTGCACCATCCTCAGAGCCAAGGTACCCTCCTGCTTCCTGTGGCTCCATCACTCACTCCATCACTCTTGCTCCAAGGCACCTAGAGAGGAATGTTTCTTATTCCTCTGAGTTGAATGCTGAGATGAAGCCACAGCGCTGATTCGGGAATGACACCCAGATTTCTCGTTTCATCACACAACTTTTCTGCAGTCGCTGGTGGTTTTTGCTGTGTTGTTTTGTTTTTAGCTTTACATTTGAGCCTATATGCCACAGAACTATCATTTTCTAGCATTTAGAGATTTTGTCCCAGCATCTAAACCAGGACACAGAGCGCATGAGCACTGGCTCCCTGAACAGCTCCTCTCCCCTTAGCAGCATCTTTACACCACAGATCTACATTCACAACATAGCTGTTGCCTTTAGAAGTGACCTAAACACTGGACACTGGTTATATCGGATTAGGAGCTGGAATGAAACTCTTCAAGTTACTAGATCTCCATTGGCAGGGGGTGCAACTTTTCCCTGCTATATTGCTTCAATAATCCATGGTTAAAGTTGGTCTATGCTGGTGAGGATCAAAGTGTTTCTCCAGGTCATAGGAGGAAGCATTTCTAATTTCCACTATATACCAGTAGATATTAACAGTTAAAGGTATTTTTACTTTGAAATTCCCTAAAAAAGGAAGGAACACCAAAAAATGAATCTAGAGACCTTCATGATTCTGTAGGTCACTACAGTAGAATGATGCATCCAGAGTAAAGTAGCTCCACACTACCGTAGTAAAGTGCTGTACTCTGCTCTGCTGGAGTATAGTGGTGTACAGAATTGGGGCAGCTACCCCGCCTGAGCTTATTGTCCACTGGCCATACTAATGCAACCAGCCAATCTATGCTAATGAGTTCAGATTGACGGGTAAGGGAGTCCTCCATGCGTCAAGCCCCGCCCCTAAATGCCCCCCCCCCACCCTTACGATGCATTACAGAGGACATGCAGATCTATTTGGCCTAGCGATGATTTCTGATTCATGAAAACCATTCTGTTGTTTTTGCCTTTGTCTGTGCTGTGTTGTCTGAGGAGAATCTTGTATAGTCCCATTTGTCAGTGAGGAAGCTAGTCATTAGCTGATAATTACTAACCCCAACGGGCGGAAGAATACCAAGGGTTCCCAAAGGATCCCAGTCTCTCAGGTTCAGGAGCAGCTGGTTTTCAGCTAGTGAACACATTGAAGCACTGAGCAGAACCTGAGCCAGTGGGCCTGTTCCAGAGACACAGACGTACATCGTCTGAACATACCAGGATAATCTGAATATGCTGCCTGTTACCAGGTTGTGTTTACGCACCTGTGCACACAGCTACATCTCTCTCTCCTTCTCTCTTTCTCCCTCTTTCTCTCTTCCTCTCTCTCTCTGTTACAGGGTCTTAAGTCCATGGATTTCAATGGCTTGGCTGACCCTTATGTGAAACTGCATCTGCTCCCTGGTGCCTGCAAGGTCTGATCTACTTCCTCCACTGTCAATCATGCTGTCCCCTCCAATTAAACAGCCACATACCATGACACTTTGTTACTGTCAATCATCCTGTCCCCTCCCACTTAACAGCCAAGTAACCTTGACAATGTGACAGTGGCATTCAACCTGTCCCCTCCCTTAGAACAGCTAAGTAACCCCTCAGGGCACATCATTGTTTAATCTGCTCTGTTACCATGAAGGGATAAATGACATCATACTATCACTGATTCCCATGGCGATCGAGCAAGTCTAATGCAAAATGCCACTGTAGTGTCAGACATAGTTATGGTTTCATTATAATAGTCCATTCATACATTTTATGCAATTTAGCACATGCTCGTATCCAGAGTGACTCACAAAAACGTGTCGTCGTATGCTCATAGAACGTCTCCTAGCCTAGTTGCAGTAGTCCAGCTTTGAGACTCCTACAGACTGCACAAGCACCTGGGTAGCTTCCTGTGAGAGAAAGAGCTGAATGTTCTTATGTTAGGAGGAGGAGCCTGACTTAGATATGAAACGCGAGTTAAGAACGACTGCTGGATGTCCAGTTATGCCCTGGCTATGAGCATGAGACGGTGACCCCAGAGGCTTCCTGGGAGGGTCAGCAGATCCTGGGAGGGCCAGCAGATCCTGGGATGTACTGAGATACACCTGGAAAACTGAGTGTCAGAAGATTGGAAGCCTGTTTATGTCTACAGGTGTATAATAGTGTATTCAAAACAGCATGGAGGAGAGAAACAAACACATTGCGCTTTTATTGCATGTTTTCTTTCCATCCTGTGTTCTATTATTAGCTCCATTAGTAATATTCACCTGTAGCTGTGAGTTTATTACCCCTGTTCTCTCAGAAACATGGCTAGATCCATCTGGAGTTTGACGTTGTGAGTTTTAGATCACAGCAGTGTGTGTTGTTTCCCTGGGACACTGTGGACGTCTAGATGTGGTGTATGGTTGAGATGTGGGTGTATCGTGAGGGTCATGTTGACTTTGGAAACCGTTTCCACCTGAGATGACTCTGCTCATTAATGTACAGATACGAGCCACAACCAGAACATGGAGTCATTCAAGCCTCTTAAAGATACGTGAACTGCACAAACAAATTGTATTAATTCAGATTGGTGTCAGGACATTTCTTAAGAGTTTTGTCACATATTTTCTTACAAACAATTTTACTGGTAACATTTCAGTATCATTTCATTCCACTAATTGCGTGATTGCAGTGATGTGTGTTTAGTAGATCAAGGCCATATTGCACATACCCATCTCCTAATTACTGAACAAGCCTGGATGGCAATCTTGGTGAAGGCCAACGCTGGTGTTCTGCCTGTTCCTACACTCGTTTCACCCGGCTAGCTTGGTAGGGGTCGTAGCACACTCGCCCTGACAGACGCGCCCCCACACAGGGTATTTCGGGCATCAGAACCAGCAGTGTGAAGTGCATCCTGTCCCACGCTCTCTGTCCACATGGTGGGGAAGAAGAGGAAGCCTTCAAAACACCTGACTGACATACTTCATGGAGTCTCATTAGTGTGAAGTAAAAATACACTTACACCCCACACGCACACACACTTACACCCCACACGCACACATACACGCAATTTAGTGCAGCCGCTGACATTTTAGGCGTTTTAAGTGTCAGAGTAATTGACTTCAGCATCACTGTCAGTCTCGTTAGAGTCAGTAACAAACAGTGAGTCAGGATGAGATCTGGATGAACGATCTCTTTTAGTTTATGTGACTCATGAACTGCAGCTGAATCCTTGGACTGCATGTGATGTTTCTCCAGCATTAGCACAGATGTGCCCGTCTGTTCTAGCTCTTCCTCCGGAAGGTTCTCTGCTTCATGTCTATAACCATGTTGACCAGCTCTATCAGAAAGCGTTCTGCAAGGCTCCTGAAGCAATCGTGAGCTCCGTCCCTGATGATGTCACCCCTGATGACATCACCGCCTCTGAGAGTCTGAGAGAGCAAAACCGGCCATACTCTCTCTCGCTCTCTGCCCTGTCAATCACAGTCACACTGTCCAATCACATGTGTCTGTGAGATAGAAAGTGCCAGCCAGTTACCCCACCCCCTGAAGCTGCATGAACTGCACTTTGATAAGATGTGGTGATTGGCTGAGTACTCCTTGGAGGAACCATGTGACAGCCTTTCCCTGGATGACAGGGAGACCAATAGTGAAAGGTTTTGTGTAGAGGGATGTCTACCTCAGCCTGTAACCTTTGCAAAAGACATGCTTCAGGGCTGTGACGTGTAACATGGTGTTGCTGTGAATTTGTGATTCTTCCTGACACTATCATTACAGAGTCCCTGATGATGATGATGATGATGTTTACCTGTGCAGGCAAATAAGTTGAAGACTAAGATTGTGAAGAACTCCTTGAACCCTGTGTGGAACGAGACTTTAACCTACTGTGGCATTACAGAGGAAGATATGAGCAGGAAAACACTCAGGTAGTCTACACAATACCTCACTATACCTCACAATACCTCTCTATCTCTGCAGTTTTCTCAGCTTCCTTATTTTCCTGTCGTAATCTTCTCTCTTCACTAGTCGGGTCACTTTAACGACACACAGGGACACTGCAGTGTTTTCTTTCACATGGTTGTGAATTTAAAGACTCTACTATGATGAGCTTCCACTTCACAGCATACAGAACTTTGTTCACATTGCATGCGGCTCAGGTAATCTATCCCCCAGGTTAACACCCACCCTGGGGTAGCACTCCCCAGGTTATCACCAGCGCTGGGATAGCACTCCCCAGGTTAAAACAGTGTGACCCACCCCACCCCAGATATACCAACTTGCCACCTGAATTGTCCTCTGAGTTTGCAGCCAGGACGATTGTCTGTCTCCCTTCTGTGCATCTGTGACATAACAATGGGTCTGGGACCTCACATAGCTCGTCTGGAGTTCGTCCAATCACAGCACACTTCCTCCATCCTCCCTACTCCACCCACTCGGCAGCTGGCAGACACTGCGCTGCTATGTTCTTGCTCCGCCAAGGTGTCTGTCTGCACATGTATCAGCTGTCTGCACACACCTGAGAAATTATGTGCCTCGGCAAGTCAGGTTTACTGAAGAAGAAAGGAGTGATTGGAAAGCCTGGTGTTTGTGCGAGGATGTCTACAAACGTCTGAACTGAAGATCTGAAGATCTGAATGGGAACAGCCTCATTTAACAAGCACCCTTTAAAAATAATGGTGCACACAGTATAAAAGACCATTTGGCAAAAAATGTTCTGCTTCGTCTTTTGTGACAAAGCCGTTACAGGTACCTATTCTACTTACATGTCCAGCTAATGAGTCACCCCAGGGCCTCATAAAGGACCCCTGCCCAGTGTCTGATGGAACCCAGGGTAACAGAGGACCCCAGGGTAACAGCGGGCAAGTGCATTAGCATCTCCGTCTCTGAGTTTGTCTGAGTTGCCTAGTGTGCCTACCTAAGCGAACAGATCTCAGACTAATGGGGAAAACCCCACAGAGAACTCTGACCTTCTCTGACCTTGCGGTCTTCTGCCTCGAATGTCAGCACTCTGACTGAAGACCAGCCAAACCAACATCTGTTCTGTGGCTCTGGCATGTCTGGACCTGCAGGACCACCGGCACCACACGTCTACCGGACCATCACAGAATCCATGACATTCTGTCACAGCTACAGAACCCCAGCACGCCACCCTGATCCTGACTGCCCTTCCACAGTGGGCGTGGCCACCGAGGCAGATGGGCGGCGCTGTACGACACTGTTTACAGATAGTGCTCCGACAATCACCTACGCCTCGTAACACCTAGCACTTCAGTTGTATTAATTAGATCTAATTTAAGAGTGAAGAACCTGAAGAACTTCCTGTCTTGAAACGTGAAGGTAAGGTTGGTAGAGGTGGGCGGAGCATTTGGTCAGGAGTGGCTGGGAGCTGACTTGGGCAGCACACCTGTTCCTCATTCTCCATCACCTGTTCCTCATTCTCCATCACCTGTTCCTCATTCTCCATCACCTGTTCCTCACTCTCCGTCACCTGTTCCTCACTCTCCGTCACATGTTCCTCATTCTCCATCAGCTGTTCCTCATTTTCCATCACCTGTTCCTCATTCTCCATCACCTGTTCCTCATTCTCCATCACCTGTTCCTCATTCTCCATCACCTGTTCCTACCCAGATTCCCCCTCTGCAGTGCATTGTTCTCCTAACCAAAACTCTCACAAGTATGGCAGCTGGCCTTCACAACAACGGCTGTATCACAGCACCCTTCCCAGCATCCTTTTCGCTGGGCTACACACATAAGTTTCCATCCCTGTCTGGAGCTGCTAGGGCTGAATGATGCAAACACGTGTCATGCTGTGTCAGCTGCATTTAGACGTTATCGAGTGTGTTGAGCGCCGTGGTAACATCGTTGACTCACAGTGATGTAAGTCCTTGTTGGTTGTCCCCTGCACTGCATTCTTTTAGTACACTAGGGAAAGGTCCTCCTAGGAATGCTGCTAAAATACCAGCGCCCTCGAAGGAACTGTGCTCAGGGGATTATGTGTATTGTAGTAAAATCTGATTCATTGATGAAATGCTCCTGTGTGAGAAACAGTGAGACTGATTGGCGTTCTTCTCCAGTCTGGACTGATACCCTGTCCAGTTGTTACCTCTCAGCACATTCTCTCAGCATTCTCTCTCCTCTCTCTCTCCCCTCTTCCCTCTCTTCCTGTCTCTCTCTCTCTGTCACTTCCAGCTGTAGTGACAGATTGAGGGCAGAATTCCTTCTCCGGGGCATTTAATTTCACTGACCCTTAAAGAGGTTGTGAGCAGTGTGTGTGTGCGTACACAAGACAGAGAAACAGAGTGCTTACAGGGCTGTTAGACTGCTTAAGGCTAATGAGAACTCACATTAACCTCTGCAGAAACACACACACACATGAATTTCTGTAGCAGCTGCATCATTGAGTATAGAGCTTCCAAGTTGCTGGCAAACTATCAGCATCACTAAATACACCCCTCCCACACACACCCCCGTGAACCTTTACAAATGAAATGAAAAGCAGGTCTGGCTTTATTTTTTATCTTTAGGGTGTTTCTTTATTATATACATTATTGTATATGTAGTGTTGTTGTTTATATCTACTCTTTGTATAATAACCTGCCTCTATTTAATCAGTTATATAGCTTTGTTGTACTGTGCTAGTGGATTACATTTCCCACGGTGACCCCGTGACTCTTTGTAGTGCACTTTCTGAATGATAGAAAACTAGCCGTGCCTTATTAAAAGAGAACAGTGAAACTAACAGCGATGCTGTCAGTGGACGTCCTGAGAACATTGATGCTAACAGTTATGGAATTACCTCAGTAGGAACCTTCGTTAGAAACTCTTTCACTGAGGTTTGGCCAACTACACACAGTGGCACATGACATTTCAAACTCACTTAACTCATACTGCACAAAAGAATCACATTAGTGAAAATGGGAATCAGCGCTGTCATAACTTTTAAGTGTTCAGGCACTCCAAACACATTAGACGTCTTTTCCATTAGAAATACCTCACCTTCTTAGCTTTCCATTTCAAACTGAATGTTCACTCTCAGTCAGCAAAATGATGGGTTGATATTAAAGATGAGATGTTTTAATAGCAAATTCTCCTCAGAATCAGCAGCTCTGCATACAAATTACCTGTTATCCAGCTCTCTCTCTCCCTCTCTCTCTCCCTCTCTCTCCAGTATAAGTGTGTGAGGCTGGATTCTCATGTTCTGCTGGGATGACAAGGTGGCTTGCTCTAAATTACCAGCCAGTCCTTAAACAACCACCGTCTTGTTCCGTTTCCCAGGGCAACGCGTGTCTGACCCACTCTCATGGCCAGACAGTTCCAGAAAGCCAGTGATTATTGTGGTGGGCTGGTGGTAACGAGAGAACATAGATGAGGTCCGTTCAGAACGCTCAGCTGAAGGTCTGCGTGTTTGTCCTCTTCGGTTTCTGTTGGCTTCTCCTGACTTACCAGCTCATGAGTGAAGCCAGGCTGGTCTGTGTCGTGACCTGCATGCACTAGGACCATGAAGAGACTGCACACTCTGGCCTAGTGTGGTCTGTACTCTGGCTTATTCTGTGGCATGTGGGTCGACATGCTAATAACTCCCAGTCAGAGTGCTGATTTAATAACACAAACCCCACTGCCCCAAGTCAGAGGTCTGGACTCCACAGCCGGTTTGCCAGGAGGGTGAGCTGACAGTGTTAGTGGCTCACAGTCACAGAACAGATGCAATATGAAGACAAGGATCCCACAGGTCCACGTGCCTTAGGAAAAGGAGGGGGAAAAGGCTAACTGACCACCCCACGTGAACCTCTGACCACCCCACGTGAACCTCTGACCACCCCATGTGAACCTCTGACCACACCCACGTGAACCTCTGACCACACCCACATGAACCTCTGACCACACCCGCGTGAACCTCTGACCACCTCACGTTACCACATGTAAAGTCCAGCAGGTCTGCTGTGCCATAACAGGACTGAATGCCAAACACAACATATAACCAAATTGAACAGCCTAGCAGCAGCTACAGCCATCCAGAGCAGCGCTGGTGTTGGTGTTGCGTCACTGGAGATACTGGTGTTGTTCCCCAGGAGACACCATTAGCATAATGAAGCCGTAGTCCATAGACCAAAATAGCAAAGAAACACCAACAGATGGAGATGCAATGCGACCACACATGAGGAACAGACATGGTTCAGCCCGCAGAAGTGCTTTAAATGCTTCAGTTAGCAAGTCAGCACATACTGAGCATTGGATGGTCTACCTAATTAAAACTGCTACAGTTAGCATACTATTTAAAAGACATTTTAAGATAATGTTGTAAGCCATCTGATTCGTCTGTGACCAATTCAAATATCAGAAGAAGAAACATCACTGTGATTAGGTGAGGGGAAAAAAGGTCTATTGATTCAGTTTAATTTGTGTTTGTGATGAATTTTATGATGAATATTATTTATGATGTTAGCTTTGAATGCATTATCATTGTGCTGCTAAAGAGCAACATGATTGGCCAGTTCCTGTGCAGTCTCAGTTGAGACCTTCTACAAAGCCACGTGATTGGCTAGATCTTCTTAATATAATCTAATATAATCAATACCATCTCAATTCTGACATTTCAATTTTCAAGTGAAAGTCTGAAGGTGAACAACATAATACAACAATAATGGAAGAGCAAAGGACAGAGAATAAAAATAATATGGAGTAATAATAAAAACGAATAATAAGCAAATAATGAATAATTTATATATCCTGATGTTGAAAAGGACTGCCCATTGGTCACTGGTTCAAAAAGTAAAAAAAATATGTTTCTGGTGGAGCAAATTGTTATTATTTTTGTCACCATAGCAACACAAGGTAGTGCCGAATAAGTAAGTGCTGCAAATGTTTTCCTGATTAGCCTGAGCCTACAGGCCTTAAATGTTTCTCTCTCTCTCATACACACACACACACACATACACAATAAACCAGTGACTTGGAAGGTCATGGTATACACCTTTGTGGGTGGGTGTAGGTCTTACAGTTTTCCTCTGTAAAGATTAACAAGGCGTGACTGTGCTCCTCTCTGTCTCCCTCTCTCTTCTCCCTCCCTCTCCTGCCCTCCGTGTGTCTGGTGCTCCTCTCTCAGGGTGACTGTGTGCGATGAAGACAAACTAACGCATAATGAATTCATCGGGGAGTTGCGAGTAGCCCTTCGCAGAGTGAAACCTGACCAACCCAAACACTTCAATGTCTGTCTGGAACACCCGCCCCCTGTGAGTGTGTGTGTGGGTGTGTGTGTTTGTGCGCGCCCGTGTGTGTGTGTTATGTCTAGCCTTGGAAGACAGTGACTCAGTATGACCAGATGAGGCCAACACAACACATGAATTATTCAACAAGTTTCTCATTTGTGATCAAAGTGCAGAGAGGTTCACAAGGAGGGTACAGACAGAGGGGAAGCAAACAGCTCAGACATGTATCGATTAGACTCCTTAAAGCCCGATTAGGAGTGGCTGAATCACTGAACAACCTCTGCTTTAGAGTACTGTGGTAATACTAAGAGCCCAAGAGGCTATGGGGGAAACGTTAGCTTGTTCTGTATTCTGCTGTGGCTTCTCCTGTTGCTTGTGGCCTGGAGACACGTCTACTTGTGATTTTAACTGTAAATAAACAAAGACATAAAGAAAAGACAAACAACAAATAAAGTCACACAGAAAACTAACAATGATCAACTTCCAGATATGAATGAAATCCATTTAGCACTCAGCAACACTGCGCTAAATCAGGCTAAGCGATCCACATTAGCTTACACTCATTAGCGGGGTGCACAATCATTGCGTTATGCTAACAGTCTGCTACCTCTGTTCCTCAGCTTGCTTCTCCAACTGCTATGAGCTCTGCACTCAGAGGAATCTCCTGCTACCTCAGAGAGGTAAAGCTCTCTCCCTCCCCCACTCTCTCTTTCTCTCCTCCACTCGCTCTCTCTCCCACTCTCTCTCTTTCTCTCTCACCCACTCTCTTTCCCCCACTCTCTCCGTCACTCTCTCCCCCACTCTGTCTCTCTCTCTCCCCCACTCTCTCTCTGTCTCTCTCTCTCTCCTCCCTCTCTCTCTCTCTCCCTCTCCCCACCAGTCCATTATCTCTTTTGTAACAGTAATGTTCCACTTAAAGCCGGACTGGGCCGAGGGAGTCTCATCGCTCCGTGTCTCACGGGACGGCAGCCGTCTCCCCTACCCGTCGCTCCGCCCCGTCGAGACCGTTCAACATGGCCGCCTACTTTGGCGGCCACTTCCCGCTAATTGGTCTGACAAATAAAAGCGCATGAACAGCAGGGGAACGTGAGAAAGGAGGCAGCTCGTCCCCAACAAAGGAACATTTATGGATTCGTTGACGAGGCTCACAGTGACGGGAATTCGTGAATTTGTAAATATCTCCCCGGCAGCAAAATCGATTCCTAGGGGAAACAGAAGTGGAAAGACAGTGTGTAAACTGGACTGGGGCGTGTTGTGCCTCTTCACTGCGTCTGGAGCGCTCTGGTGGAATAACGGGTCTCAGCACATCCACAGGCCACCGTTAGAGCGGCTGACCCAGGCAGGCTCAGCAGGACGTTTCTATGATGAGTTGCAAATATGTCTCGCAGGAAACTGAGCCGTGTGTACATCTGAAAAGCAACGTGCCGCTGGACGGCTATAAATACACGCAGCTGCATGTTTGACGCTGCCGTAGTCACGAGTGACTCACTCCCTGCCGCTCTCGTCCACCCCCCCCCCTTCACGTACTCCCTCGCTTCTGCACTCCTCCATCTGCTAACCGGTCGGCTTCCTTTTCTCTGGCCTGGTGTGCGATCGCTGTTCGTGAGATATATGCCTGTTTATTACAGCATCATGCAGGCTCGGATTTGGGTGCTAACCTGTGGTGTTATCGGTGTCTTGTGTAGTTGCGCAGGGGAGACAGACTATGGCGAGAGTCTGTAGGGGGAGAGCTTCGTACATTTCACAGTGTCAACAAATCCCCCAAAAGTTGGGACAAGTACGAATGAGTGGCTGGAAAAAGGAAAGTGAGCATATAACAGCTAGAAGACCAATTAACACTTAGGTCAATTGACAACATGATTGGGTATAAAAAGAGTTTCTCAGAGTGTCGTTAGACATGTTGGAAATAGCCTACTACATACTACTGGCGTACTGCTGGGCCCCAAATCAGTATGCAGTATGCGAATAAAAATAATTTTTCCAGTACGCGAAACATCCCCGGATGACATACTACTTCTGCAAAATATTCCAGTACGCGAACAGAGCTATCTTCGTGGTGTACTGCATCCCATCAGGCAACGCTATGTTCACGTGACCCCGTAGTATGCTTTGCTTTTGTCGCAATATCCAGTATATACTGAGTGCAGTATGCAGTATGCCGCATGTAGTAGTCAGTGTCTGTAGTAGTCAGTGTCTCTCAGAAGCCAAGATGGTAAGAGGATCACCAATTCCACCATTGTTGCGCAGAAAGATAGTGCAGCAATACCAGAATGGTGTTACCCAGCATAAAATAGCAAAGACTTTTAAGTTATCATCATCAACCGTGCAGAACATCCTCAAAAGATTCAGAGAATCTGGAACAATCGCTGTGCGTAAGGGTCAAGGCCGTAAAACTCTACTGGATGCTCGTGATCTCTGGGGCCTTAAACATCACTGCACCTCAAACAGTAATGCCACTGTCAAGGAAATAAAAGAATGGGCTCAGGAATACTTCCAGAAAGCATTGTCAATGAACACAATCCACCGTGCCAGTCACATTTTATTCACAATTTGTTTAGTGTCCCAACATTTTTGGAATCCGGTTTGTACTTTATTGCTCAGCAGCTGAACCATTCTGAGGATCCATGTGACATCTGGGACTGACAGTATTGCTTTATGTTTGAGTACCCCAAGGGTCTTGGTAGACAATGTGGAATCACTTTTGTCACCTACGGTATGATGAAAGTACGATACAGAATGATGAAAGAACTGTGTGAGAAACAGTAATGCAGAAAACAATACACTTCAAACCACCAAACCGGAGACTTCCCAGAACACATGGGCCAGTGAATTGTGGATGTGTCTCTGAAGGCTCGTCTGGCTGGGGGGTCGGGGGGTCGGGGGTCGGGGGCTCGCCACCTTGTTTAGGATGCCATGTTGGACACACAGCTTCAGTGGGGGTGTGATTGCTATTCATGTATTTCAGCACAGACCTATTCAGGCTTGATGGGGAGGAATACCGGAAATTCAAAAGATATTGCCCAGTGTAGCACGCTGTGATGTGCAGTACAGAACTGATTGTTTTGGGGAGAGCAGATAATTCATCAAAGTGACACTTCTGCAAATACAGTCACTCTCAACTTTGGCGCTGAATTAGACCAAACATGGCGATGCCAGCAATGAAATGATGGATTTCACATTCAGAGCTTTGATTCAATGCATTCATGTAGTCAATGCATTTAATACAAGCTTAATTTCAAGTACATCTACTGTATAGCGTAGTGGTTATATAATGACAATGCACAAGTGCAACATCTAATGCATGCTGTGTCTATTGGTGTGGTGTGTGTGTGTGGGGGGATGTGTGTGTGATGTGGTGTGTGCACGTGTGTTTACACCTCTGCATGTGTGTGCACGTGTGTGTGTGTGTGTTTTTACACTTGTGTGTGTGTGTGTGTGTGTGTACGCCTCCACAGTGGGAGAATGAGCAGCAGCAGAGTCTGGAAGAGCGGGGCCGTTTGCTGTTGTGTCTACAGTTCCTGCCTCCGGCCCCACCCCCTGAGGGCGGAGACGCCCCCCCGGAGACGAAGGAGCGCTCCAAGGGCGGCTTGTGTGTAGGCGTCCGCCGCTGTGCCCACCTGGCCGCCATGGATGTCAACGGCTTCTCTGACCCCTACGTCAAAACGTGAGCACTGTCTCTCCCATGACCTGCGGATCGGGTCTGTCCTGGACCACTGAGCTCACACACTGGTCATTAAAGCAGAAAAGGCTTTTAGTTAACAAGCGTGCAGACAGTAAAGCGTCTCTGTGCACAGATCGGAGGGGGGACCATAATGTTATATCCAGTCTGACTTGGGCTGCGTAGGTGCTTAATTAAGGCCTGTGGGGACACTGAGACACAAACCGTGTCACAACCGTGACACAAATCAGACAGAACGATCTCTGATATATTTACCTTAAGATCACTCTGGTTCTTACATTAAGGGTTTACATTAAGGTTACATCTCATTTACTTCTGATTTACTACTGCTTTTTTGCTCTTATCATTCTCATTCTCTCTTTCATTGTTAGGTACCATTTGTCTTATACTTACACACACACACACACACTTTTGCTAGCATAAATAAGCCCAACAATATTTCCCCAAAGACAGATAGCAGGTACACTTTTTTGGACAAATGTATTAGGGCATATTTATAAAGAGTGTGTCTGATAACCATATAAAGAGCTCACTGAACCTAAGATACTACTGAAATAGGATGCCACTGTTGAAACAAGTCCGTTTCTAAAATTTCCTCCCTCCTAGATACTCCATCAACTGTGAGTAGTGTTACTGAAAAGTGGAAGTTATTAGGAACCACAGTAACTCAACCACAAAGTTAATTTAAAAATGGCAGACGATGAAGGTCCAGAGTGGGGTTGCTGGGTGCGACCACATAACCAGACAGTGCCAAACCTCCTCTGGCATTAACATCAGCACTAAAACGCTGGGAACTTCATGGCTTCGATTTCCATGACTGAGCAGCTGCAAGCAAGCATGACATCACACGGACAACGCGTGGGATGGAGTGGTGTACAGCACACTGCCCCTGGACTCTGGAGTGGACACGTGTTCTGTGGAGTGACCAGTAGAGTTCTGTAGACCAGTACAGTTCTATAGACCAGTACAGTTCTGTAGACCAGTAGCGTTCTGTAGACCACTACAGTTCTGTAGACCAGTAGAGTTCTGTAGACCACTACAGTTCTGTAGACCAGTACAGTTCTGTAGACCAGTAGAGTTCTGTAGACCACTACAGTTCTGTAGACGACTACAGTTCTGTCTGGCAGACTGGTGGATTTGTCGGAGTCAGGATGTTACCTGCCTAACTGCATTGTATCAACTGTAAAGGGTTGTTTAGTTTGGTGTAGGTGGGATAATACTATGGGGTTGTTTTTCAGTGGTTGGCCTAAAGTAGACTCTTGGTTCTACTGAAGGGAAACCTCAATGCTTCAACATACCAAGATATTTTTACTACTGTTTTACTTACAACTTTCTGGGAGCAGTTTGGGGAACACCTTTTCTGTTCTAGCTTTTCTGTTCTATGATTCTGCCCCAGTGCACAAAGCAAGGTCCATTAAGGCATGGTTGGGTGAGTTTGGTGTGGAAGAACTTGATTGGCCCGCACAGAGCCCTGACCTCAACCCTATCAGACATCAACTCCATCAAAGACATTTGGGATGAACTAGAATGGAAATTTCGAGCCAGGCACCATCATCCCCCATCACTGTCTGACCTCACAAATGGTCTTCTGGGTGATTGGTCAAGTGGAAGCAAAGGGGAGGGAAGCAAAGGGGAGGGGGGGGCTGTTAGACCATGTGAAGGACGTTACATACAGTCGGCCTCTATGGACGGCATCCAAAAAACCACACAAAAAACCCTGCCGCTGATTAATCTTTGCTAAAGAATACAGAACGAATCCGTTTGAATGAGCTGGAGCTGAGAGTGTGGTGCTGTGGGGCTGTATGAGTGCTTCTGTATGAGACCTGACAGTTATAGATGGTAGCATGAATACTGGCACATCACATGACTTCCTGTCACCAGACACTTGGCAGAGAAAGAATATTCCAGAATGATGATCCAAAGCACACTGCCAAGTTCAGGAATGAGTTTCTAAAGGAAAACCTGCTCCTGTCCAAGTGTACCGCCTGACATGAGCCCAAGAGAACACCTTAGGGGTGTAGCAGAAAAAGGTTCATATTTTATTGCATAGCGCTGTACTAATTTTTGTTGCATACTATATTCAGCAGACTGACACACACACACACACACACACACAGTTCTCTGTCATGGGCGGCTGAGGCTCTGAGATGAGTGTGAGGTATGCAGAGGCACACGTGTGATCTCAGATGTTGAAGAGGATCAGGGATGGTAGCCAATGGGCAGAGAGACTCTAGATGTGCAATCTACTGCATTAATAACAGAGAATCTCACTCTGTCTGTCTCTCTCTCTCTCTCTCTCACACACACACACACACACACTTATTCGCAATTGCAGGTACCTCAAACCAGACCTGAAGAAGAAATCAAAACACAAGACTGCTGTTATAAAAAAAACCCTGAACCCTGAGTTTAATGAGGTATATATGAGTGTGTGTGTGTGTGTGTTCATGTTCACATCTGTTTACATACATGGATTGCATTTTGTTTCTTTCTAAAAAGAAAAAAAAAAGTCAAAGTAAAATGGGACAAAATTACATAATTACACTTGTTCTGGCCTTAAACTGCATCTTAATCTGTAGAAATTGATGCTTTGCACCTAAACATCATAATAATGTTTTTATGTATTATCATTTTAAGTGGTTGTGCGATGTGTTGTATGGACGAACATGTCACATGGTTGTGTGACGTGTTTGCATGAATGTCACGTGGTTGTGCGATGTGTTGTATGCACTACACGTCACGTGGTTGTGTGACGTGTTGTATGCATTAACATGTCACGTGGTTGTGTGATGTGTTTGCATGAACGTCACGTGTTTGTGTGACGTGTTTGCATGAACGTCACGTGGTTGTGTGATGTGTTTGCATGAATGTCACGTGGTTGTGTGACATGTTGTATGCATTAACATGTCATGTGGTTGTGTGACGTGTTTGCATGAATGTCACCTGGTTGTGTGACGTGTTGTATGCATGAACATGTCATGTGGTTGTGTGACGTGTTGTACGCATGAACATGTCACGTGGTTGTGTGACGTGACCTTTAGTAATGGGTGCCTGTTTTCCCTCCTCTGTCCTGTCCTGTCCCCACGTCTCCGTGCTCACCTCTCGGCAGGAGTTCTTCTATGAGATCACGTTTAACGAGCTGGCAGGCAAGACCCTGGAGGTCACCGTGTGGGACTACGATCTGGGAAAGTCCAACGACTTCATTGGTGAATTAGTGCCGCGCTTCACTCCGCACAAGCTACAGATGTTCGTCTAGTTCAGAGTTGCCCACCCATCCGAGTTTTCAGTCACGGACGCACTAGACTACTGCTTGTAGATTTGTTAACTAAACTGGTAACTGGGAAACTTTTCAGTGAATTCTTTTCACACTGTTCTTCCAGAATAATGTGATCATTTGGCAAGTACCTGTTTTAGGAGTGACCACGGGCCCTGTTGTTTCAGCTCTCTTCACTACACTCTTCTCAGATGATTACACACACAGTCCATTCCAGGCTTTAGCAGACTGATTGCATGTGTGTACTCATGTACATCACTGCCCCTCTACAATGCCAGCAATAATTTCATGTTTTGTTCTCTGCTTGCATCTCCCAGGGGGCGTGTCCCTTGGCTGTCACTCACAGGGCGATGCTCTACAGCACTGGATAGACTGTTTGAAGAACAAGGGCACGAAGGTGGAGCGTTGGCACACGCTGACCAATGATCTGCCAGGATCTACATTCCAGGAGTGATGTCACCGGCGCACCTGGCCACATACAGGCTGGCTTTAACGTTGCTCTGTTTTCCGATTGGATGGTCATTATGTCAGTTAGCAACCAATGAGCATAACTGGTTATTGGCTAGAGCTACAGAGTGTGAGCTGGAATTGTTCCCACATGGAGGAACGTCATTGTTTTTCATTTGTTCCTGAAATCTTCTTAATCTCAAAGGTTTCGTTCACATCTGGGGTTTTCGTTTGGTTCTGCTCTGCCAGTCTAATTCCTGTTTCGCAATATTACACATCTGCCATGCAATTAACATTTTCAAGGTTAATGGAACTGTGGTGGTTACTACATACCCTAATGTAGAACACCAGCACAAATGAGTCTTGTGCACAACTCTTGTCATACATTTAAAATAACATTTTGATTTCAATGCAATAATCACTGGATTTCTGTTGGAATAAGGCACTGCCCTCTGTAATTATCGTTCCTGTTCTGGACTTCAAAAGTGAACTTCAAAAGTGAACGCAGGGGTTAAACTGTGACAGAACAGCCTCTGATCCGGTAGCTGCAGATATCCTACTCCATGTTACTCTGTAATAAGCCCAAGGAGGCGTCCTCACTGGTGGTCTGTCTGTGTACGCTCTTCAGCATGCTTGATGTGACACTGTGCTCTTCCTTCTCTGTGGCTGTTTGTGTGATGCTCCTGTGCTGACTGTGTGCGTGCCAGGACTGCAGCACAGTGTGCAGCTGCGGCTCGGACCTGCTGCGTGACGAAGCTGCGGCCCTCACTGCTGCGTGAACTCGGCGAGCTCTTCCCTCTCGCTCTCGCGCCATTTGTTAAAATTTGTGCTCCAAGGTTTTAGATTAAACAGAAGGTGCTGCTCTGTTGAGTTAAGATGGAGGAGGGACGCTGCCTCGAAATCCTGGTTAGAGGTGGAAGGACCTGAGCAGGCGGGCAACATGGGGGCAACAGCGCAGACACCCACACGCTCGGCTCCGTCGCTACCACACAAACACCCACACGCCATGTAAATCTTAATTTGTTACTGTGGCAAAGAGGTTTTAGCTTGTGTGTACATGTGCATTTTTCCATCAATGTTCAAAGATAGAAAACGTTTATAAAGTTCATACATTGATTACAATGGCAGCATTGACCACATGAAGCATTATTCTTACTGTCAAGAGTTTATGAATATGAACTATTCATGAATATATACAGTTCACAAAGCTGCTAACTTTCAAAGTGCATCTTTGTTCTTTAACAATTCACATGCATTATGATTATACCATAATTATCATAACCATATTAGATACATAGTTTGTACATTTATACTTCTCTTCGATTCTTTGTTTTCCTGATTGCACGAATGGTCATTTTATATTGTCTGTCTGTACATTTAGGCTACTTGTTGTCCAGTGCACTCATTCCTGTGAACGGAGCACACTTTTAATCCCCAGGCATGTTACAAAACTGGGAATAATAATGATACCGCTTGTTTCTGTCCTGCAGCGATTGTTTTTCTCTAAAAGTTTGTGAAAAAAATATACAGTTTGTGCTTTTTTGTGTAGACGGGTTGTCACTGTGTAACTGGAATGATGCATGTATGCCTCCTTCTTAGCAGACTTGTTCTGTCTTTTCTCATTTCAAAACATTTTATTAAAAGTAATTGGTTATTTGCTTCAAATATATTTTAATAGTGTCATATTTGTCCAAGTGTTTAAAAAGGCACTAGTATTTGACTGTAGTAGCAATTTGTGTTTTTTTTAATGTTCTTAGTTTTTTAATTCATTTTGCTACCTTGAAATAGCATGTTGTTGTAGGCAAAATTGGCAGTGAAGTTATTGAATATACGTATATAAATCACATTTATGACATGTCTAAGTTTAGCTACGATTTAATACGCATACATTTCAATTTAGAGCTTGGCCGTAATATGATGGCTTAACTTTTATTATGACAAATTTTTAATCCGTCCTCTCAACCGGAAGTGAACCGCTTTTGGTCGTTGTCAACATCGAGTTTTGCTATTGAAAAGGTGTTAGTGGTGACAATTTTCGTTATTAATAAATATATTTCTCAAAATAGCGTACGCGCCACCACATATCTGTTCAATTTCTGGCACTGCCAGTACCAAGACTACATAATTAAATCTCTACCCAGCATCTTCACATCCAGCTAGCTACCTAGCTAAAGAAACCCAACGTTACCTTCGTCTCGCGTACGATCAAGTGCACAGAAGAGGAGAAATACACCCGTTAACGAGATGTCAAAAGTTGAACGCTTGAATGACCGGGTAACAAAGTTACTGACTGTTGCCGTGCACGAAGTGCTTGAGGTTGTGCGGGAGACTGTGTCCGAATATCAAGAGAAAACTGCGCAGACACAGAGAGAAAACGAGAGACTACGGAGAAGAGTTCAAGAGCTACAGGAGCAGCTGGACAAAGACAGCGCGAGTATGATGTTGAACACGTTTAATTATTAAATGAATAGACAAGGGATGAGATTATTGCTTTTCTTAGCCAACATTTCAATTTACCTTTATATAGCTAGGTAGCATGTAATAGCCATGTTATCTGGGTAATATGCCAGATATTTATTTTTATTTATTAAATATCTGCCCTTTTGCGCTGTTTACCTTGTTGTGCATCTTACTGCTGTTTTCTCTATCTTTCTCCCAATGACCTTCTAGTTGTCCAGCTCACTGCTTCCACGCTCGCGGCCGCGTCCTCTGTGCAGGAGGGGCCGTCTGTGTTCAGTCAGCAGCTGAACACGGCGGTTGAGGACAATCTGGCCCTTAAGCAGGAGCCCCCAGCTGATAGCCAGGAGGCTCCGTGTCCTTCCTACATAAAGACAGAGATGGAGCGGTCGGAGTACCCCGTCGTGGAGGAGGCCGTGCTGCAGACGGACTTCTTCTCCTGCGCAGATTCAAACTTCCATGCGACTCGGAGCGAGATCCGCCAGGAGATCCGCCCGGACCTGCTGGTGGCCGGGCCAGAATTCCCCGCCACGCCCCCGTGCGTGAACGCGGAAGCGCTCAACGCCTTCGTCGAGCGGTTCCCCTACGAGGAGGAGCCAGCGGCCGCGCCGATCCCGGACGCCTGGAGGCAGCGGGCGAGCCAGCAGGGGCGGGAGGAGCGACACGGCTGCCTGCTGTGCGGGAAAACGTTCAGCCGCGTGGGGAACCTGCGCATCCACCAGCGCTGCCACACCGGGGAGAAGCCGTACGGCTGCTTGCACTGCGGACGGCGCTTCAGCCACAGCGGCAACCTGCAGAAACACAAGAGGGTTCACACGGGGGAGAGACCCTACCGCTGCCCACAATGTAGCAAGAGCTTCTGCCAGTCCAGCCACCTGAAGAAGCATCAGATGATCCACACGGGCAGACACGTGGCCACGGGCAGGCGAGAGATGGAACTCTGAGGGAGACGTGTTGCTGGCTTTGCTTGGGTGTCGACGAGTCGCATCTACGTCACTGCGCTTTTAAGATCACGATTTACTTTTGTATACAAATGACAGTGATAGTGACCAGGTTCTGTGTCAAAGTTGCGATCTGTGTGGTTGGAGGATGAACTCATTTCTCCACAATGTCTGTGTAAATCTCTCAATAATTCACCCAACAAATGTATTAAAAACTGAAATACTTTTATTTTGATGAGTTAATTCTAAAATTGTGCATTCTATCAAGTTTAATTCTTAGATCTTGACTGTTGTCTTATTTATCAACTGAACAATAAAATGATATTCTGTACCAGCTGCCTATGGTGCTTACATACGTACAGAAGGATACAATAAGTAAATTATGATACATAAGGACTTTACATGTTAGTCAAGCAATAATGGCAACAACACAAGAGCTCTGCTTTTAAACCTTTTGTATCTTAAATTCAAAATAAAAGTTTCAGTGGGCATCCCCATAACAATATCACCAAATAGCAGTTATATAACAGTGTATAACACTGTTACTGTTATATAAGTGTATAACACTGTTACTGTTATATAACAGTGTATAACAGTGTTATAATCGATTGTGAAAAAAGGTATCCTCACACTACCAGCTGTAAGTCCCCTGCATGTGTGTAGTTTGGCAGGGGGACGTTGGGGATGTGTCATTCCTGCTCCCACTGCTCATATAACGTGTTCGGTTGGATAGTGTGAGCAGTGTCGTCGTCCCCCTCAAGCATCACTGCGACCTGCATGAGTCACACGTAAAGTGCCCATACGTAAACTTTCTGGTTACAGGGACTTTTAATTTAAAATACAGGGTGTTACGGGAAGTAAATAAGTCCTCATAGTAGGACAGGAAAGGTGACAGTCACAGACTTATAAACATAGAAAATTTGGAATTAATTTGTTTTAGAAAGCTAACTAGCTTTATTCGTCAGAGTACACTAAGCTAATTTCGTAATTAAAAGAAGCAGGCGTACTTCTGAGCTTCAACGAATTCTGTCTGTTGGTTTTGTCCGTTTACCGGACCGGTCTGCCAGCTGGTTGATTTTAAAGCTAACGTTAGCGGGCTAGCTAGTTATGAACGAATAAGCCCAACAGCGAAACAGCGATATTACCCCAGCAGACACACCATGTCCACGGCGACGCTGGAAAAGAGTCAGGCTTTCTCCCGGTAATGCACGACTCGTTTAATCTACTCCGGCATCTTTTATTTCTACGAATTTGGATTGTGAGCGTCGCCTTAACGCGCTGTTCGTGATGAAAAACTCCCTTAAGTTCAGTTCAAAATGAGCTGATGGTTCAAATCAGCCAGACAGCTATTCACTTATTTGCTTCTGGGTAATAACTTGTTCATGCATGTATAATTAGCAGTTAACAGTAACCCTAGACAAGCAGTTTGCGTTCACAGTTAATGATTAAATGATTTGTTGCATTTCTCAAAACCAGTTTAATTAGACTTCAGAGCCCCAGGGCATTTCACCACCACCAGCTGTTTATCTCTTTCGGTTTTGTAAAAAATCGGGTTTTGTCCCAAAACATTTGCTTGCCAGATCAGAGTTCAGATCAGGGTTCAGATATGAACAGGGCATCAGCACACACTCTTACCTTTACGCCATAAACACCAGATCAACTACAGAGCACATTCATCCTACAGAGTCTCACAGCAGCAAACACGGCGCATACGACCAAGTCACCATCCAAAGCAACTTTAAGCCCGCGTTGTCAGCCATTTCATGTCTATACGGGGGAAAAGATTCATATTCCCTTTATGTAATACTGGATGACTTCATGTGCGACTGCCTGTGTCACCCCACGATGCAATTCCTAGTGTAAACAGCAAGCGGGTAATTAGTTCTGAATGTTCAGTGTGTAGTTCTCGTTAAAGGAGAATGTTCAGTGTGTAATTCCCGACCCCAGATGTAATGCAGAATCCGTTCTTGTATGTTTTAACGTTTGTACTTCACTTGATGGTTTACTTTTTTGAGACTTCTGAGAATTGGTTTGTTAAGCTAATTATTCTGCTTTTGACTGATGGATCTGGCAACTTGTTTCATTTGTGATATGTAAAGCATGCACTTAAGTTACTCAGTAGGTGTTGAACTTTAAAATGTGTAGAATGTGTAAAATGTAGAATGTGTAAAATGTGTAGAATGAGCATATCTGAGTGGTGGAGTGGTAACCAATAAGCTAAGCTGATGAACTCAGGTCCGACCAATCACACTCCTCAACCATCATTCTAGCCTGCTGTTACAGCTCCTTTAACCTCTTCAGAGGTTAAATGTTAATAATCATGGTTATGGTTCCAGCCTCATGAGCAAACGTTTTTTTGGCTTGTTTGGCTGAGGTTAACCAAGGCTCACCGTAGCAGGAAATGTGCAGTGGTGACCATGTGACTCCATGGTTTGAGATCAGGATGTGAAAGGCTATGGTAGTCGTGGTGCGAGTGTGTCACTTCTAGAGTTTAATGCAACTCATCTTGGACTACAGAAGACTGCAGAATAATCACCCCCTCACATTCCCACTACATCTTTTCTCCTTTGCGACCGGGACTTTTATGCTGAATTCTAGGCTGGTTTGCTGGGTGTTGATGTTTTCCACTTTCACTGTTCCAAACCACTTTCTTGGTTTCTCCTTCTGCTATAGTGTGGTATTTGTTTAATTTTTGCAGTCCTCTGAATCTCTGCTGAATCACAGGTTTGATGGACTGTGTGTGTGTGTGTGTGTGTGTGTGTCTACATCTTCCCCCTGCAGGAGCAGTAGCGTGTCGAAGCTGGAGCGTCTGAACACGCGTGTGAGCCGGCTGCTGGCGGCGGCCGTGCGGGAGGTGCTGGAAGCAGTGAGGGAGACGGTGGGCGAGTACCAGGAGCGTGCGGCGCGGACGCAGCGCGAGAACGAGCGGCTGCGCCTGAGACTGAGCGACGCCCTGGAGACGCTGCAGAAGGAGCGCGAAGGCGAGTGCAACGCAGGAGCGGCTGAAATGAACATGCTTGGTAGAAGCTGTGAAGTGTGAATCAGACGTCATTTTGGTACCAACTTCTGCTTTTGCAGCATCCAGACGAGCCTCCATCGCCGTGTCGGCCGACTTCTTCTCCGTCCAGTCTGGGCAGACGTCCGAGGCTCCTGATGTCCCGGACGTGTCCCACTGGGGGCCGGACTCCAGCCCGCCTTGGACCAATGACCAGGTGGTCAAAGTGGAGGACGGCCTCCGAGATGCACACCAGGCCGCGGACCCAGAGACGGAGGTGTGCGACGTGAAAATGGCGCTGACGCTAGCGGACACGTGTGGCGGGGAGGTGGAGCAGGACGCAGACGCCGCGACTCTGGACGACGCGGGCAAACGGGCACGGTGTGGCTCGGACGGCCTGCCCGCACACCACGGCCCCGGGCCCGCGGCTTCGCACGTCAAAACCGAACCCACCGGCACCGACTGCTCTGCCCCGCAGACGCGCGACTGCTCGGGCAGCTCGGGCAGCTCGGAGGGACCCGGGGACCGGGCGGGGCCCGACAGCTAGGCCGTCGTCGCTGGCCGCCAACCTCTGCGGGCCGCCCCTCGCACGCTCCAGCCCCAGCACGCTCGCCAGGCGCACGGGGGGTCGTCAGGGCAGCCAGGCCGTTCGTGGAGGCCCAGTCCCGCCCCCCGGCGCTCCAGGGCGAGGGGACCCACGTGTGCCAGGCGTGCGGGAAAACGTTCAGCCGCGTGGGGAACCTGCGTACGCACCAGCGCTGCCACACGGGCGAGAGGCCGTACCGCTGCCTGGTGTGCGGCCGCGGGTTCAGCCAGGCCGGCGACCTGAAGAAGCACAAACGTGTGCACACGGGAGAGAAGCCCTACTACTGCCTCCAGTGTGGCAAGAGCTTCAGCCGCGGGGAGAACCTGAAACGTCATCAGAAGATCCACATAGGCGAGCTCTTACGCTGCCAGCACACCTGGAGGGACCCTCAGGGTTTAGCCACCTGAACAGGGCAGTTTGGATGACGTGGTCCGTAACCGTAGCTGCGAGGCAACGTAGACGTACACTGGCAACCGGAGGCTAACTTGCACTCGCATTTCAGGACGGAGTTTGTTTGTGTTGTAGTAATAATGTTAATTATGTGAGAAGCAGGTCACCGTCTGCAGTGGGACGGTCTTGCCTGGTTTGAAATCTTGCCTTTTCCTCTTTTGATAAGTGGATTTCCCAAAAAGTGGCAGTTATAGCGTGATGGCTTCCTGCACTATTCAGAAAGCATGGGTTTGACCTGGATTATCATGTTTTCTTTTCGTCTAATAAAGAACTTTCCCAAAAAACAAACTAGGTAGAAGTGCCAAAATGAACTTGATGTGTTTTGAGTTCTTTTATGCTCTAATTGAAATGACTTATGTAGTTTGTCACATTAACTTGCTCTGTTCAGCGAGTGAACTGTCATTGTCTTTGACAGTTGAAAGTACACGCTGGACAGAGATAGCAGCGAGCCGTAAACTCGTTACCTGCCTCGTTACCTGCCTCGTTAAGAAAGGTGCTACGTAACCGCTTTTCCTGTGATAATCTTCACGCGTCCTGCTACCTTTCTGATACGTTGTCGTCACAGATTCAAAGCGTATGCAAAACAGATTAGAGTCGTATCAGAGTCCAGAGGCCGCTTCTGTAACGACTGCTATGTGCGCAACGATTTTGGCGCACTCGCGCAGGCTGCATCGCTATCGCGCGGTCATCTTCGCGAGCTGGTTGTAGTAGTCGCGCGAGTTAGGGACCTGTTTCGCTGCGAAGGTGAACGCTCGCGAATAGCGCGCTCACCTTGGGACCAGGAAGTGACGTCTGCCAAATCAACAGCAGAAAACTGCGTTGGCGCGGACGCGATGCGGTTGCTGCCTGTGCAGCTCAGACCCTCGCAAATGCCATTAGGTTTTGCGGAAGTAAGGAGTCTGAAATTATTGAAATTCTTCGTCGAACTTTGACTAGTCTTGGTAAGTAGCGTTAAACCAGTGTAAAGATTTGAGATAATATTATTTAAAAAAAAGGTTATTAAGATTTATTATTATTTAATAACATTTATTTTAACTATTTTAACTTTAAAAAGTAGTGATAACTCTGGCAACTTTCAACTTTTGGACATTTACCACGTCAGCCACGACCGTCAGTCTGACTCCTAAACGGGCAGTGAATTGTTTTTAGTACTTGCTTTACAATGTCGCGCGCTAATCTAACGTTGAGGTGCGTGAATCTTTTGTCGGCGTCCTGCGTTTCGGGACCGTGACATCGGGCCGCCGCGCAGTTATGGCACAGTAATGAAGATTCATGGGAAAATCCTGAACCACTATCTGTTCTGCCATACGCCCGCGGACAAGGAGGGGTATTTGTACAAAAAGGTAGGTTACGTATGCCTATTTATCTTGACCAAGAAATAATCTTAAGCATTTTCATAAGTCGCGCAGGATCCACAGTTAAGTTCTATAATCGTAAACAAACCACATTTGTTTAGCCACGACAACCATTATGTCCGCTTTCTGACTCTCTGTCCCACAGACTGCAAAAAATACAGAACCATGTTCTGTATTTTGGGACATATCAGTACATTGTGCGGTCCTGTTCCTTCTCTGATGTTCAATTTAAAAACACGGGTTTTGGTCTAAACAGCAGTACTTAAAGTTAGCACTTAAAACTTTTTTTCTGCATTTTCTGTAAGTGTTATGAGACTCCAATTATATTTCCCCATGTATATATGTAACATTTTGTGGGCTATATATTATCATTTGTGATACTTTGAATGAATCAGGTATTTTCTGTTCAGGAACATTTGAGAACAGCCTTGTCAGTGTGTGAAGTGAAACTAAAACTCGCAGCGGTGTGTCTCCCCGTGTCTCCCCGGTGGTCCTTGGGATATGGCTGCAGGGTGAAGTGAACACATCCTATCAAAAACGCTGGTTCACTCTCCGCGGGAACCTCCTGTTCTACCAAGAGCGTCCTGGCGAGCGTGTGGTGTTGGGGGTTATTGTGCTGGAGGGGTGTATGGTACAGCTCTGCGAGTCGGACGAGCAGTTCGCCTTCTCGCTGGCCTTTGGCACCGGTGCCGGCGGCCTGCGCACGTACAAGTTTGCTGCGGAGAGCCAGGAGAAGCAGGAGGCCTGGGTGAAGGCCATCCACTCCGCCCAGCACGGCTTCCTCTCCATGCTGCTGCAGGACCTACGGCAGCAGTACCTGGGTGAGACATGAGGGACACCACGTCCTCGCCGCGTCCTCACTCAGATCCGCACGCGCCACCGTTTTTCCCTTTCCTGAGGCGCACGGACGCTCTGCTCTGGGTGCCATGCAGTCTAGACTGCCGAGAAGTGTCCTGATGACTATAAGTTGCCTGTCTGACCTCTTAAAGTGTCTTCTTGTTCTTCTCCTAGAAGCGGCAAAAACTGCTGCCGTGGAAGTGGTGGAGTGCCCCCCTGTGGCAACGCGAGGTATGTCTTATCCTACATGCATGTTCTACATGCAGCCCGGCGTGACAGGACCAGGAGCGCCTATTAACAGACAGCTGACCCCACCCCTGCCCCAGAGCAACAGGCCAACTGGCAAATGGTCCCCTAAACTGCGGCCCAAACGGCACGGTCACGTGGCAGCTATGGCCCCGCCCCCTGGGGAGCACACGGAGGACTTCTGCCAGATGCACGAGAACTTTGGAATGGAGGTCAGACGACTGATGGCTGAGTGGAGGAAGAAGGCGGAGGCAAAGGTGGCTTTGCCCAAGGAAGACCTGCCAGAGAAAGACCTGCCCAAGGAAGACCTGCCAGAGAAAGACCTGATTGACTTGGGTTAAGGACAAACTACAAACATTACGACGAAGTAATAATTAACAAATGTAGGAGGAATACTGAAACTCCTGTGACAATGTTAAAGAATGTTTTAATATGAATGGATGTTGTATGTAATATAATTGAGATAGCAGATTATTTAATATCACATTGTGAAATAATTCAGATGATGCGAAGGGCTCTAATTCACTGAACTGTTACTTTAGTAAATAACTGGATAAAATGACCTAATGTATTATGATGTCTGATATTCTGTTTTATTATGTATGGGCAGCCTGCACATTATTAGGGAAGTGCTTTTAATATAATGACTGAATAGTACTGGTGTGTGTGTGTAGTGTGTAATAACATAAACATACAGTATTTCAGTACTTCTGAAAGGACATCTGTCTGAAACGTCAACGTTTCTCAGGAAACCTTACTTCTCACCCAGACCCAGTTCTTCTGAAGTTCTAGGAGGAGGAACCAGTTTATATTCAGTAAGAGATAAGGGTGAGTTATAGATATCTGTCTAAATCATAACAATAATTCAATGGGTCCTAAACTGAATATAAATCGCTTCTTTTAATTTTTTTTCTAATGTTTCCTAATGTCTGTGCTGCCATTTTCCGCCTGGTAGTACAAACTCACACATGCCATTAACACAATGTCCATTAGTATTAAAATGTTTTGCCATGGAAATGACACATCCTTTCATTTTGATGGCCTGAAGGTGTTTGACTACAACTCTTATGATTACATCTCTTGTGAGTAATACAGTGGAGCATGGGGTCATCATTCATGCCAGTTATTTTAATAAATCTACACATATAGTGGAAAAAAGTATTTAGTCAGTCACCAATTGTGCAAGTTCTCCCACTTGAAAAGATGAGAGGCCTGTAACTGACATCATAGGTAGACCTCAACTATGAGAGACAAAATGAGAAAAAATTCAGAAAATCACATTGTCTGATTTTTAAAAAATTTATTTGCAAATAATGGTGGAAAATAAGTATTTGGTCACCTACAAACAAGCAGGATTTCTGGCTGTCACAGACCTGTAACTTCTTCTTTAACTTCCTCTGTCCACTCATTACCTGTATTAATGGCACCTGTTTGAACTTGTTCAGTATAAAAGACACCTGCCCACAACCTCAAATAGTCACACTCCAAACTCCACTATGGTGAAGAGCAAAGAGCTGTCGAAGGACAGCAGAAGCAAAATTGTAGACCTGCACCAGTCTGGGAAGACTGAATCTGCAATAGGCAAGCAGCTTGGTGTGAAGAAATCAACTGGGAGCAATAATTAGAAAATGGAAGACCTACAAGACCACTGATAATCTCCCTCGATCAGGGGCTCTATGCAAGATCTCAGCCCGTGGGGTCAAAATTATCACAAGAATGGTGAGCAGAAATCCCAGAACCACACGGGTGCACCTGGTGAATGACCTGCAGCTGGGACCAACGTTACAAAGGCTAATGATCCCAAGCACATTGCCACGGCAACAAAGGGGTGGCTTCTTAAGAAGCATTTCAAGGTCCTGGAGTGGCCTAGCCAGTCTCCAGATCTCAACCCCATAGAAAACGCAGACAGCCCCAAAGCATCGCTGCTCTAGAGGACATCTGCATGCAGGATTGGGCCAACATACCAGCGATGGTGTGGGCCAACCTTTAGACTTACAGACTAACGTTTGACCTCTGTTATTGCCAACAAAGGACAAATAACAGTACTGAGATGAACTTTTGTTATTGACCAAATACTTCTTTTCCACCATAATTTGCAAATAAATTCTATAAAAATGCAAATAAATAAAAAACAATTTTCTGAAATTTCTTTTCTCATTTTGTTTCTCATAGTTGAGCTCTACCTATGATGTCAATTACAGGCCTCTCATCTTGATAAGTGGGAGAACTTGCACAATTGGTGAAAGGGATGAGGTCTCTACATCATCCTGGAGGATGTTTCAGTATAATATTAGCCACTGTTTTATTTTGTAGGTAGGTAAATCAGCACCAAAAGAATTCTGGATGGCTTAGTTGTAAGTATTTTATAGATCAGTGCAGCGACATGAGCAAACGCATCATCTGTGTTATGAAAACATTCCCACATCTCCGTACTTCAGTGAGTCTTCATTCTCACTGCAATTGTTTAAGTGTTAAAAAAATAGAACATCCAGGATTGTTTCCTTATAAATTTCAGTGAGAAGATGGATGACTAAAGTATATAACAATCTACAGTAAGATTGCATGCAGGATCAGGAGGTGACCTACTGAAGTGGCATGAATAACTACAGACTGGGACACTAACTGGAGTGATGTCAGAGGTGTTCTGCCTAGGAAAGCATCTCTCAGAAAGCTGTGTGATTGCTTCATTCTTGTAAAGGTCTTTTTTGCAATGACAACTGGTCTTGGTTGATGTGAAAAAGTTTGATGAGAACTTTTGACTCATGAAGCAGGCACCACAGCTGAACATACTCGTGGCATTCTGTCTACAATAGAAATCAAATATTCTTCATAAAGTTCGTCTCAAATCTCTTGCAGAAGTTCCCAGAAATGTGTGGCGCTGGCAAATGTGTGTGGCGCTGGTAGTTTGCTTTGCTTTCACTCCACAATGATGCCTCTTGTAGTTCGTCTTATCTTCAGGGGGATGGCTGTCATTTCCGGTCAAATAAACTGCTGGATATATATATATATATACACACAGTCAGTCCGTCAGTCAGTCGCCCACGCTTTTTAAAAGCTTCGTGTCCACAGTGCCGTGGTAGACAGCAGCCGTAAAAGGGAAGAGAGAGAAAGTAAACAGGCACGAGCGAGAGGAACGTGCGCGCGTGTATGTATCAAACATCTACACACAAATGCCCACAGGAAAGATGCGAATAAAATACCACAGAAGGTATTATAATACGACAAATTATTATTATTGTTGTTGTTATTTCCAAAGGTGACACGCGAAAATTAGTCGGCGCGTAATGGCTCCCAAACGCCCTCTAGTGGTGATGAATGGCGCTGTCATATGTCTCCGTTTCTGCAGCGAAGTCTGCTGCCCACACCGCCGTTTCAGCATCGCTGCTGACAGGAGGAAGTGCGCGTGTGATGGAGAGATAGTGATGTGTGAACTCTGCCTAGAACTATCGCTTTGGTCAGAAAGGGTGAGAAAAAAGAGAAACGGCTGGGGGAATCGGAGGAAGCTATTTCAGTGTCAACAGCTGACGTTTTTTAAGTTCTCTGAATGCCTGCACTGCGTATATTCCTGAGTCCTGCTCTCTTCTCAACTCTCAGCTGTTACAGAAAGGGACAGACATGAAAAAAGATATAAGACGGTTTAGGCCCTTAACTGCCGTCTTGACCAAAACTCAACGTTACGTGCACGGGTCGGATCACGGAAAGGGGGAACGCAGTGCGCCGAATGTGAGAGAGACGGAGAAAGAGGAACGGCGTTCTTCAGTATCCCGTGTCACTTCTCACAACTCGGTATTTCCGTACATACCTACCGGGTCGGACTCGTGACGGATGGATGACAGCAGACCGCTTATATGGCGCGGTGTGTAGCGGGGGGGATAAGTCTTGTACATCTCTTCGCTATACTGGGGCTCTCCCCATATAGAGCCGCAGTAGTGCAAAATATCACACCGCCTGATCTACTGCTAAACAAAATACATTTTTTTACAGTTTTGCCACTGAACTGAAATATATATATATATATTTGCTGAGTAGATTTGCAAAGAGAATTTGAAATAAATTAGAGAAATTAAGTAATAAAACAATTGGAAACTAATTTCCATCAAGTACATTTCTCATGCTCGTTAGCTTCATATATGCTCCTTTATATTTTGATGAATGCCCCACCCCTCCCCTCACACACACACTTCTTAGAAAGTTCACTTATAGAAAACTCCTTGGTAGCTGTGATAGCATGACAGCCCTTTGGCAAACACGCTTAAAGTGTCACGGCTGTGTTTACATTCTGCATATCTAATGTACAGTCCATTCATAAGTCCATGATGACAATAATACATTGACACATGAGGCTTTTCATCAAATGGCAGTAGTCCACACACACACACACACACTCTCTCTCAGGGCCACACAGGAGTTTAACCCCACTGGCCTTTTGTAAGGAACCCGAATCTCATAGGAAACTAGAAACATTTCTTCAAATAATGAACCAAATGAAAAAGTCTGACAGCACTGCAGAACTAATAAGCACGTCGCACGTCTCTCCTTATAAGTCCGATGGCTGTACCAAACTGCGCTCAGAATCACACGACTTGGATTCATCTCATTCTAAGGCACACGGATCCTATTTTTGGGGAGCGAAAGGTGACACTTGAGAGCAGGCGCACGCCTCCTTTGCTCTGTTACTTTCCCCTGCTCTGTTTCGCTGCCAAACCTGACGGCACGGCTATAGTTAGCCGCAGGGCAGTGGTATATAACCCTCCGCTGGGACCGCGTTTACATGTCAGTCACGGCAGCTCGGCACCCAGCTTCTCTCTTCACCATCATCCCCAAACCTCCACAGAGAACCTGAGGCATGGTGAGTGGTTCTCCAACCCTGCACACACCCAGCTGAGACGAGGCGTCACGGCAGCGACCGCGACGAGTAGAAGAAAACGAAATGGTTAAGGAGCTTCAGTAGAATCTGCTCAGGGCTAATAAAGCAGGCGGCAGCCAGCATCTGTGGAAGCTGGAGTAGGTCTGGTCTGGTGTTACCACAGCAACATGGCAGGTCTCAAAGCTACAGTGGAGTAGCTGTGGTGACTTTACTAGAGATCCTTCCTTGAAAGCAGATCGGGACCAAAATGGCTTCAAGGGCCAAGATATCATTTTCTCTGAGCCTGGCCAGACAACATTTACCTTCGTGATGCTGCCCTGCACGTCTGTTATTCTCAGGCTAGTAACAGCACCGCCATATTGTCTTAAGAAAGTATAATGCCTGCACTACAACGTAACTAGCGACTTTAACAAGTTTGGCCTTGTTTTACACGTCCCACATCTGAAGGTTTACAGCATTAGAGAGACCTTGTCTAAGGTCGGCCAGGACATAACACTTCAGGTGTGTTTTGAAGGCTTTGAAGGTTTGACGTCGGGTTTTGAAGGTCGTACTTTGGTCGTGTTTCCAGGCACCCAAGAAGGCCAAGAGGAGACAGCAGGCAGAGGGCGGCAGCTCCAACGTGTTCTCCATGTTTGAGCAGAGCCAGATCCAGGAATACAAGGAGGTGAGAATCCCTTACCATAATGTTTCCTCACTTTGCAGCACACAGGGGGCGTGGCTTAGCAGCAGGTCACGCCTCTATCCCATCCACAAGGTCACCAATTCATCACTTAAGCTTATCATTAACACAGCCAGAAATGAACACCAGTGCAGAAAGCACTTGGCGCGTGCTTCTGCGTGTGGAGGGAGCATGGCTGACTCCGCCCACGTGTTCTATAGGTGTGTGTGTACCAGAGTCCCTCCATCAGCCTGCAACTTACGTCAGAAAAAAACAGCGAGATCCAGGATTAACAGAGCTGAAACCTTTTTGTCTGTTTTGGATGATGTCAGCAAGAAAAGCTCCTAAACTTGAGTCTGCTGATGTTGGCTGTCAGCCCTTTTTCCAGTGGGGTCTGATGACCCCTGGGGAATGTGCTGGTCAACAGCTGGGAGATGCTGACACGTCTTAGTCGCTAGCACCATGTGATTCCCAGAGCGTTTTTGTGGATGACACACTCTCAGAAAAGCAAGGATAGATCAGAATGGTTCTCCACATGTGAAGATCACCACATTCACACGTTGAGAAAATCGTTTTCCCCATGAGGAATCCCGTTTTCCCCTGGATCTGTGCATCCCAGTGTCTCTTTGGGATCAGCTGGTGTGCAGTGGTGGGGGAAGATTTGAACCATTTTGCAAACATTTCGTGACTTGTTGAAATATTTGGAAAGGAAGCCTTGAATGACAAGTAGAAGATGAGAATGTGAGGTGGGGCGGAGTCATCCAAACAGAGAACAGAAGGATGGGGTGGGTGAGGGGCAAAAGAAGGGTGATATGTGGCAGGGGCAACAGAAGGGGAGAGTGTAATCGATCCCTTCTCCTTAAATGTCCCCAAAGTCTTGTCGTGAATTCCGAGACCATTTTTGCACCTCAGAAGGACAAGTGCTCAGCAGCTGCCAGGACCCCCCCCTGATCTCAGCTGCACTCTCCAGTTTCACGGGGCTCTTAGGCAGAGGAACGTGAAGAGCATTCTGCACCGTTGGAAGTTCATACTCACGTCAGCAGACCAGCATCATAACTATCCCCGTGGAGGCGTTTGGTGTGTCCTTGTGATCATGTAAAACGTGCTCGGGCTTTGCTGCACAAGCTTGACAAGAACAAGCAGTCTGATTGAGAGGTATGACTTCAGAGATGCCACAGCGAACAAACAAGTGTGCTTGACACACGTTTGATGATGATCGCACTGAGCTTCACACAGCGTGCTGACTGGCCTGACCAGTCCAACAGAAGTGTTCACAAGAAACAACAACGTATTTCACTCAGACAGACAAAATTAACTGGGCACCACTTTTCCTGGTGCTTGCCAGGAATAGAAGGAAGAAAGGCAGTGACTGTTAGGAATGACATAGACCGGTCCAGGAATGTGAGTTAGACCAGTCCAGGAATGCATTTCTAATCTTAGCATCGTATCAACCAACTACAGATAATCCCGATCAGTGAAATGATCGTAATTTGCTTTGTGTTAGAATATGGCATAAGTATCTGTCCTGTCTTGGAAACACACAGGCCTTCACGATCATCGACCAGAACAGAGATGGGATTATCAGCAAGGACGACCTGAGGGATGTGCTGGCCTCCATGGGCCAGCTGAACGTGAAGAACGAGGAGCTAGAGGCCATGATCAAGGAGGCCAGCGGCCCCATAAACTTCACCGTCTTCCTCACCATGTTTGGAGAGAAGCTGAAGGGTGAGGCGCCTTCTGCCTACTGCATACTACATATTACATACTACATACTACATAATGCCTACTGCATACTACATACAACATACAACATACTACATAAAACCTACTGCATACTACATATTACATACCACATACTACATAATGCCTACTGCATACTACATATTACATACCACGTACTACATAATACCTACTGCATACTACATATTACATACTACATAATACCTACTGCATACTAGATATTATACCTACTGCATTATTTCATAATTTAGCTTAATTTCAGTAGTACAGCTGTTCTTTATTATTACATTACAGATTCATAATCTCTTTGAACTATTTAAGGTGCTGATCCCGAGGACGTCATCGTGAGCGCTTTCAAAGTTCTGGACCCAGAGGCCACTGGCTCCATCAAGAAGGAATTGTATGTGCATTTCCTGTTTAACCCAATACTGTGTTCTGGTCTGGTCTGGTCTGGTCTGGACTGGACTGTTCATGGTGCTGTTCTAGATGAACACTGACTGGATGTGTTTGTGTCTCCCCAGCCTTGAGGAGCTTCTGACCACCCAGTGCGACAGGTTTAGCGCAGAGGAGGTGTGAATCCCCACACTTAATACACACATGCACACATTACAAGCTTTTCAGACTTTTATTTTGAATTTATACTTATAGTTTGTGATCGTGCTTCTGTTTTTCTGTGGTCCATCTTCAGATGAAGAACCTCTGGGCTGCCTTCCCCCCAGATGTGGCTGGCAACATCGACTACAAGAACATCTGCTACGTCATCACACACGGAGAGGAGAAGGAGGAGTAAACCCAACCACCTGTCTGACCTCTGACCTCTCACCCCTCACCTCCCTGCCGATTCCCTCCATGCGTGTCCACTGTTCCTCCCACTCAGCCAATCAAAGACCTGCTCTCTCACTGACCCGACCTGCCTGAATGTGAGCATCAGTGGAGCTACTGGCACTGCGAACCAAGGTTGTGTCCCCAAACTGCTCCCTCTCCCTGGGCTCTGTTCCTTTACTCTCATTCTTTCCCCTTTGCCTCCTCCTGATTGGACAGTCAGCACGTTTTTCATCTCAGCACTCGCTGAGAAGCAAGAAAGCCCATCGCCGTGGTCGCTTTGCTCGTGCTCTGCGGCTTCTGACCTGAAACAGGTCGGCATGTCGAGCTCAGGCATCAGGGCGGGTTGTGCAGAAGCTCTCTGAACACATGGAGTAGTGAAGCAGAGGGGTGGCTGTGGAGGAGGAGGGTGGATGTCTACAATAGAACAGCCCTCTGCCACCTACTGCCTCCCCTTTACAGGGGGCGGGGGAAAGGTGAAAGGGGCAACTGACAGGAGAAGAGAGCTGGCTGACAGAGGGAAGACGAGAAAACCAAACAAAAGAGAAGATCTTTGTTTTGCTTTCCTCCATCCCTCCATCCCTCCCTTTCCACAGTGCCATTTCTTCTTGAGTTTTCTTTTACTTTATCATACTTCACCTTTCTGTTAAAAACACTGTAACTAAATACACCTCCAACTCAAAATAAAGAATTCCTAAGTCTTTCGTACTCTTGTGTCTCTACTGATGTACTGATAGTCTGGATAGGATTTTTGATAATAAATATCTCCAGAAATTACAACCAGATCACAGCAGGGGGCAGTATACGTCATGCATGGTTGTTATGTTATCAAATAGGACTAAAATGGTGTGTGGAAACTCAGAAGAGGAACCTGTTCTCCTTGGGTTGATTCAGGATTGTAATGTTATAGACAAGAGCTAAAATATGGCCGCTTGGATAACCATTACATAGAGTTCAAGATCTGTGAAGTCCAAAGTGGGAGTTGATTATGTCTGACAGTAGAGAGAAGTATTTTAGGTTGGACGTTCTTGAGGAATGATAAGTTTATAATTATTAAAAACCTTCCAAGGGGTTGAGCTTGAACAGAAGATAGGTGGTGTGTCTTCCTGCCTTTGTTGGTGTGAAGGCCTCCTGAGGAACCAACCTGCCAAACATCTCCAAACAACAAACCCCCCAAAACCTGCTAACATGCCCAAATCTCAATTCATGTTATTCAAGATGGCTTCTCTCTATATTTGTGCAGAAGTTCTATTTATTGATTATACCATTTAGGGTGAAGCAAAGTCACACTGAATGATCATTTTATTATGTAAATCATCTCCTTAGCAACACCTTATAGGCTGCTAGACATGTATTATTGAACTAGAATAGAGACTTGTGACTCTAGGGTATATGACTCTTGAATGTTTGAGAACACCTAGTTCTCCAGCCAATCAAGCCAAGCTGGTCAGTTGATTCAAAGCCAGCACTGAGCTAGGAAGCACAAAACACAAATCACATGCAGAGTCCCTTTGCATTTTGTGTGGAAATGTTTACTAGAGAATTTAAAAGTAAACCTTTAATGGTAGTTATACAGCTATTACTTTCTAACTAATGACATGTTACATGATTCCAAAGGTCCGTGAAACTCACAGCTTCAAATAATGCCTTAATAATGCATAATGTTATATAATAATAATGCGCCCAGCCTGAGCCCAAGATTTGAGCCGCTGGTTGTGGGAGGATTACTGTGTAATCTGTAAACAGTCTTGTCTGTATTAAGTTGTGTATGGTGTGTGGGAATGTACTGTATGTAGTGTGTATGAAGATGTGTTGGAAAAATATGTATGAAGTTTTGTAGTGTGTATGGAGTATATGTTGTATATGGTGTGTACTGTGTGTATGATGCTTATGAAGGTGTGTATTGTGTATGGTGTGTATGAAAGTGTGCACAGTGTGTGCATACTTGGTGTGTCTATGTGTGTCTGTGTTTGTGTGTCTGTGTAGGTGTATTAGTGTGTATTAACCTTTGTATGGTGTGTGAGAATGTAAGTGGTGTGTATGAAGGTGTATGTGTGTGTCTGTTTATGTGTAGGTGAACACCACCACCTTAGGGTTGTGTCTGTGTGGGGTGGGTGTGAGAGGGATTGTTGTTGTTGTCCTGCCTGGTGGGCTAGATCCCAGCCTGCTTCTGGGGTCCCACCTGGTGGGCTAGATCCCAGCCTGCTTCTGGGATCCCACCTGGTAGATCCCAGCCTGCTTCTGGGGTCCTGCCTGGTAGATCCCAGCCTGCTTCTGGGGTCCCGCCTGGTGGGCTAGATCCCAGGCCGCTTTTGGGATCCCACCTGGTAGATCCCAGCCTGCTTCTGGGGTCCTGCCTGGTAGATCCCAGCCTGCTTCTGGGGTCCTGCCTGGTAGATCCCAGCCTGCTTCTGGGGTCCCGCCTGGTGGGCTAGATCCCAGCCGGCTTCTGGGATCCCACCTGGTAGATCCCAACCTGCTTCTGGGGTCCAGCCTGGTAGATCCCAACCTGCTTCTGGGGTCCTGCCTTGTAGATCCCAGCCTGCTTCTGGAGTCCTGCCTGGTAGATCCCAGCCTGCTCCTGAGGTCCCGCCTGGTAGATCCCAGCCTGCTTCTGGGGTCCCGCCTGGTAGATCCCATCCTGCTTCTGGGGTCCCACCTGGTAGATCCCAGCCTCTGCTGATCCTTCATTCAGACCTTGTCCCTGTACTGCCATGATACAATCCAGCCTTTGCCAGCCACTGCATGATTTTTCTATGTCAATCGCTTCCACTATTTGCTGCTGGTCAACAACACTATCACAACATCCAACGTACGGTTGTAATAAACAGACTCATGCAATAATGTCCCTAACCAAACACGAATGTCTAGTGACATCTACTGTTGAGTCTCGTAAGTGCAGTCCAGCACAGTCAGAGCGGGGCATCATTGATAGATAGTGCAGTTTCCTTTATTTCTGCCTGTATCATATTCGTATCAGCATCGCTGAATTGTGTGTGTGTGAGAGAGGGATTAAAGACAATTAATACCCATTGTTTGCACTATTACAGACAACCCTAACCCACTGGATTACCAAATAACACAGGAAGAACTGGCACAAACACTTAAATCCTTAAAATGAAAAAAGCTTGTGGCCCCGACAGCATCGTAAATGAGATGATTAAGTACGTCACTCCTGCAGTTTAACAGGGCAGACATAGACGGTCCTGCAGTAGAACAGGGCAGACACAGACGGTCCTGTAGTAGAACATGGCAGACTCGCACATCTGTTAATATTGTTATTGTTGTGGCTGATAGTGCTCTATTATTATTATCATTATTTTTATTATTTTCATTATTATTGTTGTTGTTATTGTTGCTAACATTTTTATTTTGAGAAGTTAAATTAAGTTACATTTTCAGTGCTTTGGCAATACTGTATTTTATGCAGTCATGCCAACAAAGGCGACTTGAGAGAGGGGCGGGGGAGAGAGACATGTACTTCCGGGTGAAACCGAAGTGAACCATCTTGTATGTCATCACTATCTATAGCTTGTCAGCCTGTACAGTGTAGAGACGTGTATTTCAGTGTGAAGCAAAAACCTCTGCACGTTTACAGTAAATTAATCTGCAGAGCTGTAGTGAACCTCAGTAATGACCGTCATGTCGCGGTAATGCTAATCTCCGTCGATCTGCTCCAATGGCTTGACACGACGACTCCGCCTCGCTGTGCCTTGCAATTCTTGAGAGGCCGATTTTAAAGCACCGCCATGGCCACTGGACTGCACCGCTGCACCACCGCGGGCCTGCTCGCTCTGACGGCCGCCGTGCTGCTCCTGTCAGCGGCCGCCAGCGCCTCTCAGGGCGACAAAGAGCCGGTGTATCGGGACTGCGTGAAGCAATGCTCCCGGACGAACTGCACCGGGGCGAGGCTGCGGGGCTTCGAGTCCGCGCAGCCGCCGTACATGGCGCTCACAGGTGAGGCGCTTGACAGCGCAGGTGGGAGGACGAGGTATGTGCCAGGTTTGCCTGTAGCTTTAGTGACGCTTCTCTGTCTCTCATACCGTGCTGTCCAGCTTTTTGCGTTTTGTTCGTTTAGTAATATCATTTGGATATCCAGGTGGGTAGCCGGCTAGCCATCAAATTGAGCCATCAAAGTGCGGCTTTCGAAATTGGAGGCGACTCCAGTTATTTCTTACGAAAGCTATTACTTTAGAAATATATATATAGACACACACACGTTTGAAGCGCGCAGGTTTAATCTTTGGTGCTTTGTTGTTGAGAGATTTAGAAAAGATGTGAGATCTTGCCTAGCAGGATAAGCACCAGGGTTAGACCACCAGGGTTAACCACCACCACAGGTACAGCTCAGGTGATTTCACCTCGAAGGTGTTTGAGCACACGCATTAGTGTCACAACTCGAAATACCTGTTTTTCCTGATAGTGAAGTACTTAATAATCTAAAAAACATCAATACATTACTTACAACTAAGTAATTTAAGATGAAAACGTAGGAAATCACTGAAGTGTTACTAAGTGACTGATCTAGCCATAAAATAGACCAAGTCTTCCATATTGATCTGCTAATTTTATCGCTGGACACACGGACTTCAGTGTTTAAGCTGTTAAGGGTGACAGTTTGCGGATGAAATGCTCAGTGGCACGTTGACTGAGCTGCTCTTGTTGTGCAGGATGGACGTGCCGTGACGACTGTCGCTACCAGTGCATGTGGACCACGGTGGGCTTGTACCAGGCTGAGGGCTTCGGGGTTCCTCAGTTCCACGGGAAGGTTGGTGTCACGGTCACAGTGAAGTTAACATCTTGCTCCAGATAACACTAATGGAGGATCTGTGGTCGTTTCAACATGGACATTTATTTATCCGCTATGTTGTGTTGATGTCTGAAACGTCTCCCTGTCTCCCCCCAGTGGCCGTTTGTGCGTTTCCTGTGTTTTGAGGAACCTGCGTCTGCGTTGGCGTCTCTGCTCAACGGTCTGGCCTGTTTGCTCATGCTGCTCCGCTATCGCAGTGCCGTGCCACGCCAGTGCCCCATGTACCACACCATCACCGCCTTCTCCCTGGTGAGAGAGTGTGTGTGTGTGTGGCTGCCTTACAAGCAAATACTGAACTTCCGAACCGAACAAATCCACACACACAGGGATATCCATGTCAGGGTTACATGACAGTGGAAAACTACAACTGTAGGAACAAGGGTCTGTAGTTTAGTATCTGTAGTTTAGTATCCAAACAAAAGTGAGCAGGTCTGCTGGCTTGCACACGAGAGGTCAGGTTGTCCTGTCTGTCTTCTCTGCAGGTGTCCCTGAACGCCTGGTTCTGGTCTACAGTGTTCCACACCAGAGACACCTATCTAACCGAGGTACTGGAGACCCCACACAGAGACAGTGTGTGCGCTTCACACGTCGCATCATACTTCACAAATCAAGTGTGAAGGTTTTTCCATCACACAGGTATTATGTCTGGTGTGTGTGGAACTGTCTGGTAGCCAATAACAGTGAGCCGGACGTATCCTGACAGTTCCAGACTTATCAGAGCATAGTGTAAGGTGTTGTAGGTTATAGGGGTCGGAGTGTGAAGGGTGACCATGGAGAAGAGGGCGGAGGAGAACGCTACACACGTTTGGTAGAACACAGACGTGTTGGGTGACTTTGTTCTCTTTGCAGAAGATGGACTACTTCTGCGCCTCTGCCGTCATCCTTTACTCCATCTACCTGTGCTGCGTCAGGTGAGCAGCAGATCACTGGCCGAACCTCTCCCCACGTGTGGTCGGGGGGTGGGAGGGGCATGCTGGAGGAGGCGGGGTCTCGCCACCATGCTGGGGGAGGCGGGGTCTCGCCACCATGCTGGGGAAGGCGGAGTCTCGCCACCATGCTTGGGGAGAAGCTCTGGGCTCCACGTCATTCTGAGTGGCTGCAGTAAATTAGATGTTGAAGCAAAGTCCTGTGGAGGAGATAAAATTTGTGTGTGTGTGTGTGTGTGTGTGTGTGAGAAAGAGGACACTGGGCCAGATTCATAAAACCTCTCCAGATTTAAGGCGGTGTGATTGCAGCAGTATTTCCTGTTAACGTTTCCTCGTTCGTGTAATCTGTGAGGTGCTGCTGCCTTTTGATCTTATTTGCATATGACGCTGGTGGTTCATAACAACCGTGCCGTGACGAGAACACCCCCCCCACCCGGACGGTAACCGCCCCCCTCACCAGTGTGGACTGGGTGACCTGTTCTGTAACAATGTTTGGTCATCAGCAACACTGATGATATCACAATGACATCACAATGTTGACATTTCTGATGTGTTTGGAGTGAGCTCCACGGCAACCCTGGCAGCTACGGTGGGTGGAGTTCATGAAGACGAAGGTGACTCGCTCGAGCAGGGCCTCCGAGAACCACGAGAAAGACAGATACAGAAGAGACGCAGATCAGACACAGACTGAGGAGAAAGAGTTTTGTGCCTCTGCTATAAAAAGAACTGAAGCCATCAACTCTGTGTCCCCACAGCTCCCATCTTGGTAAAACTTAAAAATACGATACACGTTTGAATAATTGGCCATTGGTAAGTCATCTGTGGGCATAGGTCTTTAATATGTAAGGTCTCATTTACATATTGGTTTTGATTGGCTTTCATCCTGGGTAAAGGTGAATTTACCACAGTGGTAAGTTGACACATTACCATGGTGAATTTATGAATAAAATTTAAACACCACACACATTATGCATGGTAAGCTGTGTGTGTGTGTGTGTGTGTGTGCTTGTGTGCCGTCATGTTTTATGAATCTGGTGCTGTTTGCGTAGCTGTGTGTGTGTAATAGGACTCTGGGTCTGAGGCGTCCCTATATGTGTGTGTGTATTACAGGACTCTGAGTCTGAGGCGTCCCTATATGTGTGTGTGTATTACAGGACTCTGGGTCTGAGGCGTCCCTATATGTGTGTGTGTATTGCAGGACTCTGGGTCTGAGGCGTCCCTATATGTGTGTGTGTATTACAGGACTCTGGGTCTGAGGCGTCCCTATATGTGTGTGTGTATTACAGGACTCTGGGTCTGAGGCGTCCCTATATGTGTGTGTGTATTACAGGACTCTGGGTCTGAGGCGTCCCTATGTATGTGTGTGTATTACAGGACTCTGGGTCTGAGGCGTCCCGTTGTGTGTGTGTGTGTGTTGCAGGACTCTGGGTCTGAGACGTCCCGGTGTGTCCAGCATGGTAGGGGTCCTGCTCATCTTGGCCTTCACCTCCCACGTCTCCTATCTCACCTTCGTCAGCTTTGACTACGGATACAACATGGCTGCCAATGCCACCATAGGTCAGGTTCCCACACACAGGGCAGCCGTGTCACGGCAATCGTCTCCCCCTTCCTCATCCCCACTGTCTTTCCCCATTCCCTTCCTGTCTCCCCTCCCTCTTTCTCTCTCCCTCTCTCTCCCTCTCTCTCTCATCCTCCTCTCTCTCTCTCCCTCCTCTCTCTCTCTCTCCTCTCCCTCTCTCTCTCTCTCTCTCTCTCTCTCCCTCCTCCCTCTCTCTCTCTCTCTCCCTCTCCCTCTCTCTCTCCCCTCCCAGTGTTGTCTGATGTAGTGGTGGATTATTACTGGTTCTGGTTCTGGTGGTGCTGCTGGAGTCCGTAGGCCAGGATCAGCCAGCAGCACCACGCAGTCAGAACCAGAACCTGAACCCAATGAAACATTTCACTTAGATTCAGTTAGAGATTTGTGCATGGTGTCAATTTGAGTTCCTGTCCATAACTGATCAGTTTGGGTTCTAGACTCACGTTTGTGTGTGTGTGTGTGTGCAGGTATGGTGAACCTCCTGTGGTGGCTATGTTGGTGCTGTCTGCACCGTCGTGCTCTGCCGTACTGGTGGAAGTGTGGTGTGGTGGTGGTGCTGCTCCATGCTCTGGCCCTGCTGGAGCTGCTGGACTTCCCTCCACTCTTCTGGGTGCTGGACGCCCACGCCGTGTGGCACCTCAGCACCGTGCCCGTGCACTTCCTGTTCTACAGGTAACCATGAGCAACAGGGGACATATCTGCCTGTGTTTACTTGTTCATCTGTGTTTAACTGCGTTTATCTGTGTTCATCTGTGTTTAACTGTGTTTGTGTTTATCTGTGTTCGTCTGTGTTTATCTGTGTTCATCTGTGTTTAACTGCGTTTATCCGTGTTCATCTGTGTTTAACTGCGTTTATCTGTGTTCGTCTGTGTTTAACTGTGTTTGTGTTTATCTGTGTTCATTTGTGTTTATCTGTTTATCTACTCATGTCTCAACACTGACTCCATATTATTAATTCTACATATATTACATATATACACAGTTTATTACTGTTAATACTTTATACTTTTACTTCATACAGTTATTCAATCCAGACTTTAGTACTTTCGTTGGTCTTAACGTACATATCTAACATTTCTCATCAGCCATCTAACATTTCTCATTAGAAGCCCATAGAACACGAGTATTACACACAGCTGCACAGAGCAGTGTGCGTGTCCATTTTACACGTGCACACTTTGGCAGATCACGTGATTCCACACCACACTGAGAAGTTCTGGAAGTGTTTTTCTTTGTTTAGGTCCAGACTGATTACTAGTGTCCACCAAACACCCAATCAAGACAAGTTTTGTTGTTGTCCTGACAGCAGTAGCATGTTTTCCACACATGTAGCAGTATTTGCAGGAATGCTCTGTGAGGCACCATGCTGGTCAGCCCTTTATCTTTACCTTCTCCTGACCTTCTCCTGTCCTTCTCTTGACCTTCTCCTGACCTCTTCTGACATTCTCCTGACCTCTTCTGACATTCTCCTGACCTTCTTCTGTCCTTCTTCTGTCCTTCTCCTGTCCTTCTCTTGACCTCTTCCTGACCTTCTCCTGACCTCTTCTGTCCTGCTCAGTTTCCTCATAGACGACAGCCTCCACCTCCTCAACACGGAGAAGATTGGAGTCAAGCTAGAATAGGAGGAGCCGGTCTCAGAGCCCCGCCCCCTCCTGTCATATCCCTCCAATCAGGGCAAGCGGGAGCCGGAGTGGGATGGGCCTCATTCTCCGTGGTTTCCTGCATGACTCCTGTGGCCGAGTTTATGAATATTCCATCTGTTTGTTTACAACTTATTTTCTACCAAATTTCTATTATGGATTTTTTGTTTTGCTTGTTCCTTTTGAGTGCCCATCATGGTCGGTTAGAAATCTGATTGATCTTTGCATTCACTGATGTTTGCCTTGAGTAGAATACATCTGGTTTTCATACACCTGTATTGACACAGTTCACTCTCAGTGAGAGTTTGTTGAAGCATGGCCCACACCTCTAGCATCTCTACATAGTGTCTTAAGAATATCCACAGCCTGCCGCGTGAGGTGTGCGACGTGCGGTTCTGGTGCTGTGTCTGAGACGTAGTGCCAGCATATGGTGCCTGTCAAACCCTCTCGCAGTCCGGGAGGGCGTCCAGGTCGGTTCTGTGTTGTTGGGTTCTGAGGCCACCCCCCCCACTGCTCCCATTGGTGTGTACATCCTCAGGGTGCAGTACTGGCTTTCACCAGCAGACGGCAGAAGAGGGCCTAGGGAGGTTGAGCAGGTCAGTGAGCCAAAGATTTAGCCACTTTCCCAGTGTAGTCAGCGGAAGCTCCTCCACCCTGTTCCGCTTCAACACCTTTATCTTCTTTTATCAGTGGGGAACCTTGAAACCTGAGCAGTCTTGTTGAATTATTGTCGAGCTGTGGATGGTGGCCAGACGTGTGGTATTTCTCCTTCCTCCTGTTTGGTGAGGTCGGAATGGTGGCAGAAGGCTGGAGTAGAGGTGGCCGGACGTGGAGCTTAACCCGTCTTTTCTTTATACTTCTCTTCCTTTCTTTCGTTTTTTTATTGAGGTGCAGATGAGAGTGTTTATGGCTCACCACACTGTGCGTTGTTGTTGTTGTTTTGTATTGTTGTTTTGGCAGTGTTCTTAACGTGATGTGGTCCTGCTATGGACAGGTTATCTCACCACTGAGCAGATACAGCACCTGTATTACCTTTGTGTGGGTATGAGTGGTTAGGGGTGGGTGTGTGAGTGTGTGGGTGTGTGTGTGTGGGGGGGTGCATATGATTCCTTTGTGTGTGATTAGCCTTTCATGTTGACCATGTAACACTGCCTAGTGCAGCTGTGTTCAGTGCAGCTCTGAAGACCATCCATACACGAGTCCTTCCTGAGTCCTTCCTGAGTCCTACACGAGTCCTACACGCGTCCTACACGCGTCCTTCCCGAGTCCTACACGAGTCCTTTCCGAGTCCTACACGAGTCCTTTCCGAGTCCTACACAAGACTTTCCCGAGTCCTACACGAGTCCTTCCTGAGTCCTACACGTGTCCTTCTCGTGTCCTTCCCGAGTCCTCCATGAGTCCTTCCCGAGTCCTTCTCAAGTCCTACACGAGTCTATCCCGAGTCCTACAGAAGTCCTACACGAGTCCTACACGGCTCCTTCCTGAGTCCTTCCCGATCTTATGAAGCAGGACACTGAGTCTTGTCTTGATGCCTTAACTAGTCACCAGGTGTAAGTAATGCTGTGTGTTTCATCTGTACCGCACAAACCTCCATTTTATGGTGCAATGTCTGTTCTTCCTTTGTGTTTAGTCTGTTCTCCCTGTTCAGGGGGGCGTTAGGTACTCACGAACACTCACCGAGGAGAAACCAAACCCTTGTGTTTAACAGCCGGCCTACTGGCTCTCGTGCACTTTCTGTGCGTGTGTGCATGTGTGTGTGTGTGTGTGTGTGTGTGTTTGAGTGAGTGAGTAAGACCGTAAGCTGGTGGGTAAATATAGTCTCTCTGAGAGGTTTAAAGTGGTCGACGGGGAGATGTATATGTAGAAGCAGGGGTCTGTGGTTGCCAGTGATAAAGAAAATCCTTCGAGTCTTTGCTTTAAGAGAATCTAAATGATCTTCATGAGGAACTCCAGTGCTTGGGGTAATAAACCACCGAAGGCTGTCCCAGTTTGCTGTCATGTTGGTGTGATCTGGTTCAAGCACACCATGATGTAGCAGATTACCAGCACCTGGTACAGCCACACACTCCTGTCAGACGGTCGTAATCTCTCCTGTACTGGACTGGACACCAGCACGGACGCTTGACCTTCCTAGGTGCTTTTTTGATCTTTGGCGTGACCTTCAGGCGTGCGTGAGCTAAAACGCGTGAGGCGAGAGTGTGTTGGTGTGTCCGTGTGTGTGTGTTACAGATATGACCCAGACGTTGGTCTGATGGGAGGAGATGTGGAGTGTGTGGAGTTGTGTTGAACTGAAAGACCTTTTCTTCTTCTCCTACCTGGGCTCTTCAGTCTCTGCGTGTCTGATGTTGCACAGGGATCACTGACCAGTGGCACCTTCACACTTGGCCAGTTCCAGGTGGATTGTTTGCTCTCACTGAGCCCATATTACACAGATGGCTGTTGGGTCTGTGCGTGATGCCATCGTTGTGCTGGACTGAGAGCCCCCCCAGATGACCTCGTCCATGAGCCCTCTAGCTAATGCTGGTAGGAAATGCTCTTATCAGACGAGTGATGGTTATTGTACCGTTTTGAATTCTTTCTTCTACTCCCCCAGACACAGTTGAGTTCATTCATGCTTTTCTTTCCCCCGATGGGGTGGCTGACGTTGGGAGACTTCGGGCTTTCGGAGATATTCCTGAGCAGCCGTGACTTTCTCGTCCAGCTCCTTCACGCACGCCAGCCTGCTGCAGTCACGTGTGCACAAGAGTAGAGAACATTGTGGCCTCTGGAGGTCTCCTACAGGGGTTCACTACATTAGAGCAGAACACTGTGGCCTCTGGAGGTCTCCTACAGGGGTTCACTACATTAGAGCAGAACACCGTGGCCTCTGGAGGTCTCCTACAGGGGTTCACTACATTAGAGCAGAACACTGTGGCCTCTGGAGGTCTCCTACAGGGGTTCACTACATTAGAGCAGAACACCGTGGCCTCTGGAGGTCTCCTACAGGGGTTCACTACATTAGAGCAGAACACTGTGGCCTCTGGAGGTCTCCTACAGGGGTTCACTACATTAGAGCAGAACACTGTGGCCTCTGGAGGTCTCCTACAGGGGTTCACTACATTAGAGCAGAACACTGTGGCCTCTGGAGGTCTCCTACAGGGGTTCACTACATTAGAGCAGAACACCGTGGCCTCTGGAGGTCTCCTACAGGGGTTCACTACATTAGAGCAGAACACTGTGGCCTCTGGAGGTCTCCTACAGGGGTTCACTACATTAGAGCAGAACACTGTGGCCTCTGGAGGTCTCCTACAGGGGTTCACTACATTAGAGCAGAACACCGTGGCCTCTGGAGGTCTCCTACAGGGGTTCACTACATTAGAGCAGAACACTGTGGCCTCTGGAGGTCTCCTACAGGGGTTCACTACATTAGAGCAGAACACCGTGGCCTCTGGTGGTCCACTCAAAGGGGGTTTCCACAAACATCACTTTAGTATCCTGACACGTCCACTTCCCCTTGTTCTTGTCGATGTGTTAAACGAGGCCACCCACGTTCTCCCTGTGATTTGCCCTGTGCACATTCATCCTCCTCCCTTTCTCTTCTGGACTCCCCCCCCCATATGATAATGCACCTTCCTCTTCTGACACCCTGCACATTGATGTGTGTTAAAGAAGCTTTAAGAAAGAAACAAATAAAATTCTCTTACTGTTTGATGGTGTTTGGCTCATTCATTCTGGAGCATCTCTGCCCCAGCGGAGGCCTGTAGAGAGATGTGCCCCTGCCCCCCCCCCCCTTCTACACACCAGGCACCACCCTCGTGTCCTTCACTCCAGCGCTGCGTCAACCTCACCGTCTTGGCTGAAATGAGGCTTAGAAGGCCGAGGGAGGGAGGGGTGTCCTGGCTGTGGTCTGTGCTGTGCAGCTGGGGCTGCTACGCTGCTGCTTGACCAGCAGGCCCAGTTCAGTGCCCCCCACAGCAGGCCCAGTTCAGTGCCGCACCCCCCCCCACCCCACCCCCCCACACACACACACAGCAGGCCCAGTTCAGTGCCGCACCCCCCCCCCCCCCCACACACACACACACAGGCCCAGTTCAGTGCCCCCCCCACCCACACCAGAAGATCCTCCTCCCCCTTCAGCCAGGACGGAGGCTGGAGCGGTAGCTCCTCGTACTGCCCTCCTGCACCCACACGCTACACACACGCTACACACACACTACACACACACTACACACACGCTACACACACGCTACACCCGAGGCTCTCTGGGCGACTCATATGCTGTCCAAGGTTTTTTACAGCAGATTGAAAGTTGGAATTCCACAGAACCAGTTTAGGAAAAATTAAGAAACATGCTGAATCCTGCAGATAATAATCATCCTCATCGGTGTGCTGGTGGGATTCAAACCTACAACCCCCTGTACAGTGGCAAAAAGGATGGAAATTCCCTTGACCACGTCGTCAGAGTTAGAAATTATGACGTCAATCACATGACAACTGGTATCCATAATACAATCAAGGGATGAACAGAAATGGAAATATATATATATATATATATATATATATATATATATATATATATATATATATATATATATAGTAAATATATTGGCATATTGCTATAAACAAAATGAATATAAATTACACGGGCTGATCGATGGCCTCACAGTTCCTCACAGGCTCCACCCACAGGAGCTGATCGATGGTCTCACAGTTCCTCACAGGCTCCACCCACAGGGGCTGATTGATGGTCTCTAGTCCCATAAAACGTAAATAATTGACTTCATGTCCCATCTCACTGAAGTCTGTTGCTGCGGGAGATTTCTCATCCCTGTCTCCGAGAGCATATTTGTACTCGCAAATTCTGGTTTGTAACTGACGTGTAGTTTCACCTACAGGAACACAAGTAGATACACCACAAACATGGACAGACTTGTTCTCTTCCCTCAGCTCTGAAGTTGTGGTGTGTGTGTGGACAAAACATTTAAATATTTCCATTTCTGTTCATCCTTTGTATCGTTTAACCTGGCTTGTCATGTGGCTGATGATATCATAGACCTGCGACTCTCTGATGACGCGGTGTAGGGGATTTCCCTCCTCTGTACAGTGTACATAAGGGGGTTATGGGTTTCAATCCCATTAGCATGCAGAGTTACGGGGCCAAAACATTTGTGAAGAGTCTATAATAAATATTTGTATATTATACACATGCTGTCGGTTACAATTCCCCAGAACCAAAAATTTAATTTGACTATATATGATGCTTTTCATTTTAAATTTGATTTTCATAGCTACAAAGGTTAATAAGCAGGAGTTTGCTGAAATTAATTAGTTGGATTTATTAAGTAGGATTTGGCCTAGTTAAAAAATGATCAAATAAGTCCAATTAGCTTTGTGCTGTGGTCTCTCTGTGTACCCAAGGTCGGTATTCAAACACCTACATAACTCAGTATGTCCTCTACTGATTAATGAATTAAACATTTAGAGACCTGCTTTTGAATTGCATTTGCAATTGGGTAATTAGTATGGCTGGTGTAGTGATCTGCATTTATCTCATACATTACGTCTGTCTTCTGCTAGTCTGTATCTGACAGTGTAATATTTAATTTCCCTTGGTGAATATTGAAGTCTTCAGGAACACAGACGAAAGGTCAGTTAGTCGTAAGTGTTCCCCTACCATACGAACACTCCGTGTGCCTACATATACAATACTGAACACAACAAAAATGTTCTGGAGCAGGACACTCACACTGCAGCAGGACACTCACACTGGAGCGGGACACTCTCTGGAGCAGGACACTCTCACTGCAGCAGGACACTCACACTGGAGCAGGACACTCACTGGAGCAGGACACTTTCACCGGAGCAGGACACTCTCACTGGAGCAGGACACTCAGTAGAGCAGGACACTCTCACTGGAGCAGGACACTCAGTAGAGCAGGACACTTACACTGGAGCAGGACACTCTCACTGCAGCGGGACACTCTCACTGCAGCGGGACCCTTAGCGGTTATGAGTCAGACCCGCGCACGCGTGCAGACACACTTGGCCCTGGGAGTGTGGGAGGTGTCTGAAGAGTTCTGTGTGAATGGAGTTTATTCTTCCTCCGTCTTTTGACTCTCACACACAAACGGGCTTGTGATCAGTATGGGGCAAGACATGCCACGCACTGGGCTTAAAACCGCCACAATTCTCACTAAAATGCACCAATGAAATGCCAGGGTGGGGGTGGGACGATTGTGCATGGCGACGACAAAATGTTACTTTTAACATGTTGATATTTCAAAAACTATATATGTATATATGATCAAATTAAAAATATAAACATATTTTATATATATATATATATATATATATATATATATATATATATATATATATATATATATATATACTGTACATATACTGTACATATATGGGTGGGTGAAATTTCAGGATGAGTCTAAAATGCACTCTGACCTTTAGAGGTGAACTTAATGTGACCTTCTCTATGCACATGTCCAACTGTTCAGTACTTTAAATACTTTTGCTGTTCTCTAACAAGGAGCTTAATGGCAAAATTAACAACAGGTGATTGATCCATGACTCGACCAATAAATGTGCTGGTTCAATTAGAGTTGGTATGTAAACAGCCCTCCCCATCATGCTGTTCACATTGTGACATCATGAGACCAAGATGAACAACTGGTCAACAGCACCTCACCATTGCGAGGCTTCAAACAGGATGTTCTCAGACGGAAGTGGCCACTGAGCTTAGAGTGTCACAGAGTGTCATCAGCAGGTTACAACAGAGATACAGAGAGACTGGACGAGTCACAGAAAGGCAGAGAAGTGGACGTCCTGTGTCCACGTCCACACTGATGGCCGCTGCATTGAACAGTGTCCTGAGGAACCAGAAGATGAAAACCACACAACTCCAGACGCATTAAGGGAGGTGAAAGGCACCCAAGTGTCATGTCAGACGTCATGTGAACGCGGCGCATTTCTGACGCTGCGGGCTGCTCTGGGTTCGAGGTGTTGGCTTTTGTTTCAATAAATTGTTTGAGATGAGGGAATCACCATTGCATGCTTCTACTTAAATGTCCCACTTTCATGATGTATCACTGTAGCATGAACTTTTTACATTTTTGTAAGTTTCACCTGAAATCCAAATATCCCAAACTTCTTGTGAGGTGTATGTTCTTTTTTGTAACTAGAATTAAAGTTACGTGCATGTCGAACATTTATTTAGCTACAGTAATGCATAACTCTGCGGAAGCCCCTCATAACTTTAGTAAAACAACACAAGAAGCAACACTGGCAACAAATGTCATTTACACAAACGTCTTACGGTAGCTGTTAACAATCTACGCAAACGCGCCTTAGTAAACTGGTTCGGCCAGGCTTAATATACTGCTCAGTTAGTGGACTACACGATCACAATAGCGTCCCAGCCTGGCGGAGAGGCGGAGTTAGTGGACTACACGATCACAATAGCGTCCCAGCCTGGCGGAGAGGCGGCCTGTCGGAGTCAATCGTCCGTGAGTGCCCCGCCTAGGTCTGTCACGGGAGCGCGCCTGGCCTGGAACACGCGCTACTACCGATACTGACAAGCTGAGCGCACTAGTTCTTGGCAGGAAGTTGTAGAGATTCAAAGGAAAAATACTAGAACATTTTAAACGGCTCGGTAAATACCGCAACACGTAGTGAGTGGGCTTCGTCTCCCCGAAGGAATTACAAGTTAACGAATCAAAGACTATGGACTAAGCGCGGTCTAAACAGATGGAGGCGGCAAGAAGTTTTCGGTTTGTCTGGGTCCTGGTGATTTTGGGAATTACGAGAACCGCAGGGAGAGAAGGTGAGTCATGTTCCTGACTTTAAAAACGCACAAACTTTAGGAAGGAAACGAGATCAACTGGAACAGTTCTACAGAGGTTTAACTCAGTTCGGCTAAGAAGGTCGAACCGGACCGATCAGTACGACTGCTGGGATTCGGTTGCGGCAGCAGACGTTACTTTGCGAAGGCTGCGTCACTCCGCTCGCCCTGTGCTGCGGAGGCTCGCGATTTATAACCACTATTGATCATTCTGATCACTGTTGACGCACATACAACACAGCCAGCCCACCGCAGCTGAAAAGCGCCACAGCCAACGGACTTTGGAAACTTCCAAGGAATTCCGGACATTGAATTCCAGATAGTTTCGGAGTTAGGTGGGAGTAGATTGCGTGCACAGCAGGCGTCTTAGTGAAGTGTGTCCAGCAAACTCGCTTTGCAACTTCTGGCTAACAGTAAGCCGTGATCGTGACAACCTGCAATCATGTGCATTGTAAACAAAGCTGAAGGTATAGGGTTAGTTAGGTTAGACAGACGGTAAACAAGCGGTGATTAGACGTGTAAATCTGAGCTTTATTCATAAAAGCAGATAAAAAAAACAAGACAAATTATTTTTTTCAGCTGTGCGTGATGTTTGTTAAAAATGTCAACACGAATTCATTGCTGGCGTCGGTTAACTCAGTATTTCAATATATGTTCGATGTATTTTAAATGTTTAGTCGAGTACCATGTATGTATGGCCAAACTGACGAACCGCACCTGCTAGGTGGGATTGTCCTGCTTCCATTAACAGGGGAAGGGCACATACAGAATCAGTATCGGTAATAACTGCTTTTTCACACGCACCTGATTCTGAATGTCCACATTAGTCTCATGTGCACTGCAAACACACGTAGGACAGAGAAACGGTGTTGGTTAAAATAACATAGCAGTGGCTTTGATTTCAGAAACTCACAGATGCAACAAGTAAGATCATATTATTGTTTACGTTAGAGTTACGTTTCACTTTCCCCACAGCATTTATGATTAACTTTCCAAAGGTGGTTTGTTTAGATCATCACCTTTTAATGTGGTGTAAATAGCATGGCTGTATGCAGGTTATTTAAACGTTTCTCCCTAGTGCAAAGCGCACGCGTTGCATGGGGTTCGGAGACGTGGAACTCATAAACTGTTGCATGCTGAAATGTAAATAAAAATATAGGACATAATTGGAGCTCGCACTCCTACACAGCGCATCGCGCACACACACATACACACACGCACTCCTTCAAGGCGCTTGAGTGAAAAGTGTTTCAAAGGTCGTGAGTTAAAACGCTAACTGTGTCAGAGTTCTCACTGCTCACCTAACAGCCTTGGTGTTGCACGTAGATTTAAGCGCGTGTGTGCACTTGTTTGCATGTACCATACTGAATTGAACAAGCATAAGCTTCACTTTGCATTGACCCAGCAAAGTATTTTCGGTACGCAGCTGAGAGGTACTCGGTGTCCTTGAGAAGTTCATCAGCTCAGCTGAAGTGCGTGACAAGTTGTTGACCAGCAGGACACAATAAACAATACTGAAGGCTTAACACATTTAGGAGTGTTATTCCCTACTCGCGCTCCCAAATTCAAAACACTCCAAAAACTACAGAAATGTCACTATATATTGTTTCGCTGTTACAGTCCTAGAATATCTTATCGAAGGTTATGTGAATTGCATGTTTGATCCATTTTTTCTACTAGTTAAACTGTAACTGCTAGTACTACTAGTACTACTTAACTACCGGTACTAGTTAAACTGTAACTGCTAGTACTACTTTACTGCTGGTGCTAGTTAAACCGTAGTTAATAGTTTGCAGGATATTAATGACGAAGTAGGAGCACGCATATTTGCAAAGCTCTGCTTTGTATCTTTACCGGTCAAGCGCTATTCCAGCTAACCTCTCGCATTCAGGCGCCTGGTTACAGACCAGTAGCTACCCAACCTTGATCATCGTGGCTGCGACCTATAGCACCGCAGCTGTGCTGGATCGTAAAAGAGCACCACAGCAGCTATATCTCAGTGTTCTATACAGCTAAGCAGAAAGGGCCCCCCAAACACTGCTCTTAAGAAAAGAATGTCACCACACACACCCAGTTTGCTACCTGTGCCAAGGAGTACTAAAATTAGTGAGCACAGAAATGTGTTTCAGGGGAAAAAAATAGTGAAATGTTTTGTGGCATGGCGGTATGTGACTGTTGGCTCTAGATTTGGAGACTTTCCAGAAAGACATGTGTTGCATAAAGAAAGTAGTTGGTTCTCCTAGCAAGAACTACGAGTCTTGCTAAATCATAATTTTTTGTGATGGTTTAAAACAAAAGACTTTGTTTTTGTTCTTAACCTCTGTGATTGGAGTTTGGTTTTTGTGTTCGACTAAGTTCCGCACACTTCCAGATTTAGTGTAATCAGAGGGCTCTAGGCCTGAAACAGAACCTGCTTGTGTCTGTGTTTTCCTGTCATCCGTAAGTCTGAAAGACTTCTATCCGACGTGCGTAACCGCGAGAGCCCAGGTTTGAGCAGCAGGTCTGCGCTTCTTAAGGACGTTACGATGATTAGCTTGGCCATTATCAGAGATATCGTTTTAAAATGAAGAGCTTTGAACGTCATGGTATGTTAATAGGTAGAAATTATGCTATTTTGCTGTGACTGAAATGCAGTGAGTTGTCCGCGTGAAATGGCTAACGCGATGCGTTCGCTGCATTAGCAAAACATGTCAGTATGAAGTGAGCTGAGTCTGTGATGGCTGAACTAAACGATGTAGCATCTGTCTGCGGGAGCCGTGTGGTGGAGGAGCCGTGTGGTGGAGGAGCCGTCTGGTGGAGGAGCCGTGTGGTGGAGGCCTTCTATAGTGGGCAGAGGTGTTCAACAAATCACTCAAACGGCCCTTTGAATGACATCTAGGCCTGCACAACTGTCAGCAACTGTGATATGAATCATTCATAAATGGACGTGCGGTTTTGTTTGTGATAATACTATATACAGTATCATATTTCATTTCCCAAGCTGGCCGTGGAGTTTAGCAGTGCAGATTCAGCTCAAGCTTGTGGTCATATTGTAATATATTGCAGCTTACAGCTGTAGTGTGATGTAAATTATGACTATAGTTATGACACGCTTAAAAGCAAGTCCTAGACCATGCACCATTACCATTGAAGGGTTTTGCATAATGCAAATGGGTCCTTATTATTAAGCTGAAAATATGATATATTATTGTCAAAATGGTTATTGAACGTATATCAGTTACAATATAGAGGCTAAGAGGGTAAAAAACTATAGATTGTGTCTTATTACATGTTATTACTTGGATTATGTGAGCATTGTGATTGGTTTAAACACCCGACAATGTTTAAGAATGGTTTGGACCCTCCCAACACACAAGTAGGAATGCTGTGATTGGTTAGTTCATTCATTTGCACACTGCAACCTTCTGAGATATCAGTAATATTCCAAGACTGCAATGTCAATTAGAAAAGATATACTGTATTGTATGAAGCTGAAGTTCCTGCTTTTATTTACACGACAGGACCTCTCTGGCCAAATGAGAGCCTGAATAAGAACTCTGTGCCAGTTTGTGTTGCTTTACTGTAGTATGAAGAGCACAGTGAAGAGGAGATGGATCTCTGTGTTGGTGGATGTCTGTGCTGGTGGGTCTTTGTGCTGATGGATCCCTGTGTTGATGGATCTCTGTGTTGACAGTGGGTTACAGGAAGGAGATGTGGCTGCTCAGTCAGGTCTGCCTGTTAGTCATCATTCAGATATGTTTGGAACACCGCATTTGTGTGCATGCATGTGTTATGTACATGTGTGTGTGTGTTTTCGCGTGTGGGTGCATGTGTACATACTCGCATCGCTGGCAAATTCGCCCAAGTCCAGATCCTGTTCTTCCTGTTGGTTGAGCAATACTCGTTTGTTCAATCATTGTGCGTGCGTGTGTGCGCATGGGTACTGAACAGGCTCATTTCAGGCTCCTTAAGTGTCTAAGAAGAGTAGCAAGCAGTTCAAGCATAATGCAATATAAAACAGTGCTATTGTATTTTAAATGGTTGAAAGGTCATTTTAGAGAATATGATACGTCACATGTGTGTTTAAGGATCATCCTGGCTGATTTTGGAAATGTTTTTGTCTGAGATGCATTTAATGACATTTAGTTACTGTATCAAATACAGTAACTAAATGTCTAGGTTTTTCTAGGTTGTATGCCGCTGCTACAGGACATTATAAACACACACACTCATTTACCATTCGAGATAAACCACTATGCTGCTCCTGCACTGTGGATACATTAAAGGTGAACACAGCAGGCCTGATTTGAGACGCCGCTGCTGATTGGTCACTCAGAAGTCATCTTTTCTGCTCAGATCTGAGACTAGTTTTGCAATTCCTGCTCCCACGACTGACAGGGCTTCAGCTGAAGCAAGCTGATCCCAGGTCAGTGCAGCAATGCTCCGGCGTGTTGGTGGAGCTTATTGGTCTCAGAGGCAGCAGTGGTGTGTGAGAGGCAGACGGCTTCCTGGCTGGCCGGCTGCCGAGTGCAGGTGTGTGTGGCGTTGGCGCTGTGCAGGTATATGGTGCTGCTTTGCATACGCTGCCTTCCCTCCGCCTCCCTCTGCCCGTCCACAGTCAGCAGTCTGACATCAAGCCGCCGATCACGTCCAACCATCTGTGGCGCAACAAACCATGAGGATTGTTTTGGTTCCTGCAGTTCTGCCGACTGCAAACGTGAGCACGTTTTACAGTTCGGGTCACGTTCAATGAGCATCGTTGCCTCTAAAGGCTATGAACTCTCTCTCTGACACACACATACACATATCAGCACACATGCACATACATAAGCACACACACACACACCCATATCAACACACACGCAAGCACACACACACACACACATATGCACGCACGCACACACAAGCACACATACACACAAGCACACACATGCATATGCATGCACACAAAAATACACACATTAACACACACACACACCAGACGTGATGGTATGCGGTGTGCTGACCTTCTTTCCATAGTCTGTGTACTGACTAGCAAAGTGTTTTATTGGACCAGACATAATACAGATTTGCCAAGACAATAATCGCCTTTGTTTAGTGACAAGGTGTCTATAAAGGTCTTTCTGTCTCTGGTGTGCATTGGTCTGTGTGTGTGAGTTGCATGTTGTAGAAATAGGTTGAAAACATATGTACATACTTCAGTGATAATTCTTTCTTCTTAAGATTTAGAATGTACCAAGTGTACCATGTGTGTGTGTGTGAGAGAGAGAGAGAGAGAGAGAGAGAGAGAGAGAGAGACATTTGTGTCCATGTGCTCACTGACTTGGATTCAGGTTCCATTTGGTTGTTTGCCGGATTGCTGGGACGACTGTGAATGTTGTTACTAAGATACCAGAGTGCTGTGCGGCATGCATGCGGGGGTATTAGTGTGTGGGAGCGGGGTTAGCGTGCGCCAGTTGAACCGCTCGTCCGGGTGTCAGTGATGTGGTGTTGTGGGGACTGCAGCCTGAGACAAGGCAGAGGGAGAGAGGAGAAGAGAGGGGGAGAGAGAGGAGAAGAGAGGCAGAGAGAGGAGAGGGAGAGAGAAGAGAGGGAAAGGGAGAAGTCAGATGTAAGAGGGCAAAGATACGAAACAGGAACAAAGAGAGGGAAAGAGGGATGAAATGAGAGGAATAAAGAGAGAGAGAGAGAGAGGGACAGAAAAAGTCAGAGACGGGGGGGGCAGGGAGTGGGGGAGGAGAGGAGGAGAGGAAGTGTCTGGGATTCTATTCAAGGCCACCAGCCAGCCCCTCCACACACACACACACACAGACACAGATAGCCCTCTGAGGGAATTTTAGGAGGACTGGTTATGGGGGGTGGGAGATCCATCCTAGACCCCAGCTGGTTGGGACAGCAGAGTCCCTCACTGTCCTCAGACGCCTCGTGATACGCGTCTTTTGCACTGGAATTAAACCTAATCAGGCTTAAAACGTTTTATTTTACTTTTGCATGTGACCTGCCGTGTGTAGTAATCCCTCCCAAACGCTGCTGCAGTGTTTAGTGCTGCATTGTTTCCCTTATTCTACGGAGCAGCTCTCACACTTGGTGATTATGTCTCAGGTTAGACTGTAGTACTACATGTGCTAGAGCAGGAGAGTTTGAGTGGCCATATAGGCGCTGTTGTAAGGCCCTCTGGATTAAGAGCATCAGCTGAATGCGGTGAATGTAAATGAGACATGGACAGTGTACATGGACAGTGTACAGGACAGGCTTCTCCTGTCTGAGAGGCCAACCCGTCTGGAGTCAACATCACACTCCGGTATCAGCTTCTCCAGGAAACAGAGCAAACACACACTGCTTACACCGACAGCACACTGCCAAATATGTCCTGTTAAATCCTCACAAATGATAGGTCTACTTTTATCATCGGTTTATAAGCACCGTCCTGCATTTACCATGACACAGTATTTCCAAATATTGCCACTGCAGCATAGAAATATGTAGAATAGAAGCTTTTTGATCACTGGTCTGTGGGAAACTCCAGGGAGCTGCAGGAGTGATGGGAGGGGGTGTGGCTAAGGACTCCAGGGGTGTGGCTAAGGACTCCAGGGGTGTGGCTAAGGACTCCAGCCAGTACTTCTGCTAGTCACCATACTGCCCAAAGGCCACAACATGGGTGAGGTAGAGAAAACGATGATGATGGTGATGATGTTATAGAACGTAATGACAGTGTGATGAGCTGGATGTTAACTTGAGCATAGGATGCTGGTGGGATGAGCAGGTCTGATGAGGTGAGCAGGTCTGGCAGTGTGAGCAGGTCTGATGAGGTGAGCAGGTCTGGCAGTGTGAGCAGGTCTGGCAGTGTGAGCAGGTCTGGTGGGGTGAGCAGGTCTGGTGGGGTGAGCAGGTCTGGTGGGGTGAGCAGGTCTGGCAGTGTGAGCAGGTCTGGTGGGGTGAGCAGGTCTGGCAGTGTGAGCAGGTCTGGCGGGGTGAGCAGGTCTGGTGGCTGGTCTATCGCTGTTTCTGTGCTGTTAACATCAGGCTCCTTACACTGGTTGGCTGCTTGAATGTGTTCTTATTAAAATGGTTTTATAGGAGACATTGGTCTACACTGTAGAATGTAGGGCAGTATGCGTACACAAGCATGTATTGTACATGCACACGTGCACAGTTTGTGAAGATAATTAGTGCAGAGCTCTCAGGAGGCACAAGAAGACAGACGTACTGCCAGACATGCACACACACTTGGTCCTGTCATGATAAGACTGTCATATCTGCTGGGGGTTACAGTCCAACTCCTGCAGGAGGGCTGAGAACGTCCGCCTGGCCTTTCCCACATGATACCACTTCGAGTCCTGTGTGTGTGTGTGTGGGTGTGTGCGCGTGAGAGAGAGAGCATTTACATGGGATCAAATGTCCCCAGTTATAATTTTTTTTTGAAAAACTTAAAATGCCAAACAATTAATGGTTTGTTTTTGAGGTTAAGGGTAGGGTTAGGGTGGAGGGTTCAGATTAGGGTTTGGATTGTGTGTAGATGTCGGGTTATGGTTAAGGGTAGGGTTAGGATTAGGGTTTGGATTGTGTGTAGATGTAAGGTTAAGGGTAGGGTTAGGATTAGAGTTTGGGTTAGGGTTAGGGTGTAGATGTAGGGTTATAGTTAGTATCTGGTGCAGATGTAGCATTAAATAGCTACAGAAGTCATTATTTCTATGGAAGGTTCCTACAAAGATAGTATAGAGGACTGTATGGGTACAACAGCTATTGTCACAAAGCAACTATGGTGTCCAGGCCCCGCACTCAAAGAGGCCTGAACTTTGAGAGGAACCTGCACTCAAAGAAGCCTGAACTTTGAGAGGAACCAGTACTCAAAGAAGCCTGAACTTTGAGAAGAACCAAAGGGAGAACCTATCCAACCGCATCATGGCTTATCTGTAGTGCTCCTGAGCTGCAGAACGGCCATCTTGGAAATATTATTTGTATATTTTTGATTTATTGTTTGAGAGTGGGATACAGAATTACACCAGGGTCTTTAATGTTTAAGGATGTTGTCTATGATCACATTACATAACCAGACTGCATACTCCTGCCTGTAGGCCAAATTACAGCACTTCTGTTTTGTCAGAATTAAGGGATAGAAGGTTTCTCAGAATCCAGTGTCTGATGTCCTTTACACATTCCTCAATAATATTAAGCTGATAATTGTCCTCTGGTTTGGCTGAGATTGTAATTAATTGTGTGTCATCAGTGTGGCAGTGGAAACTAACACACTGTTTACAAATAATTTCACCCAGAGGTAGCGTTTACGAAGAAAAAACAATGACCCTAGAATAGAGCCCTGTAGGTCCCCCAAACAAACCTTGATGAATGCTGAAAAGTCTCCCTGCATGTTTACAAACTCACATAGGTCATAATCCCAACCTTTCCTTGTTTCTCTAGTAAAATATTGCATTATATATAGTATCAGTGCTGCACTGAGAACAAGTGCAAGCAAAGAGACACTGATCGGAGCAGAGGCCAAGCACAGGTCTTTAGCTAATTTTTTCACAGCTCTCTCAGAATGTTGGTCAGGCCTAAATCCTGACTGAAGGACATCATACATCTGGTCCTGATTCAGGTGTAATCTTAGCTGATGACGTACCAGTTTTTCTAGGATCAGAGAAATGAGGGGAAGGTTTAAGAAGGGCCTGTGCTGGTGAGGGGATTGGTTAGTTTTCTTGATCATGGTTTGATTAGGAGGCTACTAGTTCGTGTATTAGATGGATATGAACAAAGGTAATGAGGTAATCAAACTCCAGTAAGTGTGTGGGCAGTGAATCTAGTAAGCAAGTGGAAGATTTCAAGGAGATTAATTATATTACTTAATACTTAATAATTATTATTACTGTTAGACAAGAATAAATTAGTAATGTCTTTTTTGACATTTTACTGATGCTACTTTAATGGCTTCACTCACTGAAAAAATAAATAAAGTCATTACAACTATAGAATGTTGGAATCTGAGCTTTGAGTTAATTTATTCCTAAGTGTGATAGGCGTAAAAATGTGTAGGAGTGTGTGTTAGCTGGACTTTAGCATGGACCAGAGTTTTGAGCTCGTCGCTCACCCTGTGATTGTGTGTGTGTGTTGCAGTATGTCTGGGCACTGATATGAAGCTAGCCTTACCCTGTGTGTGTGTGTGTGTGTGTGTGTGTTGCAGTATGTCTGGGCACTGATATGAAGCTAGCCTTACCCTCCAGTCTGCAGAACCATTATGAGATGTTACGGCTTCTGTACACGGGCTGTCAGGTCGTCCATGGCAACCTGGAAATCACACACCTACAAGGCTCACTGGACCTGTCCTTCCTCCAGGTGAGTGATGGTGCTCATGTTGATACTAGTCATGTTTATGTTGATATTGATGGTAACGATGTTGATGGTAACGGTGTCAATGTAGATGATAACAATGTTGATGGTAACGATGTTGATGGTAATGATGTTTACGTTGATGGTAACGGTGTTGATGGTAACGATGTAGATGATAACAATGTTGATGGTAACGATGTTGATGGTAATGATGTTTACGTTGATGGTAACGGTGTTGATGGTAACGATGTTGACGTTGATGGTAACGATGGTAATGATGCCGTAGTGCTGATTATGGTACACTATCATGGTGATGTTAATGGTGAGCGTGAGTATGGTGATAATAGTTATGTTGATGATGATGAAGCTGGTGATGATGCTGACGGGAACTCTCCGCAGGGCATCGTGGAGGTGCAGGGCTACGTGCTCATCACTCGTGTCTCTGTACCCGTCCTCCCGTTGGAGAACCTCCGCATCATCAGGGGGAGTCAGCTGTACAACGCTAGCTACGCTCTAGCCGCGCTGGACAACCCAGGCATCAAGACCCTACGACTCCGCAACCTCACAGGTAGGAAGGGCTAGCACTGGGGGCGGGGCATCATCGACCCGGGACAGAGCATTAGGGAGGGCGTGGACCGGGGGCGTGGCAGTGTCTGGGGGCGGAGCATTAGGGAGTGGGGCAGGGCGTCAGCGACCGGGGGCGTGGCGTCAGTGTCTGGGGCGGAGCATTAGGGAGTGGGGTGGGGCATCAGCGACCGAGGGTGGAGCATTAGGGAGTGGGGTGGCGCATCAGCGACCATGGGCGTGGCATTATGGTGTTGGGGCATCAGGGATGGAACCATTTCTGAACGCAGAGCTGTTGAGGGCTCGGGTGCCATAAGAGTATGTGGCTGATGTAGCTCACAGTGAGGGTGGTGTCCACCATGTCTACTCCCATATCTACATCACTACCTGGTGACGTGTGGTAACTCTCACACACTCTAACCACTCTCTCCTTTCTCTCTGTCCTCTCTCTGTCTCTCTCTCTCTCTCTCTCTCTCTCTCTCCTCTCTCTCTGTCCTCTCTCCACTCCCTCTGTCCTCTCTCTCTCTCTCTCTCTCTCCTCTCTCCTTGTCCTCTCTCCTCTCTCTCTGTCCTCTCTCTCCTCTCAATTCAATTCAATTCAAGGTGCTTTATTGGCATGACAAATATTGCTTCATCTGTATTGCCAAAGCCTGAACACTTACAATACTAGTAACACTGAAACAAATAACAGTTGAGCTCACAGCTCTAAACACTGCAAAATTGTTAATGAATAAATAAATACATAAGCAGAGGGGAAAAAAAACACATAAATACATTTCCCTAATTAAATTACAAAATCAGTAGTCAGAATCAAATAATAAACATTTAAGGGGGTAAGAAGGGGAACTACATGTATAACTACATGTATATTTACTCTCTCCTCTCTCTCTCTTCTCTCTCTCTCCTCTCTTTCTCCTCCCTCTCTCTCCTCTCTCTCCTCTCTCTCTCTCCTCTTCTCTCTCTCCCTCTCACCACCTCTCTCTCCTCTCTCTCTCACTCAGAGATCCTGCTGGGTGGTGTGTATATTCGGGGGAACCCTCAGCTGTGTTTCCCAGATCCCAAGAAGATTAACTGGACCGACATAGTGGGCGGGCAGCAGCTGGACGCAAAGTCACTGTGGCTGCAGCAAGCAGCCCCTTACTGTGAGTGGGTGGAGAAGGGCTGGGAGGGTTATGGTGGAGGGGTTGATGTGGAGGGGTGAGTGTGGAGAGATAGGTGTGGAGGGGTGAGTGTGGAGGCTGGAGGGGTGGATGTGGAGAGGTGGAGGCTGGAGGGGTGGATGTGGAGAGGTGGATGTGGAGGTGTGGGTGTGGAGGGGTGGATGTGCTTCCTGTTCATGTGTAATGCTGCTCTGCCCCTGCAGGCCAGTCGTGCTCATCAGTCTGTGGCCCCAGAGGATGTTGGGGGGAGACCAGCACGGACTGCCAGACATGTGAGCAGCACCTCAGCTGTTAGCCACCCAGCTAGCTAAACAGTAAAGATTCAGCTAGCAGTAGCAGGACCATATATAAATAATCTGTGTGTGTGTGTGCGCGTGTGTGTGTGTGTGTGTGTGTGTGCTCCAGTGACCCATGATGGCTGTGCGTCGGGCTGCCTGCGCTGTAAGGGCCCCAAGCCGAGTGACTGCTGCCACGTGCAGTGTGCTGCAGGCTGCTCTGGACCCAAAGACTCAGACTGCCTGGTGGGTGGGGTCTGCTTGGTGGGTGGGGTCTGCTTGGTGGGTGGGGTCTTCCTGGTGGGTGGGGTCTGATTGGTGGGTGGGATGTGTCTGGTGGGTGGGGTTTGCGTGGTGGGTGGAGTCTCTCACTAGACCAGTGGAGTGATGATATGACTGGCACCACCTTTTCCTTATACAGGTACAGTGAGTGAGTAGATCTGTGATCATTGTCTAGATCTGTGATCATTGACTAGATCTGTGATCATTGTTTAGATCTTTGATCATTGTCTAGATCTGTGGTTTATTTTCTAATGCATTTTAGTCACACTGGTCATATTTTTAACAGCATATTTATCCCAGTTCAAGGCCCCTCCATGAGGGCTTCATAATACATTTCTCATACATACATACAAGTTGTGTGTAAACAGAGGAGGTTGACACGGCACTGTGAGACCTGTGGTTGTTGACATAAGCCTTCATAAATGTCTGGATTTGACACACTGTATGAGTGTGTTGTGTTTGTGTTATGGATGGACTATGTGGTCCCAATAGAGACGTCCAAAGGGTTACCTGTTTTATCTCAGTATGTCACACAGGTGTAAGAAATGTTTGATATGTCTCTGTGGTGAAGAAATACTGATCATTGCAGTTCTTGTAATGAAAAAAGCACAACCAATAGTTGTAAAGCAACAAACAGTACTCGGTACTTACAAAGCAACAAACAGTACTCAGTACTCAGTACTTTTGTCTTCCACAGGCTTGCCGTCACTTCAATGACAGTGGGTCATGTAAGGACAACTGTCCACCCCCCATCGTCTACGACCCGATGACCTATCAGTCCAAACCGAACCCCAACAAGAAGTTCAGCTTTGGGGCCACTTGTGTGAAGCAGTGTCCATGTATGATCCAGAGTTTCACCGTTATATCACTGCGAGCCGTGACAGACACGCGCCCCCCGTGAAAACGTTACATATTAAAAAACACAGTGACCTCAGTTTGAGTTCATCAAGACGTTATAAAAAAAAAAAGGTTATCAAAACACACTGGGACGACGGCACACAACGCCACACCCCAGTCTGCTTTGGTAAACTGTTCATTGGGGCCACGTTTTTATGTTAGTATTGCAAGTACCATATTGCAGGCTGTTGGACTACACCGTGCAGCACTAATTAAACTTGTCATCCATCTAATGCATGACTTTGATCTATTCTGTGGGGCGTTTGAGCCCCTTCTCACCTGGTCAGGTGCACCAGTTTGAAGAAGTTTTATGTTCCATGAAAGTCAAGTACATTTTGTAATATTCTAGAGAATCTCTCCCCCTCTCTCTCTCTCTCCTTCCCTCTCTCTCTCTCTCCTCTCTCACTCTCTTTCCCCCTCCCTCCCTCCCATTCTGTAGATAACTACTTAGCCATGGAGGTAGCCTGTACCATGGTGTGCCCGAAATTCAACCATGAAGTCATCATTAAACAGGCAGATGGCCAGGAGACCCAGAAATGTGATAGATGTGATGGCGACTGTCCAAAAGGTATGTGTGTGTGTGTGTGTATGTATGAGTGTGTGTGTGAGTGTGTTCACAGGTGTGCGCTGGATATGCCCGTGTGTCTGTGTGTGTGTTTGTGCATGTGTGCATGTATACATGTGTGTGTGTGTTGCAGTGAACACAGGGTGTTGACAACCCTTGATGCTGTCATACCACTTCAAGAGACCAGCGGACCAAACAATAATTGTGAATAATAATTCTGAAGAAGAGAGAAATAAGGTTTCCTTCTTCCTTCGAATGTTTATTCAGTTTGTGTGTATGTGTGTGTGTGTTGGTCAGTGTGTTATGGTCTGGGTATGGGGAGTCTCCAGGGCGTGTCTGTGGTGAACAGATCCAACATCGGCTTGTTCAGCGGCTGTGAGAAGATCTACGGCAGTCTGGCCTTCCTCAGCGAGTCCTTCAGAGGGTACGTGTTCTCCTCCTCCTCCTCCTCCTCCTCAGAGGAGCGACCTGTCTGACTCCCTCCATCCTCATGCCAGCTCACGCCACCTCTGACCTCTGACCCCCGCAGGGACCCGCTGACCAACACGTCCGGCCTGCAGCCAGAAGACCTACAGGTCTTCCACACCTTGGAGGAGATCACAGGTAACTCAGCACTGCTCCAGCTCTGCGGCTCCCGGCTGCTGTCCCGTGCTGATCCCAGACCTGCTGTAACGAGCTTGTGTGTGCAGGATACCTGTACGTTGAAGCGTGGCCGGAGAACTCCACAGACCTGAGCGTGTTCCAGAAACTGAAGGTCATACGAGGACGAATGCTTTACAAGTAATCTAGCCCCGCCCACTCTGCCATATCTCTCTCTCACTCCTCAGACTCTCTTGCTCTGGCCCCGCCCACACCTCTGCCCCACGTTTGATTGGCCCTGACATGATTCTCAGTCTCGTCTCGCCTCGTGTCTCCTCACAAGTCCCTCCTGCTCTTATTTCTCTTCCTGGTTCCTTTTGCGAGCCTGTTTGACGTCCCTCTGCTTCCCTCTCGCTCAGTGCGTCTGTCTGTCTGTTTTCGTGACTCAGCCAGGCTTATCAAACTCAAGGCTCATTAACGTGAATGATTAACCCCGTCTGTGCCAGGTTGCCTGACCTCTGACTAGCCACTCCTGAATGTGATGTACGTAACTGTAGGTAACTGACACTGGTAACAGGTAACTGATACTGGTAACAGGTAACTGACACTGGTAACAGGTAACATGTAACAGGTAACAGACACAGGTAACTGACATAGGTAACATGTAACTGATACAGCAGTGTGGGAGTGTCTGAAGTGTCTCTGTGCTCAGCTATGAGTTTTTGTCTTTGTGAGTTTAGATTCTTTTTGAGCCAGAACTTTCATTTATCATTTTTATGACCCTTAGTGGGTCCTGTTGGTTTCTAACTTTTATTTTTGAGTAAGTGGCTCTCTCTCCCTCTCTCTGTTCCTCTCTCCCTCCCCCCTCGCCCTCTCTCCCTCTCTCTCCTCACAGGGGGGTGTTCTCCCTGGGGGTGCAGTCTCTCCACATCGAGTCCCTGGGTCTTTACTCTCTCCGCAGCATCAGTGGGGGTCTGGTGCTCATACACAATAACTCTCAGCTGTGCTACACGTCGTCTCTGCCATGGGCCAGTCTGCTCTACCCCAGCCAGGAGCTCAACCTCATCAGCAACAACAACCAAGACCCACAGACCTGCGGTGAGAGCTGTGTGTGTGTGTGTACTCACCTCTGTGTGTTGTGTGTTCTCAGTGGCGGAGGGGAGTGTGTGTGTGTGTGTGTGGGGTGTGTGTGTGTGTGTACTCATCTCCGTGTGTTGTGTGTTCTCAGTGGCGGAGGGGAATGTGTGTGTGTGTGTGTGTGTACTCAACTCTGTGTGTTGTGTGTTCTCAGTGGCGGAGGGGAGTGTGTGTGTGTGTGGGTGTGTGTGTGTGTGTGTACTCATCTCCGTGTGTTGTGTGTTCTCAGTGGCGGAGGGGAATGTGTGTGTGTGTGTGTGTGTGTGTTGTGTGTTCTCAGTGGTGGAGGTGTGTGTGTTGTGTGTGTTGTGTGTTCTCAGTGGCGGAGGGGCGTGTGTGTGTGTGTGTGTGTACTCACCTTTGTGTGTTGTGTGTTCTCAGTGGCGGAGGGGAGTGTGTGTGTGTGTGTGTGTGTGTGTGTGTACTCATCTCCGTGTGTTGTGTGTTCTCAGTGGCGGAGGGGTGTGTGTGTGTGTGTGTGTGTGTACTCATCTCCGTGTGTTGTGTGTTCTCAGTGGCGGAGGGGCGTGTGTGTCACCCGCTCTGTGCTGACATGGCGTGCTGGGGTCCAGGTCCAGGCCAGTGTGTGTCATGTGTGTCCTACAAGCGTGATGGCGAGTGTGTGGAGGAATGTAACATCCAGCACGGGTAAGCAGACAACGCTGGCATTACTCTTCTTCTGTTAAGACCCACACACACACACACTGTAAGCTCTGTGCAGTGTTCCTCCACTGCACGTGGGAACATGGATCAACTCAGACAAAGAGAAGTCTGTTTAATCCGTATTTATCTCAGTTTAATAAGAATTATTTTGGAATTAGAATGTTTTTGGAATTTAATCTCATTTCTGAATCTGTCTTACTGCACATGGAGATGCAGCTTTCCAGAGTGTCAAAGTCAGAAAGACAGCAGATGACAGTCAGGTAGACAGTAAACGACTGTCAGTGATACTGTTCCGGGGGCAGTGTCAGGGCCTGAGACTCACCTCCGCTTGCGTGTGGTTTGTGTGTGGTTGCGTGTGGTTTGTGTATGGTTGCGTGTGGCTGCGTGTGGTTTGTGTATGGTTGCGTGTGGCTGCGTGTGGTTTGTGTATGGTTGCGTGCGGCTGCGTGTGGTTTGTGTGGTTTGTGTATGGCTGCGTGTGGTTTGTGTATGGTTGCGTGTGGCTGCGTGTGGTTTGTGTGTGGTTTGTGTATGGCTGCGTGTGGTTTGTGTGTGGTTTGTGTATGGCTGCGTGTGGATGCGTGTGGTTTGTGTGTGGCTGCGTGTGGCTGTGTAGCTCTGTCAGGGAGTTCATCGATGGCTCCTCCTGTGTCCCCTGCCACTCAGAATGTCGCCCCATCAATGGTTCTTATTCCTGCACAGGTCCGGTAAGTACACACCCTCACATCAGTATCATTGCATGTTTTAGTTTTTAAATGTGGGCTTCGCTCCTGAACTAAACACCCTGCGGCAGCTTGGGTCCTGCTGCCTGGCGAACAGGACGTTGGCTAAGCAGGACCAGTACAGCAGGATGCAAGTTCTTAATGGTTATGTTGAAACCTTGAAATTGAGGAGAGGCGTGTCCAACACCTGTCGACCACACGGTGGCAGCAGTGAGCTTCCCTGACGTCGGAGTGCTCCGTTTGCCTGCAGAGCGAGACCCAGTGTGTGGAGTGCCTGCACTATCAGAACGGCGAGGCGTGTGTGGATCACTGTCCCTCTGGCGTGAAGGATGGACAGCGCACCTTGTGGATGTACAGCAACGACAGCAACCACTGTGTGCCCTGTCCAACCAACTGCTCCGTCACGTAAATAACTCCTCCCACCCACACAGCTCCGTCTATCTAGCTCCACCCACTGCAAGGCTTAGTCCCAGTGGGGCTCTGGGTTGTGTTTCTTACTCTGCACAGCATCCCCCGTACAGAGCACCATCAGTAGATGACCACACTGCATTGATGGAGGCGCCGCTCAGATCTCCTTCAAATATCTCGTTCCATGAAAATTACAAAAAATTGTAATTAGACAATTGCTGTCGCTTGTAGTAACGTTACGGCAACCTGGGAGTTAAGAAGCTCAGAATCAGTGTGAATGCACATGAAGGTTCAGTAGTTCTGCAGGTACTGAGGAATTCATGAGCATGGTACACTCGGATCTTGTTGTTGGCACTGATGACCTGTTTTTTTCTTCCCACAGTTGTCCTCAGGATGACAGAGGGTGTCCAATTCACCCAAAACCTGGGTAAGATCCCATCTTATTATCCCATCTTTTATTGTAAGAATCATGACTTCCACTGTCAGTGTAGTCTTGCTGGTTTGTCAGATTTAAAAGGTTTCTGTGGCCATCGTTGGTCCTCTCTGCAGGCCTGGCACCACGATCGCAGCCGTGATTGGTGGAGTTGTCCTCTTCCTCATCCTGCTGGCTCTTCTGGTGTTCTACGTTCGCCGACAGAAAGAGCTGAAGAGGAAAGAAACCATGAGGAGGATCCTCCAGGAGCATGAGGTCACATGCAGAGCATTCTGGGCTTTTGAGTTCTATACTACAGTCTTTGAACCCTGAAAATTTGTTTTCAAACACTGAATGACATCTAAGACTTAATCATGCATAAATAGACCACGAGGGAGCAAAAAACAACACTGTGACATCGTATGTATTTATTAAGAAAGGATTTTCAAGCCCCATAGCAGCAGCAGCTATGGGGAGACCCAAGCACCCTGTTGTACTGGTCCAAACCTTCTCCCCATTTGGATAGCAGGATTCTGGTTGTAGATCGGAGAAGCCTTAGAGGATTAGAATTGCTTTTAGCATGTTTTATTCTTCGGCTTTCTTTTAAACGTCCGTGGGTGTGGTTGTTGTTGCTGTAGCTGGTGGAGCCACTTACTCCGAGCGGAGCGATGCCGAACCAGGCCCAGATGCGCATCCTGAAGGAGACTGAGCTGAAGAAGGTCCGTGTTCTGGGCTCGGGAGCGTTCGGGACCGTATACAAGGTCAGCCACGCCGCTAGCAACAGTGCTGGTTGTCATTTCCTGTTCGAGGTATTAACAGAGTCACTAGCAACAGCACTAACACCCTGAACAAGAAAAGTCAGGGCAGCTAGTAACAGTGCTAACACCTTGAACAGGAAATGATAACATTCCACAAATAACAAATAACAACAAGGCCTCTAGTGGCATGACAGGGTAAGACAGGCAACATTCATTAAATTTCCACAGTAAATTTAGCTTTAAAGTTTAGCTTTGAGAAACAAAAGCAAAACGGCAGTAAAATCTTATATAATTCTAGGAGAAAATACAACTCATTGTTATTAAACAAACACAAGAGTAAGAAAACACATTCTGAGTTGTAAACACTTGCATTTCTGTCCTTTATCACACACATCAGTGCATTAGTATCAGTATCTGTGATCAGTGCCACAGATGATGCGGGTTTAATGCTTTAAAAGCACAACATGCAGGGGCAGATGACAGTATCAGCAGTGACATCAGTGTGGAAGCAATTGCTCCTGAAGCACCTGAAGTGCCCCTGAGCTGGTGTCTGAAAGTGCCCCCGAGCTGGTGTCTCATGCTTTGTCTGCACACCCGCAGGGCATCTGGACTCCTGACGGAGAGAGTGTGAAAATCCCAGTGGCCATTAAGGTTTTGCGTGAGAACACGTCCCCCAAAGCCAACAAGGAAATTCTGGATGTGAGTCGGTCACTTTTGTCTGTATGCAACATGCTGAAAAAAATGTGTGTATATGTATGGATACATTCATATGTGTGTGTATGTGTGTATGTGTGTACGTGTATATGTGCGTGTGTGTACGTGTATATGTGCGTGTGTGCGCGTATATGTGTGTGTGTGTGTGTATGTGTGTAGGAGGCCTACGTGATGGCGGGGGTTGCCAGCCCCTACGTGTGTCGTCTCCTGGGTATCTGCCTGACCTCCACAGTGCAGTTGGTCACCCAGCTGATGCCGTTCGGCTGCCTGCTGGACTATGTGCGTGAGAACAAGGACCGTATCGGCTCCCAGTACCTGCTCAACTGGTGTGTGCAGATTGCCAAGGTGAGCTACGTCCCCTACTGCCCCATGACCACAGCAGGTGTGTCTACCACTGCGCAGACGGGCTCCAGACTGGGCAGTAGACACAGCAGGTGTGTCTACCACTGCGCAGACGGGCTCCAGACTGGGCAGTAGACACAGCAGGTGTGTCTACCACTGCGCAGACAGGCCCCCATACAGACTGGGCTGTAGAAGACAGGCCCCCATACAGACTGGGCTGTAGACACAGCAGGTGTGTCTACCACTGCGCAGACAGGCCCCCATACAGACTGGGCTGTAGACACAGCAGGTGTGTCTACCACTGCGCAGACGGGCTCCAGACTGGGCAGTAGACACAGCAGGTGTGTCTACCACTGCGCAGACAGGCCCCCATACAGACTGGGCTGTAGACACAGCAGGTGTGTCTACCACTGCGCAGACAGGCCCCCATACAGACTGGGCTATAGACACAGCAGGTGTGTCTACCACTGCGCAGACAGGCCCCCATACAGACTGGGCTGTAGACACAGCAGGTGTGTCTACCACTGCGCAGACGGGCTCCAGACTGGGCAGTAGACACAGCAGGTGTGTCTACCACTGCGCAGACAGGCCCCCATACAGACTGGGCTGTAGACACAGCAGGTGTGTCTACCACTGCGCAGACAGGCCCCCATACAGACTGGGCTGTAGACACAGCAGGTGTGTCTACCACTGCGCAGACAGGCCCCCCCATACAGACTGGGCTGTAGACACAGCAGGTGTGTCTACCACTGCGCAGACAGGCCCCCATACAGACTGGGCTGTAGACACAGCAGGCGAGCAAAGTGATGGGAGACGTTTTCTTTTTGTTTAATTAGTCTCTGTTTCAGTCAGTGTGGAAAAAAATCATATTTCAATCTATAAATGCCTAAAATTGCATGTAGTACGTGACTGAGCCAGAATGAGAGCGACCAGCCACTGCCCACAAGGGGCCTGGGAATGAGCCCAGCACGACTCCCAGTGGAGGTGACAATGTGTTTAATCAGCACGTGAAAGCTGGGTCAAGGAGTTCTTTTAATCTGAAATCTGGCCTCGCTAGCGTGGGACGTGAGGGGACGTGAGGGACATGGGGTGTGAGGGCTGTTGGGCGTGAGGTGCTTGAGGGACGTGAAGGACGTGAGGGACGTGGGGTGTGAGGGATGTGTGGTGTGAGGGACGTGAGGGAAGAGGAACGTGGGGTGTGAGGGACGTGAAGGACGTGAGGGAAGAGGGACGTGAGGGACATGGGGCATGTGGGGTGTGAGGGACATGGGGTGTTAGGGCTGTTGGGCATGAGGTGCTTGAGGGACGTGAAGGATGTGAGGGACGTGGGGTGTGAGGGATGTGTGGTGTGAAGGACGTGAGGGAAGAGGAACGTGAATGACGTGAGGGACATGGGGCATGTGGGGTGTGAGGGACATGGGGTGTGAGGGCTGTTGGGCATGAGGTGCTTGAGGGACATGAAGGACATGGGCCATGTGGGACGTGGGGTCATGCTCACTGCCTTCTGCATCTTTGTGTTGGGCTTGATGACCTCAGGGGATGAGTTACCTCGAAGACGTGAGACTGGTACACAGGGATCTCGCTGCCCGCAACGTCCTGGTGAAGAGTCCCAACCACGTGAAGATCACAGACTTCGGGTTGGCCCGTCTCCTGGACATAGATGAGACGGAGTACCATGCAGATGGGGGAAAGGTGTGTGTGTGTGTCTTTTTTTCCTTTCTTTGCTGTATTTGGTTTTGTGAAGAAACATTATCTGCATTCCTCCACTTCTGCGTAACCTTCAGAATGACGGCACTGTTGTCTGTGCCAAGAACATATCAATCCAAACCTCCGGTTAACCAAGCAAACAAGTGTGCGTTAACTGAGCGTGACGGTTCCTTCTGTAGGTACCCATCAAATGGATGGCCCTGGAGTCTATTCTCCACAGGAAGTTTACTCACCAGAGTGACGTGTGGAGTTACGGTCAGTGCGTTATCGGCATATCACTATATTAATTATTAATGTGCCCATGACTGTGTGCATCAGCGTGGGTCTGAGATTATGCTGTGGTTAGTCCTGACTTCATTATGACACAGGGGTCACCGTGTGGGAGCTGATGACCTTTGGCATGAAGCCCTATGACCTTATTCCGGCACGGGACATTCCAGAACTCCTGGAGGGGGGGGAGCGTCTGCCACAGCCTCTCATCTGCACCATAGACGTTTACATGATCATGGTCAAATGTACGTCTATTGCTCCACTGTGGTCTATGGTTTAAAAAGGTGCCACTAGTTGTTTGATTGGTCTGGATAATTGAGCTTGGTCTGGTGGTGTCGTTTTATCAACAGGTTGGATGATTGATCCGGAGAGCCGACCCAAGTTCAAGGAGCTGGTGAACGACTTCAGCGTGATGGCGCGTGACCCTCCGCGATACGTGGTCATCCAGGTCAGCCTGCGAAACACAACACCATTGACATGGGAGACAGACACCTGATGAGCGGGTTCCCAAGGCAACCTTATAACCCCCCTTCCAGCGGGTGATCATTCGGCGTAATTCAGTGTGGCTGTGTAGATTTCCTACCACAGGCAGAGTGAGAGCTGTTTCTTCCTAATGATCATCTACTGTTCCATCTGCACAAGCATTATGAACGCTTGTGAAGTTCTCAGTCATTAGGGCACCATTTGACCTTCCTCAGGAACGAGTCTGTAAACAAGCACTTCAGAATGTCACAGCAGGACGAGCTCAGTTGAAGCTCTGGTATGGTGGAGGTCTGGAGAAGCTCTGGTATGGTGGAGGTCTGGAGAAGCTCTGGTATGGTGGAGAAGCTCTGGTATGGTGGATGTCTGGAGAAGATTTTCCAAGTTTATTAGACAGGCGCAGTTTTGGCGCAGTTCCCAGTGATTATCTAACCTTTACAGGCCTGTTTTTCTGGTCTGCAACACTGCTGATGAAGGCAGGTAGGAACATGGAAAACCACGCTGGACGTAAACAAGGCCATGCTGCTCCCGTAGAGGCTTCTGGGAGGGGCACACGCAGACGCTGCTCCTTCTGGGAGGGGCAAACGCAGACGCTGCTCCTACTGGGAGGGGAGGACACAACCGCTGCTCCTACTGGGAGGGGAGGACACAACCGCTGCTCCTACTGGGAGGGGAGGACACAAACGCTGCTCCTTCTGGGAGGGGAGGACGCAGACGCTGCTCCTTCTGGTGCACGTTCTCCTGGTTGGGCCTCCTCACGAGGACACGTGGGTTTAAAACAGCAGGCGGCTGTGACTGTCCTGTCTGCAGAGGAGACCTGCAGCTCAGATCACTGACGTGATGTGGGCGACGGACGCCTTCTCTAGGAAACTGCATTACCACTTGAACGTGCTGTCCCTTCACACGTGAAGGTGCTGTCCCTTCACACGTGAACGTGCACCCTCGGACAGACAAGCTGAATTGAAGACAAGCTGCTTGATAGGAAACGCATGTGAAGAGGTCAACTCAAACTGAGGGAAACTCAAACCTCAGGACTCAAACCTCAAACCTTAAACCTCAGGACTCAAACCTCAAACCTTAAACATCAGGACTCAAACCTCAAACCTTAAACATCAGGACTCAAACCTCAGGACTCAAACCTCAAACCTTAAACCTCAGGACTCAAACCTCAACCCTCAGGGCTTTGCATAGGTTGCAGGAAGGCAGATTTAGATTTCGAGCGTCTGCTTTGGCAGAATCCTTCAAGTCTGCTTATCCACTTTACCACGCACCTCTAATGTGTTCTTCAGGATGTCAGGGTGCGCTTGATGAAGTGCATCTGGGAGAGTTTGAAAGTGTGTGTGTGTGTGTGTGTATACTATGTGGAACCCCACTCTCCACTGCGCCCCCTGCTGTCTGTCGTGGTACTGCAGTCAGTGCTTTGTTGGTGCAGGAAGATCTGTGTGAAGTTGACTATATAGGACCTCTCAAACAGTATACTTAAACACTGAAATATCCCACAACAACGTCCCTCGTATTAGATGAGGGAGTAAACATGGTCACTCTTGTGCTGAAACTGAATCTGTGATGTAATTTGACATCTGAAGTGTGCTGAGAGACTATGTGTTGACCTGTGTGAGGAGCAACAGGCCAGCACCAGGTGTGCTAACGCTAGCTGTGTGAGCTGGTGAGCGTAAGTTGGAAGTTGGGAACCTCCAAACATCTTTTTTCTCCCGTGTCCAGAATGATGAACAGATTCTGAGTCTGTCGAGTCCGGTGGACAGCCAGTTCTTCCGAACGCTGCTGGAGGAGGAGGGTGGGAATGTGAAGGAGCTGCTGGACGCTGAGGAGTACCTGGTGCCTCAGCCAGGGTTCTTCAGCTCACCAGGACAGAGCTCAGGCAACGGACCCAGCAGACACCACTCCCACAGGGTCAGTCCTGTCTGTCTGTCTGTCTCCCACTCCCACAGGGTCAGTCCTGTCTGTCTGTCTGTCTCCCACTCCCACAGGGTCAGTCCTGTCTGTCTGTCTCCCACTCCCACAGGGTCAGTCCTGTCTGTCTGTCTGTCTCCCACTCCCACAGGGTCAGTCCTGTCTGTCTGTCTGTCTCCCACTCCCACAGGGTCAGTCCTGTCTGTCTGTCTCCCACTCCCACAGGGTCAGTCCTGTCTGTCTGTCTGTCTCCCACTCCCACAGGGTCAGTCCTGTCTGTCTGTCTGTCTGTCTCCCACTCCCACAAGGTCAGTACTGTCTGTCTGTCTGTCTGTCTCCCACTCCCACAAGGTCAGTACTGTCTGTCTATCTGTCTCCCACTCCCAAAGGTTTCAGATCTCCGTCTCTCGTGTAGTTAAACTCTGCAGCAGTCTAGCTCACTAATAAGGCTTTACATGCTGTCAGGCAGTGTTACCATGTGACATTTTTTCCCTTTTTCGATGCCCAATCAGAGCACAGACCTGGGCTTGGAGGTGGATGGCATGCCAAGTGGGAGGAGCATGCAGTCCTCAGTCAGCACACTGGGGCGGGGCCAGTACCCCACACTTTCTGTAGGAGCCACAGCCAATGGAGTGTGGGGTGGAACCCAATACCCCGCGCTGGTCCGGAGCACCTCCTACCGTTCTGCCGGTGGCCAATCAGACTCTGTGTTTCTGGATGGGGGCGGGGAGGAGGGTGGGCCTCCCTCCAGCCCCGGGCGCTACAGTAAAGATCCCACTTTCCCCATCTACATGGATGGAGACTTGGAGACCGACAGGCCTGCCGGCTACCTGCCACACACACTGCCCCGCAAGACACACACACAGCCAGGTGAGCACCATGACCAAGCACTGCAGGACACAGCTGATGTCGTGCACATGTCCTGATGTTAGCAGCGCCTCGGTCATGGGTCTGATACACCTGTAGTTAGCTGTGGATAGGAGTGTCTGCTGAACTGGAGGAGAGAAGGTTGTGAAGGATTGGTTAAGATTGTGTGTGTTTGTGATTGTGTGTGTCTGTGATTGGTTGTGATTGTGTGTGTCTGTGATTGGTTGTGATTGTGTGTGTCTGTGATTGGTTGTGATTGTGTGTGTCTGTGATTGGTTGTGATTGTGTGTGTATTTTGCCAGAACATTCCGCCTCTGATCAGGTTTTTTTTTTGTCCTTTTGTGTGTAGATGTTGCTAGTTCTACAGATTCGCCAAAAAAAGTGACATGTATCCCATGATTCCTCTCCCTTCAGAGTACGTGAACCAGGATGTCCCCTCGGAGCGACCCAGCACGCTGCCCCGTAAGGCAGGAGAAAGACGCATGCCCAACGGCCTCGGGACAGGCCACAGCGTGGAGAACCCAGAGTACCTGGTGCCCGTCGGGAGCACCACGCCTGCCTTTGACAACCCCTACTACCTGGACACCCTGGCCAAAGGCTCAGGAGGGGCGTCGACGAGTGGCGAAGGCCCCACCCACCGGCACCTGAACGGCTACGTGACCCCCACAGTGGAAAACCCAGAGTACCTGGGGCTGTCGGAAACCTGGAGCGGCCCACGAGATTACACCTGAGAGAGGGAGGGAGAGAGGGGGAGAGAGAGGGAGAGAGGGAGCGGCTGAGAGAGAGAGAGAGAGAGAGAGAGAGAGAGAGAGAGAGAGGGGAGAGGGAGGGAGGAGAGAGAGAGAGAGAGAGAGACAGAGGAGAGACAGAGGGAGAGAGAGAGAGGTATACAGATAGAGCTCTATGGGCGTGTATTTGTATAAGTGAAATATGAATTTTAGTATGAATGAGTGATTTTTAAATGAGTGTGTGAATGAATGAATTAAAACTATTTGGTGCTTTACTGTTTAAGGACATTTGAGTGATACAGTCTACAGGAAGGCCTCTTCTCCCAACTTACTTCCCAACCACCACTATATACAATGTAGCATCATGCGTGTAGACTGGCAGGGCATCTACTCTTCATTTAAACCTGCATGGATGGATTGCTATCAATCATTTTTGGGAAAAAGATGCTTGAAAAAAATCAGTGATGGACACTGGAGGAAAATGGTACGAGCCAGGATAAGATGAACATGGTACGAGCCACTGTGGGGGTGTTATGAAGCACATAAGAATGTATAAAAACAACACTGGATATATCTGGAAATAACTACCAGACCTTTTCCTTCTCAAATCATTTAGAATTTTTGTCTCATGTCTTGCACGGTTCAGCTGTTTTGTCTTCAGGGCTGCGCTGGTCTAAAGCACAGGAACTCGAGTTGTCTTCAGGGACCTTACCTGGTTCTCTCGTGTGGCCATGAAGACACTGGACACAGTGTAGTGTGCCGGGGCCTGTGTGCTGGGGGTAGACTGGGACCAGTCCCGCACGTGTGGGGACGAGGGTCCATCACGGGGGACGAGGGTCCATCACAGGGGACGAGGGTCCAGCGTCCACCCCAGGCTTCTCTCTGCTGCTCCAGCCCTTTCAAGCCCACCAGTCCTGCAGTTCTTCTCTTCCTGTTTTATCCTGCAGACATAACGGCAGCTTCCGCGTTGTCCTACGTGTGGTACAGTGTGTAGCGCGAAACCACGTTCTGCTAACTGGTGTGTGTTTCATTACTGAGTCTGTATAAGGTTGTTTTTTTTTTTCAAATCTTTGCATTGTCGCAAAAAACAATCAGTATGCAGAATGGCTATTGTGTACTATGGGAGTATTTCCAAAGATGTTTGTTTTATGCAACAAATCTATATTGCAACACAAGCACAAAGACAACTTGGCAGTAAGTTGTAAGTGAGTTGTAAAACACCAGGAGGTATTAAGTTCAAATGCCTCTAGTGGCTCCCCCTGGTGGTCGGTGAGCAGATCTGTCCCAGGTCCTGGACGAGTCTTTCTACCACTCCCCTTTCAGGTCCCGCCCCTTTCTCAGCCGTGCATATGCATGAGGACGACCTTGCAGCTGCATACTTGCCAAGCAACCAATGGGAATGCCAGCTCATTTCCATGTACCAATCACGGTGACCCCTGGGTGAGAAACAATGGCAGCGTTGTTGCAAATTGCGACATATGACGCCTGTTAAAATGGCCGCTCTCCTCATTCTCTGGTCAGTGTGTCACCCCCTCGTCTTCTCACGTCACTCACACGCGAGCTTTTGTTAAACCTTTTTGTATTAGCGGGTGAGATTAAGGACACCACATCATTTTATGGATGGGGCGGGATTGTTGCATATTCATTTATTTAAATGAATGTGTTGTTTCACACTGACTCGGTCTGTAGATGATTAAGGTGAGGAGCTGCCTGGTATTCATTAACCGAGTCCCTGGGAAACCCAGTGGAACTCTGTTGCATGTTAAGTGCAACTTCACATTAGATAAAAAACAATGGCTGGTTAGTGTCCCACAATAAGGGGCGGGGCTGAGGCATGGGGTTTGTTGCTATGGACAACAGTGCTAGCATGTCCTTTAGATAGATTCACAAACGTTAGCAATAATCTCAAGACATCATGTTTACGTTGTCACCCATCATGAATGCAGAGCCTGACAACTGTGAAATTGTATTCTGTGACTATAAACTTGGACAATCTTGGATATTCCCGCTCAGAAAGGCACGGTACTCTGCTTTTGTCCTTATTATTTTGGTGCAGTGGTTGGTAGTAGCTAATATGGATCATCTAAATTCATCATGGTGAAGAGACAACAGGCACATGTTGTAGTGTTATGTGGTGTGAATGCTATGCAGTTTCTGGGCTTTCTGTTCCTGTGACCATTTACAGTGGCATAAGCTGACAGATGGAAGACAGAACAGACGCGGGGTGATCACCACTGTAGATGAACTAAACACGAAGCACATTTGAAGGAGTTGTAAAACTGATGTCTCACAGTCATGATTTTTAAGAAGTACCTGTATCTTTTTTGGGGGGCCGTTTTATTTGTACATTGTTATGATAGAGCTCCTGGAGTAGTTAGTGTGCTGTGATGTATGTTCCTTCTGCTGGGAGGTGATGAATTCCTGTGGTTTGAAAAGAAAGGCGATGTGTTTTGTAACCTTCCAATATGTAATAATTTGTAAACCATGTTTGTAATGGGCCTTGTCTAATTTTGTAAACAATATTTGTAAAAGGCCAAGTGTGTCTTGATGTAATATAAGGTACGTATCCCGTATGTGTTATGTTGTATATTAAAAAAAACATGATCCCTGATTATAGACGTAATATGTCGTCACGTTTCCACTGCATAAAAGAAATGTCTACGTGTAATATATAAATTGCAAAAAAAAAACGTATTAATCAAGTATATTTCCCAGTCTATCTTATTCATTTCTGGTTCGTATTTTAGAGAACGTGTGAATATTTTTATAGTATTTGAGTAGTTACCGGTTCATGAGTATGAACACAATGGCGCTAAAGTGGGTAATCTTGCCGTAAGTATCGTATCTGTGGCCGCAAACACTTGTCGACTGTCGTGATTAGCTCGCAGTTGGCGGCCATTAGATTTACCTTCCGGGGATACATCGATGCGGCTACGAGTCCTGGAAAAAGGAAAGCAGTTATTTAAATACAAGGTAAACCACAATAGTTAACAATAAGGAGGATTAACAGCCAATGAATTACATTAGCGTTAAATGCATGTCCAAGTGACATGTCCTTAATGCTAATGTTTGTCTTGTTTTTATCCTTTCGCCCGCTGTCGCTAGCTCGTCGGTAGTTTTCTGCAGTTCAGTTTCTACCAAGAGTGTGGACTGAATTACACTCGCTGAAGCTGAGGTTAACTGCTCAAAAGCTAATGTTACCGTCGTGTTTCCAGGTTATCTGAACCTCACTCGTGTAATAATGTCCCACGGCAAGCGAAAAGAGATCTACAAATACGAGGCGCCATGGACCGTTTACGCGATGAACTGGAGTGTCCGACCCGACAAGCGCTTTCGGCTGGCGCTCGGGAGTTTTGTGGAGGAGTACAATAATAAGGTACATCTCCTCTAAAGCTGGTCTCAACAGATTCAAACTACTTGTTATATAAGTCAGGTATGGTGTGAGTGGGATGCGAGGCCTCCGGACACTGTTTACTTGCTGTTACACAGAAGAGGAACTTTGCATTTGTGATCTAAACGAAGGCGCTGACAGTCTGACCCAGATCTCCACCCTCGTTTGAACAGGTGCAGTTGGTGGGTCTGGAGGAGGAAAGCTCGGAGTTTGTGTGTAGGAACACCTTTGATCACCCGTACCCCACAACCAAGATCATGTGGATCCCAGACACCAAAGGGGTCTACCCGGACCTGCTGGCCACCAGTGGCGACTACCTGCGCATCTGGAGGGTATGAGGACCAGGAAGGGTGCAAACATGCTGATCAGTGGCGTGATGTTGTGTGATGGCTGATTATAAACCTGGGGCAAATCAGCTTTTCTCTCTCCATAAAATGGAAGTCGCATTATAAATAAGAGAAATAAAATATCATAGACATGTACACACAAAACGAAACATTTATTTTGAACTCAGAGTAAGTTGTTGGAGAATCTGAAGGGATGCTATGTGGAGTCTTGTCTTTTTTACTCCGTGCTGCTTGTCTAAAACAGGTGGGTGACACCGACACCAGGCTGGAGTGTCTTCTGAACAACAACAAGAACTCCGACTTCTGCGCCCCACTCACGTCCTTCGACTGGAACGAGGTGGACCCCAACCTGCTGGGTTAGCCCCCGAAGGGCCGTCACACAACACCTACCAAACGTTTGGACTCTCATCACTGAGCGGATACTTTTAGAATTGTAAAGGCATCTGAATGTACTGTTGAGTAAAACATCAGTTTAACACATTGTAATCACATGTGTTACTTCACTGTGTTAATGTCATAATTTTATACGTATGTAGAAAACAGTAAAAACGGTCGGTTTGTCCAAACCTTTGTGTGGGAGCTCACCATTCAACAGCGTCCAGTCGCCGTATAATCAAACAGCCTGCTTGTGTCCTGGATCTGTAGGTACCTCAAGCATCGACACCACCTGTACCATCTGGGGGCTGGAGACCGGGCAGGTTTTGGGCCGAGTCAACCTGGTGTCGGGCCACGTTAAAACCCAGCTCATCGCACACGATAAAGAGGCAAGCAAGACATTAACCAAAACACGTAATTCCTTAACCGCACATGTTTACAACCCACATCTAAATGGCACCTTTGCGCTGGTGTTGGTTAACACGGTTCGTAAACGTAAGAATCCCTCCGTGTAACGTCGCTCTCTGGCCGTCGCAGGTCTACGACATCGCGTTCAGCCGGGCAGGTGGGGGGCGGGACATGTTTGCGTCTGTCGGGGCGGACGGCTCCGTGCGCATGTTCGACCTCCGTCACCTGGAGCATAGCACCATCATCTACGAGGACCCCCAACACCTCCCCCTGCTACGCCTCTGCTGGAACAAACAGGACCCCAACTACCTCGCTACAATGGCCATGGATGGGATGGAGGTGCGGGACACACACACACGCCTTCACACACACACACACACCTTCACACACACTCGCACGCCTTCACACACACTCGCACACACACGCACGCCTTCACGCACACACACACATGCCTTCACGCACACACACACACATGCCTTCACGCACACGCCTTCACACACGCATACACACACACACACACACACACACGTGTTCTTGTGTGTGTCTGACTTCAGCTTCTTCTCTCAGGTGGTGATCCTGGACGTGCGTGTGCCCTGCACCCCAGTGGCCAGACTGAGTAACCACCGCGCGTGTGTGAATGGCATCGCCTGGGCACCCCACTCCTCCTGCCATATATGCACAGCAGGTATCTGGGACACACATTCATACGCACACACACACATGCCTTCACACACACACTCACACACATACCCAGACACTCACACGCTAACTCCACAGGCACTAAAGGAAATTAATTTTGATCCTTTTGTGGATGCCGACCTACAGAAGGGGCACTATGATTTTAATGTACCGGTCTGTATGTCATCGTGACCCCTTATGACCCCTCTGCCCGTTAGCGGATGACCACCAGGCGCTAATCTGGGACATCCAGCAGATGCCCAGAGCCATCGAAGACCCCATCCTGGCCTACACGGCCGAGGGCGAGATCAACAACGTACAGTGGGCCTCCACCCAGCCCGACTGGATCTCCATCTGCTACAACAACTGCCTAGAGATCCTGCGGGTCTGATGTCCGGACCGGGCCCCTCAGAACCGGGCCAGGCTTAGGGAGTCTCTCCCGTCCGAGCTAACTCCAGCACCACCACCTTCCCTCTTTCCCCACCTGGGTATTGATGGTTGCCTCCCCATCTCCACTTGCTGTTGGAGACTGTAAGCTGTGGAGAACTACACCCAGGTGGATGCTGTCCCCAGACAAACACCACCCTGTATGACAGCACTGCTGGTGGACTCTCTTTGTTTTACTTTTTTGTATTTATTTTTATTAGTTTTACTTGACGTAAACATGCATACGGTTGTACTGTTGTATCTCACTCAGAGATCACTGCCTACTTCAAATTCATGTACCACACGGAAGGGACTTAACAGCTGAATGTGGCGTGAGCACTTGTGTTTCCAGATCTCTTTGGCCATGTAAATAACCAAATCCGCAAAACAGATTTTGCTCCGAGCTGAGTCTAAGGACCAGGACCAGGCTTAAAGACATGCGCTCCCTGGTCTCCCCCAGGCCCTAGTGCCCCGCTTTCATGCCACACCCCAGCTGAACTTCCTGTCTTCATGCACTCCAGGTTTAAAATCAGACGTACAGAAAGGGGCGCGTGGCGCTGGGCACGATGCGGTTGGGCCTCTGGGACTATATTGTGTATCCGTCCTCTTTTTGCATTTGTTTGATGTATATTTTTGTGCGTGATGGTGTTGCCTTTTAAAGCCGAGCTGTACATACAGGTTTCTTGTCACCGTGGCGGCAGACGAGAGCTCAGCACTTGCGTGTCCCGGACGCTGTTCTCAGACGAACACGCTCGCAAAGGGTCTGCGCTTGTGAACGCCCGGCTGCAGGGTGCAGTGGAACAGGGCAGATAACAGCCTCGCTGAAACGGTCCTGCTCGCCCCGCTCACGTCGGGGGAAATCATCGTATTTTGTTCCCCTCGTTAATTGTAAATATGACTTCTCTATAAGATGATGTGCTGGTCGAATGTGATTGAGTCCTGCTGTTTTCATTGTCCAAACACAGGCAACATATTTGATGTGAATTGTGAGTTTTATGATGTGATATTGAGGGGGGGGGAGGAAATAATTGTTTATTTACATGTAAATAAATCCAGAATGTGAGCAGTGTTCACACACTTGCTCTCTTGGAATACAGTATTTTAAAATTGTCATGGTAGGTGCTAAAGATTCCATACACAAAACTGCAGTAAATGTTTCAGTTTTAAGTCTGCTATCATTTTCCTCGTTTTTTTTTTTTTTTGTGTTCAAAGAATTGTATTTATTTCCCTGGACCTGCAAATGCATCAGGACGTTCAAGGTACTGCACGTGTCACATGGGTCTGGGGTGTTACTGTACTAATGTGCTCATTGGCTGAGTTCCCATAACAACAGAGGAGGGTCCCTGTCATGCTCTCCTCCAATGAGGATGCCCCAGATCTGTGGTGAGTTCGAGTCTGTTCAGCTTTACACAGATGTGACTGGTAGAATATCGACTGTATTTTTGACTGTGTGTTTTGTGTTCAAAGCATGTGTATGAGCATTTAAAATAATGCCAGCAAGGTTCTTTCATTGGGCTTTTGTTTAGTGCCCCTGTCTCTGTCTTGGACTGGTTGATGTGCCTTTAAAGAGCAGCGAGACCAAATTGTCTTGACAGGATGGCCTTTGTTGAATAACATAGGATCTGCAACTCTAGTGAGGTTCCATCTGCAACTCTAGTGAGGTTCCATGGAACCTTGACGTGTGACATCACGTTCCACGGTGTGAATCCGATGTAGGTTTGGGAACAGTTGGAAGTTTTTCCACAGTTGTTAAGCTACTAGATGGATAAGATGGGACGGGACATGTGTTTGTGGATCTATGCCGGGTGTGAGGGGACATCTAGGTCTCCTGGCCACGAGGGGAAATGGAGAGCCATGAACAGGTGCGTCTCAGTTGTCACACCAGGGGTCACACCCCGCCTGCTCTCTGCTGCTAGCCGTGCCTGGATACTGCAGAGCAGGAGGTCCAGGCACTTTGGACTGGTCTCTGAAGATGACTTCACTCTGCCGAGGACAAGGTCCAACGTCAGGCTGTAACGCAGGGTAGTATAGCACACGCCTGTCCGATCTCTGCATCCTGCAGTTCAAAAGGTCACACGGTGGAAGTTACCTGAGACTGAAGACCTACCTGGGCTTTGGTGGTTTTGTTCTTCAGCAGGGGCGGGTCTCCGGAGGGGCGGGTCTGTGGAGTGGCGGCCGGGTGACACTGAGCTATAGGCCGGAAGCACTGGGGTAATTTGCCTTTGTAGAATTTGAAGGACCACGTGGATATCTGCCATCATCTTAGTCTCCAGCCTGAAAGATAAGGAACAATCAAAGTTCAGAGGGTAATATATGCGTTTAGATAACCTGTTCTCCATTGTTGGTCTCCTGTCAGAACCTGAAGTATGAGCTACAGTTTATAGATCCAGTCCTTTGGGAATCCCAAGCCATTTAAGGTGTTCTAGCTCCCTGGGATCGACTGACAGTCGGGGATCTGGTTGGTGAGGCCTTATAACTGGAGGGACTGTGGGATTGTCAGTGTGAGTCAGCGGTCACCTCGGATCTGATTGGGTGATTCCTTCAGCCAGGACAGCACTTCAAAGGTGTAGTGAAGTGTAGAGTCCCACCCACAGAAAAGGGGATCTGCTCAAATCCTTAACGATTGCACTTGTTTCTAAGAGACACCTTCATGTATTTTTGATCACATTTCTCGTGCCTGTTCAGCTGTCCTTGCAGTAACCCCAGTCTGTCTGCAAGCTCACTGGGATGGTCTTCTGCATATGCAGGCGCACAGGGGTGAGTCTGGACAGTGGAGCATCTGCAGGAATAATCTGCATACTGACTGGACCTGCGATCTGCCCAGAAATAGTGCAGTCCAAGTCGATGGGATCCTACAGCAGAAGAGACGGGTTTGGGGTTTTGGAGAGTGACTGAGGAACAAGGACAGGGGTTTGGGTAAGCAGAGTAATCCATGGACAAGCTTGATCTGTGTAGATGTGTTGTAAATGTTTTTTAAACTGCTGAGCCATGAATCTCCACCGTGACTTACTTATTACACAATACGGTGTTTCTTGCATGTAGTCCTAGTGTTTTACTTGCTGTAAGGGTTTGGAGAGCTCAGCTGGAACGCTGTCCTACCTGGGTGTCCCCTGTCCAGGGCAGGATCCATGCTCATCCTGGAAGTACTGTGTGGAGGTGTGAGCTGTTCAACACATGGTGGGTTTTCCTGGGAGGCTCCCTCAGGAGTGGTGAGCACTGGTTGGTTTAGATCCTCAGTTGACTGGGATCTGGAGGTACCACAGCTCCACAGGTTTTCCCCGGTGGGCGTGAGGGCCAGATGGGTGGAGATCCAGATGGGTGGAGATTGAGTCCTGTTCAGAGCTGAACTGTGTAGGAGTTATTCTGGTCCATCCCATCTGATCCACTCGTACACAAATATGGATGCCTTATCACCAGGCTGTGTGTGTTTGTGAGGAAACGTGACTGAATCGTTTTTAAGCTTTTAAGCTTTAATTTAAGCATTTAGTCATCGTGAGGCTCATCGTGTGCTCACCTGACCTGTTGCATCTGTCAAGCAGGTTTCTGCACTGTTGGAGCTGACAGGCATGGAAACCACAGTCCCCGTGTCTGAGCTGACATGGAAACCACAGTCCCCGTGTCTGAGCTGACATGGAAACCACAGTCCCCGTGTCTGAGCTGACATGGTAACCACAGTCCCCTTGTCTGAGCTGACATGGTAACCACAGTCCCCGTGTCTGAGCTGACATGGTAACCACAGTCCCCGTGTTTGAGCTGACATGGTAACCACAGTCCCCGTGTCTGAGCTGACATGGTAACCACAGTCCCCGTGTCTGAGCTGACATGGTAACCACAGTCCCCGTGTCTGAGCTGACATGGTAACCACAGTCCCCGTTTTGCATTGTGTGGAGAATCGGATCTACCTGATTGCACTGAAGGTATGCGTAAGACAAGAATGCAGATGGGATGGTATGTGGCACCTTGCAGAATGATCACATCTTGAGTCTTGAGCATGTAGTGTGTGCATGTAGTGTGATTACTTCTCAGAGGTTGAAGGTGATTTCTAGGTTCCTCCAGAAAGTTTCGGCGAAAGCTGGATACATGTCTAGCACCTCCAAGAGGTCGTCTCTATGGATATAGTGGAGGTCACAGTAAGTGAGTGTCCTCACGTCGGCATTGCAGTGACCAGGCTCTGCGTACAGGTTAACAGGTTCGCCAAAGATGTCGTTTTTGCCTGCACAGAAAGTGTGTAGGATTGGGCACTTTAGCAAACACTGACAAGTCTTTGTGTCGTTGCTGTAATCACTGAAGATTTGGAATATTTGGCCTGTCAGTTACATGATGCAGTTTATTCCAATTAAATATACTGTCTAGTAATTTTTTTTCAAACTTTATCCTCCAGGTTCCAGCCTATCTAGAACATTTGACTTTTTCTAAACTTTTGAAACAGTTATAAACAGTTATTTCAGCTCGCCCTTATCTGTCCTCTTGCCCTCTCTTACCATTTTTGCATTTTAACTGAGCGATGACCGTAAACAACAATCGTCCATAGTGCCACTGACGTGGTGCTCACCCAGGACGGCGACCGGCACGTCGTTACGAGACACCAGGATGGAGCCGCGGGAGATGAAGCACAGGCTGGTGAGTGCGTTGCCGTGGTGCCAGAGGTCGTCGCCTGGTGGGGAGTGTGTGTGGTTCTGAAGTGCACCGTGAGCGATCTCAGGCAGGAGTTGCTGGCCCCTTGGAAGACCTTGCAGTGCTGAAGCAGGGTTTAGATGCAGACACAGATCAACCTGCAGGCACTCAGGAAAACCCTTCAGCACCTGCAGGGAGGTGTGAAATAGCTGTTACTGATACTGACACTGATACTGCCTGAGATGCTCTCTGTCTACCTCTGCATGCCATAGTTTTCTTTCTAGTCCTGTGACACAGCGTTTATGTTGCAGTGTTTGTGGGGAGTTATCGATCTGTGTCTCGTCGATGTGCGTTTGTGTGGTCGCCCTTTACTGCGTTCGTATTGATTATGTTGCTGTGGGACCAGACGTGTTGGACGTGTTCCTCCAGCCGCTGTTTCAGGCCGGGGATCTGGTGGAAGCAGATAAACTCTTTGATGCGCTGCAGCTGTGTGTGGTAGCGCGTGGTTCCAGAATAAAGGCGCTGGACAATGGCAGAGACGTTCCCAAACATGCAGGCATACACGAGGGCTGAAAATGCAGAGAGCAGCAGTGATGTACTCGCACACATCTGAATACACTTCACACCGACTTCTACTAATGGATCATTTCAAGTTTGATTTGTTATTGATCTTTAAAACTCAGCTGCTGATGGGATGTGACGGGTCGTGAACGGTTTGACTTTGGCAACATGCTGAGGACACTGATGTTTTTGGAGTCGCACTGTGGGCTGCTAACGTAGCAGGAGGAGTTGGACGCGTGGGGAATGACTTACGGCCAATGAGCATGACGCAGATGGAGAAGATCTTCTCGGAGTTGGTGTTGGGTGAGACGTTGCTGAAGCCCACACTGGTCCGGCTGCTGAAGGTGAGGTAGAGCGCCGTGAAATCCTTGATGGAAGTCCTGAGCCATCATCATGCTTCCCCAGTTCCTCAGCCAGGTTGTCCAGCCAGCCTGTGTTCATGTAGGGCCTCTCCACGTGGCCAATAACATACCAGACACAAGCCAGCCAGTGGGCCAACAACACAAACGTGCACACGAGCAGGAAGAGGACCACGCTTCTGTACTGAGAGTACCGCTCTAACTTCCTGGCCATGCGGACCAATCGCAACATCCGTGCAGTCTTCAGCAAACCAATCACAGCGGTTGTCTAAATTTAGAATTACAATAAACAGTATTAGATCGGAATAAGGAAGGTATATCCTACATTCTTTTTTTTTTTTTTTTTTACTGTAGACTTTTATATGTCCTCTCCCTTCTTATATGCATTGTTTTCTCATATAGATGAGATCTTGGCTAGATCTGTGATGGTGTACTACAGACTATTAACAATGCAACAATGCAAGATGGTTTCTAACGCCCTACGAATGTCCAGACACTCTCACCCCATCTGACCCAGACTGGAAGAACATGAAGCTACAACAGGTTCCAGGATTAGAGTGGCCTGGTTTCACCATGAGACCACATCAGATCACACACTGCAGACACAGGTCTGTTATGGATGCGTTAACATTTTTGAGAATTGCTTTCCCCCAGAGAAAGTCCTTTAGCACAGTGTCTGAAAACTATTTTTTGGTGGTTTTACAACTTGAAAAATATTTCATATCAGAGCAGTCTGCCCTTTCTCCATCTTGAAATGTGTGATTTCACATTGTTGTGCTCTGTGCAAGCAATGAACTCCGCCCCATTTAGGCTTACCCAATCAGCACTGAACTCCGCCCCATGTAGAGGCGTATCCAATCAGCATTGTGAAGTGTGTAAAGCTGTTGGGTATCAGAAAGGTGCTGTATGAAAAAAAACATTCCTGCTTTTTCTGCTAAAACATGAACTGTTCTGCTGACCACTGATGAACCTGCCTGTGCACCACATCTGCTGACAGCATTCACAATCTTTTCAACCATCAGAAAAGCTTTGGTTTTTGCACAGATGCAAAAAAGACTCTTCATTATCTGGATCAAGCATTGGAAACTGGAGTCTGTTCTGCATTAGAGTGTGAACTTCCCCAGAAGGTTTCTGCACGCAGTCTGATGTGCTGTAACGAGCACCACCCCTGTCCTTCCTGCTCACTCTAGACACGCTGAAAAAACGTGTAAAAGGAGAAAAGCAGCTTTATTAACAGCAAAGTGATCCATCATTTCCAAATCTGTTCAGGTACAGTGGGGCCCTAAAGGCCTTATCTCACAACACTGGAGGAGGCACCAACACGCTCAGAGAAATCATGGAGATGCCACCAGAAATGAAAGTTGGATGTGAGAAATGTCCTGTGAGGCAGGTTTCAGCTTCAGAGCTCGTCCTCCCGCTCTGCGCCGTCCCGTCAGTCTGTCTCACTCCAGGGCACAAATGTTGTCCCACACCCTGACCACGTCAGGATAATCATTTATGGCCTCCAACAGGGTGGCGCTAGCATCCAGCAGGTTCTGGGGCAGAGCGGTGGGAGTGTGGGATATGTACTCCATCCCAGTGGAGAGAGTGTTCACCCCAAGAGCTTCCAGGTCTGTCCGCACCTTCTTCGTGGAGCTAATGTCACAGATGAACTGAGGACAAAGAAAGACACCAATCAGGTATGGGGAAATCAAGGAAGAATGTTTCTAGAGCTGGAAAGAATGCTGTAAATCTTTCGTTACTCCAGCGTTGATCACACAGCTTTCTTATATTATCTACATTTTCTGATTAATCCAACTCCAGGTAATTACTGAATCCCTTGATGAATTACTTACTGACGTATTCACAAAGGTGTGCTCGGTCTTAATCCTAATAACAAATCATGCGATCCGTTTTGCACCAAGCTTTAATCTGTTCAAAATATTCAACAGGCTTCTTTCCATAACTTCAGTGAATCTGCCAGTTATTGTTTTCTACAGGCTGGTTCCGTTCAGCCAGCAGTGTGGTGGGTGTTCAGAGGTGGTTTGGGGTGATGATCTCACCTGCAGTACAGGCTTCTGCTCCTCATCCTCCGTCTCGTGCACATCTTCGGCTCCTGCCTCTATCGCGAGCTCCAGGGCTCTCTCAGCAGACACTCCGTCTCGAGACGCAACCACCATGCCCTTCCTGTCAAAATTATGGCGTGCGCCGTCACAGAGCACCCCCCTGTGGACAAACGGAGACATGCACACACATTTACGGATTGGCTCATGCGCTTATCCAGCATGCACGTGCTTCCTGACGGGACCCGCACACACACACATACACACCCGTTTTTCAGTAAGATCTGTTTGATCTCCTTTTGTGAATGCGAGTTGTTATCGGTAATAACTTCGATGAGGAACAGACAGCCACCCGGGCCGCGGGCCTCGTAAAGGTGGACGGACGCTGGCTTGGACTCCTGTGAGACAAGAGAGGGTCTAAAATCACACATACCCGACCCAAACATGGACATTTAGCCCCAATGATGTACTGCTACATATTAACGGAAATAAACAAAATATTCATATTAGTGTATGGAGTGAATTGGCATGATGAAAATCTCGTTTACAGGAACATCAGCTAGTGTTGATGTGTAATTGGTCGGTTTATCTCAAGGCCCCAGAACTAATAAACTAAACGCTTACCGCTCTTTTAATCGCAGCCTCTATAGTGGCTTTGGGTAGATTTTTATTTCTGCACTGCTCTATCAGTTGTGCCAAAGCAACATTAAACTCTGGTTTGGGTCCTCCCTCTAAAAATAAGACAGAACAAGGTTAATTAGAGACAGAGAAAAGGGTCTGACTCCGAAGCACGGCGTTTGCGTGATTTGACAATCTAAACATTTCTAGCAGACACACGCCATCACCTTTCACTGCCACTTTGATCAGCATTACATATTTCGCGATTATCCGCGATCGGGCAATGTCTTTCGGGATCTTTATATCTTTCACTTTGGACCACTTGTTGTGTCCTGCCAACAGCAGTGCGCCTAAATGGACCGTCCGGCAATGTGGAAGCGGCTCCCATCGCGGAGAGGGCGGCACCGTACACAGGGCACTGCGACGCGGAACCAACGGCAGGGACGCAGCCACTTGGTACCGGGGTAGGACCAAACGTAACACCGCTCCTCCTGCCATCGCCCTTGGGGTCAGAAATGAGAAAGATAAGGAAAAGGGACGCGTCCCCGTGCTGCAGTGAGACACACACACAGTGCAGCTGTCAAACTGCTGATTCGTGCTTTGATTAAGATTTGACGTCTTGTCTCCGTCAACGGTCAGTGCTACACCTGCGATAACTTGTAATTATTGTCCGCCGAGAGCTTATGAAGTTGTCGTAGTTTAAAAGGCTTTTTCGCACTGCACCTGAAGACAACTGTTAGAATTTGTCATTTATTTACGTACCTCTACGGCTGAAGGTTAGGTTTTATGCTCGCACTGTCCACACCGAACTTCTTGGTTGGGAACACACGCGTCATTTCCGCTCTACCAATAGTTGTCAAAATAAAAGTTCTTTATCGAAAACGTATTGTTTCGATACAATATACCACCTAAAGTGATTTCGTATTTCGTTGTCAGTAATCCAGAATTCAAGTCCTTTTCTTGTTCTGCCTTGATATCAAACCATTCAAAGCAAATAACCCAATAAATTAATTAATATCTTCTTTCCTTAGTTTATGGTCTTTTTAAAATAAACAAAACAAGACTGTTTTTCCAATAATTCTTCATGTCATGAAACAGCCATTACACTGACTCCGAGTGACCTAAATGTGTTAGAGATTCTGTACTAAATTTGAAACAAGGCCTTCTCCACAATAATAATCACTTTTATAAATATTGTTTCTATATTTGCATATTGTGGTTCAAATGGCTTTAAAGGAATTACTCCTTTAAAATTGGATGAACCAATACCTGAGTACATGAGAGAGAGAGAGGGAACTTTGCATACAACATGCAACACTAATCATACTGCACACAAATACTTACAGCGAGATACTGTGTTTCTTAGGTTTTTCCACTGCACTATTTATCCTTTAGAGTTATTTTTTTCATAAGGATTCTTCTTTTGGCACTAAAAGGTAACATTATTTCAGTACTATTCAGTACTTCAGTACAATGGTTTCAGTGCTCAATGGTTTCATAAGCTTGGACAACTCAATAAAGAACATGTTGCCAATGAAATAACTTGAAGACAGAGGGGAGAGAGAGGGAGTTAGAGAGAGAGAGGGAGGAAGAGGGAGAGGGAAGAAGAGAGAGAAAGGAGGGAGGGAGAAATAAAGAGAGAGGATGGAGAGAGAGCAGTGGGGGGGAGGGGTCACCAGACAGTTAGGAGTTAACATGGGGCAGAAGGTTCATCCTCTTGAGTGGTGAGAGGCAGGATTTAGCCCCCTCTCTAGTCCGACCTGTCTCACTACACACAGTCGCACCCACCAACACAGACATTCAACAGGAGACCACCAGTGAGACAACTGTTCCTCCTCTCAAGAGACTGAGTGTGTACGGCTAATGGTTCAAGGCTGCCTCCTAACCGCACATCGTCCTCACAAGTCAACAGAAGAACGAGGTTTCCTTCTCTACTGATCTATTAATGGAACCACGAGCAGATCTGGGTCCACGTAAAGCGAGCCTGAAGCAGAACCAGACGTGTCTTCTCCGCTGCTCCAGTCCTGCCTGAGGGGTGTGAGTGAGAAACCAAGAGAGGCCCAGTTATGACTTCACGTCTGATTAAGTCCCAGCGCCCTGAGAAGACGGCGGCAGCTTGTGTGGAGGTTTAGACAGAGGACGGAGGGAAGGTTGATGTTTCCAGGAGCCGCTGAGTGAGGAGTGAAGCATGTTGTTGCCAGTGATGGCCACAGCCCTCGTGCTGTGCGCTATATTGATGACCACGAGAGCACTGGTAAGTTATCTATCAGCCCTAATCAATGCTGTGAGGTTATTCACGTCACAGTTTTTTTGTTTGTATCTTTATGCTGCACTAAAATATTTTTTTTTACTGACACCAGCTGGGGATGGAGAGATTCTATCAGTGCCATTATCAGCCGGGGTGGAAGGGTTATGCTATTTGACGTTTTACTACATTGCTGTAGCAGTAAATCACAAACTTGTGGTCAATACTACAAAAAAGGCTCATTACTGTCCCACTAGAGATCAATATCGGTGAGAGAGGGAGTAAGATGTAGCGTAGCTGTCACACTGCAGTCTGGACTCTGATCTGCACATAAATCACAAAACCAGTGCAAACAAAGAAGGAGGAAATGAAACAGCAGCACAGCTGCAGGGAGGCGCAGGCCACACGCTCCACGGGCCTGCAACACGCCACCAACGCGGCACCAACGCGCCACCAACACGCCACCAACACGCCACCAACACGCTACCAACGCGCCACAAACGTGGCACCAACGCGGCACAAACCTGCCACCAACACGCCACCAACACGTCACAAACCGGCCACCAACACGCCACCAACACGGCACAAACACAGGCCGTTTCTGAAGAATGAAAGAGCAACTAATAATATTTCTTTGCCAAGCGTCATGCTGTAGTCTGATGAGTGATGCTGCACGGCCTTAAAAACAAGACATGATGCAGAAAGATGGACGAGACTGAACGTGAATCTGATGAGAATATCTGAAATGAGTGGGTAGAATTTGCTGGTTTTGCATGTGTGTAATGGTAAGAGGTCAGCAGATCTCGGTTTCTGCTGTTAATGGGAGCGTTTGTGCAGCTGTGAACCAGGTGAAATATGGGCTACTCTAAAGTGCCGACTGCCTTAGGCCATCATGTTCCAGGTCACAAAGATGCCTCACGGTTTAGCATAATGAACAAACAGTTCATCTGGAAAACATCCATTATCATGTGAGCCATCGATACAGAGCCATTCTGCAGGGAGTTGGTGGTGGAGAGCAGGAGGCATGCGTGTCCTTGGACGGGATGTGCGGGGCTGACAGACTCTGGAAGGGGCTGATGTGAACCTGTGAGATTCCCCAGCTCCACCAGCTTCAGGCAGACAAAAAGACTGACCCCTGACCTTTCACCTCTCCCCTTTACCCTACTGTATCTTTAAAGGCATACTTCACACAAAAATGTTAATGCAGATAATAATGAGTAAAAGCTCCCCAATTAGACCCCATGGCCCCAAAAGGAAAAGCCCTGCTCTGTACAGGATGTGCACAGGACAAAATAGCTATTTATTTTCTGGAATATATGGGGGTTTTAGTTTCTCTTGGTCACAAGGTTCTAGGGAAATTTGTCTGTCTGGTACCATATATCTTGGACTGGACGCTTATTAGCTGCCATGAGTACTGGATCGGAGAGACTCTGCCAAAAAATTATTCAGTGGAGCAGGAGATCGTTATGCCACATATAAGACTGGGACACCGAGGTCAGTTCAACATGTTTAACCACTTCATCTGTAAACTATAACTTACGTTTAGGAAGAGTCCTGGCGTTCAGTCATTTTTAGTTGTGGTTGAACTTGAGGACATGTAACATGGCCAATATTAAATCATAGAGCTCCATCCCATATTTAACAGGTTCATTTGATTTGAAAGCTTAATTCCCTACCCAGGTGAACACAGTGAAGCTCTAGGTGGCTGACACAGCCATGTGGCCTATAAATCAACTCCCAGAATCCTGTGTGGTACTGTTAGCAGTCCTAACAACCACTCATGACCACAGAGCAATATGCCTTCACCAGAATATCATGAATATTTATTCTGCTTTTATCTAAGTTTTGGAGACACATGTTCTTCTTTGTTTTCAAGTTGGTGTGTGTATCCTTGATGCCAACGACCTCCCTGGATAGTATATTTTTTTTCTCATAGTTTTGGAAACCAAACAAATCATGCGCCGTCATGATCTTCGTTTACATTTGTCCATGATGTCCAGAGCTTCCGGACTTCTGAGTCCTGCTCTGTGGTCCATCGGTCAGCGACCAAGGCAGCTCATGGAGAAGCTCTCCACTCTTCTAGACCCCCTAGAGCTGGTCTGACCTGGGTATCCGCTGCCAAGTGACCCTCAGACCTCCTCGTTCTTACACCCGTAACCGCTCAGCAACTGCACCGTGTCTCCCAGACTCTCTCAGGTCTGACCAGGTGGACCAAAGAGCTGTGGCTTTACTACGCTGCTAGCGACACGACCTCAGCGCACAGCAGAGGAGTCAAAAGCAGGGTCAGAGACCTCTGAGGTGGAGACGATCTGTCATAGGGCTTTCAGAAATGAAACTGATCTACAACAAGAGCACGCAGATGCCATTGGAATGTAGGCTCTGAGGACATAGAACATTTCTGTAAAAGCTTTTTTATTTGGTGAAAGATTTTTTCTAAAGAAAAATCACATTTTCCCCCTTTTTTTTACAAATGTTTCTTTCTCTTGTCACACACACACACAGTCAGACAGACACACACACACACACACACACACAGACAGACAGACATACACACACACACACACACAGTCAGACAGACACACACACACACACACACACACGCAGACAGACATACACACACACACACACACACACACACACAGACAGACAGACACACACACACACACACACACACACACACACACACACACACACACACACACACATACAGACACACACACACACACACAGACCATGTCAAATGGTCGGGGTGTGTGAGGCGGTTGCCTCTCTGCTACTTTTGCTCGCTGGTTGTGAAATGTATTTGGGGCACAAAGCCTACTGTGTTTACCCTCAACCTCATCCACCCGCCTGCCGATCTCCACCCGCGAGCTCTCCGTCAGGCCCTGAGAGACACGCCCCTCTTGCAGGGAGAGAAACGGGGAGGGGCAGGTGGGGGCCGTGGGAGAGCAGGTTAAAGATGGAGCGCCACATATCACATGGTGGTGCAACTATTTCACAACAGCTGGAAGCAGCATCTCAGGCTCAGGAGGGGCGCACCAAATCTGGCCCCTGAGACAAACTGCCCCCACGAAAAGCAGGAGTGATGAGGAGTGATGAGTGATGGGGAGTGATGGGGAGTAATGAGGAGTGATGGGGAGTGATGGGGAGTGATGAGTGATGGGGAGTGATGGGGAGTAATGGGGAGTAATGAGGAGTGATGGGGAGTGATTAGGAGTGATGAGGAGTGATGGGGAGTGATGGGGAGTGATGGACTGTAACCACGACGACCTTCTGCCTCACCCTGTCTTATTTTCCTGTCTGTCGGTGCAGATCGACGCTGATGACGTCATCACCCGGGATGAGCAGATCTCCCTGCTGACCGAGGCGTGGCTGAAGTGTGAGAGAAGCATCAGAGCACAGATGAAGACCACACAAGGTACACAAGCGTGTCGCCGTCCCGACGTCGGGCCCTGTGCGCACGAGCCAGACGCACTGGCTTCATAGAGTCGCGTAAGATCTGAGCACTGAGCTACAGCTACAGAGCTAGAGCTGCACGAGCAAAGATCAGGTCCGCTCTTAGACCTAAACGTTCCTCAAAGGAGGAAACTTTTTACATTCCTCTGACTATAGACGTTTTGGTTGTACATGTACTCTACATTCACTACCAGACTGAGATGACTCAGATCCGAGTTTTTGCCTCAGCGTGCCTTAAAGTGAATGTGAGTCAGATCGGAACTCGTGTGGCTTTTCACCTATACGCACGCGCCTAGCGTTGCCATCGGCTACCAGCACCAGCAGCGCGACCAAACAAAAACGAAGGCAAGAGAAGCGATAACAGAGAGCACAACGGCGAACAATGGCGGTCGGGCTTTCCCGCCTGATCTACTGCCGATACACTACAGTCCTACAAAGAAAAAAATGCGAAACCTACACGAGTTTCAGCTGGTTTATTCCGATACCTGCAGTTAGAAATGTGAATTGGCAAAGACCGGGGCATAGATACACTCTATGCATACAACAGTGCAAACATTAACCACACGCTATAAGCCTTCACAATACTGTTAAGAAACTATATTATTCTCTATATCCTTGACCAACACTAAGGACATGGGTACAGTGGGGGATGGCTATTTTACATGTATTACACAGGGCATTTTAATTGCTTTTGGTAATATGCCTTAACATCTTAAACATTGGCATAGCAACAGACAAGATTATCGATTAAACTGAGTTTTTATCTCAAGTGTATATCAGTTCCTGTGATCCTGGATTATCTTTTCAGAGTTACATTGGTCACCGCCAAAGGTGGTTTCATTCATCAGTGAAATTGAATTTAGTGTCATAACATCGGTTAATCGTGACAGAAGTGTTTGACCAGACACGCAGATATTTCATCACACGGACTCAGCGCCAGTATCTCTGTCTGACAATTTCCTGAGCGCAATAGCGTCCATAAATATGGTAATGAAAGACCACGGCCTGCTGCGATTCAGATTCCCGGTTTAAGGCGCTTATCTCTAGCCTGATTTTCATTCTATATCGATCTTGTCCGCTGTACACACAGCTGTTATCTCGGGGCATTGCTCCCGGTGTCTGATATAAAGGGTGACGCATTCACCGCAGTTTTGTTATGGAGGAGCATAACTTTAGATTACTGATATTCGGACATGCAAGCGGGGGAGACGCGCCATGACAGCGCCGTTTCTGGGAGGTCTCCATTCGGCAGACGCTGCATCCCACTTCGTTTTCCGATGTTTAAATGCCGAGTCTATGAAACATATTAATGTGACCTTGATTGAATTAATATATATGGTATTATGTGAGTAGAGTGCAACGATATGAATGGTGTAAGAATTGTTTCCCTCTCGAGCTGTGGTGTTACCGTGACCGTGACCGTTGCGCATGCTCTGTGTGGTGTCGAGGAAAGACACGAAGAGCGTTTACACCAACAACTCACAAATATTGAGTTCAGACTGCTCCATGTCCAAGCTCGTAATCACTGGATATCATTGCTTCCTATGGGAAAAGAGGAAACGTTGGTCAATCGTACTAACCACCCTAGGCATTTGATAGTTAAAAATTTCTATGTTACTTGAAATTACATTTAAAACTGTTTATTTGTGTCTTCATACATGAGAGACATGAAATGTAGGCCTATATCTTTTAGAATAGACTTTGATTAACTTCCTTCTAAACCACAATAGATGAATGACTACCCATGTGGAGGTATCAGAATATGTGACAACAGTGGTCTCTGTGGTCACAGATCTCCGACCAAAGCTACGCATCCCACGCTCGCGCTGCCTCTTTTGACCTTCTCCAAAGCTGAACGCTCGCGTGTCCTGTTCCCCAGGCGACGCCTGCGCGCCCGAGTGGGACGGCATCATCTGCTGGCCTCGAGCCAAGCCTGGCCAGTTGGTGTCCGTGCTCTGCCCTGACTACATTTACGACTTCAACCACCGAGGTCCGTACCACAGCCTGACAATGTCATGCCACACAGACAAACGCTAAGAGTGGTGCCGTTATACCACACCCTGGGCACACCCGTAATCTGTCAGGGCTGTTGAACCTGTCATGGACTCTGTGCCACTGTACTACTGTAGCTAAAACATTTACACGTGTTGTCTGTGGATTTTCTTGCTGTAAAACCAGCATTATGTATTTGTATTTGCCATAACATTTATTCCTACTTTGTAAAATAAAATTTTGAATGATGAAATTTTGTAAATGCAGTTTCTCAGTAGTTTTGCAGTGCAGTTTCTCAGTAGTTTTGCAGTGCAGTCTTTTCTCTGCGTGTTTTCTGTCACACGGTCATTGCTCTGATAATTTCTGCACTGCGCTGATCTCTCCGTAATTGCTCCCTGCTCAGGCCAGGCCTACCGTAGCTGCGATGCGCTGGGCAGCTGGGAGCAGGTCGCCAGCATCAATCGCACCTGGGCTAACTACACCGAGTGCACGACCTACCTACACTCCAACCATGGCAGTCACCAGGAGGTGTGTGTGTGTGTCTGCGTGCATATATTTTTCTATGTGTATGTCTTTGGGTGTCTGTCTCTCTCTCTCTCCTTGTGTGTCTCTCTGTCCCCGTGTCTAATTTTAAACAATTTAAGCATTTTTGTTAAACCAACTTGTCTATAGTAAAAATAATATATCCAAATCATGAACAATTTACATGATCCAACATGAAATGTTACTGGAATTTATTTAACAGGTTATGTAATTAACATGTACTGTCTGTGGCAAAAATAACAGTATAAAAAACTTACAAAAAGTTATCAAAACACTCAAGAGGTACTTCTGCTTCAAATCACGAGAACATTATCTCTTTAATGTTAACAGTGTATCAAAACAGAGCCCCACAGACACTTCCATGCTACAGTCCATGAAGCACATTCTCATCAGTGGTGACCCCCTGGTCACTGTTATCTGTGGTCTAGAATGAGGTCTGGAAGCTTTTTATCATGGACCTTTGAGGGGTTATATGCAAAAAATGCATGGAATTATGGGTACAAAAACACACACATCTACACGCAAAGTTACACACAAAGTGGCACAAAGAGTGACACACACACACACAAAGTTACGCCTCGTGTGTGTTTTCCCACAGGAGGTGTTCCGGCGGCTCCACCTGATGTACACGGCGGGTTACTCCGTCTCTCTGGCCTCTCTGCTGGTGGCTGTGTCCATTCTCTGTTACTTCAAGTACGTCACAATTGAGCCATTTTCCCCCATAACTGAACATTTAACACACTTTAGGAAGGCACAGGGTGTCGGATTTACCCATGAACCACACAAATTATGTCTTTGTGGAAGAGTGCCAGTGTAGCAAACGTAATTTAGCTGTGATCATTGTTCCTGCCAGGCTTGTGGTCTTCTGTTGTTGTTCTTAGAGATCCACCCATGCCTGGAGATTCGATCTAATTTATCACACCTCTTGATAATATGTGTGTTTGGCTAGATTATCCTAGAATAGACTCTACAGGAGTGGACTCAGAATATCTTGGGTGCATGTGTCGTGTCGTGATGTCTACGTCTGTATGGGTTACGTTCATAAGGGCAGGAGCCAGAGACATCAGCGCTGAGATCTGACCTGCACTGCTCCTGGCAGCATCTCAGTCAGCCGAAGGGCAGCATGGGAGTGCACAGAACCAGAACCACAGACCCAGAACCACAGACCCAGAACCACAGACCCAGACCACACAGACTCAGCACCACAGACCCAGACCATACAGACCCAGAACCACAGACCCAGATCACACAGACTCAGACCATACAGACCCAGAACCACAGACCCAGACCATACAGACCCAGAACCACAGACCCAGATCACACAGACCCAGCACCACGGACCCAGAATGACAGACCTATATACTGAGGGTTTATTTAAGCCCTGGATTGATTCTTCAGTTATTTGTAGTCTTTGATATAGTTCGGATTCTGTTAAAGACATTTGATACCTTTCTGTGATAATGAAAGGTTCTGATCTGCACATACCTGTCTACACTTGACTCAGACATTTTGCTGTCAGTCTGAAGTTGGATCTTAATGCTCTGTCTTTCTTCCATCTCTCTGTCTCTCTCTCTGCAGACGTCTACACTGCACTCGTAACTACATCCACACTCATCTGTTTACCTCCTTCATATGTCGAGCCATCAGCATTTTTGTGAAAGATGCAGTACTTTACACAGTCACGGATGACCCTAAACCAGAGGAACCCAGATCTCAAACGGTACACACACACACACATACATTGTATAAAGAAGACATTTGCCAACTCAGTCTTACAAACGAGTGTCAGTTGTTGGATTTAATATGAATATTTATGGATTTAATATGGATTTAATATGAACATTTTTGCTGTTGACCTCACCACGACCTCACCGTGTCCCCACCCCTAACCATTTGCCCTCTGCCCTCACGAACAAGCCTGCACACAGGAGCGTGCTGTAGTGTCTGGACACTCTCACTCATGCGTTTCTCTTTCCTGTCCTCCACCATTCTGCTTCTGAACTCTACGTGTTCCGGCTGGTTTCAGGCAGGCTGTAAGCTTGCTGTGACCCTCTTTCTGTATTTCCTTGCGACCAATCACTACTGGATCCTGGTGGAGGGTCTCTATCTGCATAGTCTCATCTTCATGGCGTTCCTGTCAGATAAGAACTACCTGTGGGCCCTCACCATTATAGGCTGGGGTGAGTTCCTGTTCTTCCTCTAGCTCTCCGCTGTTAGAGTGGTACGACCTTCTGGAAAGGAGTGGGTAAGGGGGATTTGGGCCATGGCAGCGGTTCCAAGCTCAGGCGTCTGGATCCACCAGATGGTCCATAATCTTGCTGTAGCTCATCTCCTAGCATGCCTGAACAATGTGACTAACAACACTGAATGCCAAGTGCAGGCGTGTTGGGAGCTGGGATTGAGCCAAAATGTGGACTGATAGGGGTTCTGATAGGGGTTCTGATAGGGGTACTGATAGGGGTTCTCATAGAGGTTCTCATAGAGGTTCTGATAGATTTTGTTAGAGATTCTGATAGAGGTTCTCTTAGAGGTTCTCATAGATTTTGTTAGAGGTTCTGATAGAGGTTCTGATAGAGGTTCTGATTCAGCATCTTCCTCTGTTGCAGGTGTCCCTGCAATGTTTGTGTCCATTTGGGTCAGTGTTCGTGCGTCACTGGCTGACACACAGTAGGTTTCAAAACAAAAACCTATTCACACACACACATAAGCACATACAGTCCCTGTGGGGTATTATCAATACCTATAACTTGCACTTCTCAAAAAAAAAAAAATAACAAAGGCTTCTTTAGTCTTATGGACTAGCTACAGACCCACAGCAATCCACCCTCATCGATTTTGTCATCAAGAGGACTTCTGTTCCCCAAAAATAACACTTGTGTGTGTTTATAGTTAGTGTATTTGTTCATTTGCTCACGTATGTGTAGAGTTATGCTGTATTTACTGGTGAATGTGTAGAGTTGCACTGTATTTACTCACACTGGTCTTGCAGATGTTGGGATATTGGAGCGGGTAATCTGAAATGGATCTATCAAGTTCCGATCCTGGCAGCCATCGTTGTAGGCACATATTATTTTCTTATAATATGACTCCTATTTACACTTCTACCATTTGTTATTATTGACAATATTGCAACTCGTTTACACTGTCAAAATGTCTTATTTTCTCTCTCTCCCTCCCTGTCTCTCTCTCTCCCTGTCTCTCTCCCTCTCCCTGTCTCTCTCTCCCTCCCTGTCTCTCTCTCTCTCTCTCCTTCCCTGTCTCTCTCTCTCCTTGTAGGTGAACTTCTTCCTGTTCCTCAACATTGTTCGAGTTTTGGCTTCTAAGCTGTGGGAGACTAACACCGGGAAACTGGACCCTAGGCAGCAGTACAGGTAAAACCCCATCACACACACACACACACACGCTCACACACACACACTCACACACACACACACACACACACACACACACTCACAATGACACACACACACTGGGTCTGCTGTGCATGGCGTACAGGAAGCTGCTGAGATCCACTCTGGTGCTGATGCCCCTGTTTGGGGTTCACTACGTGGTGTTCGGGGCGCTGCCCTACACCGAGGTCTCCGGCCTGCTGTGGCAGGTGCAGATGCACTACGAGATGGTCTTCAACTCCTTACAGGTAAACACAAGCCCATTCACTAAACAGCCCACTTACACCAGCAGTTATACTGCAGTATTTAGGGCAGTAGTTGTTCTAGAAATATAAATGTTATCCTAATATAAATCTAATAAATAAACATCAACCTAACATTGCAGTTGTGTTTATGTTTTTCCTATAAAAATATATTTTATGCTTCAAGCAATATATCCAAACATTCAACCTCAGCAGGACAAATATTACAAAGAACTCTGTGCTCTGTCAGTGGTGTCATCAGACGCATGGAATCAGAACGGTGCTTCCCATAAAGATTTGGTAGTAGACACTCGCTGTCAGAAAGACACTTGTTTGTCTAAGAATATACAGAGTACTGATAGATGCATTTAATTTCATGTAGAGAGGCTAAGCATGCAGGTGTCATATCTACATAAAGAATCAACCATCTAGATGTGCCAGACAATGTTCATCCAGTGTAAAGTATAAAGACAGGATCACACACAAATGTAAACATAACAGACAGGATCACGCACAAATGTAAACATAACAGACAGGATCACACACAAATGTAAACATAACAGACAGGATCACGCACAAATGCAAACATAACAGACAGGATCACAGACAAATGTAAACATAACAGACAGGATCACATACAAATGTAAACATAACAGACAGGATCACACACAAATGTAAACATAACAGACAGGATCATATACACATATAATCATAACAGACAGGATCACATACAAATGTAACCATAACAGACAGGATCATAAACACATATAATCATAACAGACAGGCCATCACACAGCCATTGGAAGATCTACAACTATTTTCCTGCTTCAAGTGAACAAATGCATCCTGCTGTGTGTTGACTGCCTTAGTTATTGAATGGGTTGAATGCTGGATTATCTGGTTATAGATTAGCGCTGGTTTACTGGGCTGTGAAAGACTAACAGTTTACATTGTTGCCAATGGAGATGGATACATACAGTAGAGGCACAAATAATAATTCTGCACAGTATAATTATTTAAAAAACTTCAAGAATTCAAAATATTTATTATCCATTACATCAAATAATTACATACTTTCTGTTTGTGTTACACATGTTTCTAGTCTGTGTAGGAAGATGTAGGTAGAAAAGACAGAAGCTTACATATGATAATCCTAATTAACTGATGCAGGGGGAAAATAATGCTTGTTGAAGAAATTCATATAATTCATATTATTTGCTCTTCAAAAAAAAGGTTTTCAGAAATGAAAAGCAGTGTGAAACGCTGGTCCTCTGGTTAACCTTTGGGAATGTGTGTGTAGTGTTTAGTGTGTAGTGTCTAGTGTTTAGGGTTCAGTGTGTGGTGTTTATGGTTTAGTGTGTAGTGTTCATGGTTTAGTGTGTAGTGTTTAGGGTTTAGTGTTTAGAGTTTAGTGTGTAGTGTTTATGGTTTAGTGTTTAGTGTGTAGTGTGTTGTGCGTGGTGTTTACTGTTTAGTGTTTCTGTTTCTCTCTCTTCTCTCCAGGGCTTTTTTGTGGCCTTTATCTACTGTTTCTGCAATGGAGAGGTCAGTTTGTGTTCCATATTTCTAAGTAGTATTATTGTTGTTATTATTATTATTATTATTATTGTTGTTGTTATTATTTGCATGCTGGAATAGTAAAAAGAAATGTAGCAATTTGATCTACAGTTATCTTTTTTTATGGCATTACAGTCAAATCAATGGCAGATCAATATATCAATACAGCTGATGCGAGTTCTTCTTCAGGAGCGTGGAGATGAGAGATTAACAGACTAGTGTTCTAGGGTTCTTCAAGAGCACTTTCACCTCATGCATTCAGCCAGTCTCAGCTGGCGTGAGATCACTAGTCTAGGAATTCTGTCTGCAATTCAAAAGAAACTAGATGAGCCTCTCACATGTATCACGCACATCAGAGAAACACATTTCTTACTGTATAATTCAGTTCAGTTTAACTGTATTTATTTAGTGCTTTCACCAACATGTGGTGTCATGCAGTTTTACAAATGTCTGGTCAGAATTGAGGAAGGACGCTTGGGAGAGCCTGGAGAGGGTGCCTGTACTCCAGCTAGCAAACACACCTATGCTAGACAAACTGTTCAGTCCAGTGTGGGTGTAGGACACTGAGCCTCTCTGGTGCGGCTAGAGTGTCTGAGCAGTTTATGTGGGAGAACTGTCCATGTGTGTAGGTGGTGTAGGAGAGTGATGGAGTGATTTTATTCTGACATTTCTGCCGTTCAACTTTTCAAAATTCTGACTTCTGACATTTCAACCTCAATAGGCAAATTAATAGTTGAGAAATAATAATTAAAATAATAAATAATAATGACTTTAAAGTCAAGGTCTTTCTTTGTTTATCTTGCTCTTCCCCTACACCCCCCCTCTCTCCCTCTCTCCCCCCTCTCTCTGTCTCTCCCCTCTCCTCTCCCTCTCTCTCCCCTCTCTCTCCACCCTCTCTGTGTCTCTCACCCCTCTCCTCTCCCTCTCTCTCTCTCTCCCTCTCTTTCTCTCCCTCTCTCCCCCCTCTCTCTGTCTCTCCCCTCTCCACTCCCTCTCTCCCCTCTCTCCCCCCTCTCTCTGTCTCTCCCCTCTCTCTCCCCACTCTCTCTGTCTCTCCCCTCTCCTCTCCCTCTCTCTCCCCTCTCTCTCCACCCTCTCTGTGTCTCTCACCCCTCTCCTCTCCCTCTCTCTCTCTCCCTCTCTTTCTCTCCCCTCTCTCTCCCCACTCTCTCTGTCTCTCCCCTCTCTCTCCCCACTCTCTCTGTCTCTCTCTCCCCTCTCCTCTCCCTCTTTCTCTCCCCACTCTCTCTGTCTTTCTCTCCCCTCCCCCCCCCCCCCCCTCCTCTCTCCCCCCCCCCCCCCCCCGTCCAGGTGCAGGCAGAGGTAAAGAAGGCGTGGCTGAGGCGGAGTCTCACCCAGGATCTCAAACAAAAGTCTCGTGTCACCAGCAGCGCTGGGGGCGGGAGCTGTTACTATGGAGGCATGATGTCAAACACCACCACTCAGAGCGTTTGTATGAACGTCAGTGGCACTAAGGCCTTGCCCAATGGAGGTGGGTCTTTGGGGGTCAGGGGTCAATCCCATTTTGGTAACTTGCCAGGGTACACACCCAGTGAGACTGAGACTACATTACAAACACTGCAGCACCCACAGCCGATCCTGAGACCCGTTGGCAGCACGGAGGTTCTTTGTAGTCCAACTGGGGAGAGCACAGCTAGATGTACAGAGGAGATGGAGGGAGACTCAACTCTGTACGTCATGCCCGAACATCACACATGTTCTATCACTGTGGAAGATGTAGAGACCATTCTATGAAGGACTCTGCAGTTGTTACAGAACCCTTCAGACAGTTTACTATCAAGGAAACAGAAGAAAACACATCCGTGCGACACTATTAAACTTTTGCTGGCTGGCTTGATTTTGTTTTCGCAAGTAATTGTCAAACGTCTGAAGCAAAGGTGCCATGGAAAACTGACATCTGAGATGATCTCACAGGTTTCAAAGATGGACGGATTTCTGCAGAAATAGTAGGAACACTGTCTGGGGGCATCGTCACACATGACGTAATGACCTCCATGTCGTTGTTATTCTGAGATGTACACCTGGGGCTGTGGGGCCTTCACAACTAACATGTTAGGACTGTTTGTTCACCGTGTGAATGTTAGTTCTGGCTAAACTATTCAGCACATTTTTTCAGAACAGAACGCATGTCCAGCCTTCATTCTTAGTCACTGCTTTAGAGACTACCCCTCCTTGTAACACATCTGTGTCCCACTGTGTTGGACGTTAGAAGACATTGCAAGCAACCTGCATTAAGGTTTATGATGTAGTAGCTCAATAAGGCAAACTTCTACATAGGAAATGTCATTCCTGTGTTGTATTTTCTTTTTTTCATTCATTCATTCATTATCCGTACCGCTTATTCCCGCTAGTCGGGGTCACGGGGGGCTGGAGCCAATCCCAGCATCTCCGGGCGAAGGCAGGGTACACCATGGGCAGTTCGCCAGTCCACCACATGGCCAACAAGCACACACACCTACGGGCAATCTAGAGTGACCAATCAACATAAGATGCATGTCTTTGGACTGTGGGAGGAAACCGGAGTACCCGGAGAAAACCCACGCAGGCACAGGGAGAACATGCAAACTCCACACAGAGCAGCCCAGACCGAGAATCGAACCCAGACCGCCTTGCTGTGAAGCGACAGTGCTAACCACCACACCACCATGCTGCCCCTGTTGTATTTTCTAATATACTTAAAAGAATTAGCTTTTCAAAAATAAGCTTCCAAGAATACAACTCCACATGTATACCTTTACAAACACCATATGGCGTGTGTGCACTGACCTGTCACACAGCAGCTAGTGTGATTTACAGCTAATTGTCTGCTTTGTGTGGAGAAAGATGAGTGATTTATCAGTGGGATAAATCTCACACTGATATTAAAATGGATATATGCATGAAATATCTTGCTTGATCTTGTATGCATGAAAATAAAGGTTTAAATATGCCCAATGTGTCCGAAGAGCTAGCAGATCCCCGTATGCCATGTTATTTTATAGCTGCTAGAAGCGTTTTTCGCATCCAGCTATTCATTCGTTTCACACCCTTTGCTATAGTACTGTAGACAGAATAAAATAATCATATCCGGCTGTCGTCCTCTCGTTGTCATCAGACAAGCAATGGATCTTATTCCTCCTAATGTTCAAAATGCCTTGTTTACCTTGTTAGTTGATGCCTCTGAATTCGGTGTTGACCTGTTTAGTCGACGTGTTTACTGTGGTAAATTGCCTGTTGTAGTCGTGTTGTCGCTCACGATTAAGCTACATTTGTATCTTCACCTCGCTGACTTGTTACTGAGGAGCAGCAGAATCACAATATTACAAGGCTTGTATCGTCATGTTTTACAGTCATATGTGTAATGGAGTTTGGTAGAAAATGTTAAACTTCGCTAATCCCAGAATGGCTGTTTAGATGCCGGATCGTTGATTAATCCAACATTACATCAGAATTCATGGACATTTCAATAGTTTATTCGGATTAAAGTACACCGTGGGAATGAATTTATGTTTGTGTGTGCTAATGCTTCTATAAAATTACACAACCCGATAAAATACAGAGAACACACAGACTACACGAAACTGCACCTGGGTTGGCAAATATGACTTGTGTTTGCCAATTATACCAATCCGTGATACACAATGCTGTCAGCTTTTGAATTTCACTCACTGAGAAACGTGTGAAAAAGCTTTGTTAAGAAGTGGCCGAACCTTTGGCCATCTTAGACTTTTATAAAGATCTTTAATCTCTAAAAGTAATTTTACAGCCTTTCTTTTTCCTTACAACAGTTATATTTCTTAAAGAATACACTTCCAGCACATTAGAGTTCAGTATTTGAAGTAACCATATACCGGGTGCTGCCGACGCACTCCTCTCCCAGACTCAGCATTCGCATAACGGTCCTCAGATTTCATGCCAAAAATCTTCAGACCTTCTGGTGCCATTTTCAGTTTTTTTCCACGTCTTCACGAGGTCTCATTAAAACGAATAATTTTCTAGAAAATAAACCATAACAAAAACCCCAATGGTGTGAGCAGACGTCGGCTGGTGTGCATATTTGAAGGACCCTGAATCTTTCTGTTACAGTACAGCCAGGACAGGAAGACCGGGGCATCCAGGTCAACCAGACCCGAAGAAACATTCAAACAGTCTCGCCTTTCTTGTGCTCAGGAGAAGAACACTCACAGGATTTTATTTTATTTTATTTTTTACAGTGAAATGACGCACGCACTACTAGCACTTTAATTGCAGAATTTCCCCCCATAACTCCTTGGGTCTCGGAGCAAACATTACCCGGAATTGGAGCAGGCTAGCAAACCATCTGCAGGTAAATAGAACAGCAGACTGTACACAGGAAGTGGAATATATGTGCTCCGCAGTTGGCAAACGCGGAGAGACTGTTCAGCGTGGCGTGCTGCAGAGATGCGTTTCCTTTGCTCCTCGATGGACGACTCCTGTCAGGAAAGCTAATCCCTCCACATCTCCAGGCCGCGTTTTACGGCTAGGGTTCATCTTCCTGATTTAGTCGGCCATGTTGTTTCTTCTTTACAGTATAAATGGAAAGGACCACTAAACACACATTTCAATTGTGTAAAAATGTGCAGGGACCTTCAAAGGGTCAAATTACAAAACTACCTGTTTTTTTACTGTTCTTGGGCACACAGCAAAAAGCCTAGTGCTGCATACAGTGGTCTACATGGTGCAGAAGGAATATGTGGGCCCTCCATCATGGGCATAGAAAGTGTGTGCCTCCCTCAGGTGTACCCGTCACTCAGGTGTACGTCTCTACTCGCGTACACCAGAGACTAAGTTCAAACCTCATGTGACCTTGTGTTACCTAATGGTACCTCGTGTAACATTAACCCCAAATTCTTTACACTAAATAACCTTTTTGGCTCACAGTAAATACAGGTCATGTTTATGTAATATTCTATTTTTAGGTAATATTCTGCTAGCCATGTAAAAAAATTGAATTACATTTATATTTTGTGATTTAAGAGTTAGAAGTAATGATCGTGTTTGAAAGATCAGTGCAATCTATGGATACAAGGGGCGTAAGTGAATGTGAGGGTGTGTGCAGTGTTGATCCCGCCCGAGCTGGACATAAAGCTGATGAAACGTTTTATTGTGTAGTGGTGGAGTAAATGATGAAGGAGGTCTACTACGGAGGTCTACTCTTAACTGTGAGTGATGTTCCCTGCATAGTCTGAGCTGCATGTTTCCTTCCCTCCACACGGTGCAAACAAAGCAAACTGACAGAGGAGAAAATGTTTCTCATCCATTTGTCTTTCCAGATTAAAATGTTTTTTTTGTTCCCGTGGTGGGCAAAATCTGTCTGGGATAAATGTGGAGGTCAGGACTAGAGGTCAAGACTCGAGGTCAGGACTAGATGTCAGGACTAGAGGTCAGGACTAGACCCCTTGGCCTTGTCAGTGTGTCACGCTTGCACTGACTTCAACAGTCTGTTGGTTCTGCCCAGTTCTGACCAGATCATGTTGTTTCATCAAAGCAACTGAGCACATCACGGTGCTTTTCATCTTTTAGGCCTGTTTGTTTTTCATCTGATTTTGAAATGAAATCAAATGTAGTTTCAGGCCTAAATTGATTAGGAGGAGAAGAGCTGAGGTTATACATGTTAAGTGTGTGTGTTCTGGGTCATGAAGACCCAGGCGTTCTCTCTCTCTCTCTCTCTCTCTCTCTCCCTCCCTCTCTCTCTCTCTCCTGTCTTCATCTCCTCCTCTTCCTTTCTTCTGCTGCTCTGCCACATCAGCCTCTCACCACAGTAAGGAATCTCACAAAAGAGCTTCAGACCAGCATACGCGCGTACACACACACACACACACACACACACACATAAAACACACACAACGCACACACATATGTGCGCACAAAAGCACACACAAAACACACACATACACATACATACGCACACACACACAGACAAACACACACGCACCTAATTTTACTTAACATGTCTGATTGTTTGACATCATACATGGTTAGACTACATCATGCTGTAGTGGTAAACTAAAGAATGCCCCCCCCCACACACCCACCCCTTCTGTCTCTGAAGGCTGATGGAGACAGCAGTGTGTTCCTACACCTCTACAAAATGCAGTGGCCATGGAGGGAGAATGATCGCCACCTGCAGGTGTGAAAAGTGACTTCCTGTCTGACAGACAGAGTATTTCTGGTAGACACCGAACCCTTGGGGCTAGAACCCGATACCTGTTGTGTTCACAGACCACAACCCTCCGCACACGATGACTGATCTACATTTGGCCATTACTCATCCCTGACCGTGGGAACAGTTGGAACAGTGCACTCTTACCGCGTGCCTCTTGTGGAACATGATTTAAAGAGAAACGTCTTTAAAGTATTAAACTGAATTTAAAAAGAGAATGAGAACAACATTGGCATTGACAGTAGCAACTAAACAAATAAACAGATACATAAAAGAAAAACAAAAGACATTTTATTGTTCAAAAATTCCCAAATAGGAAACTATATAAAAATGATCCAAACAGACCATGAACACTCTACACATTTAAAATATCTATTGATGTTCCATGTGAATAAGAAGCTTGGAGCTAACTCCCAGTGCTCAGATACACATCTTATGTTGAACTGGGTAATTACCACGTATGTTTAGGGATGTTGTATTTTAGGGATGTAGCAGTGCTCCCTCTAGCGACTTGCGCTAGAAATGCCCAAATGTTGTGGATTAGTCTATGGCAGTTGTATTCATATTGTAACCTCGAATTCAAATCTAAATCCTGGATTATGTAATCCTTTGTATCTGATTAAATGAGTCATGTTGGTAGTTTATCACACGTGACTTCCAGGGAAATGTAGGGTTGAAACCTGTAGGACCAGGCGAGAGCAGCGATTGTTTGAGTCTTTCATCTACCAATTTTTACATACATTTGTATTTATAGATTGATAACAAAACAGTGTAGTTAAAATTGTTTGTTAACTTCATTCTCGTATTGTTTATATTTTCCCCGATATGGCTTATGGGCGCGTAGATTGCTAATTATGGAACACTGTGATTCATGGCTAGAGAACGAATGATTAAATTTCTTCGTTTATCTGAAAATAAATTCAATTTAGATAAATGGCTAAGGATAAAGAAACAATAAATGCAGACTACCGTAGCACATTCTATATAACCAATTACAAAAAGGAATATAAAAGCAGATACAAACATACACTTCGATTAGTAAATATTTATTTCTGTTTGTATCGCATCTTAAATGTTTGGTTGTATGATTTATATATTTCGCTTGACTTTTTTCATGTATTTGCATATAATTTGCAGATTGTGTTTAACAGAGACTTAAAGCATATATTTTCATAATGCAAAATGACTTTGCTGACTCGTTAAACGGGAACGATGATGAATGCTGAGGTCATACTGATGTCACGGTAGAGGCGGAGCTGAATTGAGACCCCTACGGCAAGAATTAGGGGTCGAGATAGGTAGCCATCCAAAGACAGGAAACGCGACACTTTCTTTTAAAATAGTATTATCTCATTTATATGACAGCTGCTTTGCACAGATTACCTTGCTTCAGAACATGACACTCTACTGGACCCGCTGTCGCCGCGTATAGAGACGCGACTGTGTGTGTCTGAATGGCGTAGCCAAGGGAGGGGTTCGGTGGTGCTTCTGAGAAGACAGCGCGCTCGTGCTACCGTTACCGAATGGAGCAGAGTTGCGTGCAGTCCGCGATGGCTATGGGCGTGCAATCGAAGAAAGGGTGTTCCAGGAGCGTCGCCGTTGAAAGGAAAAACCTAATCACCGTTTGCAGGTGCGTTCACAGGGCAGCCGAACGCTTCAGACGTCTAGCGACAAAACGTATTGCTTTTGATATCTTAAGCTGAATTCGCATGTAGATCAGTCAGTTATTACAGTGTAGCCAGTGTACCTATTGCAAACAAAGCGGTTAAAGATCAGTACTGCCCCACATGGTCCATACTCTGCTCTCTACGAGGGGGTTTCAGCAGGCTACACGGAACACGCGCTGCTTTATTCTAATTATTTTAATGTTTTGGCATAATTTACTGACAAACAACAACAGACTTCTGATCAGTCTGTAGTTACGTGTGATTTCGATCTTTATCCTAGGTCTAAATTAAAGTCTACTTCAATGCGGTAAGTAGCTAGGATATATCAGGATGTTTCGGGCTTGGCTCCTGTCGCGAGGGCTTGTGGTTGCACGAGAGCCTTTTTTGCAAAGGTGTCACGAGATGTGCGATTTAAATATCTTCCCGGATGATGGCGTTGCTATGACGACAACCTTCTCGGGCAAGGACGTGCGGTTTGCGAGTACCGTGGGAGTCGATGCCCTTTGGTTTACAGAGAGGAGAGCTACTATCCTTTGCATTTTTAAAATGATTTAAGTTATTTTAGTTTCATTTTGAACCCCTATCACTTGTTTTAGTGATTCATTATTCTAAGAAAGTGGTAGTTTTTTTGGGTCTGCGTTGAGGCTAAGATAGAACCATTAGCCTAAACGCCAGATTACCCTTCGAACAGTGGTGTAGGTTTCCTTTCAGCTTTGATGAGGGTGGGACACTGCTAACACCACTCATCCCACCCCATTATATGAGCAGTGTGAGCGGGGATTACTGGCGGGGACACGTCCTTCCGTCTCCAACCCCACGCCTATGACTTTGAGATTATAAACAATCCACTTAAGTAAAACCATCATCCAGGATTTAAATATCTGAGATGATCACAGCGAGGTTTTCAATCCTCCTGATGATTTGGTTATCTCTCTGAGGGCCCCATCTGATATCTGGATGCTTGGCTGCAAGGCATAGCTGGTTTATTGTCCTGTTTGTGCTGGAATGAGATGGCCTGGCGTATTTGTTGAAGGAGGCATTGTTGCCGCTAGAACAAGCCATGGTGATGTCACTATTGCTTACGTCTCTGGGCTTTGCCATTGGCTGGAAAAACAAGCATGACTTTGCCTTACTGCCTTTGCGCGCTCTCTCTCTCTCTCTCTCTCTCACACACACACACACACACACCTTATGTTATGAGGTCAACTTTAGCTGCTGTTTATATGACCGTCTTGCTGCTCTCTGATCCCTTTTTTCCCCATAATGGCCATAAACTGTTGCCACAGCATCTGAAATCCTGCACATATATTACTACATTACTTATCCTGACAGGAAGTGATGTAGTGGTGCTTGTAGTGCCACTACAGTGAGTCAGTGGGGAGTGATTTCCCTTTTCCACATAGACTTTTTGGTTGTCTCTGTGACACAGATCCTGTTCCTCATGCTGTAGGTCATACTCGTTTATTAGCATTTTGGATACGGATGAGCTGTGTCTGCGTGGTACAGGTGGTGGTAGAGCTGTTGGTTGGTTGCGAATCTGATGCGCTGTTCGTGTGCCCAGGTTTTCCGTGAAAACACTGCTGGAAAAATATACGGCCGAGCCCATCGATGACTCGTCGGAGGAGTTCATCAATTTCGCCGCCATTCTCGAACACATCCTTAGCCACCGCTTCAAAGGTGAATAACATCAGTTTCACTAAGGAGCAGTTGGTTCACACTCACACTTAGGGAAGACACAACACCATCTCACCACCTCACAACAGACCGGGCAAGGCAGAAATATTCCTCACGTGTCTCTTTTCTTCTTCACACCGGCCCTGTTCCTCCCTGGACGTGGCGCTCCTGTCTCCTCCCTGGACGTGGCGCTCCTGTCTCCTCCCTGGACGTGGCGCTCCTGTGTGCCAGGCTCAGGCAGCTGGTTCGACGGCCAGCGCAGCTTCTGGGACTTCATCCGTTTGGCATGCAGCAAGGTGCAGAACAACTGTGTCGGCAGCATAGAGAACATGGAGAACATCAGCTCATCCAGGGCAAAGGTTGGTGGCTCCGCCCCTCTGGCCGAGACACCGCATTTTACCGCCTAAGCCGCAATAGATTGATCAGTTCTTGGAGTAAGCTGTCAGGCCGTGGCCATGGAGACAGAGATGTACACTTGTCTGATTGGCTATAATTGGCACTTTCAGATGCTATATCTCCCTGGCACATACCACTTTTCTTACCCAACATGCATTCATTATTTGATTTGTGGAAATGTTAATATAATCCAGTGATGAATATTTTGCTCTTTTGCAATGCACTGCATTGCATTGTGGGTAAATGTTCCAAACTCAGTCTAACCCTCAGTCTAGAGTAAAAACAAAGCTTGTCCAGTGGTGCTTCACCTTTGCCTACGCAGGTGGGTGCAGGTTTGCCTACATCAGGCTTTGTGTGTCAGAACAGCCCTGCATGTTTTAATGCTGTTTAACTGACTGATACTTTGTAAGCACTGAAGCGCAAGACATAATTTTATATAAGGTACCTGAAAGATTAAATATGCATTATTACTATTATGAATATTGCAGTTGCTGTTGTATGAAACGCCAGGGTGTGTGTGTGTGTGTGTGTGTGCAGGGCAGGGCGTGGATACGGGTGGCACTGATGGAGAAACGACTGTCTGAATACATCGCCACGGCGCTGAGAGACAGTCGCACAACCAGGTGAGTGGACATGGAGAAATGGCCCATGTGAGAAACAGCACACGCGTGTGGAACAGCACACGTGTAACACTGAGGTTCAGTCTTCAGTCTGTAACGGGCCAAGCTTCTCCAGGGTGTGAAGGAACATGTCCCAGACAGACGCAGCTTCACCAGGATCTGGTTCACTGGGCTTTTATGTCTGTGTGTGTGTGTGTGTGTGCGCGTGTGTGCAGGAGGTTCTACGAAGACGGGGCTATAATGTTAAGGGAGGAGGCCACTGTGCTGACTGGTATGCTCATTGGACTTGGAGCAATTGACTTCAGGTAAGAGGGAAAAGGCGTGAGATGGAGAGGCATAAGGGTCTAGACTGGTCTGGTGTAGACTGGTCTGTTCTAGACTGGTCTGTTGTAGACTGGTCTGGTCTAGATTGATCTGGTCTAGACTGGTCTAGGCTCCTGGGGTTTTGATAGCCCAGGGTAGCTCTGAGTGGAGGCGTCTATGTGTCTGCAGTTTCTGTCTGAAGGGAGAAGCTCTGGATGGCAAAGCGGAGTCTGTGATCGACTACACTCCCTATCTGAAGTTCACCCAGAGGTAGGACGCTTGCCGCCACGTGGGATGATCTCTTTAGCACATCTGATCCACTTGTCTTGACAGCAAGTGAATATTTGTGTATTTAATCATATTAATATGCATATCAAACTATACAGGAGACCTGATGGCGCCACTCAATGCACATAAAATGCACATTAAAAACATACTGCATAGCAGAGAAACAGCCCCCCCATAATGCTGTGCGCGCTGGCAGCATCAGACCCGTGCACACTGCCCTTCAGGTGGAGCCGGGGCACGCCGGGTTTCCTCCCAGGAGAGTCTGCCCCGCCCATCTGCCCCGCCCCTGTCGTTTCATCAGGAGTCTCCGCCCAATCAGAGCAGACGTCCACGCTGCGCTTTTCAACATTCCTGAGCTGCCCAGCGTGGTCCCGTTTAATGAGAGTGAGTGTGTGACGGTCTTATTCCACACACCCGCATCGGCCCTTCAGAATCGGAGCGAAATAAGACCGCAGGACATGAGACACGCGTGTTGTGTGTCAGAACCAGAGTGCACTGTAACATAGGCTGGTGTGGGGGAGGGGTGTCCTCATCCGGTTTGTTGCTATGGCTACTTGTCCCTATGCTGAGATATACTGATAGTGTGAGTGTGGTTTGCCACTCTGCCGTGTTGCGTATGCGTGTTGTGTATCTGAGCGGTGCAGTAAGGCCGTTGTTGGGTGGTGTTTAGCTATGACTACCTGAGTGACGACGATGACTGCTGTAGCGTGGACAGTAGCAACAGCGAGGACAGCGTCCCCGAACACCCCTACCTCCCGCTGGTCCCCGATGAGGAGAGCTGGAGCAGCAAGTGCCGTAAGATGGAACAGAGGTTCAAGATCGTCAGTGCGCAGAAGGTACAGCTACACACTCTACGTACGTGTGCATGTTCAGAAGGTACAGCTACACACTCTACGTACGTGTGCATGTTCAGAAGGTACAGCTACACACTCTACGTACGTGTGCATGTTCAGAAGGTACAGCTACACACTCACACTCTACGTACGTGTGCATGTTCAGAAGGTACAGCTACACACTCTACGTACGTGTGCATGTTCAGAAGGTACAGCTACACACTCTACGTACGTCTGCATGTTCAGATCCTCCCCACTCGACATACTGCTACTGGTGAAAATGGCTACGACTACACTGAAATCTAATCAGTCTTAATGAAGGATATGTGTGTGTGTGTGTAGGGGTATTTAGAGGAGCTGGTGAGGCTCAGGGAGTCCCAGCTGAAGAACCTGGAGACTGAGAATAAGAGACTGAATGGCAGACTGGAGGAACTCCAGATACAGAGCAGCCAGGAGAAAAGAGAGCTGGAGAGCATTATCCTGGAACTACAGGAGCAGCTGTGAGAGCACACACACACACACACACACAGACACACACACACACACACATACACACAGAGCTGGAGAGCATTATCCTGGAACTACAGGAGCAGCTGTGAGAGCACACACACACACATACACACAGAGCTGGAGAGCATTATCCTGGAACTACAGGAGAAGCTGTGAGAGCACACACACACACACACATACACATACACACAGAGCTGGAGAGCATTATCCTGGAACTACAGGAGCAGCTGTGAGAGCATGCACACACACACACACACATACACACAGAGCTGGAGAGCATTATCCTTGAACTACAGGAGCAGCTGTGAGCACACACACACACACACACACACACACATACACACAGAGCTGGAGAGCATTATCCTGGAACTACAGGAGCAGCTGTGAGAGCATGCACACACACACACATACACACAGAGCTGGAGAGCATTATCCTGGAACTACAGGAGCAGCTGTGAGAGCACACACACACACACACACACAGAGCTGGAGAGCATTTTTTCATAACTGCAGGAAGAACAGTAAAAGCACCTACTCATACTCACTGTATATAATCAGTTTATCTGTGTGTGTGTGTCTCAGGACAAGTCTGATTCCTGGTGAATCCCACCCCCTATCAAAGGATATGTCAATCCCCCTTGTAAACCAGTGGCCCTCACTTCATAACTACAACAACCAGGACAGGACGCACTGCCACAGGTGACCCTAAAGGACACTCCACTCCAGGAGTCCCTGTGACATGTTCCTACAGAACCATTAGGCGTAACCCGATCATGGGCATTCTGGGTCTGAGAACAGCTGAGATAATGGTAGCAGGAGAACATCAGATACTTTGTGGGAGAGTTGTGTTGATTCTGATGCACATGTGTATTAAAAACTCCTTCATGTCACTATGGCATTAGTGTAATTACTATAAACATTAGAGGAGTATTACAGAAGTGGCTTAGCTATATAAATGGAAGCCAAGCTGAGAATCCAGTTCCTCCACTGATCTGGTCAGCCAGTTATGAGGTACACAACACCAGTGTGACAGTGGAGCTGTGTGCCTGTCAGAAAACATCAAACATTTCTCACTACAGGACGTCTGATAAAAAGTGTGATTTTATTATATATTTGTTGCAGGTTTTGAGGATTAAAATGTACCTAGCTAGTTCAGTTACTGTGAAAGACTCTCTTGAAATGTTCACAGCTACCAGGTATTTGTGAGTCTTGGGCGTCATGGTGATTGGATGTAATTTTTCTGCACTCTTTCTATAAATCCCACAGTGGACGTTTCCTGAGCCCTGAGCCCCTCTCGGCACACATCAGCCTGGACTCCGATTCCCAGAATGCTGAGAGGAAGCCGAATGGCCAGCCTTGGTGTGCGGCAGGTACAGTAGCACATCTGTGTGGAGTGACACTGTCTACAGATCACTCACAGATAGACACATCATCTGCTCTCCTGCTCCTGTGAATGGTTCGTCTGTAATTAAGTGTGGATTTTTTTAATGCGCTGGTCTTTCTCTCTGGTCTCCTCCTCCTGTTCCTCTGTGCTGGTCTTCCTCTCAGGTAAAGACTTCACTCCCGCCATGCTGACTGTGTGTGGTTCGCTGGGATCTCTGCCCAGCTGCAAGTCCTTGCCCACCCTGAGGTCCACAGAGTGCCTGGTCAACATCAGCGCAGAGCCAAGTCCTGCTCTCACTCCCAGCTAGGGGGCGCCAAAACCCCCGTGTCACTCCCGCTCACACTCGCACGCACATGCAGAAATGTATTTTATCAGCAAAGGCGTCCAAAGACTCAGCCATGACTCAGCACCGTTTGCCCTGTCCCAGTCCGCTGTGCAGCGGTGTCCTCCATCAGCAGCCGTCGTGTGTGTTTGGAGACTACATGTTGGCTTCAGTTTCCTTTTGACAAGTGAACATTTGTGTGGCAATGGCGACGTTGCTGGTGTGTCTCGGTCCCCCTTGTGTCTCTGCATGTCTCTGCCAATTGGTCGCCCTCGTGTGGTGCTCGTGAGGGACATGGACTGTGGACCGTCACTCAGCGTCCCTCATCCTGGACAGCATCATGTGTCTCTTCGTTTTGGGGCCTACATTCCATCAAGAAATGAAAATGAAAATGACACACACATGTCTCGGTCTTCTCTCGATCTTCTGTCCCAGCTGCCAGCCTACAGGGACACGGACCTGCATGTCACAGGAAACTGGACCAGTCCAAAAGGGAAGACTTGACTTGAACAGCTGCCCTGCTGCCTCGTCTCCCTCATTCGCGCCTCTGTAATCCATGGATGCAGAAGCTGGAGATGATCGAGTTTAACCAACAGATGACCACAGCAGTGGCATTTAACACAGCGCCACCGCAGTAACCACCACACAAACAAATATATACATATCTAGGTATACTCATCCAGTCCAGTATATATGACTGGTTCAACACAAGGTTGTAAGGCACCATATGTTTGACATTTTTGTCGTTAGATTGTTGAGTTTATTGTCCAAGCGTTAAGAGTGTCCAGCTGGTAGCATCATCACTGTATGCCTCCTGCGTCCGCAGTCCTGATCAGACAGGAACTGTTATAACCCCCCTATGAACACGGGATAACAGTAAGAGATAACAGAAACAGGTAACACGGTAACAGGAAGGACAGTGATGGAGGTGATCTCCTTACTCAGATCTGATCAGACCGTCATAACCCCTGTATGAACAGCGTTGGAACTGAATGGGTTTAATTGGATGAGGTGATTTTCTAAATAACTTTCACTTCAAATATAAAGATTTCTAATTAAATGTATGTGCGTGAGTGAGAGCGAGTGTCTTGGCTGGAGACAAAACGGTTGGGATTCTTAGCATTTATTAATTTTACTATGTACTTACAGGTTTTCGTTTCTACTAAAAGCCTGGTATTTACTACTGCGTTGGAGACTGTGCTGCTGTTCATTCTAAACTGCAATAAAACTGCCTCCTTTTTGTCCCTTCTTTGTTGCTGTAGCAACAGTGTCTCGCCTCAGACACGTTCTAGCATGGCACCACCATGAAGAGACACGCAGACCAGGGAGGCTTCTGTTTACACAGACACGTAAAAGCGCAGTGGTGCGGCGGCACCGGGCCAGCACAGCAGCTGGACATCCCCAGAGCCTCTGGTGCCCAGTCCAGGTTTTGTGGTCCAGCACAATTGTCAGGTGCCATATTTAGCCATGTGGGTGCAAGGCCTACACACTCACTCAGGCAAACAGATTGAGGCCGGTGATGAATGAGACCATGAGAGAAGGTGTGGAGGGCAGCCAAGAACAGAACCATCAAAACAGAAAACCAAGAGCAGGTTTTTGTTCCTCCTCTTCAGGCGCTGGGACTTCTGGTAAATGGCTTAGGGACTCTCACATGTGCAGCCCTCTTCCTAGAAGGTGAACAGCTTGTACCACTGTTGGCCCTTTTGTGGTGTGTGTGTGTGTGTGTGCGCACGTGCGTGTATCTTGAGCTGCAAAGATTGCGGCCTGGAGGTCAAACAAATAATCAGTGACCATTATAGGTCAAAGGTTAGAGCCATTTGTTAATTTAGAGTGTCACAGTAAAAAGAGCTGCACACAGGAAGTGTCTAGATGCGAAATGGAACTTCGGGGTTGAGAATGTGTGTCCTAAACTGGACGTCAAGGCCTTAATTAATCATGCTGTGATGTGCTTCTCTGATCTTGGCTTTGGTCTATCTCCTCTTGTGAAGTAGAATTTGAGCGTTAATGTTCTCTGACAACCAGCACAATCTGCTCTGTATTTGATGCGGGTCTTTTGATAAGACCATATGCTGATGTCGGTGCTAAGACTGGACACTTAATGCACCAGTCACCGAGGGTGTGAGTGACAGTTATCTTCATGCCTGGATTTTGGAAGCTCTAAGGATCAGTACATACGCTGGAGTATGTACTGATACTAAAAAAAACAAAACATTTTTATTGTTTTACTAAAAACTAGTATGCCTGATTCTCACTGAACACTAGTGCTGATGAGCTCTTCAGTGCTACGTGTTGATAACACTTGTACCACACCCAGCCTAACACACAGGCTGCACTCGAGTAGGAGTAGTTATCTCACACAACGCATGCAGCAGGAAACCACGCAAAGTGAGCTGACAACACAGATACAACCACCAGCACCCCACAGTATTCCTTAATGTCCTATCTAAATAAACAACTGCCTTCTGTCAACAGTGGATATAAGAGAAAGTGCGTGTGTTGCACTGACAACATTTTTCTAGCACCTTTCTAGAACTTTACAGGGGGTGCAGGTCAGTAATGCCACTTTAATCTGCAAAAAGAAAAAAGAAACGCATTGATTGTCATAAATTAATGCCATATAAATTAATCAATATAATGTGTAGAACTCAAACACATCTGTATTATTTAAACTACAGTAAATCTATTTCCTTGTGCTTGAAACGAGACTTTTTTTTTTTTGGTCGCACACGCCTGGATTGATGTGACGGTATCCAATAGGCGTGGAGCAGGAGGCTTCGTTAGCCAACCCAGCCGAGCGCGGAGAGGCCAGGCACCCACCTTCAGAATGAATGTTTGTCAAGTCGCAATACTGATCGGTACATGTACCGAGGACACTATCACTGACGGAACAAAACTTCGACCCAGCAACTTTATCTAACAGTTCAGCTTTAACCTTTATAATTAGTCAGGGCACTTTAGATGGTTTTCTTTTAGATAGCCGCTGTGCTATTAGTTTGCCTTGATGACATTTAGCAAACTAGATGCAGAAAGCAAGTTCTAAACGCCACAGCGGCTAGCTCGCTCGCACAAGCCAAGATTTCTTCAGCTCAGCCAAGTTTCTGGCTGGCTGCTTTGGTAACTATAACACTTCATACGCCGCACGTAGTCGGGTTTAACACTGAAGGTGACGTTAGTACGGAAATAGTGTTGTAAGCAAGAGATTTCGGACTGTTTCAAAGGAAGGTGTTTCAGGGGAGTTTGATGTTCGGCGTAGCTGGCTGGGTCTGAGCTCCATACCTGCGCGCGTCGGCCACTGCGCGAGGGATATCCAGCAGTAGAGCGTGCGTGGGCATGTCACGCGAGGCGAGCCCGGGCCCCGGGCTGCAGCCTGTACGGGCGACCGTGCCGTTCCAGCTCCACAGGAAGACGCACGCAGACCTCCGAAATATCGGCTCAGGTAAAGTAGTGTGCACATATGTATCATTAAATGTTGCCCACGATCTCTGCCAACAAGCTGGCTGATTTCAGAAAACGCAGTTAAGTAGCGATAGCGTCTATTAAAAGATCACATGCATTGCAAGTATTAAATATCTGAAGTTAATGAGGTATAAATTATAACCAGTCGATCATAAATTAGCACGTATTGTAGATTTAGCTAGCTACGTGTGGTAGTTTGGACCTGTTAACGCACTTGGATGAACGTATTCAGTAGCTATAGCTTGTCGAGCATATTTTTCACGCATAAAGTTTAATGAGCAAGCGAGCTAGGCAGCTGTGTGTATATGCAAAAGGTTGACCCCATCACGCAATGTTGTTATCCCTCTAAATGCACAGTGTAGATAAAACAAATGTTTTTTTTCTTACAGCAGTAACTAGAATTAGGTGAGGATTTCTCTTTATAACGAAATTAACGCAAATTAATGTTTCAGTTTGATGTCACAAAGCCTGAGAGAAGATGAAATCAGAAAAACATTTGAAAGAGACTGTCCAAACTTCATCAGTAATCTTGTAATAGCTTTTTGGACGTATTGAAATTTATCTTAACGTAATCTAAATGACTGACCTATAAAAAGGTCGCCAGTAAGCTGAAGTGAAAGGCATGTATTTTTTTTATATTGCAAGGACTGAATAGTTTTAGAAATATTTTTGTAAAAACACCTAAACACATTTAAGGCATATTTGTTGGGAAGTTTCGATTGGTGCGATCATCCATTTAAACACACAACTAGAAGCAAGTCATCCTCAGCCATGACACTTTCAATAGTGTTTGTGTTATTTTTTCAGTGTGTGTGTTTTGTTTTGTTGATGAATCACTCCACTCTGATCTGACGGCTTTTAAACCTGTCACATCAGGCCTGAAATTACGTCTTCCTTCTCTTTCAGCAGCCGAGAAGGTTGGAGTCCTGCCCCAGGTGAAGATTCGAAGGGCGATGTCTTCTGACACTATCGTGGGTCCGTACCTGCAGGGCCAGTGGCCCAGGGACAGCGACAGAATGGCACGGCGTGGACACGGACAAAAAGACCAGTTCACACAGGTCAGAGGCCATGGGGGGGAGGGGCTGTGGTCAGCTCACAGCTGCAGGGGTCAGTGGGATTGAGATGAGTCTCCAGCTGTGCAGTGCTCTGCTTTTAGTCACTGATACCCCCCCCGATACCCCGCCCCCTCCTGCAAAAGAAGACTATGAAGTGTCAGACTCGGCTGATAATGTTAGCCGATGTGTTAAACTTTTTTTTAATCCCTCTCTCCCCCACTCTCTCTCTCTCTCTCCCCGTTCTCACGGGGCTGAGACTGTTGCAGCAGAACCCACATCCTGACTGCGCCTTCTGCACATTTGCTGCAGTCAGAGACCTGCTCAGGCTGATCTGAAATCAGGTGTTTGTAACATTAAAGCTCATTAGTCTCTGAGCTTCCAAGGGGACACCTGACCTGTAGTCAGAGTGGATAGCAGCTATCAGGTCTCAGGCCAGGGAGAGAGAACTGGGCGTGGCTGTCAGGGGGACATGTCTTGAGATGAGCAGGGGGGACATGTCTGGGGATGAGATGAGCAGGGGGGGGGGGGGGACATGTCTGGGGATGAGATGAGCAAGGGGGGGGACGACATGTCTGGGGATGAGATGAGCAGGGGGGGGGACATGTCTGGGGATGAGATGAGCTGTGAGAGGTGTAGTTCCCAAAGCCTTCCGTGCATTATTAACATTTGGAAGAAACATTGCATTACCCCACTAACCTGTCGTTTGGGAGTGCCTTAAGTAAATAAGCTGTTTTGACAGGGTGTTCTTACACCAAACTGATTAAGTCCTTCAGCTTCTCCCGTAAATTACGTTTCTCCACATTTGGACAGCAACCTGTTGGTGCTGAAACCACAACGTGGCTAAATGAGGATTACAAAAATAATATTCAGTGCCAGCTCACATAACCGTGCCACATAAGTAGGCCAGCGTGTGGATTGGTGTGGGCGTGAGCTGTGCTGGTGGCTGTGATGTTGAGCGGTGTGGTTTTAGAGAGTGAGAGGCCAGCGTGACGTCACCAGACCTGCAGTGAAGCTGCACTGCTCCTCAGGAAGCCCTGAGACGGACTGAAGCTTTGCCTTCATCTTCACTTTCTGTTCATAAACCCCCCCCCCCCCAAAAAATACAAGAGTTTGTTTGCTATATTGCATTGTAGTGGTCTTTTGTCATTATGCATTCGTGGCTGATGGTAATCGGTTCGTATGCTAGCCTGTGTGTTCTGCTGAAAGACGTTTGGCTTTGGATCAGATAACAGCGGTGGTGGTGATGATGATGATGGATGTTTCATGCAGACGTCAAGCTGGTGGCTGGATGACAAACAGGGTCGAGTTTCCACGAGCCACAGACGCTCGGCATCGTGGGGAAATGCCGAACATATACGAGATGTAGGTTGTGTGTGTGAGTAATGTTATTGTGGTGTATTGTGGGGCCAAAGATACATCATGCTGATATGCTGGAGGCAAGAGAGAGGTGGAGGTGGTGGTGTTTGAGTGGTGGTATGAGTTTTATTTTCTCTGATGTAAACAGTCACTTCATCTCTTTCTCTTTCTTTTCTTCAGATTGCCAAACTGAAGCAGCTGCAACAGAAGCCCAAACCAGGAGTGTGTGGGGGGGTTCTGGAGAAACCACAGCACCCTCTACCAGCATGTGTACAGGTGGAGAGTTCTCACACACACACACACACACACACACACACACACCCTCTACCAGCATGTGTACAGGTGGAGAGTTCTCACACACACACACACACACACACACACACACACACCCTCTACCAGCATGTGTACAGGTGGAGAGTACACACACACACACACACACACACACACCCTCTACCAGCATGTGTACAGGTGGAGAGTTCTCACACACACACACACACACACACACACACACACACACACACACACACACACCCTCTACCAGCATGTGTACAGGTGGAGAGTACACACACACACACACACACACACACACACACCTCTACCAGCATGTGTACAGGTGGAGAGTTCACACACACACACACTCTACCAGCATGTGTACAGGTGGAGAGTTCTCACACACACACACACACACACACACACACACACACACTCTACCAGCATGTGTACAGGTGGAGAGTACACACACACACACACACCCTCTACCAGCATGTGTACAGGTGGAGAGTTCTCACACACACACACACACACACACACACACCCTCTACCAGCATGTGTACAGGTGGAGAGTACACACACACACACACACACACACACACACACACACACCCAGCATGTGTACAGGTGGAGAGTTCACACACACACACACACACACACACACACACACACACCCCTCTACCAGCATGTGTACCTCCACACACACTCACACACACACTTCACACACACACACACACACACACCCCCTCTACCAGCATGTGTACAGGTGGAGAGTTCTACACACACACACACACACACACACACACCTCTACCAGCATGTGTACAGGTGGAGAGTACACACACACACACACACACACACACACACACACACCTCTACCAGCATGTGTACAGGTGGAGAGTTCTCACACACACACACACACACACACACACCCTCTACCAGCATGTGTACAGGTGGAGAGTTCTCACACACACACACACCCTCTACCAGCATGTGTACAGGTGGAGAGTACACACACACACACACACACACACACCCTCTACCAGCATGTGTACAGGTGGAGAGTACACACACACACACACACACACACACACACCACACCAGCAGCATGTGTACAGGTGGAGAGTCTACCAGCATGTGTACAGGTGGAGAGTACACACCATCTACCAGCATGTGGTGGAGAGTTCACACACACACACACCCCTCTACCAGCATGTGTACAGGTGGGAGTGCATGTGTACAGGTGGAGGCATGTGTACAGGTTTGGACACCATCATCTGCAGCTGTGGCCTGTTTGGTGATGGGCAAACAAATATACACCAAAATAAACACATATCGACACCTCACCTGTTTCTTTTGGGCTTATGCTTTATGGAAATCATATGTAACGCACAAGTTCACTTTGATTCACGAGAACAAGCATAGTGTTGAGGGCTGGGGGTTTGGACCTGAATAACCAAACGACTTCAGTGGTTTGTGGGTGAGGACTGCATAATCTCACACACACTCGGCAGAGGAAGTGAGGAGGAGTTTGGCAACAGGAAGAACACTCGCATCAAAACAAGACACAGTTCTGCTGAGATGTGCAGTCCTGCTGCGTGTGTGTCTCTGTCTCACACACATGCACTCACACACATGCACTCACACACATGCACACATGCACGCACTCACACGTCAGTCACATCTGATCTCACAGTGAAGATGGCTGTGAGTGTCCAGTCTGAAGATCAGTCTGATTTTTTTCATACTATTCATCATTGGATGTTTATTGTATTTGTGTGCGTGTGTGTGTGTGTAACCTGCAGTCCCAGCCAGTGCCCATTCCTGTATCACCTCATTCCTCTACGACCCGAATGCCGTCTGTGCTGCACCAGAGTGAGGAAGGACTGGAACAAGAGCTGGAGACGTATACCTTTATATACCCACACAGCAGGGTACACACACACACACACATACCCACACAGCAGGGTACACACACACACACACACACACACATACCCACACAGCAGGGTACACACACATACCCACACAGCAGGGTACACACACACACACACACACACACATACCCACACAGCAGGGTACACACACACACACACACACACACACACACACATACCCACACAGCAGGGTACACACACACACACATACCCACACAGCAGGGTACACACCCAGCACAGCAGGGTACACACACACACACACACACACACCCAGCACAGCAGGGTACACACACACACACCCAGCACAGCAGGGTACACACACACACACACACACACACACACCCAGCAGGGAACAGACCTCAACTGTCCTGCATGCACAGGAGAGCCATGAAATTTGGTTGCCTTGTTCACATATGGAGGGAACCCTCAGCTATGTGCTCGTGCTGCAGGGCCACCAGCATTTCACCAACACCCACTTTATTTTGGAGCTGTAGACGTGCCGTTGCTCCTGCGCCTTAGTGTCCAGGGGGACAGTGGTGTGGACAATAACGCAGAGTTCCTCTGGTGTAGCCTACATCACACAATACTTTTTAAATATAATATAAAGGCCTGTTTAAACTGTTTAAAAATGCAGTTACTAGCAGTCTGAGGTCAGGCAGGGAACCGTGTGGGTGAAGAGCGTGATGGTCTGGGCAGGGAACCGTGTGGGTGAAGAGCGTGATGCACTGGGCCCTGAGGGACTGAGCTTGTGGTGTTTGGTCCACAGCTGCTGGAGGTCCCGGACGGCCGGCGAGCTCCTGTTCCCCCTCTGAGCTCCAGAGATGGCTCCCAGAGCGAGCCTTCCTCCTCCACGCAGCCATCCTCATCCTCGTCTCCGTGTCCCTGTCCCCAGTGCCTGTCCGAGCTGCTGGACGCTGGTAAAGCCCTGAGACTGAGACAGGCCTTATTCACACATCGCTGGAGTCTCTGTAACCGCATACAATACAAAGCAGACTGTCCAGTCATATAAACGGCCATTGTTAAATCTTACATGCATAAATAGTCACTTGGACACATACAGATGCATGTATGTGTATTCAAGTATATAAAGAATCTAAAAATATATTAAAAGAGGTTTAAGAAGAACAGATTAGCTGGTACTACTGTAGCAGATTAGACTAGTGTGCATGAGCTGTTTATGAGAGGCATGGCTCCTGTAGTCCCGCCCCTCCTGAGGATGGAGGCACGGGTGGGTGAGGGTGGGTGTGTGCGTGCTGTGATGTTTGTGCCATGATCCTGCACAGATCCACCAGGTGGCGCTGCCCCCTCCTGCTCCTCTCCCCTGCCATTGACCGTGGCCTGTTCTCCACGCCCCAACAAGAGCTACTGCTTCCAGAGGGAGCCGCCAGAGGGCTGTGAGAGAGTCCCCGCGTGTGAGGAGAACACGTGAGTGCACACGCACAAGCACACGCACAAGCACACTCGCCGCACTGCACATGCACTACACACTGCACCACGCACACACCGCACACGCACCACACACACTGCACATGCACCGCACACGCACCGCAGTGCACACGCACATGTACGTACACACCTGTTCCAAATGGCTAAAGGTGCAATCAAAAGTCCATGAATAAACACTGATGCAGACGTCGTCTAGTCCAGCTCGCGTCTAGTCCAGCACACACCTAGGGCACAGCTGCAGATCTAGCTGAACACCTGCTTCTTTATACATGCTGTCTTTATTCTGTGATTGCTTTAATAGCTTGCTGAAGCTCTGGGTGATGTTTCTGTATTTATCTCCAGCGTTGTGTGCAAGGATCAGGTGTCTCTCACATCCTGCCCCGATCCCAACAAGGTCAACTTCACCCCCCATGGAGGCTCTGCCTTCTGTCCTGTCAGTCTGCTAAAGCCCCTCCTGCCTTCGGTGGACTTCCTGTTTCGGAGTTTATCGGTGTCTCCAGGGTCCTGCTGGGCAGGACAGGGTGGATCTCGCCAGACCCCAAGTCCTGGAGTGTTATGACCACTGGGTGCTTGGGATCCCTGGACCCAGCAACCCTTTGGATGTGGGACAGAGAGACAATCCCCCGTCTCCACACACACACACATACACACTGAAGCTGTGTTCTTCTAAATGATGTGCCTCTTGCTTTCCACAGTGATGACAGACTTTCTGATGAATTAACTATTCTCACATATTGATGTGTGTGTGTGTGTGTGTGTGTGTGTGTGTGTGTTTTTTTGTTATAGCATCACTGACCAGAGGTCACTAAAACTCTGAGTGCCTAATGCTAACCATTCCAACCCTGAGCAGATTGCAGTAAAAACAATGAAGCAGAGGTTAAAACCCAAAGGACATGGGGGAGGCCCTCCTACACTTACACTGTTCTTATGACGGGAAAAGACGAGGTGCTGGATGATGATTATTTCAGTTTGATTCGAGTCGGTTGCCTTTCCCATAGTGGGAGGGGCCTTTCCCATAGTGGGAGGAGTCAACCTCTTAGAAACAATGAATGCCAACTTTTCAGTTTGATCAGTGATGTGCAGAGCTGTCACTGCTGTATCTTCAGTGTGGCTACAATACTAGACGTCATGTGACCTGATGGATTATGGGTAAGGGGATTCTTTCAGCTATTTATAAGTGCACGTGAGAGTTCTTACATATTTACAGAGGGGTCCGACTGTGCTTTTTGTAGGTTTATATTTTATTTTGACTTCTGTTAATGGGTTTGAATGAGGGCAGTGTGAGCAGGTGAATGTCCCCAATGTGTATTTCAAACGTTATTTTATTTGAAAAGGTATATTACCAGGATTGAAGTGTGTGATTTAGAAGACTACTTGGAGTGACCACTGAACATTTGTTCTGACATTTCTGATGTTTAAACAAGGACTGCACATCTCAGCAGAACTGTGTCTTGTTATGTTAGTGTTCTAGTTAAATGAACGTTTGCACAGTATACTTTTGAGTATGCCTATTGTAATGTTATATTCGCACCTGTTTTTGTACTTGAACATAGTTAATTGGTAGACTGGTTGTCAGAGTTCGCAGTTTGCCGTATAAGCTATATAGTGAGTGAGGGCGATTCCATGTTCACAACGTATGACGGAATCTTGAGCTGAGGACCGCGTTACACGGGAGTGTAGTCTCCTGCTGGCCAGTTTGGACGTTACAGTATTCCTTTTGTCTTTTTTTTTGCGGAAATTGTGTCTCCGTTTGAGACCGTTATGATATTCTAACTTATTTACAGCACATTTGTTTTAAAGGACAAAGTTGCTTGCTATAAAGGAATGTTCAAAAATAGCCTAGAAGTGTTTGTTTGTTTTATTAAATGGTTAAATGACCTGAATGTCCCGTCTGTTCATTGTCCTCGTGTCTATTTTAATGCTTACAGTCGTAGACATCACAGTCACGTGAGTATGCGTCATATACAAGTAGTAACGCCACGTTTCCGGTATTTCGCCACTATTACCATATTAGGGAAGCCGACGTACTCCCCAGTGATGGGCCTCGTTTCCTCGGAGCTGCTACTTTCCTGACGGGAACACCTCTGGAATACCCGCGCGCACACGCGCTCCCAGCGTCGTGTCGGCTCAGTTCTGTCCCGTCTGTGATTGGACGCAGCCTCCAGCGGGGGCGGGGCTGTAACGGGGCGGTAGAGCTCGGAGGGAGCGCGGACTCTCCTCACAGCGCTCCGAAACGTTCTCGCGCGCTCATCGCGGTACCGAAGCATCAAGTCGACACATTTCGAGTTTGACCGCACAGCCGGAGAAAGCAAGGATGCTCAGCCAAATGGCCAAACAACTGAGAAGTCATCCAGCCGTGAGTGCTCTTTTTAAAATGAGAGTAATATCGCTTAAGTGTGAGTGACATTGCGGGAGAGAGTACATCACCCTTGGCGCAAACGATTAACCTGGTTTAAAGTCACGCCATGTCGTTTTCTTATAAAATACCTTAAATTCATTCACACATCTTCCGTCCGCGCTTTGAAACGGTGTCATTATTTCGTAGATGATGTTTCCTCTCGCCGTTAATAGATGCGGATGTGGTGAGGATGTATTACGCCACCTGTCTAATATTAAGTGCTTATCGGTATTTTGCAGCATTACATCCCAACATCATTAGCGCTCCACGGACTCCATAACAGCGCCCGGCATGTTTAAATGTGAACAAATATCCGTCTTAAGAAATTATGCTATGGTTTCATTTTATTGCGGTAATGGAAAGCGCGGCTGTCAGCCATGAACAGAGGTCACGCGCGCACGTTCCTATAGTCTATCGAGGTGACGTTCACAGCTGCGATGTCAGCCTGACCTTGGCTATTGTTGAATTACGAGGACAGTGACTTCGAGTGGCTCATAAATAGCCTACGGAGGAGAAGGGTCGGTCCTTCTTGCGATTTTATTTTAATTAGTCACTTTATTTGATATTTGAAAAAACGGCCCGTGATGTTTTTTGTTCTGAGTTAAAGCGTTCTCTCTGATAAACAGTACCGGCCTGCGTGTGCGCGCAGCCTCCCTCTGGAGCGCAGGGCCACGGTAAGTCCTTGGAGGCACGTATGCGCTATTAACACCCTGATACTCACGGTGCGTCACGGGAACTGTTGGTATAGCTACAGTGTGAAGAGCAGCGCGCAATTGTTCCTTTCGTTTTCAAATTTTCAATGTGTCTTTTAAGGCTGTCATGATCCTAAATGACAAACCAGTGTTGCCACAGCAAAGACAGGGCATGTCTCCATTTTCTCCTTAGACCTGTGCCAGGTCCAGGTTGCTAGGTATCCCTGACTAGCAGGCAGCCATCACAAATGATGGCTAAACATCTAAAATCTGGCTGTACAAGTTATGAAGTTTAAATGACACTAGCAGACATGTGGTTCAGCACAATGTGTGTTTGAACTTTGAGCTTATTGCTATGTGTTTTGTTGTGCTTTCGTCTTTAGCTCATCCCTCTGTTTGCATTCATCGGTGGCGGAGCAACCTTGTGCGTCCTGGCTCTGGGGCGGGCGGCTCTCAAGAACCCAGACTGCACGTGAGTACTCACTGGGTCAGAGGTCAGAGGTCAGTGCTACATTCATGCGATTTCTCACATTGCTGCTTTAACTGGGTGATGTGCGTCGCAGGTGGGACCACAAAAACAACCCAGAACCCTGGAACAAACTAGGACCCAACGACCAGTACAAGGTGGGGAGAACTGGTACCACAGTACCACACAGTGAGGAGCGCTGGACCGTGTTCAGCTCAGTACTGATGTTCAGTATCTCCTGTTCAGTATCTTATCAGCCTGAGATCCCAAACTCCAGCTTTATAGATTTAACTAGACATGGCCTGTATATATAAAGTACATCAGATTAGGCACAGATATAGAATCAGGAGTGGAATGGACCATTCCAGGCCGGGTGGGGTTTACAGCATAATTTGTTTCCATCTGGTTCATTCTAATCAGATGGTAATCAGGGTGTTTTCTCCAATGGCAGATGTACCATTGGCGTTAATGTCGTTAATGTTAATGAGCGATAATGATTAATGAAATGAGCTTATCTTCTTCCATTTCCCCCCTCCAGTTCTTCAACATCAACATGGACTACTCCAAACTAAAGAAGGACAGGCCAGACTTCTAAACAGGCCCTTACCACACACCCATTATAATCCTTGGACTGAACATGTTGCATACCTCACAAAATAAAGCAGTGTTCATTATCTATAAATTTCCACATACATTCAGCCAGACAGAAAAGTAATGTATGTGCATAGGAGAATCTATTTAAAGTGTGTGGAACGTCACTATTGCACTGATGGTGTAATGTAATTTATCTGAAAATAAATCTATATTATATTTAAATTTTATCTTTGATTCTTTAAATGACGTTACTTCACATCATGATGCGTTTTTGTGACACATTTCTTTCACATCATCAGCAGGTGTATTTCACTCTTACATCACTGGTAATAACATAAACAAAGGATTGCTAATGGTTGGCATACTTTAATGGAACTAATATATACTTTAGCCATTAACAGAACCATCAAGAATACTTTGAAGTGGCATCAGTGTTAGCTGCATGTTGGTGTGTTAGTTCACACCAACATTTCTACCTGTGCTGAGGTGTTTCCATGGAGACAAAACAAGGAAGTGCATACCTATGTCTACAAACATACACAGAAGGAGTTTGTGCAGTTACTGCCTAAAGGCAGATGTCTGTGACCACACACTTTCAGTTGGTCTCGGTTGTGTTTTTCCGTTCATAGATCTCCAGGGGTTTGAGCAGAAGCACAAGATTCACAATGGGAAGATCGTACTCCATGAGAACCCCCAGAAGTTGTAAATCCGGACCATATCATACAGTTTACAGCAGGCTATACTGGGTTGTCCAATGAAAGGGTGGTTATATTTATTACTCCGGTGACGCTTTTACAGGGAGCAACCTCTTTAAAATGATCTTATATTGGCTTAACTGTCATTTGACTTCAACCTTGTCTAGAGTGCCCATTCCAACAACTAGGTCTGTAAAATGTATACAAAAGACAATAAACAGGTGAGATGAATGACAGACGAACACACAAACGCGCGTGTGCGGAAGCGACCATATATACAGACAAACGGAGACACGAAGAGACGTAGAGAGGGGTGAAGGGCCTGACAGCCATAACACCGGCCAAGACACCGTCAATCGCTACATCCCACTGAAGTGGTAGCCGCCCCTTCATCCACGAACACAAGTCATCAGGTGTAGTAAAGTAGGAAAGCAAACAAACTCTTCAGTGGAGGGTTTCCATAGATCTGAAATTTTCTTAGATGACAAGTACATTATATAAACATTTGTGTGGCACTGTAAAATGTAACTTTCTTCATTTTTATCACCTTCTAATACTTTGATTTACAAACTATTCGAATATGCCACTCCAGCACAGTGGCGTAAAAGTCACCACATAGTACCACAGAAATCAAACTTAACAGTAAACTGGCTACACTCTTCTTCGCTACCGTCGGAACCTGTGGGAAAGGGAAGGGGTATTACTCTAGGGCTGAAGGGGTATTACCATAGGGCAGTTAGGTCCTGCCCAAGGAGCTACAAGGGAAAGTGCCACTGAGCCCCGTCTACAGCCGGGTACACGGGCAGGAGAAGGGCACAAATGGAGTCCTGTAAATGGCAGTCATAAGTCATTCCCAAATGACTGGGAAGGTCTTTTCAGGCATGTGAGAAATCTCCTGTGAGGAATCCTGGCATGGGTTGATATGTTAGTCAGAACTACCCGGCATTGTGGAATACACAGTAAAGTGGGGACAGACGTTTAACAGTCAGGCCCATCACGACTGGCCAGACTAAAATTAGTTATTTTATTATATATAAAGGCAACAATAAAGAATTGACCTGATGTGTGTGGTCATAACACACATGTGTGTGTGATGTTGAATAGACTTGATCAATGTAGCTTTACCAATCAGATTGTAGAGATGGGAAGGTACTTTTTTCATAATCATGTATGTTATATTCACGGTAAGCTTAGACCAACTTTACATCAGCTTTATCTTTACTCTATACACATCGACATTCATGGTGAGGAAGGTGTGGAAGATTGCTGAAAGATTTCCATGTTCACAGTGATGTGTTACTGTTTCACAAATTATATGACCGTAGAGTCTTGTCTTCACAGTTCGCGACACCCCGTGTCCTCTGATTGGACGTGACACCCCGTGTCCTCTGATTGGACGTGCACAAAAACACCTGAAGGGTCCTGCCACAAAGTGGAGATTTTTGATGGATTTGAAAGAACCTCCCATGGCTCGTCTCTACAACCATGCTGCCCCAACAAGGCAGCAGCTGTTGGGATGGTTCTGCTCCACAGGGTCGGCCCTGATACCAACCGCAAAACATCTGAAAATTGGTCTGAAACTTCATTTACGTTTATATAATCATGCAAAACAAAATGTAGAAAGTTTGAAAGGGGGACAGGTTCTTCTGCATATGGTCCTTAAGGTATTGTTAAACATTGTTACTGGACAATGGAGGATGGGTTCCCTTTTGAGTCTTGGTGCTCCCAAGGTTTCTTCTTAATATGCCTAGGGAGTTTTTCCTTGCCACTGTCGCCCCTGGCTTGCTCATTAGGGATCTGGACACGTGATTGTAAAACTGCTTTGTGACAACATGTGTTGTAAAAAGCGCTATATAAATTAATTTTGACTTTGACTTTACTAGATTATATTCCGTTGGAGAAAACATGGAAACATTGAAAACTTGCAAACATTTTGTGTATTGTATCAGCAACAAACAGACCTAAGATAATACGTTTCTAATAAGTTTCCTAATAACCTAGCGCTAGTACATCAGCTATGCCACCTTTGACCACCAGAGGGAGCCACAGGGCCGCGCCAAAGCAATCAGGGGCGATTAGCCACACCTGTTTTAAGAGCCGCTCACAGGTTCTCCTGTGCTCCTCCATCACTCCCTCAGGCCCTCACACAGCTTTCTGCACCTGGGACTCCTCTGCTGTCTTCTATCGTTTGATCAGGGAAGCCAGTGTTTGTTGTTTTGTCTTAGACAGGTTGTGTTTTGTTTTGTGTTGTGTTGAGCTGAGCTCTGTCCTGCTGGCTCTGCGGTTCTGAGAGTGGGGCTTCTCAGGTCTTCTGGTTTTCTCATTAGAGGGATTCCCCTCATAGTTTCCCAGGACCAAGCAGGGAGAGCTCCTGGTTTAGACTGGTTTTGACTTTGTTTATTTAATTTTAAGCTCTGTAGCTGGTTTCTGATATCAGTTGGTAGCTTGCCATGTTTGTGCTGGTGTCTTGTACTCAAGAGACATGGGTTTTTACTCCACAGTGGACAGGAAGCCTGTTAGATACACCAGAACAGATAAGAGAACACAGTTCAAATTAAATAAACGGACGGATCTTATAGTGTTTTAAACTGAATTAGAATTTTTGGATTTTTCTCAGTGATTTATAAAAATGTAACTTTCTTGGTGGGGGGTGTTGTTCTGATTGGTTGTCAGAAAAAGTGATGAGTCATTGCTCTTGTGGGCTGTGCTAGTGAGAGATGAACTGTGGGATAGCGCAGACGTGCAGTGGGGGGTCTCGTCTGCACTTCCGCCGCCTCCTTCAGTAGATCAGGAAGAGCCCTGCCTCTCTGATGGGTCACGACCTGCAGACACAGTGATGAGGACTTCATGTAGTCCTACACAGACGGCACAGCTGAATACCATGAAAACTGTGTAAGCAGGACGGTTGTATCTCGAAAACAATTGCTTTCCTATAACATTTCAAATTTCCTGGGATTCATAATACACCCTCTAAAATGAGGTTTTAGATGTTCTAAATGGTCACTCACCAAAAGTCTCACCTCATAATGCTTTAAGCGACCAGTGACATGAACGTTTTGAGAGGTGTGTTTAGCGTGCAGTGCTGGTGTCATGCTGTCCTCGTGCATGGAGGGACCAGGCCATCGGACTCCTGTTTACAGTGTTAAATTACAGTGTTAAAATATTCATTTGAGGAGTTACAAAATGCAAACCACAGTGTATTTCTGGTTTCACCAGAGTGACTAGGTCAAAAGCGAAATGGGTTCATGCATTAGTTGACTTCTTATTTTCTAATTATTACTCCCACACTTGGGAAAGTCACAAAGTCTTAAATCTTATTTTATACTGGTTAAAAACAGATGCCTGATTTGCTGAAATATTTTATTACATTAGGGGTACTGGATGAAAATAACCACTATTGCTTATTTGGTCTTTTGTGAATGCACACATTCCAGTTTAGTTGGGACTCAATTTGAGAGAACTGGACAAACTGGTTTATGATGAGGCTATAACTTCATATTTCTCTCGTTATATCAAAAAGAAAATGAAACAGTAGAGGGCGCTGTCGAGTCCTGATGCGTGGGATAAATGGAGCTAAACGGCTTAAAATGAATTTGTGCAGGATTTTCCTTTCTGCTACTGAGTGGTGATGGGTCAGTGAGCTGATGCTGTCCATACAGGCAGTTACAACACAGAAGAGAATGACCAGAGTCGGTTTATTATCTACAAATTCTCTCGCCAACCAATCAGGTTCATCCTGAGGCAGAGAGCTCTCACACCTCACCATCACTGGCAGGTCTGTAGGTTGTATGACTGCTCGCTTTCATGGCACTAATTGACATGAATCTTCTCCCAGAATTAAACTTCCATGGCTTGAATTAAGTCTCCAGGCTCTTTGTGTAGACTGTGTTGCTGTAATGTGTTCACCAGCCTAGGGGCGGAGCACTACGGGAGAATAGACAGTCTTGATCCTGTCTTAATGAACACTGTCCAGATCCTTTTTTTAAATGTACTCTGTTCTTTTACTCTGTTCTTTTCAGGGTCCATATCACCAGTGTGTGTGCACACGAGGCTGGTGGTGTTGACCAGGAGGCAGGAGAGCACAAGGAACTGTGGGGGGGTTTTCGATTTAGTTTACGTTGGTTTTTGCTGTCTTCAGATATTAGTTTCTTCACATGAGATTAACAGACATGAATTGATAGAAAAACAAATCAAAACAAAACCAAGAAACGCAGTAGAGACAACCTGGTCTCACAAAGCCAAGATGGAGAAGGTTATAACAGCGGATTCACTGCTGTGAATCACAAACCTGGGAAATTTACCTCTGACCTCCACTGCAGACGGACTTCAACATTATCAACTTAGGCCAGAGTTTTACTCTGGAAGGGTGTGTGAAGTAGTGACGAATATGTGAATCACTAAAGGGTGTAAGGTACTGTTCCCCTGTATATATGGGACAGATGAGGACTCTGGTCTGTTCAGACTAACGTTAAATACAGATCACTTTAAAAAGATCATTTCAGCTGGCTAACAAGGAAAATTGGATTTGGTCAGAAAATTGGATCTGGGCCACTTCTACCTGCTGTGACTGTAGCCATATTGTCTTGGAGAGGTGATGACAGTGTGGAAGTGGAGAAAAGATGTGCCAGACCTGAGAGGCCAGAGCTGATCACGGCTTCCCTCATTGTCCGGCTGGTCAACACTACAGGACATCAATATGTATGTATGTATGTGTGTATATATAGATATGAGAGAAATGTGGTTCACCTGCCCCTCCCCTCCCCTGCATTGCCCTAAGGTGATTAGGTCCTTTAATTTTTATTGAGATGTTCAGTTTCATTATCACTTAATTATATAACTCATTGTGCCATATTGTATGGGTTTTGTTATTTGCATTTGGTATGCAACTTGCAGTGAAATATTTGACAATTTTTAAATACTCATATCATATGAATGTGTAAATTGGAATGAGCATTACCTTTCAAAGTTGATTTAATTTTTTTATTGACAGCAGAGAGGAATGCTATTGGTTCTACATGTTATTTCCTTGTCTTTATTAGTTTCTGTTTAGTTAAGAATATAAGTTTGAACAATTCGACAAAGCTTCATGTCATAATTATTTAAACAATATAATTTATAATGTTCAAACTGTTAGCCTTTTAATTCTCTGCAGTGTCCTAATTTGAGAATGAATAACAATTGCTATCTACAGGTGAATTCTAGTAACTGCAGCAAATGTTTAACTATACTGGAAAATTACTGGAATAATTTAGCCGCGAATAACTAATTAATATTCAGCAAACAAGGAAGTACAAGTTTAATCATCAGTGCCGTATTTGGCACAGAAATAAAAAACAATAAATTCTGGGGAGTATCCGTCGTCGTATCCAACACACAAACCTGCTTGCTCAGTGAATCCAAACACACCTTATTCTACCAAGAGCACGTGTGTTGCGCTCTCTTTGCTGATTGCGGAGCTCAGTAGGCCGCCCGTGAGCGACATCCATTTGAGCCTAGTCTACAAAACACTGACACTGCCTTCGCGTTTGGCTAATCGTTCCATTTCAAATTCTTAAAATCCTTTTGTAGCCCACCCAGTTTCCCACCAAAGAGCAGTCAAGAACAGCAGAACAGTGATTTTATTTGCTTGATTCACAGTATTTCCTTAGCATTATATGGGAGTCCTCGCTACTAGTGTCTGACAGGCTATTGCTGCCTGCTTAGCGATGTTTGCTTAACGTGTTGACGTAGGCCTGTGTAAATGTCTTATTTTCTGTCAGATGCGCTCGGCTTCCACGATTGTGCCCCGAATCTCATGATTGGTCGTGCGTGGAACACGCGAGCAGCGCGGTCAGACTGCAGCGGTCGGGCCTTGTGCTCACCGAGCTGGCAGACAGACTGGCGTGGACGGAAGATGTTTGGAATATATCGGTCAGCGATACCGCTGTCACATATAATAAAGGTACAGTATTACCTTTTCACTTACTCCTGGTAAACAGCATAACGTACTGGATAGCTCACTTGAAAACAGTGCTACAGATGTGTATGATGTGGACCAGTTACCTTTTATAATGTTAAGAGGCTGTACTGTATATCCAAACTTTTTTCATACGAATCTACAGAATGTTCTGAGCTAAGCTCCTCTGTGCAGTTCAGGCCTTCAGAACCTCACGTTTGAATCCACTTCTCCAACATGTATTTAAGTGTTTTTCACAGTAGTATACCGTTCACGTTCCAGGGTTCCAGCGACACCTCTAGCTCAACCAGCGCATCAGCATCGAGCATGACCCACAGAGAGACCTCGATCTGGATTTTGGTTGGTCAATGGGGCTTCTGTGAGGGTGACGTGCACCCCGGGTGAGAGGTCAAGGGTCAAGCACGCGCACAAGCGCAGCAGGTATTCCTGACGTAGTAGTATACAGTACAGTTTCCAGTATGCGACAAAAGTAAAGCATACTACGGGGGTACGTGAACGTACAACCACCAGAGATTAGCGCTGTCTCAAAATGTCGGACCGTATCGTAAAATAAAATGTAAAATGATTACAGATATGAATACAGATTATTAATTTTACAATAGCGTCTGGTAGGGAATTTAGCTATATTTAGAGGCTGCTAAGATAACACTAACTAGATAAATAAGGATTGATTATTACCTTCCTGTTGTTTAGTGCAAAAATATCTCTAGCATATATTTATGAAAAATATATTTACATTTATGAAAAATATACACTCGCTTGCACTCGCTCCGCATTGTCCGCCATGTTTTTTTTTTTTACGGAGGGTATGAAAGTGGCCGCGTTGCATGATGGGATGCAGTACATCACGAAGATAGCTCTGTTCGCGTACTGGAATATTTTGCGGAAGTAGTATGTCATCCGGGGATGTTTCGCGTACTGGAAAAATCTTTTTATTCGCATACTGCATACTGATTTGGGGCCCAAGCAGTACGCCAGTAGTATGTAGTAGGCTATTTCGAACAGAACCTATTCCTGACCACGGGATCTAACGATGGCTTTTAAGGACATGGTTAGGGGATGGTAGGAAATCTGCAGCTAGACCAAGCTAATTAATATGTATTTTAAACTGAACTCAATTACAAAAAAACTGAACTGTAATTGAATTACAGTACAGTATATGTATATGACACTTTTAAACACTTTAGTTGTACACTTTAGTTGTGCACTAAATCCTTTAAATGACTCTTTAAAATATGCATATTGGATTGCATGCATATTGTTAACATGCATTAATATGCTAACATTTTGTACAGGAGAATCTGTGTAGTTTTCTCCGTCTTGGTCCTCCCAAGGTGATTCTTCCTTACCGCTGTTGCTGCTGACTTTCTTATCTGGACCCAGACGTTTGTAAAACTGCTTTGTGACCTGTGGTGTAAAGAGCTACATACATATACATCACATTACATATAAATATAAATACATCTGTCTCTGTTGCTGCCTGAACTCCACCTCCCAACATGGCCACACCCCCTCTTCCTCCTGGCCCCGCCTTGACAGGTGTTTATTCCTATTCCTATTATTCCTACTATTATTTGTATTATCTGATTCATTTGCATGAAACTATAGCTAAAAAAACAACTAAACAACTAAAGAATCCAAGCGGCAGCAGCAACAGAATCCGTGCTGTGTTCCTGAATAAAAAAATAAGTAAAAGTGACAAACTGCAGTCGCGCTGCTGTTCGTTAGCGCAGGTTTGAGGTCTGAGTCAATTCAGGTCTTTAAAAAACGTTTAAAGACACATTTTTGTTCTCTTGCTTTTAACAACCCTTGATCAAACGTGTTTTATAGTTGGTGTGTATTTGTGAATCTATATAATGATGTGTATAAAATGTTCATATATAGGATTATAATGTATTTTAAATTATACTGTATTGCACTGTATTTGTAAGCATTTCTGTAAAGCACTTTGTGAGTTACTCTAGAAAAGTGCTATATAAATAAAGTTTTACTTACTTACTAGGTTCAGTCGCTCGCTAAGGGCACAGAGGGAGGTCCGCTCCGCCGTCGCCCTGTCATCACCCCATCCATCACAGCCACTGCTAGGAGGCTCCGCCCATGCCTTCGGCTCCGCCCACTGGCCTTGACAGATTACTGAGGACAAAACTGTGTCTGTGCCAGTCAGCTTGGCACAAAGTCTTGAAATATGTCGATTGACTCTGCTACTTGACATACCGAGATGTCTCAGGCTGTAGCGCTGTAGCATTTTCTAAACGTTTCTTGAGAAGACTTTCTCTAGGCCTGGCCTGCTCCTCAGCACACACACTTGAGCTCTGAGAACTTTACAGAGCATCCACCCAGCAATATGTGTATGAAGACCGATCACAAACGTATTCTCGAGGTGTTTGTGTGTGCTGGTGGAGATGGATGCTAGCATGATACCTGGAACTTCACATTAGTTTTGTGGTGACAGTCCAAGTCAGAACAAGTGCTGATAACAGAGTCACACACTAGTACAACACCACACTGGTGCAGCTAAAACCCCAAAGGGGAAGAGAAACATTGCCATGCCAGTACACGATGCAATGTCAATGAAAATAATTTTTTCCCCGGACCAAATAATAAAAACGATAAAAAAAAAAATCTAAATGACCAACTCTAAGAGAAAAATCCATTTTTGTACCAAATTGGAAAAGCACCCAGCATAAGAGAGAAGTCCTCTTCTCCCAGAGAACAAAACCCTCTCTCTCTGCCCCCCTCCCGAGGGACTGCTCCGAGTTGGGGACACACCACTAAGCTCAGTAATTGGTCTGAGAGCTGCGATTGATCACACGGCTCGCCACAACTTCGTCAAGGCCGATCCCGCATTCTGCTCTTGTACGAGGAATTCCTCCGTTCCTGAAAACTCAATTTCAAAAAAGTATGAGCTATTGATTCTTCCACAGCCTGCCCCCCCCCCCGTGTCACAAACATCGTCTCATACGAGAGCCCTGTCTCCACACGAGGCCCGAGATGCCATCAGAGGGCGCGGCGCTGACCCCCGCTGCATCAAGGCCCTCAGGCCAGTCTGCTCGTCCTTTCTACGAGTGCCTTGGGAGGAAATGATAGAGGTTTGTATCAGCCCTGTTACACCAGATGTCTGTGTCTTCGTGGGATACTTTACGAGCTTGAGTTGGGCAGGGGTGACGGAAACAGCCGTGTGTCACTCTGTTCTGACTTTCCCCGTGATGCCTGCAGGCTGGAGGAATGTTGTTGTGAATAGACTGACTACATTCCTGAAAAGAGGCTTGCGTGGATATGAATGACATTTAGGACAATTGTTCTACCAACAAAAAAGAAACAAAACCAAACCTAAAAAGCCCATGTGAGTTCTAGAGAAGGTGGAGATTCTTTTACAGTAACGTCACTGAAGGGATCTTCTGAGACGGCTATATTGTCTCATCCTCAAGAATAAAAAAATCATGTGTAGGTATCGCATCTGTAAATCTGATCCATTGATAGATGGATCAAGTCTAAATGGAGCTCACCTACGTCCTCACAAATTCTGGTGTAAGTCAGGACACGTTTGGTCATGAGATAGGGACATTTTTCTTGAGGGACACAGAGGCGGTGTAGTGGTGGGATTCCTGTAGGGTGCACAGGTTTCACACTCTGTCTCCATCCCAATGTGTGAAGGAGAGCGACGCTGATGAGCTGTAATGATTGTGAACAAAGCGGCACTGTTCTGTTTTCTGGTTCATGTCTTCATCGTCATCAAAGACGCCATTGTTCGGTTTAAACGAATCGGCCTTTTCACTAATTCGGCCTAACGCCAAAAATGGATTTGTTGGCATTTTTGCACGAATAATTTGGGTTGTGAATATTCAGTGCGTCCCTGCTCTGTCTGTGTCTCCTCCATCTGTCTCTCTCACTCTTTTCCACCCTCACTGCAGCTACTGTTTGGGCACCACACCTTTTCCGAGACCTCCACGCCAGCGAGAGTTTGCATGGCCGGGCCTCCCTTCAAGTGGCCTTGGGTCCTTCAGGTGTTGGTGTGCACGCTGGGGCAGCCGGAGAAGACAGACAGCTCAAACCGAGCGCTTCTGTCTCTCTGTTGGTGCGACGGCAGAGAGAGATGGAGTACAAAAGTAGGGTGGAGGATGGCTTGGAGAACGCCACTGACGGGACTCAGGGAGGAAGACGCTTTTGTAACTTTTGTAATCTTGGCTCTCGGTTGTCCTCGCCTGCTGTGGGGACACGTCCCTCTGGGACTCCGTCACTGCTCCCCCTGCTGTTCTCAACCTTTAATGCAATTTACATGCTTCCCCTCCACCTGCTCCTGATTTACGTCCTCGTCTCCAGGCTTTGAGCGGCGTCCCCTCCCCACAGATCTTTCCTCTCCATCATCTGTCCATCCTACCTCCTTCCTCTTGTTCTTCTGTCGTTCCTCCCGTTCTCTCTCTCCCCTTACCTGTCTGCCTCTGCCTTTCAGTTCTGTTTTACCTCTCCTACCATGTCTGTGGTCTTTAAGGTGATACCATGGCAACGCATGCCATCAGAGAGGGTGTGAGATGCTCTTTTACATTAAAGATGTATTCATATACAGATCATATTTTCTGTTCATACTGTGGTTTTTGTTCCATTTAAAGTGTTTCTTCATTTCTCTTGAGACATAAAGGGTGCGGAACCTACAGGGTTTGTTTGGACCTACAGAAGGTTTATTTGTAGCTCTTGGAGAACATGATACAATAAGACAACAAGTGAATTGCAGAATCATAGAGGATGGGAATGCAGAAAAGTCCAGAGCGTGTGGAGGAGAGAATCAAGAAGCAGTCGGTACTGTGGTGTTAAAAATGATATAGCAGAAAGAAAGACCTATAAATGGTGAAGATCAAACAGTAGTGTCACATCAGACAGCTCTCTCTCTCTCTCTCTCTCTCTCTGTCTCACACACACACACACACAAGCGGCTCCTACCAGTAGTCTCTCTCTCTCTCTCTCACACCACACACACACACAAGCAGCCCCTACCAGTAATTAGACAGGATGACAACATAAAGTTTTGAGCTAATAAAGAATCCTGCCACTCTCTCTCTTTCACACACACAAACACACACACACATGTGGCAGGCAACCCCCACTCTCCCTGCTGTCAAACTGAGGTAAGGCAGCCCTCTACAAGCAAGATTTATGACCTAGGCTTCTCTCTATGCATATCGGCTGCATTTCAGAAGACTGTGAGAGACTGAGAATGTTGTGTGTGTGTGTGTATGATTGTGTGGGGGAAAAATATATTAAAAAAGAAGCAATGTCAGAAGTATAATGTGTATATCCAATAATCAGAAGATTGAATCTGTGTGTGTGAGAGAGAGCAAGAGAACGAGATAAAGAGAGAGAGGGAGGTAGAGAGGGAGGTAGAGAGAGAGGGAAGGATGGAGAGAGGGAGGGAAAAGGAGAGCAAAATGTTAAAATGTACAAAGTAGAATGTGTCTCTAATGATCAGATTGAGTGTGTGTGTGTGTGTGTGTGTGTGAGAGAGAGAGCGAGAGAGAATGAGCAAACGTGTGTGCTTGCTGTAGAGAAGCTAGTTTGTCTCTGTCCGTGTGGAAATGTGCAGAGGTAATTCTTTCCCACCTGCTGTGCACGATGGCTGTGGTCCACGGAGCTCGTAGCCGCCGCCTCTTCCAGCCTTGCTACAGCGCCCCCACCTGCTCCACCCGCTGGCCTTCTCACTGTCCCTACCTGTGCCCTCTCTCTGCTCGCGTTTCCGTCTGGCCTCCGTCACCAGCTCCAGCACACTGCTGTACAGGCACTGATGGTGGTGCTATGGGCGGAGGTTGGGTGCAGCAGTGACTACAGACGTGCTCAAGTCAGCGGGTGTGTTGTGTGTGTTGGTTTTCACGTGTGTGTATCTTGGTAATTGTGTGTGTGTGTGTGTGTGTGTGGGTGTGCGTGTGTTGGTAATTGTGTGTGTATCTTGGTAATTGTGTGTGTGTGCATGTGTTGTTTGTATGTGTGTTGGTAATCATGTGTGTGTCTTTGTAATTGTGAGTGTGTGTGTGCGCGTGTGTTGTTTATTGTGTGTGTGTGTTGGTAATCGTGTGTGTGTGTGTTGGTAATTGTGTGTGTGTGTGTGTGTAATTGTGTGATTGTGTGCGTGTGTGTTGTTTATTGTGTGTGTGTGTGTTGGTAATTGTGAGTGTGTGTTGGTAATTGTGTGTTTATCTTGGTAATTGTGTGTGTGCGCATGTGTTTGTGTGTGTGTTGGTAATCATGTGTGTGTGTCTTTGTAATTGTGAGTGTGTGTGTGCGCGTGTGTTGTTTATTGTGTGTGTGTGTTGGTAATCGTGTGTGTGTGTGTTGGTAATTGTGTGCGTGTGTGCGCGTGTGTTGTTTATTGTGTGTGTGTGTTGGTAGTTGTGAGTGTGTGTGTGTGTGTGTGTGTTGGTAATTGTGAGTGTGTGTGTGTGTGGTAATTGTGAGTGTGTGTGTGTGTGTTGGTGATTGTGTGTGTGTGTGAGTGTGTTGGTAATTGTGTGATTGTGTGTGTGTGTGTTGGTAATTGTGTGATTGTGTGTGTGTTGGTAATTGTGTGTGTGTGTGTGTGTTGGTAATTGTGTAATTGTGTGTGTGTGCTTCTCTGTGTGTCTAGATTGAGGTGATCTGATTGCTTCGTTTCCCAGTAGAGTTCTTGCTTATGTACACCACATGTTTAGCTCTAATTGCCAATGTGGTGGTCCATTGATTTCTAGGTGTCATTGCAATTGATCAGTTGCTTTCAGCACAGTCTGGGACAATCTATCCTCCAATTGTATGTGTGTGTATGCGTGTGTGTGCATGTGTGCTTGTGAATACACACATCTTTACACATGAATGTGTGTGTGTGAGAAAGAGAGAGAGTTTTTAATAATGTGTGTGCAGGTGACCAAGAGGAGGCCAAAGATCAGATGATGGTGAGGCGTATCGACCTGAAGTAATGAAGCCCCTGAGAGCAGATGGAGGAGGTGCAGTGGAGGTGTGTAGGGGTCTGGTGGAGGTGTGTAGGGGTCTGGTGGAAGTGTGTAGGGGTCTGTTGGAGGTGTTATGGGTCTGATGGAAGTGTGTAGGGGTCTGGTGGAGGTGAGTAGGGGTCTGGTGGAAGTGTGTAGGGGTCTGTTGGAGGTGTTATGGGTCTGATGGAAGTGTGTAGGGGTCTGGTGGAGGTGAGTAGGGGTCTGGTGGAAGTGTGTAGGGGTCTGTTGGAGGTGTTATGGGTCTGATGGAAGTGTGTAGGGGTCTGGTGGAGGTGAGTAGGGGTTTGGTGGAGGAGTGTTCGGGGTCTGGTGGAGGTCCTACATCAGCTGTGATGCATCGGGTACTGGAGCACTTGAAATGATTGTCAAAACCAGAATCTCGTCCCCCTCTACCTGCTACCTGTCCTCAGTGTCCTCCCCATGCAGTAACCCCTGGGCGAGAGACATCTCGTCTCCGTTTTTGCTGACACCTCTTGTTTCCTTGCGTCAGTCGTTAGCTTTTCCCCAGTGAGCCCAGCGGGTCTCTTCCAGATTAGACAGCACCATATGCTTCCTGCGCGCTGCTAACAGCTGGTGGTCGTCTTCCTACTCCGCTGTGCTGCTGGTGCTGGTGCTGGAGACAGGCGAGATAGAAAGAAAGAGGGAGAGAGAGAGAGGGAGGGGGGGGGGGGCAGGTGAGAGAGAAACAGAGAGAGAGAGGAGAGAGAGAGAGGGGGGGGGGGGCAGGTGAGAGAGAAACAGAGAGAGAGAGGGAGAGAGAGAGAGAGGGAGAGGGGGGGGGGGGGAGGTGAGAGAGAAACAGAGAGAGAGAGGGAGAGAGAGAGAGGGGGGGGCAGGTGAGAGAGAAACAGAGAGAGAGAGAAAGTGTGTGAAACATCATTTCACAGTGCTTCATGGAATTTTCAAAGCATAAACTCATCTTTATTTGGTTTAAAAAGCAGAATCCCTGATTTCTTAAAGGAAATGAGAGATATCCATCATCTTTACCACTTTACCCCACTAGTCAGGGTCACTGGAGACTAGCCCACTGGATGTCCCCCAGGACATAGAGAGTTAGTGTCTCCCCCACCAAGTCAAGAAGAGTTACTCAGGGTGGAGACTCAGGGTGGAGACTCGGGGTATGAATTTATGGTTAAAAATGTATTTGTCTTTGCAATATTTATTCTTCTGGTAGAATCCGCTTATTTCAGTGACGCCTGAAATCTAAAAAAAAGATAATCAACCACTTCCAAACACAAGACCTTGTCCTTATTTGTGGGGACCCAAACACAAGACCTTGTCCTTATCTGTGGGGACCCAAACACAAGACCTTGTCCTTATCTGTGGGGACCCAAACACAAGACCTTGTCCTTATCTGTGAGGACCCAAACACAAGACCTTGTCCTTATCTGTGAGGACCCAAACACAAGACCTTGTCCTTATCTGTGGGGACCCAAACACAAGACCTTGTCCTTATCTGTGAGGACCCAAACACAAGACCTTGTCCTTATCTGTGGGGACCCAAACACAAGACCTTGTCCTTATCTGTGAGGACCCAAACACAAGACCTTGTCCTTATCTGTGGGGACCCAAACACAAGACCTTGTCCTGTGGGGACACAAACGTAAGAACAGGAGACCAACAGACTTCATCAGCACAGGTGGCTGAAAGTTTTTGAAATCATGTCTAGATGTAGATCATAGCCATCAGGTTTCATAAACAGGATTATAAATGTGTTGGACAGGAGAACAGATTCACAATACATCAATTCAGAAGAAATAAGATGTGTCGTAAATCAATTGCGTAAGAATCATAAAACGTGTGTATGATTGGTGTTCTTATCAGGAGAGGAGGTACAGTGGACTGTAAGTAGGGGTAGTGGAAAAGTACATGAGAGACTGAGAGAAAGAGAGAGAGGGAGAGAGAGAGAGAGGGAGAGGGAGAGGGAGAGTTTCTAACTGAGGAGCACACAGATAAGGGAGTGAACAGAGTGTTCTGACTGAGGGTCAGAGAGTGAATCCCACTTTACAACAGAAAATGAGCTTCATTTGAGTTCTTACTCCCTCAGAGAAAACAGTGACAAGTGTGTAAACACACATGCAGAGACCCCACTGCAGCTGTGGACCCCTGGTCTGCCCAACGGACAACTGCCTGGGGACTGATATATATATATATTAATGAACTGGCTGAGAAACGTGACCAGGCTGCTGTAATGTCCTCTCTGTAGGTGCCATCACAGTCCAATGCCTCCTTTATGCACATGATCACATCCCACTGTCCCCCATCAGAGAGGCTACAGAAAAGTCTGGACATACTGAAAACATTTTGTGAAAATGAAAAACCAAAATAGTCATATTTCAGAGGAGAACCAAAAGTCAAGGGAAGGATGTTTTTACATTTAACAAGACAAACACCGAAAAACTAAAACAATACAAACCAATACACTTATCTAGGCAAGACAGTTAGTTCTACAGGACATTTGGGCTATGAAGGAACTCAAAAAGCAAGAAGATCCCTGTTTGCTATCAAAACATCGATCGAATTTGAAACACCAATCACAATTAGGCTTAAATTATTCAAATCAGTAATTGAACCAATTTCACTTTATAGTAGTGAGGTGTGGGGACCCATGACAAAAAAGAATTTCAGGAATTGGGATAAACAGTCTCAGTGAGCAAAAACCAAACACCATCACAGACAATACTCAGCCTGCCCACACACTCACTCAAAACAGCAGACCCAATCAAATTATCACCAACCAAAAACAAAATGACATCTCCTCTTGGACTGAAACTACACAACAACAACACAAACTCCAAAGCTATTTGACTCTATATCGAGACTACACATTAGCGACCAACATGACAACAAACTAAGAGAGGAAACTGAGGAAGATCTGGACAGAGTATAGCAGTATAGTAACAGAGTATAGCAGTATAGTAACAGAGTATAGCAGTATAGTAACAGAGTATAGCCTTAGTGAGTCTGGCCTTTGAAACCGGCCGACACAGAGCTGGTTACCCAGACTGTGTTCCCACTGTGAGCTCTCAGTGGTGGAGACAGAGCTGCACTTTCTTACTGAATGTCCTAAATATGACCCCATTAGAAAGGAATTCTACAAGAAGGTAATGAGCATCTCCCCTGAGTTCCGGCGCTGCAGTGACACTGAGAAACTGCTGTACATATTAGGAGAGAAGAGTGAACTGATCACACATGCAGCATGATATGTGTCAGCCTGTCACAACCTGAGGGACAACCAGTGAGGACAATCAAACAGATGATTATTGATTTGTACATATTTAGAAATCATCTTGGCTCTTATTTCCCTTTTCCTTTATTGATTAGTAATAACTCTGCAATTAACATAATTTCTAGTGCTCTATTCAAACCTATAATCTTGTCTATAATCTTTCTCTGTGTTATGTTGTATTATGTTGATTCTTAGAGGGCGGGTGGGGTGGTTGAGGTACATGACAAACAAACACAGATTGCGCCACGTTTAGACATTTAGATTGTTAAGAAACCACAAAGGTGAGAATGTTCCAGAAGAATGATCCTGTGTGTGTGTGTGTGTGTGTGTGCTCCCTGTCATAACACAAAGCATGGTGAGTCTTTAAAGGAGGAGTGGTTCAGTGCTGGAGACACACACCAAGCTGGTGCGTAATACCCGGGCTTTGGTGAGAGTTGTTTTTCTTGCTGAGACGACATGAGAAAGCATTGGAGTTTGTCACAGACACGGGCCTGAATGAAGGTGGATAATACGCTTTATGTTTTGGCACGTAAGACCTACACACACACACACAAACAACAGAAAGACAAGCTGAAGAAACCAGTCAAAGATGTTAAATGTCAGAGTGAGATGTAATACCTGAGACCTACTCTTATGTGCCAATGACACATCCTGTCAAACATCTCTTTTTTCTGTTAATACGTGTCCTCTTATAGGTCCACAAATGCTATTCTCTGGAATTAACCCAGACTATGGAGGTAGCCCTCACGCTGAAATTTATGTGTGTGTGTGTGTGTGTGTGTGTGTGTGTGTGTGTGCGCGTGTGTGTATGTGTGTGCGTGTGTGTATGTTGTGTAACATCTACAGGACGGCTTTGTTATTGCATAATAAATATGCTGCTTTCTTTACCTTCCAGGAGGAGAGTTCCCACCTCGACATGCAGGTCTCAGTATTAAAAATGGTGGCCAGTAATGAATCTGGAACCTTTAGAGCTGAAACATCATCATAGCTTAAACACACACACACACACACACACAGCTGACCAGTCTAATCTAAAATCCACAGGAACGTTAATCAATGACAGTGGAGAATAATTAGGAGTGACAGACCTTCTCTACAGGATTTCTTTTCATCTATTTTCATTACTTTTGCCCCTCTGCTCTAACCCTAAACCCTACCCCTACACCTAACTGTAAACCCTAATCCCTAAAATAACCCCCTAACCCCTATCCCTACACCTAACTGTAAACCCTAATCCCTAAAATAACCCCCTAACCCCTACCCCTACTCCTAACTGTAAACCCTAAACCTTAATCCCTAATTTAACACCCTAACCCCTACCCCTACACCTAACTGTAAACCCTAATCCCTAACACAACCCCTAACCCCTACCTTACACCTAACTGTAAACCCTAATCCCTCATTTAACCCCCTAGTCCCTACCCCTACTCCTAACTGTAAACCCTAAACCCTAATCCCTAATTTAACACCATAACCCCTACCCTTACACCTAACTGTAAACCCTAATCCCTAACACAACCCCTAACCCCTACCCTACACCTAACTGTAAACCCTAATCCCTAACTTAACCCCATAACCCCTACCCCTACTCCTAACTGTAAACCCTAAACCCTAATCCCTAACACAACCCCCTAAACCCCACCCCTACACCTAACTGTAAACTCTAATCCCTAACATAACCCCCTAACCCCTACCCTACACCTAACTGTAAACCCTAATCCCTAACTGAACTCCCTAACCCCTACCCCTACTCCTAACTGTAAACCCTAATCCCTAACATACCCCCTAACCCCTACACCTAACTGTAAGACCTAAACCCTAATCCCTAACATAACCCCTTACCCCTACTCCTAACTGTAAACCCTAAAACCCTATTCCCTAACCCAACCCCCTAATCCTAAAGCCTACCCCTATCCCTAACTGTTAAACCTAACCCTAAACCTAATTCCTAATCTCTAACACTAAACTCTAACCCTACCCGATAACCCCAAACCATAATCTTAACCATAAAACATGTATGCAGGTATGTTTGACAGCAGTTCTGAGATGTTGTCTTAAACTTCTCATCCTCTTTCATCTGTACAGCCAACATTTTATACTGAAAATGTTCTCTGCCCTTGAGCTCACTGTGGTAAGTGCTTATTGTGTGTGTGTTCATACATGACTTCACTCACAGACTGCTCTACGAGTGTGTTTGTGTTCATACATAATAATAATAATAATAATAATAATAATAATAATAATAATAATAAATTTTATTTATAGGCGCCTTTCAGGACTCTCAGGGTCACCGTACATAATATAAAACCCAAGCAAAGACATAACATAACCAACACTAAACAAATTAAAAAACTCAAAAACAAGGCTAAAGACTGTATGCTGTCCTAAACAGGTGAGTTTTGAGGCGTGATCCAACGTGTCAATATTACGAATATCAGGTGGCATGGAGTTCCAGAGACGGGGGGGACGAACAGCTACAAGCTCTGGATCTTGTGGTGGTCAGTCGGGCTAGAGGGACAGTGAGATTAATAGATGTGGAAGATCTCAGAGTCTGACTGGGTCTGTTTATGTGAAGAATTTTGGTGAGATATGACAGGAAGGCAGTGAAGCTTGTGAAGCAATAAATGGGGTTCTCGAGATAATACGGGCAGCAGCACATCTGGATATATTGTACCATGTCTCCTGAAAAGGCATCGTTGTAAGTCAGGGTACTTAGTCAGGGTATTAGGGTACTCTGAGGAAGGTGTGGTGTAATTTGAGAGGACACACACTCAAAGCTGTCAATCCCCTGTAAAAACAGTACAGCTCTATACTGTTTACACAGACCAGTGTTTTCACACACTCATGTCCGCACACACATCCTTATACACTAATGTCCTCACACACACTCACGTCCTCACACATCAGTGTCCTCACACACACACCCATGTCCTCAGATGCTCACGTCCTCACACATCAATGTCCTCACACACACATCCTGACACACTCATGTCCTCACATACTCACATCCTTACACACTCATGTCCTCACATCCTCATGTCCTCACACACCAATGTCCTCACACACATCCTTTCCCTTCTTTCTGGCAACAGGCCAGCAAGCATTTTTTTCTCTTGCTATAAGGTTCTTATGCAGTTAAACGTCTTTCCTGCCATTATGCTAATATGCACGATTATGGATCATTCATACATATCATCTGCCTCCACTGCCATTTCATTTTACTTCAAATCAGCAGCTTCTCCATCCACTCCATCCATCTCCAGCTTCTCCATCCACTCGCTTGGCCAATGTGTCATGTGATCATGTGTTCTGCTTAAAAGGGGTGATAGAACTCTTACTCTGATGAGAGTATAGCGGCTGCTTTGCTATGGTTGGACGTTTTCAGTAGCAATTTCGATAATTAATTACACAATCAAAAAAATTAGTCAGCATGCAGAGTTGCTATAATTAAGTTATTTCAGCTCAAGGATCATTTTTTTCTTTATATAAAAGTCATAGTGATTGTTAATGATTCTATGATAAGCTTTCAATGAACATGATTCATTCTTGTGTTTTATCAGAAGCTAAATTCATCACCCCTAGATCACAGGCCAAACTACAATAAAACACAAGCCAGGTTGTCCTCTTCGCTCTCTCTGCAGTTGAATTAGTGCCAGCAGGGGTGGGGCAGGGGTGGGGCAGGGGCGGGGCAGGGGTGGGGCTTCTACTTCTGGTCCAGCCAATGGACCACATTCATGTTCCTTATAAATATATTTTTAGATTTCTTGTAAACCCAGGCCCAAACATTTAGACATGGCTGCATTGGCAGGTTTCCAACGGCTCAGTCCAATGGTGCATTCTCATTGGCTAATCTTGCCATTAATTCAAGTGTCCAAGAGACAGAGGCCTAAATTATATGGTTCTTGTAGTGCAAACCTGACTGACCACTAAAATGGCGTTCAGATAAAAAGGTTTTACAGTAAGCTGGAAAGGACATTCAGCTTTTACTCTTTCATCTACTATGTGGACTTGTGTTCTACTGTCCTAAAAACTAAATATTTCCAATAATTAATGACTCAATCAATTATTTAAGAAACAATAATAATCACTGCTGATATTTATTCAAATATTATCTCCAACAGTACAATACAGTCGTCTCTAATCATACTGGCATTATGTGATTATTTCATTATACATTTCTAATTAGTCTTTCTCATGTAATGTCAAATTGTGTAAGACATCTTTAAGACAAGAATAAAAAAACAATCTTTTTATGACATTGGCTGCTGTAGGTAAAAACAGGATGAGAGATGGACCAGTGTGCAACTGCTGATAAAATAGACACTGCGACACACACATTTACATCAATGTGTTTAGCTAATCTTGCTAGATTGGACCATGTTTAAAAACACTCTATCTCTGCCATAATATCTTTACCAGAGGTCAGACAGTTATAAAAGAGTCAAAATCAATCAAGGTATGAACAGCCAATAGCATTATCAGTAACGTCCAATTATTCAATATAACTCTTTCTTAATTAATATTTAAATCACATATATGGTTACAGTTATATACTTTGGTTATATATTGTACAGGCAATAATGACACTCAGAGGTATTTGAGACCAGTGTACATGCGTACATGCTATGTATGAGCATTTAAAGTGGAAAGTAGAAGAGTGTGACTGTGAGAATGTTAGAAAACGCCCCCTGTTCAGTGGTGGTGAAGTACAGTAAGAGGTAAACAGTGTGTGGTCATCTGGGACGCAGTACCACTGGAGCAAAGATCTGTGATCAACAGCGGTAACGATCATTAGCATCCCCAATACACAAGCTCACTCAGGTCTCAGCGCTCATGTTCTGTGACCACCATAGATAGAAAACATCTGAAATCTCTGACCACAGTAATTCAGGGTTTAGCTTCCTCCTCTGTGTCAGTGTGACCATGGGGCAGTCATGGTATGGTCGTTAGGGAACTGGTCTTGTGACCGCAGGGTCGTGGGTTCGATTCCCAGGCCTGAGGCCTTGACTGGGGTGCCCTTGAGCAAGGCACCTAACCCCAACTGCTCCCTGGGGCTACCCACTGCTATGTGCACCACAGCCCACTAGTGTGTGTGTGTGTCTTGACTGCACAGATGGGTAAATGCGGAGGACAAATTTCGATTGTGGTGGAAATCACACTTGACTAATGTGGCTAATCTTAATTATTATTTTTTTGCTGAAAATATACTGTCTGCCCAGGTGTACTGAAGTGATGTAATGATGTAATGATGAAATGATGTAATAATTTCCTATACTATGAAAAGCACTGAGGGAACTTTTTTCAAGCAATTCACAAAAAGTATTTTGGATACAAGTTGAAAATATTGCTGGACCATCCATATTTCAGAGAAGCTATGTTAATTAACAAAGAGGACATGAGTGTCCGATTCCTCAAAGAGTACTGCAGCCTGACCTCGAGTCAGATTACCCTGAGGGCAGGTAGGGCAATGGATTGTGGTAGTTGTAGTCTGGACAGACTTTCTGGACCAGCCTGTAGTCTGTGCTGTAGAAGGAGATGTAGATACAGATGACCCTCAGAGGTCTGGAGCAGATCCAGGTGATGTAGCCCCGGCTCTGTTCCTGAAAGCAGGTTTTGGAGGGGTCATAGCTACAGGGTGAGGTGCGTGAGGTGCGGTCCACCTTCTCGTGGTCCAAACGACAGGTGAACGTCTTGGAGTCCTTGGGATAGACCACACTCTGCCGCTCCAGGTCGAACTCCACCGCCTTCGCTGGTGGCACCAGGCTGACCGAGACGTTTCCCTCACCCATGGAGTCACGGCGGAAGTACACGCCAAACGTCCCGTTGCTGTGGTCAACGATCTTACCCGCGACGAGCAGGTTTAGCCGTACGGTCTTGATGTTGGAGTAGAAGTCCCCCCAGCTGAACGATTTCTGAGCTTTTTCTGACTTGGCATGGGACTGTTTTTTGGGCTGATATGAGGAGCTCGACTGATCAGTGAAGAGTCCCAGGAACAGACCGCTGGTAGCCTTTGGTTTGCTGGACCGTTTCCACCCAGACAGGGGAGAAGCTCCATTCTGCATCCCAGCATCAGCAGGTCTGCGCTGGACATGAAACGTTCTGCCCTGGGTGTTTGGTTGGCCAAGAACCCGCTAAAGTAGGTAGGAGCAAACACATAAAGAAGTAGATAGAATAAGGGCATTTTTAAAGGTGATTTTAGAACCTCTGGTGTTAGACTTCATCTTTTCATCATTAAGACTATAAGCACAGATTGCATTGTTTTTCCCCAATAGATGTGAGCATTTGAGAATAAGAGATTGGAAATTTATGTGAAGATGTGGGTGAAGACGGTAGACACGTTTACTAGAATGTTTCTCAAAACTGTTAATGTCCCATGAACATTACATTACTTGCACCATTTGCACATTTTGGCTGATGAAACGATTGCTGGGATAACCACTACACACTCTGCCCAAGCCCCTGCACTAAGTTTGTGCTACTGTTTTCGATTGCTTCTTATGAGAGACTGGGGCGAGAGAACGATGCCCTTTAACTAATGACCCAGCCATGCGTTAATTGCACATGTGAGTCGTGTCTACTCAGCATTAACAATTAATGGCAGTTTGAAGACCATACCTAGTTCAAATTAGTTAGGTAACAATATATTTTTTATTCCATTCCGACCAAAAGCTGTCTGTCAGTTGGATCGTGAATCTTTCGACTCACATTTAAACTAAAACTATTAAACATTTACTATTTACTAACATAAACAAGTACTATTTTAGAATAAGGAAGGACTGAGAAAAAAACTCCTGTTCTCTTAACGTATTCCCGATGGGTTTTTTTTTATTTTTGCTAGCAGAAATGTTTAAGTCGTACCACTTACTAGATACACTGTGACGTACAACAACAGCAGAGCGAATCCCTTCATCGGGCGCATCTCCGTAGTTGCCAGCAGGTCGCTAGCTATTCGCCATTATTCATGTCTTTAGACAACAGGTAGAAAAGATCTGGGTGGAGTCGAATTCCATGACAAAAATCCAGGTGAGAATCTCGAAGCAAAGTTGAACGTTGCAAGCGCAAAGGACGAGATTAATTAAACTGCTCCAATGATCCGCATAAGAGTTCTAATAAGCACTTAAATATATATATTCACAGGCGCTGAATACAAGTATAATGTTCTTTACAGACAGTAGCAGCGAGAAGCGCTTGTATCTATGTCCTCTTCACTTTGTTTAATGATGCATTCGGCACTGTGCACTGAGGAGAGAGCGCGCGCAACTGTGCAGTGCGCGGGGCTTTTCGGAGAGCTGCAATACTGTTTCCTAGTGGTCGTGCAGCGCTTCAGCGTCATGTGACTCATGGCAGAAACAACATTAGACAAACCTGCTCGCATTTCCTCTATTCTGGCTTTGGACCGCTGCAGTAATGTGTAATAGCATCGACTGTGCTTAGTTTGCTCTGGGGAGAAAATGGCTGTATAATGCAGAAACTGTTTAAATAATCTCAATTCAACATCCAGTTCCAGTAGTTTTTTATTTCCTTTCCCCGATCGTACCCCCCGAGCCCAATCAGCACCGCCTTTATTAAAGTACTCTGGAGTCGTCTATACTCCGATAATGATTAAATGAAATGTGGGCGACGTAAGGTATGTCACGCGAACAATCCCTGTTTCCTCGGCGCTCCTCTTCGGCTGAGGAAGATCCTCCTCTGAGGAAGATCCTCCTCTGACCTCTAACCACGGCTGTGGTTTCTTGTGCCTGTACACGGGAGTGTGCATAAAGGGCTAGTGTTTGTAACGTGACTTGGTTTCTAGAATGATGGCGTGTTTAGCGTGTTTTCACATATTCAGTTTGACATTTTGGCACACTGGCTTGTTGCAACACTCGAGGTTTTGGTTACAAGCTAACCACATTTTTATTAACACGTTGTACATTGAAGTTATTGTGCGATACAAAATTTGCCCGTTAGTGGCAGCTCTTGTGCGAAATGCGCCTTGTTGCCTTGATCTGATAACATATTGATTTTATCAAGGGTTCCTGCTTTACATGCCATGCTAGATTGAGCTTCACAAGAAAACCATATGAACATAAAATCGGAGGCTATATATGCATAGCAGGAAAAACACATTGCATTTATTTAGCTTGAATATTCATGAATTTAGGTGATATTTGAGATATTTAATATGTTGTCAATTTAGAAGAAGGATGGATGTATTGCGGATATTGAATGAAGCATAAATGTAAGGAACAGGTTAGTACGTATTAATAAAAATGAGTGTTTGTTCCATGTGACACGCGAGGTCTATTTTAATAGATTAACATCAAACAGTAACATTAACAAGAGTTTTAAATATTCATAGATTTTTTGAACGATTTTAATGAAAAAGGAGCAAGGGAAAATGTTGCTGGACCTGTTCACGTATTCAGTAAAGTTTTTTTTATTAACTGCAATGTTACATATGCGCCTCTCATATTTCGCTCCTGACTAAAGCCCTGTAATTGTCTTACCCAGCCCGTGTGGATGCTGGGTAGTTCCACCTGGACCATCTGGGAATGAATCATTCATGAACTGGTAATAATTCTACAGTTCAAGCGTTAGTTGAGAACGCTGATAACATTGAGGTCAAAGTTTGCCAGCATACAAATGTATTCCTAATGAAATTAATACAGAAATCACAAAAGAAAATTATTTTGTTAGTGACATTGTCAAATACTGCAAGTGACATGTGACAAGTCCAGCAACATTTTGCGCATCACTTTCAAATTCCCGTTTTATAAGGCAAGAAAGTCAGCAGACGTTTCCCATAATATTTACGCTTCTGACTGACATTATTATCCAAATGTGAGTCTGAATGAAAACTTTTTAGGTTGGTAACAAATTGAGTTTGAGATTTTCAAACCAGTTAAATACCCGTGACCGTGGCGCTCAGAGGTGGTGACTCAGAAATATCCAGTTTGAAAACTGAACAAAATCTACAAACTATATCTATTTTGCTTGTGTTATGCGCTTATTTAACCACATACATATACATTACATAGAGAAAAAAACTAAACATCCTTTTAATAAAAAAACCTTATTTTATTAAGACTTTTGGTCGTTAGCATAATTGCTATCTGTGTTGTAACTGGACAATCAGCGTGATAACGCATGCGACGCTTCCTCGCGCATAGATTGTACGGCTTTGTTGAATCTTTGAAAACGAACAGACCTCGAATTGTTTCTGCCTGATCATTTTCTCTTTGCATCAACACAACAGCGCCAGTGCCACGCTACCTTTGAAGCTATTCTGAAGAATATGAACCCGTTTTTATATCTTGCAATAGCTACTGACCCATTGAACGAATTAAGTAAGTAAAGTTATATTCGTATGCCACCTTTTAACAGGGTGTACAAATCACTTTACATGAAACTATTGAAATGCAACAGAATAAAACATTAAAACGAGAATTAAATAAAATTGAAAAGAACAAAATAAAATGAATACATGAGGCATAAAACTTTATTTTTATGTATTTATGTCGTTCTTAAATGTGACTAACTTATTAAGAGTTCTTACGTCTTCAAGGAAGGAACGCCTCAGTTTGGAAGAGGACGAAAACACTGATTCACCATATTTAACCGGGTTGTGGGTGATATGATACTTGCAGGAATATATTCAATACATTAGATCACTGAGATACCATGAAGTCTCCATGCTATTTGAAAATCAGTAAAGGCATCTTTAAATCAATTCACAGACACAGTCAGTGTAGTTTAAATGCAGATGTTATGATATTTTTATTCAGTACATATTCTTTTTTTAATACAGATATTTTTATTTTGTTCATATTCTGACTTTTATATTTTTCATAACAAAACTGAGATTAATTAGTTCATATTTTACTCAAAAAATCTTGTTTCAGCCTGGCTTTGTACACTGGAAATTATTACAAAATCAGATTAAAATAATCTAGATTAAAGACCATTACAATAATCCACGTGATGACACAAAAGCATCTGTTGTGAAGAGAACATTATGGAGCTGATGGAATGTGATACTGACACTGTTTATACCATTATTAAAATATGGTTACACAAGTAACCATTACTTATACATTTATTAATATATGGTTACATAAGCAACCATGAATGTTTGTCTAAGTAATCATTACTTATTCAGTTCTTAATATAAGGTTATATAAGTAACCGTTACTTAAATGGTTATTAATATATTATTACATAAGTAACCATTACTTATACATTTATTAATATATGGTTACATAAGCAACCATTAATGTTTGTCTAAGTAATCATTACTTATTCAGTTCTTAATATAAGGTTATATAAGTAACCGTTACTTAAATGGTTATTAATATATTATTACATAAGTAACCATTACTTATACATTTATTAATATATGGTTACATAAGCAACCATTAATGTTTGTCTAAGTAATCATTACTTATTCAGTTCTTAATATAAGGTTATATAAGTAACCGTTACTTAAATGGTTATTAATATATTATTACATAAGTAACCATTACTTATACAGTTATTATTAACCAGATATTGCTTATACCAATAGTGCCCACTTGACCAATAGTGCCCACTCAAAACAATTGTTACGACCCCTTTCATACTGGGTGTCGTTTGTGTTTAGTGTATTTGCGTGTCTCTATTTTGTAGGGAAGGCGTGTCCTTTCCCCTGTTTGTGCAGAGCCGTTTGTGGCTTTGTTTAACCCGAATGATTGTAAGTGATTACTGGGCTCCATGTGTTTGATCTCTGCTTTGTCAGACCAGTTTGAGGTACCGCTGTTCGCCTTTTTATTTTTGCATTATTTGTTCGTTGTTGTACATATATAGTGTGCACAGGCTACACAGGGAGGTACGGAGTTCGACGCCATTTATGTTCCTGTTATTTCTTTGTTTCTGCTTAGGGAGATCAGGGAAGGCTGGTTTACTTTTCTTTGTGTTTCTTTGGACAGTAGGTAAGACAGTCCACTTTCCCCTTTTCTTTTGAGAACCGTTTTTTATTTATTGTTTTGGCATTATTGGCTCCCGAAGATCCCCCTCCCTGTGGAGTTTCTTCAAAAGAAAAGAGAAAATATATAACACCAACCTATATCATCTGCCCCATTTCCGCCCCATCCCTGATATGCTCCAGAGCCTAGACTGGAGCCGTAACACAATACAGACATCAGAAAGTTACCAACACTCAAAACAGTACCAACACCAAAACAGTACCAACACCAAAACAATACCAACACCAAAACAATGGCAACACCAAAACAATGCCAACACCAAAACAGTACCAACACCAAAACAATACCAACACCAAAACAATGGCAACACCAAAACAATGCCAACACCAAAACAATACAAACACCAAAACAATACCAACACTCACGTTTAAGGCACTTTTCAGGCTCGACAGAGAAACTGTAAGAGGCACAGCGCAGGATGCAGGTGTAAGAGTTTACTGAAAAGTGACTGTAGGTGTAGACACAGGGACTATATTTGTAGACACAGGTGACTGTAGGTGTAAACACAGATGACTGTAGGTGTTGACACAGGTGACTGTAGGTGTAGGCACAGTTGTCTGTAGGTGTAGACATAGGTGACTGTAAATGTAAACACAGATGACAGAAAAAATTATTTCGTTTACCTCCCTTGTTCATTGCTAATTGTAAACACCGCGAGGCCAGACCCAGTGTTGGATCTGAGCAATCACAAAAACGACATTTCCACTGGGTATGTATTTTTGCATGTAACCTAGTTTAGTGCTACAGTCAAACACAATTGTATGGTCCATCTTTCTTGACAACTACAACTGCAGGTAACACCCAAGGACTGGAACTCTTCCTGTTGATCTACAGGTCAACTAGCTCTGCAAATTGTTTCTAAATTCTTCCAACACCTGGGGACTCTAGAGGTCACCACTGTGTAGAATAGAATGTGTCCTAGCAACTACACTATACGGTAGCTGAGAGAACCCATCGCCATGCAAAAGAAAAACGCACTGCACAAATACACAAAGCAAATTCATCAAAATGACAACGCGTGCGCTACAATTCGGAAAAAGTGAAATGATGCAGGTATGTCTCATAACGATTCCACGACTGCTGCACAAACACCCAGGCTTCCTGTGAGAGAAAGGGCAGAATCCTTCATATATTACAAAGGGGAAATCTGCAAGACTGACTCAGATTTGACTCCAGCTGTCTTGACTCCAGCTGTCTTGACTCCAGGTGTCTTGACTCCAGCTGTCTTGACTCCAGCTGTCTTGACTCCAGCTGTCTTGACTCCATGTGTCTACTCCAGATGTCTTGACTCCAGCTGTCTTGACTCCAGCTGTCTTGACTCCAGGTGTCTTGACTCCAGCTGTCTTGACTCCAGCTGTCTTGACTCCAGGTGTCTTGACTCCAGGTGTCTTGACTCCAGCTGTCTTGACTCCAGGTGTCTTGACTCCAGGTGTCTTGACTCCAGCTGTCTTGACTCCAGCTGTCTTGACTCCAGCTGTCTTGACTCCATGTGTCTACTCCAGATGTCTTGACTCCAGCTGTCTTGACTCCAGCTGTCTTGACTCCAGGTGTCTTGACTCCAGCTGTCTTGACTCCAGCTGTCTTGACTCCAGCTGTCTTGACTCAAGGTGTCTTGACTCCAGTGGTTAAGCTGTTCCCTAATGTATTTTCCTCATCTGCATATTTAACTCAGCAGTCCTGCTCGTGTCCCTCATGATTCCATCTGGTCCTGATTTCTGACTCCTCCCCTCATTCTTCAGAGCAGTTCCTTGTTTTGATTTTATTTGCATTTGTAATTTGCATGATTTAACAATTTGCATTATAGTTTGTTACACACCGTATTGGTGTATTGATGTATTTTACTTTCTTTGTTAGATCTGTTTCTGCGATTTCTCTCATTTGGTTTTCCTGGATTTAGTGTCTGTCTGTTTCTCCCAATCAACCTGTTTGTGTTTTTATTTGTTCTGTTTTCTGTAATTTTAATAGACTTGGTTATGATCTCAGCTAACACTTCACACCTCGTACATCACCTTCCACAAGGACATCTTTGTATGATTGTAAAACAATAAGTAGGAATAAATAAAGACATTAATGGCCTTAAAGACAAGATTGTGGACCCTGTGATGGACCGGCAGACAAGGCACAAGGTCTGGTTCAGGTAGGGTGATAGGAAGTGGAGTTTGTTTATTTAGTCCCTATATAGAATATATAACATATATATATATATATATATATATATATATATATATATATATATATATATTACAAGCAAAATAGGACATCTACAAAAACAAAATGTGATAGTTCATAAAGTTCCGCACATCAGTTGTAAAAATCCAAACCTCAATAATCAATCTTTTTTTTTTGTTGGCTAACCCTAACCCTAACTCTATTTAATTTTTTATTTACTTTAGCATTACAACATGCCCACCCAACCAACCTCTTCACCAACAACTCACATTAGGCCTTTTATAGTGCTACACAGCCCATAAAAGCTTTCTACAGAACCCAAACTGTTTCCTCAACAACATGGCTGCTTTCCTCTGCATATCAATCACCGGTAAGTGTTTTCTTCAACTTTAATATACTCTAATAACCCATATTACACATTTTACCTTGGCCATGTGAAGTTCTTTAGTTTACATTTCTCAACCAAAATTCACATTTTCCAAGGCAAACATTATATAACCTTCCCTTGTTTCTGTGCAGGTTAACAGTATTGTTATAGGTATTCAATAATAAGACCTTAGATATTTCAAATTGTTTTTCTTTGGATCTACATTACCACATTCAAATCATGTATGTAATGATCACTGAGATCAACAAGTAAAATGTTTCATTACAAATATTCCCCGATAAACTAATCTAAAGCTTTTCACACCCTTCCACTATTTTGTCCACACATTGCTTTGGTGAAAGATGCTGGAGAATTGGTGGAATTGGGCTCATGAATACAAAATTGTGCAGAATCTACTGAGATTGGATTACAAAAGACAAGAATTGCTGCTGACGGGGGTCTCCGTAGAGCGACAGACGAGTTCTTCTCAGAGGAGTTAGACATGAAGAAAAAACAGAACAGTAAGAGAGTTTATCATTTATTCTTCACAATGAAAAGAACATGAAATGTTCAAAGTTGTAGGCATGTTCCGTAAATGAAACGATGCAAACCCTCAAATAATCCATTTAACTTCCAGGTTGTGAGGTAGAATAACATGAAAAATACCAATGGGGATGAATACTTTTGCAGGTCAAAGTGTACAGGTCAAAATGCCCACAGTGTCCTGTTGAAATGGATTAAAACAGGTATAGCAGAAGTGCACAAACATCTTGCTGGGCGAGAAGCAATCATTAAATTAAAAGTTTAAAAAACGCCCATTACAAAGCAACAATTAATTCCCCCATAACTTTTTTAGGTGTGTCTGCACAGTACAGACAATGGATTCAAGAATATGTACCAATTGTACATCCTCTGCAAACTCAGTGACTCAGCACAAATTCATGACAGACATGTGCTACAGACATCTGCATGCCAGCAAGCATCCAATGAACTGAAGATGAGCTTAGTCTCACCCCTGCATTGGGCCTTCTCAACTAGAATTTAATTTCCATTTATAATAACGAAGATAATGGGTTCATGTCAGCTGTATTATGCTAAGAGCACAGGGAGAGTCAATGGTCAGTTGCTTTTCACTCTAGGGGTGCTATGGCAACAGCCTTAGTTCCTTGTCTGTGAGCAGTAGAGGCAACTGCTACCGCTGTCTTGTCTTGTAATGATTTAGTCATGATGCATGCTCTGGTTAAGACGTTCCACTTACAACATTTAAACGATGCTCTTAACTGTATTTTCAGAACCTGCTCCAACCCGAGGTGCTCTAATCCGAGGTACTTTTCTCGCAGTTCAGAGGAGTGCACCACCAGGAAGTGGACAGAAACCAACAAACTAAACACAGAAGACCTCAGGCTGAATGCATTAACTAAACGTCCTCTTGTCCCTTCATCTGGTTTCCTGGAAGACAATGAGACATGGACACAATCATGCTGGAAAATCATGTGTGCACCACAGTGTCAGAGAGGCTGTTTGCCCCATGTTGTACTAACTGAGCTGATCATTTTTCAAGATGGTTACATTCTAGTATCTCCTCTGGATAGATGAAGTGTATGAACATAGTAGCAAATTCAATTTATGTATCTAGCTCATGGGATAATAATCATTCCTTGGGTAGAAAGGGTTGGTCTCTCTGCTAGGCCTTCCTTATGTAACATGTGGGATGTGTCGCATTGAGTGTCTTAGCTTCAACAAAGATGGATGTCAACGTTGAAGGTAATTACTTCACTCTTTATTGACTTTGATGAGCAGTCCAGTACAGCAGCTGTAGTAAGTCACGTTGCATCTTCTAATGAAAATTAGACTGATCACATTAAGGATTAGTGCTAATTTGACTATATAGAACACTCTACTGGTCTATGTGTCATCAGTGCAAAGCTTATGGTGTTAAATTTCTATTATTATTATTATTAACAGTTGGTGTCACCAATCCTAGAAATCAAATTTGCAATTTTTTGCAATTTTGCCATGTAACATATTTTTTAGATGTAAATTGTACTTACCATACATATTGTAGCCTGCTACACCCTCCAGCATGACCGTTTTGGCAGTGGGTCAGTAATGGTGTGGGGAGGCATTTCTTTGGAGGGCTGCACAGACCTCCATGTGCTAGCCAGAGGTACCCTGACTGCTATTAGGTGTGAGATCCTCAGACCCATTGTGAGACCATATGCTGGTGCAGTGGGCCCTGGGTTCCTCCTGATGCATGACAATGCTAGGCCTCATGTGGCTGAAGTGTGTCAGCAGTTCCTGCATGATGAAGGCATTGATGCTATGGACTGGCCTGTCCGTTCCCCAGACCTGAATCTAATCAAGCACATCTGGGACATCGTCCACCAACGCCACGTTGCACCACAGACTGTCCAGGAGTTGACTGATGCTTTTTTATCCAGGTCTGGGAGGAGATTCCTCAGGAGCCTCATCAGGAGCCTCATCATGCCCAGGCGTTGTAGGGAGGTCATACAGGCACATGGAGGCCACACACACTACTGAGCCTCATTTTAACTTGTCTTGAGGAATTTCCACTGAAGTTGGATCAGCCTGTCATTTGATTTTGAGTATGATTCCAAATCCAGACCTCCATGGGATAATATTGATTTACATTGATCATTTGTTATTTTGTTCTCAACACATTCCACTATGTAATAAATAAAGATTTTCAACTGGAATATTTTATTGAGATCTAGGATGTGTTATTTTAGTGTTCCCTTTATTTTTTTGAGCAATATGTATGTATGTATATAGAGAGAGACCATTACATAGTACCAACCATTAGCCAGATTGCTCCACATTTGTGTTCTTATGCCTGCCTTAGGCTCAGGTGCAAGATGAAAAATTCATATTTGTTTCCAAAAGAACAACTTGTTCAGTAAGAACTGTGCCATATGGGAGTGTATCGTATGAACACCCTACTCCCCTCAGTGTCCATGAAGAGCTCAGTGGTGCAGGACCGTGTTCTGATGAGCACAGTCTTCCTTCTCTTCCTTCCTTTTGCAGGTTTCCCTTGGCTCCATAACTGCTTGTATTGTACACATATAAGTGAGCTGTGTCTCAGTAGCACTGCTGACATGACTGGCCACTGGCAGGTTATGTACAGCTGCAAGACGCTTCTTTCTAACTGATGAGTCATTTTGAAGCTGATGTATATTTTCTGTAAAGTTCTTTGATCTTTTGTGCTTCGGGGTTCACCTTTTGCCATTTTACAGTAAGTATATGTAATACAGTATGAAATGTTGATGTTCTTCATAACATAGCATGTCATAGAGGGTGTCAGTATTTCTCATGAGGTTAAATGTGGCGAAGGCCAGTATGAACCACACGTGGCCTGCTACTGGTCTGTCATGGGTCACATGCCCACTAACACGTCTTACTTTGTGTAGTGTTTTTTTAAATCACATACTTGTGTACAAATGAACAATAAATCATCTTATGTGTATGTGTTTATTTTCTACCAGGTGTTCTGCCATCATCATACCAGGTGTTCTGCCTTGATGTTTCTCCACCAGCTCGAGTAAGGCACCTCCTCTCATGGATATCAGCCATCTTGGGGGCCTAATTGTTTAAATTTCCTAAAACGTTAGGAATTTGGTTTTGATTTTTCGATGATATTTTCTGCAGTCTGCACAACACCACCGTCCTACCAAAATGCAGTGACTGAAAAAACCTCTAGTACGTTTCAGTTTGACATTTTTGCAATGAAATTCTCTGAAATTACAAGAGAAAGGACTACAGTCAGAATAGCTGTTGTTTAAAGGGTAATTTATGTGGGTATTAATTACTTAATTAAGTAAGTCTTGCTGCTTGGTATCAGCATGTAAGGGGTTTGCTCCGTGTCCGGCTGACTCGCGGAGTGACACGAGTCCTCCGAACCCCGAGAACCCGTTGGATTTTAATGATTGGACCCAAGTGCAATAAAATAATCTAGGGAACTGAGACCTCCATAAAAATAGCACGGGAAAAGCTGAGAAAAGAAAATGTAAAAATATAGGTAAATAACTAACAGAAAACAATCTCTATAAAAATAACAAAATGATAGGAAGCAAACAGAGAAAGGAAAACTTGAGAATGGCCAGGGATGGCGCATGAGTTAAACACTCGAAAAGAACAGCGTAGGTGACACAACACCAAGAGATAACACATTAGAGAGGCTGGCTGCAAGAGCAAGGCAACAAACAACTCAGCGTTGAATCACCGCAACTGTCACCCTTTAGTAAGGGGAAAGACAGCTGCGGATCCTCAACGCTGATTACGAGGAATGTGGGTGTGAGAACTCCCTCTAGTGGCAACAGAGGGAGTCGCGCTGGAACCATCCCTGACACAGCACAGCACTGTTTGTTAAAGCTAGCTATGAAGCTAATTAGAATATTTTACATAGTTTGTAAAACATAGCCTATTGTACACTGTCTTATCTTGTGAATCTTTTGTGTATAACCACAATATAACCAATGTTATATTCAAACAGAGGGAGGTATTTGCATCCCCAAAATTCAACATTCCTTTTATTGCACCTCTTTATCCCCAGAACCAAACTCAGCAGTGACAAGTTCAATCTAACTGCTGTTGTGTTTTCTACATCTGTTGACCACATTATTAACCAGTTTGCTTTGCTTATTGTGCTGATTTAAGGTGGAGCGTGTTTAATGCAGAAAAACATTCACAGTGAATGGCAGAAAAAGCAGACAATGCCCTTAAGAAAGGCGAGGAAATACAGCTGTGAATTCTGTGTGGGAAAATGTGTTGACTACAACTTGGAACTTATGTAACTACATAGATCAGTTCATCAATTCGATTGGCTGACAGCATTCTTTCAGTGCTTTTACCATTTAGGTGTTCTGGATCACTAGACAAAGAATTGCTTGCAGTAATGCTGAAAGACTGGGTTGTCAACATTTATACAAACACAGATACACACACACACAGGAATTAAATTTTGAAACCAAATTCAGCTTTGTATGAGAAGCCCCGTGGGCAAAAATTTAGAAATCATGTTATTTACAAAATGTACAAAATCAACACATATTGGTTGTTGCAAATATCTTGCAGATATTGTGGAATGTATGTTTTAACCAGTAATGGAACAGGCAGAGAAATTGATGGAACAAGAGGAATATTGAGACAAAGAAGACATAAGTGTTTTTCTAATTTAGTCTAATCTAATCTAATCGTGGGTCTACAAGCATAATTTGATGAGACACACGGTTGTCTTCAGCATTGTTGTGAGCCTTGGGACAGATGAGAAGCAGACAAGTCTAAGTCATGAAATTTCCTCGCTCCTAAATATTCCACAGTCTTATAAGAAGATGGAAGTGTTTGGGAACGACACATGCTGAACGTATAGTGCGAAGAGGTCGCCAACTTTCTGCAGAGTCAATCACTACAGGCATCCAAACTTCATGTGGCCTTCAGATTAGCTCAAGAACAGTGCACAGAGAGCTTCATGGAATGGGTTTCCATGGTCGAGCAGCTGCATCCAAGCCATACATCACCAAGTGCAATGCAAAGCATCGGATGCAGTTGTGTAAAGCACGCCGACATTAGACTCTAGAGCAGTGGAGACGCGTTCTCTGGAGTGATTAATCTCACTTCTCCATCTGGCAATGTGATGGATGAGTCTGGGTTTGGCGGTTGCCAGGAGAACGGTACTTGTCTGACTGCATTGTGCGAAGTGTAAAGTTTGGTGGAGGGGGGATTATGGTGTGAGGTTGTTTTTCAGGAGCTGGGCTTGGCCCCTTACTTCCAGTGAAAGGAACCCTGCATGTGTTGGAGTATGTCTGTGACGGTGTGAGTGTGGTGGAGTACGTCTGTGATGGTGTGAGTGTGGTGGAGTACGTCTGTGACGGTGTGAGTGTGGTGGAGTACGTCTGTGATGGTGTGAGTGTGGTGGAGTACGTCTGTGACGGTGTGAGTGTGGTGGAGTACGTCTGTGACGGTGTTAGTGTGGTGAATGGTGAAGGAAGCTTGCTAGACCATTAACCCCACCTGTCCCGTTTAGATCTGAGGGACATAAACTAAGATCTGTTTACATAGTCTTCACCTTCACAACACTGTTAAACTAAAATGTATTATTACTGTTACTTGTGGTAGTAGTAGGAATGAATTGTTAGAAGAACATTCATGCAGTGGTTTATGGTGGGTAAGGTGTCGTGGTGCTGATCAGCCCTGTATGTGAGTCAACACAATAAAATAGAGAACATTTTCATTTCCACTTCGTGTGAAGTTAATTAGTCTTGACATGCACGCTCTATTTTCGTCCGTGCCTGTGCAGTATCAAGGCCACGAGTCTTGACTGCTGCACCTGGGTGTATATGGGTGTGGAGCTGCAGGTGCCTCTGGCTGTATGCAACCACAACACCTCACCACATGGCATGAATGCTGAATGACTACTGAGCATGTTGATTGTACCCATGAGTCTTTCCTGCTACTGTAGTGTCTGTTGCAAGGCAACTGAAGGCTGTACATGTTGATGAGTGTGTGTTAGTGGTTAAGTCCTATCTGCTAATAGTGCTGGCACCATGCGTGACATTCTTTTAAACTATAATTTCCTAAATCATTATTTTCAGTTTAATAATTGCCTGAATTATTGTGAGTGAACAGAGTAAAGTTCAGAATGCCTGACGTATACCTCGAGGGAGCCTACAGGTGACACAGCTTTTTAGAAGCAGCTTTAAAGATGGACTGTATGACAAACCCAAACGGTGTAATGTTCCTGTATGACAAACCCAAAGGGTGTAATGTTCCGCTGGCCCTCCTCATCTCTGTGATTTGGGTTTGTGAAATCTGACTGTTGACTGAGAAGCTTACAGTCTTTTGTCAAGGGGCAACAATTCTTTTCTTCTGCACAGCCGGTTAATCTGCATATTAGCGGTATTCCTGCAGTTTTACTTTGAAGCACGGAACATGACGAAGGAAATAGAATATAAATATGTGGTGACACACACACACCAGACCTTTTGGGGGATGAGACTATTGAGTGTTGTTAGCCCATATATATCTGTAATGATACATTTCTATGAGAGGGCTGTGAGTGTGTGTGAGTGTGTGTGGAGTGTGTGTGTGAGTGTGGTTTATTTGACACTGTCCACCCTCATTGTCCTTCATCACACTGCTCATCACATTCTCTACTGCTGCCCTTCATGTTTTAAAAGAATCCAACAAGCTTATTAATCTCATGATGGTGTCTTATGCTTAAGAGGCTAAAAGATCAGTGTTTGGGGCTGTGAAGGTGTACATACAGTACAGGTGTACATACAGTACTACACTATATTGCCAAAAGTATTCGCTCACCCATCCAAATTATCGGAATCAGGTGTTCCAATCACTTCCATGGCCATAAAATTAAGCACCTAGGTGTGCAGACTGTTTTATAAACATTTGTGAAAGATTGGGTCACTCTCTGGAACTGTGATAGGATGTCATCTGTGCAACAAATCCAGTCGTGAAATTTCCTCACTCCTATATATTCCACAGTCAACTGTCAGCTGTATTACAAGAAAATGGAAGTATTTGGGAACGACAGTAACTCGGCCACGAAGTGGTAGGCCCCGTAAACTGACGGAGCGGGGTCAGTGGATTCTGAATTACATATTGCGAAGAGGTCGCCAACTTTCTGCAGTCAGTCACTACAGACATCCAAACTTCATGTGGCCTTCAGATTAGCTCAAGAACAGTGAGCAGAGAGCTTCATGGAATGGGTTTCCATGGTCGAGCAGCTGCATCCAAGCCATACATCACCAAGTGCAATGTAAAGTGCCGGATGCAGTAGTGTAAAGCATGCCGCCACTGGACTCTAGAGCAGTGGAGGTGCGTTCTCTGGAGTGATTAATCGCGCTTCTCCATCTGGCAAACTGATGAACGAGTCTGGGTTTGGCGGTTGCCAGGAGATTGGTACTTGTCTGACTGTATTGTGCCAAGTGTAAAGTTTGGAGGAGGGGGGATTATGGTGTGGGGTTGTTTTTCAGGAGCTGGGGTTGGCCCCTTAGTTCCAGTGAAAGGATCTCTGAATGCTTCAGCATACCAAGACATTCCATGCTCCCAACTTTGTTGGAACAGTTTGGAGCTGGCCCCTTCCTCATTTCCAACATGACAAGGTCCATAAAGACATGGATGGCAGAGTCTGGTGTGGATGAACTTGACTGGCCTGCACAGAGTCCTGACCTCAACCCAATAGAACAGCTTTGAGATGAATTAGAGCGGAGACTGAGAGCCAGACCTTCTCATCCAACATCAGTATGTGACCTCACAAATGCGCTTCTGGAAGAATGGAGCATGCTACATGTTTGTGCTACTTGACACATCTAGCAAGCAAATGTTTGCGTGCTCACATTTCACATGTGCTAGTCGCAGAAATGACAGGACATTGTGATGTGTCAGGAGAGGCAGTGTACATACATTATAATAACATTCAGTGAAAAAAAATAGAGTGAAACAGGTAAAACCTCATTGTGATGTCATAAGTACTATGTGCAAACACTGGTAGGTGAGAGAGAAGGCACTCGTTTATAAGAAGAGAAACTTAAGAGGTTTTATCTAGCATATCAGGTTCATCTTGTTTATAACTGCATATTTCAGATGTGTTTGACATCACAGTATATATATAGATGTCACACAGCTCTTACCATCAGGATTCTCCACTCAGAAACAAAACATACAGCGTGGTAAGTCTTGAGCTTGTATTATTTGATATTTCATTTGCCTTTCAATGTCAGAATCTTGCATTGAGTACAAAGGTGTCTGTGGTTAAAGACGCTTTTCTGTTTCTGCTGTACACGCAATAAAATACTCAGATATTATGAAATTGTAATTTCTGATGGTGTGGAATTATAAAACCATATGCTTATCATTTGCAGTAAACTGAAAAATTACACCTTAAGAAAGAAAGGAAACATTTTGTTCTTGTGATCTGCTCTGCGTTGTTTATTGGGGTTTCCATTCTTAGTGAATTATAAACATTTGTTGGCGTAATGTAAGTCTTATTTTGAGACTTTTGCTGTGTTGTAGATTTCACACACCTGATGGGGTCTCCACTACTGTTGTGTGTGGCTGCTCTGCTCTTGGCCAGTAAGTTCTGCACTGAAAGATGGTGATGTGGACACTAACAATGATGCTGACTGATTCTGTATTCAAATGTCTTTCATAAAATTATCGCTGATTCTACTGCTACTAGACTACCTAGACTTGAATTCTGTTAATCTAGAAAAACTCTATGGTAAATTCCACATCAGTGTAAATACTTTCATTTTGAAATTCTGAGATGATGTTATAAGACAAAACTAGAATCATTCTTTAGTGCGCAACTTTCGTTTTAATACTTTTCTAATAACTTACTGATGATGTAGCGATATCCACCTGTCAAGCACTGGGCTCAATAACTATAACATTATGGTTATTTGATTGCTACACTAGATTTACTCAGAAGTTACTTTTGTTTTTATAAATGTATCATTAGAAATCCTGTAAAATAGGTTATGGCTGGCTTAGGTAAGGGCATTATGAATCCATGTTTATATTCATGATACTTCACGCTCGATCCCACCACACCGGTACAGAGAGACCAGTACCCTGTGGGATCGAAAATTTAAAGATATCATATTAAATATGCAAATATTGTGATTCTTAATAAAAGGGGTGTAAACTCAAACTTCACAGAGAAATTGATTAGATAATAATATTTCATGACATGATTTAATGCTTCATTAAATTTCAGAGTTTACAAGGATGCAACTCAATACATTTTGATACAGATCAGACTTTTAAAATTCTACTGAACACCAAGGACTGGAGGGTATATTAACACAGAAGTGCAAGGCAGAGAATATTGTCAGGGATGGCTCCAGGGTTGTGCCATCTTCCAACACCGGGGGGAGCTCACGGACCAGCTCTCGTCAGAGCAATCAGCGGTGATGACCTGCACCTGTCTTTCTCCCTAATTAAGGAAGGCAGACGCAGTGTCTCACCGCTGAGTTGTTTGTAGCCCTACGTTATGTTCTCCTAGCCAGCCCTTTTGCCCCGCGGTATCGGTTGGTGTTTTGGTTTCTCGTCATCTCGCTCTCTCATTTTTCTGTTTGTTCGAGCGTTTTCGCACCTGCGTCTGGTCCTTCTCAAGTTTTCCTTCGCTATTTGTTGTTCTATCTAGCTGCCTGGTTGTTTTTGGAAGGGTTTTTTGTTTGGATGTTTCCTCGCTCTAGAGAACCAGCTACTTCCCGTGGCGTTCTGAGTTCATTTTTGGTTGCGTTTTTCGCGTTGAGACTTCCGCGTTTTTACAGTTATTTCTCTGTTTATTTCCCGTACCGTGTACGGTGTCTTTCTTTTGCAAATCTTCCCGCATCGTTTTAGCGGAGGCTTCAGTTGTCCATTATTTTGTCGTTAGGCGCGTGGGTTCGCCCGTTTACTTTGAAACACTCGCAGGTGTCTTAATACCGTAATACACCGCGTTACAAAGAACATATGATTCATTTTCATGATTTTTGCATTTGCAAATAGACAATTTTCTTTGTCCAAAAATGAGCACACATTTTATGAATGATTATTCTAATCAGTTCTGACATCCATCTAACTGCAGATGTATTGTCACCTTCAGATTAATGCATTTTTGTACCGGAACAGGTCTGGTGATAAGTAGACTCCAGGCCACATGACACCAGTCCTGTCAGCAGCTTTTCAAACCACAGCACAGCACATTTTAGTTCATTTGTGTTTTTCACTATTCATTACCAAGACAATACTGCCACTTACTGGTCGTATTCTGTAGTACAACCACAAACGTTCTTGACAAGTTAATTTAGTGTTTAGTGAGACAAAATATTCTGTTTGAAAGACCTTTTGAAGCCTGTAAACTGTGAAATTCTCTCCCGGACCACTGTGCACAAGCATTATTTACCTTTCCAATAACTCAAGATCTGAGATATTGGGTCTTCAAGATATATACTGGTGTATTTAGTATTAAAGATTAAGATAGCCACATTCACCCCAATCAAAATTTGTCATCTGCATTTACCCATCTGTGCAGTCAGAACACACACACACTAGTGATGACTAGGGGGCTGTGGTGCACACGTGCCCAGAGCGGTGGGCAGCCCTAGCCTGGTGCCCGGGGAGCAGTTGGGGTTAGGTTCCTTGCTCAAGGGCACCTCTGTCATGTCCTCAGGCCTGGGAATCGAACCCACGACCCTCCGGTCACAACAACCAGACCATGACTGCCCCATATTTATATATGCCCCATATTTATCTATTTATAAAAAGATAAATATACTGGTGTAATTATAAGGTGATATATATATATATATATATATATATATATATATATATATATATATATATATATATATAGTGGTGTATTTGTAAGAATGAGTCATTGGTTGATCATTCATTGGTTCTCTCTTATATTAGGTGGAGTGGCACACGGAGAAGGACCAGGTAAATATGCATCATTTTAAAATTATACTGAATTCAGAGGGTTCACTAATATGCATCTCTTGTATACAGTAACACATGTCAGGACTTTCTTTTGTACACTATTCGTTGTTAATCCAAACAATACAAACATTGACTTTCAGTTCTCGTGGAGGATGCCATGAATTTCAGTGTCACTAATATTGAAAAGAAAACCTTTTTTCCCTTTCAGTGCCTCTTTCCAGAGAGTATCTTTATCTTTATGATGGAGGATCTGAACCAATTGCACTTGACCAGTCATTTAAGTATGCTGGAAGACAGTACTCAGAAATCTTCGTAAGTAGACAGATCCTGCACAGATAGACATGACACAATCCTATCGTCTACATTCTAGGATTAATGTTCAAAGGTGAACAAGTTTGGGGATTGAAATAGCTTAATTGGTTTTGACCACTGAGCAATTTTCACATCATCGTAATTGTTTTGGTTGTCTTCAGAACATAATATTTATAGAACATCCAATAACAGACTCCCGTTATCTAGAAGTATAATAACTTTACACTATAGTTTTCATTTTAGAGATGGGTTTAGCCATTTTATATCCACTGTCCAATTAATTGTGATTACTGACCTTTTGTCTTATTTCATTTGGTTGTTTCCTGACTTTATGATAGATGAATAAATGGGTGTTACTACTGTCTTTTACCCCAAATGAAACAGGAAGTGCGAAGCAAAAGTAAACAAAAACCTGACCAATGCAAGGAAGTCAGTATAAAATGTTCTGAAATGGTTTTTGTACATAATTCAAGAAATGAAGGATTATAATGACAGCAGAAGGAAATTTCTTTCATCTCAATAATTAAGCGAAACAATCTTTTTAAAATTTGATAAAGTGTTGAATTACATATCTCAGAAAATCAAGCTTCAGCAATGTCTGCTGGGTGAGTTCACAGTTTATGAACTCTGTTTATAACTGTCTGGGCTAAAAAACATTAATTTTGTCATCTCTCTCTTAGCTCAACATGAATGGTTTTGTGGCATTCTTTCCACCGAATGATGAAGAGTCCTACCCTGAACCTGATGTTGCCAAAGATGGAATTTTCCCACTGTGGGCCGACATTGAAAGTGATGAAGGAGGAGATCTTTGGTATTATCAAGGAAATGATTCTTTCGCTACAATGGTAGCTACAGAATGGCTTAATGAGTTAGTCGAGGAGTTTGACTCCACAGTCACCTGGGTCTTCTTTGCCTCGTGGTGTAACACTCCACTTGAGCTTGAGTCAGAGGTAAGAGTCTCTCATCACCATTCAGTCTCTGATTCTGAAGTGCATGATTTTAATCCTCTTCTTCCTCTTTAAGAATGTCACATTCCATGTAGCCCTGATGAGTGCCGCTGATGGAAAGTCTTATGTCGGCTTGCTCTATACGGACATTCCTCCTCTTCAAAAATCCATCTGGCTGGTGAGAAAACAATGTTCATATATACTTTTGTTGACTTTGTCAAGGTGATGAAGTCAAATGTATTTGTTGAATGTCAGATTTTACTGCACATTTGTCATGGGGAAATTCATCTGGAAATTCCTGTTGTTTAAATTTCATGTTTGTAGGCTGGATTTGCTGTGGAGAATAACACCAATTTTATGAAACTCCCAGTAAAGAACTCCGTTGGTCTTTCTTCAACAAGTAATATTGGATGCCCTGGTTTGTGGCTTTTCAGCGTACACAATGAACCTAATGGTAAGTCTTCATTTTACACTGATTACTACAGCCATGATTCAGTAATGATGGTTACAGCTGCAGTAAACAGTACACATTAAACACATTAAAGTTGTCTATTTTCAAAGTATGTTTTGCATGAAATATTGGGTTACGTTTTCATAATATATTGTGTATGATAAAAGTGTAATGCGGAACCATTAAACAAAACATAAAAAGAACAAATAAAGAACGGGACTAGACACAGGCGGGAACAGGACCAGACACAGGCGGGAACAGGACCAGACACAGGCGGGAACGGTACTAGACACAGGCGGGAACGGGACCAGACACAGGCGGGAACGGGACCAGACACAGGCGGGAACGGGACCAGACACAGGCGGGAAGAGAGCGGTCAAAATGAAGACCAGGGACCGGAGCAGAAACTGTGGCAAATGGCGCAGAACCAAACAGAACTGAAGCTGAAGCAGAGCAAACACACACAGGGACAGAACCAGGCACACACAGGGAACAGAACCAGGCAGACACAGAGAACAGAACCAGGCACACACAGGGAACAGAACCAGGCACACACAGGGAATAGAACCAGGCACACACAGGGAATAGAACCAGGCAGACACAGAGAACAGAACCAGGCACACACAGAGAACATACAGGAGAACAAGTAACAGGAAGAAACAGGGACTGAAGGCCTAGAAATACAAACAGACTCTGGAGATGGAGAACCAGACAACACAAGGACACAAGAACAGAAGAGAGATTTGATGATCAAAAATAGATGAACAGGGAGAACGAAGAGACACAAGAGGAATAAAATGGACAGTGGATTCCAGAGGGCAGAAGAGGACAAGGGAACAATAAACAGAGACGGACATTAGGAAAAACAAAACAAAACAAATTCCCACAGTCAACATAATCACATTTGTGCTTTTTCTCCAGTGATATTTTTCCCAGTTACGCCTGAAGCTCGTGTTAGTTCTTTCCCTTATGATGGAGCATCTGTACTCATCAATCCAGAAAATCCATTTATGTACAATGGAAGAAATCACTCTCAATTTTATGTAAGTACTGAAACATACAATTTAAAGCTCTGCTGTGTCTTGTTACACTTGTTGTGTCCTTTCACAACATTTCCCTGTTTTCTAAACTTTCTAATCCTTTGTCTCTTAGCTGAACATGAATGGCTTTGTGTCATTCTTCAAACCTTCTGCAGAAATGTATCCTAATGCAAGCATTGGCCAGGACCTGATTGCTGCATTCTGGGCTGACATTGAAAATCATGAGGGGGGAGTGATTTACCATGAGCAAGCCACAGATGGTCCGCTCATAGAAGTAGCTGAAGATGCTGTTAATCAGGCGTTCGAAGATGCTGACTTTGACGATGCTGCCTGGGTCTTTGTTGCCACATGGCTGAACACACCACTTGAGTACGGAGATTCAGCGGTAAGAGTCTGTTCTTAGGATTCAGTTACTGCTCCCAAAGTGGATGACTCACAACCTTTTCTTCTTCTTAAGGCTGTATCATTCCAATTGGTCTTGATTAGTGACGAATATGGACGCTCTTATGTCGTGATGAACTATCAGAACTACCCTGATATTTCTGCAGAATTTTGGCTGGTGAGAAGACAATGTTCATATACATTTTAGCTGATTTTAAATGTCAGGATTATTCACTGTTGGATTAGATTCACATACCATATTTGTTGGGGGTTTGTCTATTTCAAATACTATCTTTGTAGGCTGGCTTTGCAATTGACAATGATGACTTTGAGGGACTTCAAGTAAATGACTCCAGTGACCTGTCTTCAGAAAGTAATGTTGGATTTCCAGGTCGCTGGGTTTATCAAGTCTCATTTGCAGGTAAATATATTTTCGATGTATTTTTACAAGCCAGGAATGAGAACATGAGAGTTCCTATTTGATATGTTTATTTATTATAAAGTGTGAAGTAGTGTAGGCTTTGAGGGGTATGTCAGTATTCAGTATGCAAATAAAAATTATTTTTCCTGTACGCAAAACATCCCCGGATGACATACTACTTCCGCAAAATATTCCAGTACATGAACAGAGCTATCTTCGTAGTGTACTGCATCCCATCAGCCAACGCTATGTTCACGTGACCCCGTAGTATGCTTTGCTTTTGTAGCATACTGGAAACTGTACTACATACTACTACTACTAGGACCAGTATGCAGTATCCAGTATATACTGAGTGCAGTATGCAGTATGTAGTGGGCTATTTCGAACAGAGCCACATACTCCATCTCAGTGTGTCTGCAGTAAGTTTAGAGGACGTGGCACAGAAAGGCCTCCTTCCTCAGTGTGGGAGGTATAGGTGTGGTTGGAGGGATCTCCAGCAGACAAGGCCTTGAGGATCTGAGAGGTTCAGGGAAGCTCAGCAAACTAGCATAGACCAGCCTGTAACTCAATCCACATAATTACACTTCTTCATATGAGGGAAGATTAAGTAAGATGATTACATGTCCAATCCAAAACGTTAAGTTTTTCTCTAGTGCGACACATCTTGAAGGTCCCTCGGAGGGCAGCAGAGTCTGCACTGGGGTAGTAGTCTCTCTGCTACACATGATTGATTACAGTCTTGGGTAGAACATCTGCTTAGTTAGTTCAGTATGTTATAATGATTAGATAATAAATAATTAGATAATTTTATTTTAATAATAAAAGGCTGGTTCAGCATTCACAGCACCAAAATTAATGCTAAATGACATTTAAGTGTTGTTAAATATAACAATGTGAAAATCAGCTAGGTCATAGATTTTTATGGGATGGCTGTGTTTTCTCCCTTCCTCTTTTTAGATATCTGTGACTCCATGCACTGTTTTGAGGATGAGGTGTGTGTGGAGAGAACAGGGATTTATGGCTGTGCCTGTTCAGAAGACAATCCAAGACCCAACCCTGATACTTTCGGTACATCTTTATAAATTCCTTCTTTTTTTGCATTTGCAAGCAGCAGACATAAGTGGCACTGGAACATCTTTACTTTTCATAGTGAAGGCAGATACAATAAGAAACACAAACTGAAATGCAGTCTCTTAACATGAAGCAAAGTCACAGAAGCAAAGCCGAGTAAGCGCTACAGTCTCTCGCGCGTCTCAGCGTTTCCAGAATAAGAGTCCCGTGTCCAGTGCTCCACGCAATATGGCTCCTTGTGCAGCACTGGATGTCAGGACCTGTGGGCTTAAATGCTGCAGACAATCAGCGTGTGTGTGAGATTTGTGACAGGTGTGGTGGGTGTGTGTAGGTGTGGGATAGTGAGCGAGGAAGTGACGTAGGGCGTGTGTGTGTGGGACTGGGAGTGAAGGGCGTGTGTGTGGAAGTGACAGAGGGCGTGTGTGGGAGTGGGCGTGGTCACAAGCTGCCAGTGAATTGTTGGGTTTATGATAAAGACTTTCAACTCAGCCAGTATTTCCAATGTTTAAATATTTCTAATATATCCACAGACTGAAAGTCCTGCATGAATTAGTAACAGTAATGCATCACTTTCTGACTCTCATCTGATCTTTTCAGATGCCATTGAAACGTGCTCAGGCACTTCTGCGACGGCGTCTTTCTCCCGGTGCCAGCTGTTTGAAGCTGGATTTTCTGCAGAGTCACTCTGCTTACAAGACAGCAGCTGCAGAGGGGAGGTAGATGGAGACAGGGTGGTGTTCCACTTCGACGATGATGATGTTTGTGGCACAATTCATTGGGTAGGATACAATGCAATTTCTTTGAAAATAATAATACATTTTTTTTATTCGTCAGGATTTTTAAAAGTACATAATGACCTAACACTAACCCTAAGCAAGAACATGTCTAACAAAGAAGTCATGTTTACAAGATTCAAGCTTCCTGCGGGAAACTATTTAGATATTATGGTCTAAATATGAATCTCTTTCCTAGCATAATCAAACACACTTAATTTATGAGAACTACATTTCGGAAGTGTCAGAAAATGGGGACAACTCCGTGATCAGTCGTGACAGCTGGATGTCCTTTACGTTCTCCTGCGTGTATCCACTCATCAAGAGCATCAGCATGCCTATGTTCATCAAAGCCGGACCAAGGTAGAACTACGTCCAGAACCAGCACCCCATCTTCACATGAGCCAATAGACGTTTTCACTTTTGACAATCCAATGTTCTTCTCTCTTCCTCTTTTTTCCCCTAAAGTGTGATATTCAAGGAACTGGATAACAAAGGCTCATACCAGATCTTCATGGTTCCCTATCCTGATGCTTCATTCAGTACTCCATACTCTGGAGATATTACAATTGATGTGAATCAGCAGATCTTTATAGCTGTGGATGTGGTTGGATTTGAGAGTGAAGACATCGCCGTTGTGCTGGACAGATGCTGGGCCACTCCTGTGGATGACATGGACTACTTCGTCTACTGGAATCTGATCATTAATGAGTAAGAGAAACGATCTGGAGATGCACCCCTAAGACTAAGACATAAACATCAGAACCTATACTCACATTATACATAACACTATGGGTTCCAGAAAGACATGATTGTACTATTTCACAGCATATGTCGTCCACACTACATCACTCTGTCTAATTTGTCTAAGACAAATTCTATTCTGTCCAGGATTGCAGAGCATTTTGAAAGGTACTCAGAAATTGTAGAAAAGTGAACCAAGGAAATTATACTGTAGTGCTAACTTCACTCATTCTGAGCTACATGAACAACTTCTGTCTTCTGTTTCCTTCCTATATTCATCTTCACCACCCTTTAATTCTTCCTTCTTCTCTTCCCAGGTGTCCCAACCACGAGGACGGCACTGTCCAGGTGCTGCAGAACGGCGTCTCCACGTCAGGCCGCTTCTCCTTCAGGATGTTCACCTTCACAAACAAGTCTCCCATCATCTACCTGCACTGCAATGTTCATCTGTGCCTTGTGGAAAATGAGGACTGTCTCCCGGTGAGTTCTCAGCCAGACGCTGGTTAATACTGCAGTAGACCAGTTCAGGAAGATATTGTGGTATTCAAGGGATGCATGCAGTCAGTTCGGGATGAACAGCTGAAGTAGGATAATGAACATTTAAATACGCATTTTCTTCTTCCTCTCTGACTTAACTGCTGCTTAATTTCCTTCCTCACAGTTATGTAGTGGAGACATTGACAGAAGAAGACGTCGATCTCTGGACTTCCATGACAAAGCTGCCATTAGCATGAGCTTCTGATTTCACCATTGGATAAACTTGCCTTTGTGGTAACAGGGCTCTATTGAAATGTAATTTTTACTGTTACTTCTGTTTTTACTATTATTTTAATCAAAGTGCTTAATTTGAAAGTAAAATTTATATGAAGATAAAATTACAAATTAAAGTTTTTAAAATAAGGTAGTTATTATGTGCAAAAGCATATTCTTATGAGTGGAAATTTAAATGTAATCATCTATCCTGTACTGATTCTTTTAAATTATGAAAATAAATCTGTCCTTAGCATTTTTTATTGTACAAATGTTAAGTATCTCTATAATATATATATAAATATATCATTAGTTCACGTTCCCTTTTGTTATTATTTTGAGTTTGATGGTAGCTTTTGCTGCTGTAATACATTATATTTTTAACAACACGTATCCAAATTAGGCTGAGCTCTGCACATACATCTAAGGTTGTTTAGTTCTTCATGGACATTGATGTTATTGACCATGAGTACATGTAGTACAAGGGTGTGACGTAGTGACGGTAGCAGCAGGAGGCACCTGTGAACTCTTTAATGTCCATTAAAGCACAGCACTGACGGAAGGAAAACACATAAGGGTTAGGGCAAAAAAGTGCAACAGTCACAACTCTGCTGGGGTGAGGAGAGGGCGATGACTAGGTTAGTCCCGCTGGAGTGAGGAGAGGGCCATGACTCGGTTAGTCCCACTGGGGTGAGGAGAGGGCCATGACTAGGTTAGTCCCGCTGGAGTGAGGAGAGGGCGATGACTAGGTTAGTCCTGCTGGGGTGAGGAGAGGGCCATGACTAGGTTAGTCCTGCTGGGGTGAGGAGAGGGGCATGACTAGGTTAGTCCTGCTGGGGTGAGGAGAGGGCGATGACTAGGTTAGTCCCACTGGGGTGAGGAGAGGGCCATGACTAGGTTAGTCCTGCTGGGGTGAGGAGAGGGCCATGACTAGGTTAGTCCCACTGGGGTGAGGAGAGGGCCATGACTAAGTTAGTCCTGCTGGGGTGAGGAGAGGGCCATGACTAGGTTAGTCCCTCTGGGGTGAGGAGAGGGCCATGACTAGGTTAGTCCTGCTGGGGTGAGAAGAGGGCCATGACTAGGTTAGTCCCACTGGGGTGAGGAGAGGGCCATGACTAGGTTAGTCCTGCTGGGGTGAGGAGAGGGCCATGACTAGGTTAGTCCTGCTGGGGTGAGGAGAGGGCAATGACTAGGTTAGTCCCACTGGGGTGAGGAGAGGGCCATGACTAGGTTAGTCCTGCTGGGGTGAGGAGAGGGCCATGACTAGGTTAGTCCTGCTGGGGTGAGGAGAGGGCAATGACTAGGTTAGTCCCACTGGGGTGAGGAGAGGGCCATGACTAGGTTAGTCCTGCTGGGGTGAGGAGAGGGCCATGACTAGGTTAGTCCTGCTGGGGTGAGGAGAGGGCCATGACTAGGTTAGTCCTGCAGGGGTGAGGAGAGGGCCATGACTAGGTTAGTCCTGCTGGGGTGAGAAGAGGGCCATGACTAGGTTAGTCCCACTGGGGTGAGGAGAGGGCCATGACTAGGTTAGTCCCGCTGGGGTGAGGAGAGGGCCATGACTAGGTTAGTCCTGCTGGGGTGAGGAGAGGGCAATGACTAGGTTAGTCCCACTGGGGTGAGGAGAGGGCCATGACTAGGTTAGTCCTGCTGGGGTGAGGAGAGGCCATGACTAGGTTAGTCCTGCTGGGGTGAGGAGAGGGCAATGACTAGGTTAGTCCCACTGGGGTGAGGAGAGGGCCATGACTAGGTTAGTCCTGCTGGGGTGAGGAGAGGGCCATGACTAGGTTAGTCCTGCTGGGGTGAGGAGAGGGCCATGACTAGGTTAGTCCTGCAGGGGTGAGGAGAGGGCCATGACTAGGTTAGTCCGTTCAGCTTCTTGGCTCACTCAGGCTCAAGGTTGCACAGCACTGAATGGCGGGACCTGCAGGCATTTAAGGGGTGAGATAAATGAGGGACAGGTGTGTATGATGATCAGTGGGTGGGTGACTGAGTGGTGGAGTGTACGAGAGGCGGAGAGTACAGGAGTGTATGAGAGTGTGTGGGAGTGTATGGGAGTGTACAGGAGTGTGTGGGAGTGGGGGAGTGTACGGGAGTGTGTGGGAGTGTACGGGAGTGTGTGGGAGTGGGGGAGTGTACGGGAGGCGGAGTGTGTAGGAGTGTCTCCCCTGAGGTGGTGGACCGGCTTACTGTGACAAATGGTTGCTATTAACTTAGAAACATCTTACACAACAGACATTATTTTAAAATCTATATAATCTATAGTGGATATAAAAAGTGCACACACTCCTGTTAAAATGCCAGGTTTAGTGATATAAAAAAAATGAGACCAAGACAAATCGGTAACACTTTACAGTACGGTTCCTTAATGTAAACACATGTAAAGTGAAAGGTTTATTTAAGAAAACATTAAACCTGTATTACAATAGTCCATGTCCGTTTAAATACTAAATAACACTTTCAAAAGCATTACAGGTCATTACAATGAAGAGTACTGGACGGACAACTGTTTACTGATTACTTATCCTGAAGTTACTTGAGTGCTTGAGCATCAACGAACAACCAATTAAGTCAGCAATTACCAAAATAGATGAAGACTATACTTATTATTTACGTACACATGAACTAACATAGTAAATTATTATAGTGAACAGTAATTAATGAAAACTATGATGATAATCCATTACCTATTGCCTAGTTAATAAGTGCTTAAACATTAATTAAGGAACTGTATTGTCAAGTGTTAACGACAAATCATTTCAGAACTTTTCCCACCTTTAAGGAGACATATAACCTGTACGTCTCTATTAAACAAACTGAAACCTTTAGGGGGAAGAAGTAAAAAATCAAAAACTAAAATAATGTGGTTGCCTAAGTGTGCACACCTTTAAACTAATACTATGTTGAAGCACATTTTGATGTTATTACAGTACTCAGCCTTTTTGACTAGGAGCCTATCGGCATGGCTCATCTTGACTTAACAATATTTGCCCGCTCTTCAGATTCAAATATGGCCTCTGACTGGGCCATATCAACACTTTAATCTTCTTCAGGTGAAGACATTCTTTGGTTGATTTGGATGTATGCTTCGGATCGCTGTCATGCTGAAAGACCTTTTCTAGCAGCTTCAGCTTTCTAGCAGTAACCTGTAGGTTTTGTGCCAACATCGACTGGTGTTTGGAACTGTTCATAATTCCCTCCAACTTGACTACGACCCCACAGCATGATGCTGATAGATAAATGTGACGCCCTGAAGGTATGGTCACATTTATCTATCCGGTTGAATGCAGAAAGTGTTGATCGATGCTGGAAGCGTTAAAATAGTGTGTTGTAGGTATTGAAGATGCTAGTTGCCTGACCTGTAGGGGGAGCAGTGCTCGGGGTGTGGGCTCGACTCTGCTTTTTGGGGGCCAAGCGGGAAAACCCCTAAAAAGCAGCTACAATCTTGAGACAAGTCTCTTCTTTTCATCCTGCTATTACAGGTGGGCAAATGATAAAGCTGTTCTGAGTGAGGCGAAATGATGGACTAAGCGGATTGGGGATTGAGTGGAAGTGTAAAGCAGTCAGAAGCCAACCCAAAACGGATGGTAAACGGATGGTTTTGTGGGTTGGTTGCTGAATGAGAGCGGTAAAATGGGGTGCGCTCGATTAAAATCGATTAGGCCGTGACCATGCTAATGCTATGCAGTGACAAGAATACCAGCCCAAGTAGTAGCATCGGTCCGAGTTAGCATGAGCAGTAGCACAGGGATTAGCCTTGCTAACATTAATATCAGTGTCATTAGCGATGACGTTAGCTTGAGTTAGCAAGAGCGCTAGCGATTAGCTTCGTTAAAATTAGCTTCAGCGCCACTTGTATTAGCATTAGTCCACGATAACGCAAGTACATATTTGCTCCTTTTGGTGTTCGCTTCTTCACCGAAGTAGCTAGGTGTCGAGTTATGAAGCAGTTAATAAATAGTATCTCTGTCTCTAAATGTGAGTCCAATCGAGCATGGTCAAAAAGCTGATTTGGACATGGACTCCGAGCCATGGTAAAAGGTTCGTCAGTAGTTTTGAGCGTCTATTTACACTAAACCAGTAAACCTGGCATTTGAACAGGGGTGTGTACACTTTTTATATCCACTGTATATCAAGTAAATCAAACAGCAACAATTCCACCAAGCTTAATCACAGTAGTAATATGCTAACAACAGAAACGGAGGCGAGGGTGGCAGCGGCACATCTTTACTCTCCATCACACACAAGTTTACAAACACAAAGAGCCTATGGCGCTTTAACAGCTCTATACGCATAAGGCGCTTTAATGACTCAATTTGCCCAAGGCACTTCAGATGTTTAGTAAAGTCTCTGAATATGCTTGGAGGGTGAATAGTCAGGTCCAGCAGTGCTGTCAGACTGAGAACTCCAAACACTGCACAGCGCTGGAGGGTTTAAATACAACAACGAGGAGGGGAGAAGCCAAGGAACAGGTTGAAGTGGGTGTGTAGCGTGCGGTAGTGTGCTCCCAGGTCATGTGCTGTTTTAGTCGTTCTGGGGTGTCCAGTGCCCAATGAAGTTTGTGCCCAGCTGATGAGGTCAGAGGTGGACCACCACAAAGGGCTAATGACGTCACAGGTGGACTACCACGATGGGCCGATGAGGTCAATAGGGGTGTAGTGAATATGTCTCCAGTTTGCTATATGACACCATGACCAAAACAGACTCCATGAGGATGCTATGAGGAACTGATGTAGAATCCATGAGCATGATATGAGGGGACTGATGTCCTGTAGTGGGGATGGTATGAGGGTCTGATGTCCTGTAGTGGGGATGGTATGAGGGTCTGATGTCCTGTAGTGGTGATGGTGTGAGGGTCTGAAGTCCTGTAGTGGTGATGGCGTGAGGGTCTGATGTCCTGTAGTGGTTATGGCGTGAGGGACTGATGTCCTGTAGTGAGGATGGCGTGAGGGACTGATGTCCCTCAGGATGGTATGAGGGTCTGATGTCCTCTAGTGGGGATGGTATGAGGGTCTGATGTCCTCTAGTGGGGATGGTGTGAGGGTTTGATGTCCTCTAGTGAGGATGGCGTGAAGGACTGATGTCCTGTAGTGAGGATGGCGTGAGGGACTGATGTCCTGTAGTGAGGATGGCGTGAGGGACTGATGTCCCTCAGGATGGTATGAGGGTCTGATGTCCTCTAGTGGGGATGGTATGAGGGTCTGATGTCCTCTAGTGGGGATGGTGTGAGGGTCTGATGTCCTCTAGTGGGGATGGTGTGAGGGTTTGATGTCCTCTAGTGAGGATGGCGTGAAGGACTGATGTCCCGTAGTGAGGATGGCGTGAGGGACTGATGTCCTGTAGTGAGGATGGCGTGAGGGACTGATGTCCCTCAGGATGGTATGAGGGTCTGATGTCCTCTAGTGCAGGAGATCTTAACCTTTTTGACCTTGGGGCCCAATTTGTTGAACATAAAGTGGCACAAGGCCCAGTCAGATATTACCAGTGTACGGATCAAAATGATAATTATTCTAAATTTTGGTTTAGTTTGTTTTGTATTTGCATTATAACTAAATTAAATAGCCTACACTTAGTTTAAAAGTAAAACTCCTGTCAAATAATCACAAGACATGATTGACATTTTTTTATATTGTAACCTGCCCATAACAATTTATTTGAGCAAATACAATGGCCAGTCAACAGACCTCTCAGGCTCATCAACTCAAAAATAGCTTTTGTTAACATAATAAGAAAAATAGACAATTCAATAAATAAAATTGTGGTCATAAAATCAATAAATTTTAAATGTTCAGTGTAAATGTTTCAAATGAAAAAACTAAAAATAAATTTGATAAAGTTCAAATGAAAATATAGCCTCTTTAAACTTTTGCATGGTATAACCAGAAACTGCTCTTCATATTAGTGGTAAACAATAACTGTAGTAGTAGTAGTTTCTGTAAAATAAATACATTCAAAATGTTTTAAATGAAATAAACTACAAATATAAATGTAATAAAATGCAAATGAAAATATAGCTGTATCTGCAAACGTATTTGATAATCTTTTGAACTTTTAAAATGTTGCATGGTAGAACCAGAAGCTGCTCTTCATATTAATGACAAATACTAACAGTAACATCAAAAACATCTTTTTGACAATTATCATCTTTCATTCTTGGTTGGTAGTGGTTCATCTTCTATGTATTAAAAACGTTAAAACATCTGAGTGACGCACTAGCGCTACTAGTGGTGAGAAAGTGTATTTCACCTTATTCAAAATCAATGCGGCCCAAAGTTAAAAACTGTTGTTCCAAAGTTAAAAACTGGGCCCTCAAGGTGGGCCGTGGGTTCAGTTTCTGCTCTAGTGGGACCTGTGCTCACAGCCCTGCACTGTGCAGCTTGACTGGCATTCACCAGAGAACACTAAACCACTAGGACACTAGGACAGTCTTGTTTTTGTGTTCCATGTAGCCTCTCCTCTGTCCTTCACTTCAGTGTTAATTTTGACAGGACATTTTTATTTCAAGATAGATTTTCCTGTGTAAATTTGCATGTTCCATGCGTAGCTGTATCTCGCATCACATGCTGCCCAGATTTTAATCCCATATTTTACTGCCTGGCGTCTGAAAGGGACTAGGAATTCATCCACGGTAACCTCTGGCCCTGGATTGTACATGAATGGCAATTGCTCCACCCATTTGTCCCGGACATCCCTAATGGGAGCAAGTTTGTCACGTAAGCACCGAACAACTCTTGTCTCCCTATTGTCAAAGCGAACCACTCTTGACAACACATGAAATGTCTGGAGAGACATAGTAGCACGAAAAATAGATCGTCCAGACTCACCATCCTATAAGTTCATCATGTGACCTGCCAAACAGGACTGTGAAATGATTGGTTGATGACCTCATCAGCTACTGGTTAAATACTCACACTGAGTATGCATTGCTGCCCCGTGGTGTCTTGAGCATGCAAAACACTGATGCAAACACTGGCATGTTAAGATTAATGGACAGGTTTGGCATACTTGTCTTTTTGAGTCCTGTCATGGAAGGGGGCATGAAGCAAAAGAGAGGTAAGGGGAATGCCGTAAATGTAAATGAACTAGGGTTACATATCTCCATGGGGATGGATCCACCTGCTGTCCCTATAAGGTAAAGCCTGTACGATGAATAAGAATTAGAATATGTATACACATTTAAAAGTTTACACATTTAAAAGTAACAGCGGACGCTGTATTTATGTATATGTCAAGAATTATGTATAGTGTTTGTATGCAGTGTAGGGGTTTTACCTACTAATCCTTTGAAGTAGATATTATTTATTTGACTTCAATTATTAATCATGCATTAAATCTGTCTCATTAATTAAAATCAGTCTCATATTAAACCAGAATCACAATATTTAGTTCTCAACTAAAGAAAGTAATTAATGTTTTGGTATCTGAAGGATTTAAATAACTATGAATTCTTTAGAGATATTGGCAACAACCACTATTTGAATGATATCAACAAAGACAACTCGGTCAAAAGAACTAATAAATTTATTTAAAACTATTCTAAAACACAAATGGAATCAGCAATGAGGATCAGTATATTTACAGGGAAGACTAAACATCTAGACTGTGAATTAATGTGTAGAAAGGGCAGAAGAGTGTGTGGATGTGTTCGTGCAAGAGAGGAGGCAGGGTTTATCTCGGTTCTCCTATGGAGAACAAAGCAACTAAAATGCCGTCGACCTCAAACATTAGAGTAGCGTGGCTGTATGTTAATGAGCTCAGCTTGTTTATTCTAACGTGGTCAGAACAAAGCGGAATGGTGCTGGCTTAATAACTAAAAATGAGGTGCTGTGTCTGAGCCTGGGGAAGACTGGATCAGTTGTGTTAATAAAGAAATGGGGAGATTGCATGCGCAATAGAACTTTGTATGAACAAATCTTGATTATCTAAACAAAGTTAAACAAGTACGAATATATTCAGAAAGTCTTAACTAAAAACTTGGTTAGGTCTACAGTTAAAATGACTATGCCCTTTGATAAACTATGCCCAGTGGTTAGACTCTCATGTGTTGAGGATTTTGTGTGGTTTTGTCGTCCTCTCTGAATTCTTCTTTAATTAGGAGGGAATTTCCACCACAGGTTCCTCGTTGATAAAATTCGAGGTGTGCTGAGACATCTTTCTTGTTTTGAAATCTAAGAATGTGAGTCTCGTCTATGGTTTAACAGGGAATTGATCGCCTTTGTTTGAGTCCACGTGGCCGCATTTGCCAGCTTAATAGAGGAAGTTCGGTGAATCTGTTGCCGCAGTAAAATTGCGTCTGTAAAAAAAAATCAGTCTGGGGATGCGAAAACCTCACTCTCCCATCTCATCTGAAGTATAGCCTTTTCCTTAGTGTCATAGTGCGTTCCAAGCCGTTTCTACACCATTGCGCTTGTTACTGGATTTCCTTCCTCTTTTTTTCCTGCTTTTTGCCAAGTCCCTTTGGTTTTTCGTCAATTTTTGCCCTGGTTTTGACCCTGGTCTGGTTTTTTACTCTGTTGTTGGATTTGCCGTTTTCATTAAAGCCTGATTTTATACGGTTGTGCAAGCGTCTATCTTGCTTGGTTCTGCGATGTCACAGGCTGGGTTGGTATGCACTCCAGATACACAAATGAATGATAATCACAGTCATCACTGTTACTAGACTCTGAAGGACTTCTAATTTTTTTCCTCCAATCTCCTTAAGTGTAACGAATAATTAAATTTTCTTCTCAGAACTGATATTTTCGGAGCACCATTGAAATGTATGATTAGAACATTCTTGTAGTAACTGGTTTTATGTGCTCACACTGTTCTGTCACTACAAGAATGCCAGTGTTTACACACCTGAACACACCCTGGAAGTCATTTACATTTCTATGTATCATCTGACATAAATCTCTCCCAAATGCTTCTCTCTTAGCATATGTCAAAGGCGTAGACACATCTGCAGAGAACAGCCATGTTGTTGGACCAGGTTAGACCTGCCTGCATGGGCATGGACATCAAACATGGGACACGTCTGTGTCCTTGGGAGGAGAACATCCCATCCACAGATGGTCAGAATCCACACGTAAATGACAAAGACCAAAGAACAATATATACAGAATGAATTGAATCCTAAAGTGCTGAGAAAGGAGAAAAGAATGTAGAGTTGATGGGTGCCACACCTGAAATAAACAGATGTGTTTGAAACACAGGTGTGTGTCACACCCCACTGTGCAAGAAGTTTTATTCATGGCATAGTCTGAAAACTGCAGTAATGTTGAATACAACCGCAGAGTGAGACTTCCTGGAACAGGATTCAGCTGCCAAGGGGACATGTCCCTTTGTGTATATGAGTTAATGGTTGTTTTTAGTCATTCAAATAGTTAAATTGTCTTTATTTACTCTAATCCTTTTATCATCATCAGTGAAGTTCTTTTGAGCTGAAGTTGAGCATTCAATATTTGAAGGGAGACTCCAGACTCTGTTATGCATCACAGCCATTTAATGCCAATGTGGAGGAGTGTTCCTCAAATCCTTTTCCAATTTGACATTTCTGATTTATTTTCTCCCTGAATACCTTGCTGAAATGTTTCAGCACTGTTTCAGGAGACGTGCAAGAGAGCAATGTGTAGCTAGCTTCACAACGCATGCTAGAGTTTCTTGGCTAAACTTCATGGGTTTGAGATATCTGGTGCAGGCATTGCTGAACAAGAAAATTAGTCATTCATCAAAAATGGCAACAATTGTGTGTGTAACATGTTAGTGGGGGGGGGGGTAGTAAATATTATACTATATATATACTAAATAAAAACACACATTGATAAATTTGTAGAAGTTGTTGGAACATAGCTGGCATACGGCCTGTGTATTTGTCTTTGAGGTTTATTTGACACTGTCCACCCTTATTGTCCTTCCTCACACTGATTCTTTACTGGATCAAGAAGATGTGTCTGGTCCTACTGAGCTGCAGGTCACATTCAGTCTCCCACTGCAGTATTGCATTTGTTGCCCACTCACTACTGATGCCTTCGATGATTGTTGGCGTTCAGTTTCAAACTGGCTGATTCCAGCCTCTACAACACCTTTTAATTTACTCCAACAAGCTGTAGACCCTGTTGCAGTTCCAACGCAGCCTAAATTAATTACTATAATATTCAGTTTGATTAAAAAAAAACAACAACCCTCAGTTATGTAATTTTCACCGTGTCCAAACTAATACAGACGTTGGTGAGTGAGAACCCTGTCCTATCAGGTTAATCTACTTTAAAACCATATAACCGCATATTTCAGATTTGTCTGACGTCACGGTGGGTGTGTATATATAGACCTTGTAGTGCTCTTCCCATTAGGACTCTCTACTCAGAAACAAAACGTACACCCAGGTAGGTCTTGAGCTTATTTCATTTGCTATTTCTTATATATGAAGATGTTTGTGTATAAAGGCTCTATTCTGTTTCTGTTCAATACATAACAAAATTTTCAGATATTATGAGAAATTACAATTTACTACAGAATGGAATTGTTAAAGCACATGCTTATCATGCAATAACCTTACACCTGAGGAATACATTCTAGCCTCTCCAACACCATTCGTAGGTGCTGATCATGTTCTGCCATGCCCTAACCATGGACAATTAAATCATCCAGTTATACTGCCACGCCTTTTAAGCTGTCTAGCGTTTCCAACATCTATTTCTGGAAAATTTCAGGGGCACTACTGATGCCAAAAGAAAGATGCTTGAAACAGTATCTTGGGAAAATGGGGTAATTGAAATTTGTGAGTCTCTGGCTAAACCCTGCTGCAGCATCTAATAAGAACACAGTGGACCCGCTCAGTCCTGCAAGGATTTCTTCTGCTGTTGGCAATATAAACCTCCCTCTCAACTCCTTTATTTAGTTCTTTTAAGATCTGTGCAGATATGCTCCTTTCCTGATTTCTTCCTGACCATAGGTGTGCACCACCCTGTGGGTTCCGCCAGCCTTTCAATGAGGCCGTTGGGCTTCGTTCTCTCCAGTTCTTGTACAGAATTCCAGTGGTATTGGAACTCTGTGTGCTGTGTGGGCTGCATATGGTTTGGTGTCTCCTGCAGCCACTCAGTGCTGCCTTAGCGTCAAACAGTTTTTTTTTCTGTTATTAGTGTTCTGGTATTATCGTTTTGAATGTGTTTCACTCTGCATACCCTTTTCCAGTGTCCTGTTTTCCCCACACCTATTGCATGTGGACTTGAATGCTGGACATTTATCCATTTTCGTGGATGGAACTTTGCCACAATTATTCCTTTGGTCTTCAGGGCTCTCAAGTTGTAAATTCAGTTCAGAGAGCAATTTGATCGGTGAGGGTAGGGGTGGTGTTGGTGAGGGGTGTTGGCGACTGGGTAGGGGGGCACTTTACTCTGCAGGAAAACTGCTGGAAACTGCTTGATACCGGCTGTTTGTCCACAAAAAATAAATTTTCTACCTCGGCCATTTTGTGAGTTACGTTAGCCCCATGCTACCTTTTGTATGGAACATGTTGCCTTGCTGGCTAACTTGTGCTCTTACCTCCTCCGATTGGCGGTCTTCCTGCACGGTCATCTCCAGAGTGAGATTTGATATGAGCTGTAATTTTCATGACAATACACTTTTAATGTGGTATAATCCGTGTAAGCTGTGTTGCTGTAAGTCTTATTTTGAGACTTTTGCTGTGTTGTAGATTTCAGACACCTGATGGGGTCTCCACTACTGTTGTGTGTGGCTGCTCTGCTCTTGGCCAGTAAGTTCTGCACTGAAAGATGGTGATGTTGGGATTTTCTGATTTTGTGTTCAACTTTTAAAATGATTAATACATTCACTTCTAGGTTCACTTCAATTCTATTGCTATTTGACTATCTAGTTTCCAATTCTGTTAGCTTATATAATAAAACTTCTCTATGTATGGGGTAAACTTTAATGTCAATACTTTGGAAAATCAATTTATAAATTGAGTGTAATGATGCTTTTCTAATTATTTATTAAAATGTTTGAAATCCACATGTCCAGTGCTAACATGACATGTAAAGTTATGGCTATATCTTTGGTACTGATAATTTAATCAGTTCTCACATGCAGTGTCATCGTGGTTGTATTTCTACCTTCAAATTAATGCATGTTTACCCCCTATGTACCTGAACAGGTCTGGTGATCACATAACACCAGACTCCAGGCCACATGACACCAATCCTGTCAAACATAGCATGTTTTAGTAATCTGTGCTTTTATCACTATTCAGTACCAATACAAAACTGCCACTTACTGCTTGTATTTTGAAGAGAAACAACAAATTGGTTGTGTCAAGTAAAAACAAATAGTCAGATGTTGGAAAGACCATTTGAACCGTGTACATTGTATTAGGACTAGTAATATATTGACCCAACAACAAACAAACAAACCAGTAGATATTTACAATTCTCTCCAGCATCACAATGCACAAATATTTGCATCTTAAATAACTGTATATAATAAATGTATTTATGAGATATACACCAGTGTATTTCTAAGAGTATGAGTCATTAGTTGATCATCCATTGGTTCTCTCTTAAATTAGGTAGAGTGCAAGAAACAAAAGCAGGTAAGCATGCATCATTTTAACATCACTGAATGTAGAGGGTTCACTAATACTACAATCACAGTACAGTTAAGGTTTTTCATTGTAACATCACTGAATTTAATGGGTTCACTAATACTACACTCACAGTACAGTTAAGGTTTGCCAAATATTTTAACAATATTTACCTTTTATTTTTGATGTTTACTACATGGGACCAAATTACAATTCTGTCTTCATGCATGGACATCAATATAAATGAAAATAATCCATTTCATTCCATGAAACAGGACTCTGCTTTCTATATTTTTAATATTTTTAAAAAATGTTCAGTATTTTTTCAGCAATATCAGTATTTTTAGTTTTGATTAATGATTAAAATATGAATATGATGAATAATGAATATATGTAGAAGAGCCTGCAGAGGATTCTCCATGTAATCATTTTAAACAGTGTTCACCTTTTCCTACATTTGAACTTTTCCAACTTCTAGAGATTTATCCATCCATGAAGTCAGAAACAATGCTGTGATTACTCATTTATGTCATTTGTAACTCACTCATTAGACACAATATTTTCCAAACTACATTTTTAAAACCTCACTCACATGGTGGATTACCACAGACAAGACTTACGAGTCATTTCCCTGTGGTTAGAAAAGATCAAAAACTGCTTGACTCAAGCACACGGATTGTGGAACTTGCAACATTTAAATGCATCTATACAGAAATCACAACATCTAGGCTTTTGTAATATAATAACTTTTAATCCAAAAAGCTTGTGTAGACTGGAAGAATACAAATTTTGACTTTCAGAGTACTTATGGAGGGCACTACTGTATGCATTTTAGCTTTACGGATATTGGTACAAAAAGAATAAATACACATTTGAAAATAACCTATGTTAATTTTTAATAAAATTACTAATTATTATTATATATTTTTCAGAACCTGCTTTCCAAGTTGAAGATTCCTTACCTTGTAATGGATCATCAGTACCAGTTGATCTTTGGCATTCATTTGTTTACGGTGGAAGGAATTACTCAGAACTTTACGTAAGTAGACAGATCACATGCAGATGCTATGCAAACGGTGTCCACCAGAATGACTGGCGTCTGGAACTAATATAAGTGACACAAAAATACCATCTTCATTTTGGTCTGGGGCTTCTGATCATGGTCCTTATAGAACATCCAATAATGACCCACTTGCAGAAGCCTAAATAGCTTTGACAGTGTTCTGTGAATAGACCATATGCAGCATAACAAGATTCCAGTGATTTTGGGCGCAAACAAACTGAAAAATCAAATCACGTACAAAGGTTCCCAAAAAAGGTAACGCACATCCCAGCGAGACTGTACCATGTTTGGTAATAGAAGAACAAGTTTACTACATAAGCTTGTTGACGTATTTATATATACTTAAAATATATGCTAGTTTGTTAAGGATTTGCTCTGGTAGCCAGGTTAGCTACCAAGCTAGCATGTATTTTTATTTAATGGTAATTTATTTTCAAAAAGCACAAGCTTAGTGTCTCTCTCTTAATTCTTTCAAGTTTCAAACTCTCTGGAATTGGGTCCTTCCAGGCCAAGATCCTTTATCCTTTTCTCTTCAACCGAACGCCTGCTGAATTTTCCTTAATTTGGAAGAAATTATGCTAACGAGCTAACGAGTTTCCAGAATGCTAACGGAAATCATTGAGGATAATCCATTCGCATAAGAGAAAAAATGATTAACTATACTCTTAACCAACCAATTAAAGAGTTTCTCCAGATCACGTGCTTGCCAAAAGTTTAAGGACCTACATAGACACGCATTAGTCCAGCCCCCACACACTGGAAGTATTTGGTATACATGTAATGTCATAGAAATTCAGCGTATATATTTCTTGATCTTTAAAAAATAATTAACAATAATAATACTGGCCAGTATTACTAGTTTCATAATACTTTTGCAATATATAATCTACATAAGTTTATATGTCTAAGTAGCATTTATTCTCTGGATAATTTGATGGGGGCGGTGCACCAGCGAGCCACCACTACAGAGAAGGTGTTTACATTTGAGCATTGGTGAGCCTTTCATACCATTTCTTAGCATGCACTTTGTTGTCATAGTGACAGTGTCCATTTAAAATCTTTGGACACTTAGTCAAGACAGCATGTGAAGACAGCATATAAGTGTAAAGACAGCATATAAGTGCTTTTTTTCCAGGTAGGCTCATAAGCTGCAGTAGTTTTACACTGTGGTGCTGATACTGAAGAGCCATTTCATACCCTCTAATTTATAACGATTACCAAGCTTTTGTCTTATTTTATTTGGCTCTTCTGTGATTCATGACTGAAGAACTGAAGTAATTTTGCATTTGTGTCACCAGTGACTTTTACTTCAGCGGAACAGGAAGTGGGATGGGTCTTTAAAAAGGAAGTGCAATGGGTCTTAAAGGTTTCTATTAACCAATATGTTGACTGAAAGCTTTTCTTTAAAAAAAAATCAATGCAAGGATGTCGGTATAAAATGTTCTGGAACTGTTTGTTGTACACAGCTTATGAACTCATTGTAATGATTATGTAAGACGTTTTTACTCTCATTAACTAACCAAAACGTAATCATTTCATCCTCACAAGTTAATAACTAAAAGAATGGAAAAAAAAACACATAGCATCTTAAAATGATTGGCTGTGGCTTCAGATCTATTGACTGAGAGTTCATACTCTGTGTAGGGTAACTGGATTCATGAGCTTTATTTTCTCTTCGTGTCTCTCTCAGCTCAACGACAACGGCCTTGTGTCATTTTCTTTGCCCACTGATGCGTTATACCCTGATCCTAATGTTCCTGGAGATGGATTTACTCCACTGTGGGTTGCAAATAATGAGAGTAGAGACTGTTCTTATACCCAAGCAACAGAAGGTGCCCTTATAATGCAAGCTACAGACATTCTGATTAACACGACAGGAGAGAATAACTCCACTGTCAACTGGACCTTCGTCTGCACGTGGCAAAGTCTTCCTCTTCTGCCTGAGTCAGAGGTAAGAGTCTCTTAAGATTAAGATTAGCCACATTAGTCAATTGTGATTTTCACCCCAATTGAAATTTGTCCTCCGCATTTACCCATCTGTGAAGTCAGAACACACACACACACACACACACACACACTAGTGATCACTAGGGAGTTGTGGTGCACACGTGCCCAGAGCGGTGGGCAGCCCTAGCCCGGCGCCCGGGGAGCATTTGGGGTTAGGTGCCTTGCTCAAGGGCACCTCGTCAAGGCTTCAGGTCACAAGACCGGTTCCCTAACGACCAGACCATGACTGTCTCTTTTCATCATCAGTCACTGATTCTGAAGTGCACTATGTTAATCCTCATCTTTCTCTTTAAGAATATCACATTCCAAACGGCCCTGATCACTGATGAAGAACGCTGTTACATCTTCATGAGCTACAGTTATATTCCTAATCTTAACGATACTTGGAAGGTGAGAAGAAATGTTTGCATACAATTTTGCTGACTTTGTCAAGATTATGTAGGAAAACAATAAGTGTTGAGTAATTCATAATCATACTGCATATTTGCCATGGATCAAGGATCTCAAATGTATTAATTTTTTTAAATGTCATGTTTGTAGGCTGGCTTTGCATTTGACAATAACAGTTTCATAACACTCCCTGTAAGTAACTCCAGTGACTTGTCAACAGAAAGTAATGTTGGAACCCCTGGATTCTGGTTGTACAGTTTTCATACTGTACCTAAAGGTAAATTTATTTTATTGTCTTCATTTTGGTTTAAATCTGCAGTTAGATCAACTTTTTTTTAATGATTTGCAATATCAATTCCTTAAGTCATGGTTATTCCAACAGTTTTACTAATACAGTTTTAGACAGGTAAATCTGTTATTAATCTGCATATGAAAATGTATTTGCCTTTTTCTCCTTTCTACAGTTGTTGAGCTCCCAGATTTCTTTTATCCAATACAAGGTGCAAATGAGCTAAATGATTTTTCCAGCGATGGGAATTCCTCTCCACTGAAACTTCCAGTGTCCTTCCTCTACTTTGGAAACTTTCACGTCACACTATATGTGAGCAATGTTGTTTGTTTCAAAGTAACAGATTAGCAAAGGTTAATTTTCACAAACTGCTACTCATTCCAAGTTTTATTGATTAACCAATACACACAACCAATGCAACCACACAATATTTCTTCAATTATCTTCAGACTGGTGCTAATAGGCTAATATAACTAGCAAGTATTGTTAACTACTTCACACACAATCTTTTCTGTAAATATATGCACATCTATACACACACACACACATTTTCATGTAATGTTACACAGATGTGATGGTGTGGTTTAGGATAGAGTAAGATGCACTTAAATCTCTAAAACGTATCATCTACAAAATTATATCTTATAGTTATCTTTAGTTATCTAGTTATATCTTATACACTAATGTTATGCCAATGGCCCTAAACAGATAAATGGGGACAGTTATTCTGAAGGTAAAGTTGTATCAAAAAGCAAGGAGTTGTACTGTTAATATATTTCCACTTATAAACTAAATCAGTAAAAAATATCAATGCTAGTTTTAAACGTTAATTAAACATGAGAATATGATTTCAAGAAAGCAAAACATAACAGATTCGAGATAAATAGTTGCAATAGTAATAAATGATAAATTGGACACAAACATGTAGTGTGGTTGACTGACTGCAGTGGGGCAGTTAAAAAAGTTTAAAATATGAAGATTTGGTGCTTTTTTGACAAACTATTTCTTTACCAGTTGGTAAATGACCAAAATCATAATGAGTATATCAGAACAAAAAGAAACGCAAGTCAGAATGGAACAATACACAAATGTCTGATCTGATTTTGTTTCATGCCATTTCTGCCTCAGATCAATCGGAACGGTTTCCAGAGTTTCTTCGCCCCCTTCAGTGGGGCCAACCCTGACCCAGATGCTAACGCAGACATCATTGCCCCTCTGTGGACTGACTTCAATGCTGACCTCATCTACTATCAGAAAATCACTAATGGTTCTCTTCTAGTACGAGCAACAGCAGAAATTAACAGCATGTTCCCTGGAGTGAGCTTCTCTGCTTCCTGGATCTTCATCACCACTTGGGTTAATGTTCCCTATTCCGTCAACACAGGGGTAGGCATCAATCCTTGAAAAACTCAGTCCCATCCTCTAAAATACACAATTTTGATGACCTCTTTATGCTCTTGAAGGTTGCAACATTCCAAACGATCTTGGTCAGTGGTGAAGATGATGAGCTCTCCTTCCTCCTGATGAACTATGGAGACATTGGGCCTACTGCCCAAGACTGGCTGGTGAGCTTCATCCTGCACCATCTTATTGTGTTACGTAACATTACAAAGTAAGGTAACAATCTAATAAGAAATATCTCTGTTTCTTTTTGATTAAATCGTTATTTTAGGCTGGCTATAGGTCAGAGAGCGGCATCTACAACTACACAATAGATGAACCCAGTCCCTCTGATCTCTCTAATAGTACCAACACATGGTTGCACGGTCAATGGGTTTTCCGTGTTGATGGAGAAATGGGTGAATTTACTATTGCTTTTCATTTTAGCCAATGATCAGCCTATTAAGCAAAGCTGGGTTAAATAAAAATTGATCATTAATTTAAAAATAGCAATAGATCGAATAGCAAAGATCAAATCTTTTCACATTTTCTATACATTGTACCATTTTGTAGTGGACATCATTTTTCACAAAGTAACTGAATAAAAACTTAACTGTACTGAAAACTATTTAATGTCAAGTTTCTTTATTTTCAATGTTCTAGGGGATGATTGTGTTTTACTCCTTTTTAATCTCTTTAATCTGTAACCTCCTAGACAACTGTGATGTTCTGCAGTGCTCTGAGGATGAGGTGTGTTTGGAGAGAACAGGGGTTTATGGCTGTGAATGTGCAGCTAACAACCCCAGACCCAACCCTGACACTTTTGGTACATCTTTTAAATTTTTTCTTTATTTTTTATTTCTTCTTTGCATTTACCTAGTTCCCATATTTATTCTGTAGAACCTAAGATAACTGTTGAAAATACTTTAGTATTAGTATAATAGCAGAAAGATTAAGTCATTAATATGAATTTGGTAATAAAACTGATTTATGTTTTTCGTCAGTATGCAAAAATGTTAATGTAGCTTAGCATATGAAGCACATGCTTCACATAATGTTTATAATTTTTGCTTGTAAATTATATGCACTGTATTTTTGTCAGGGCTGGCTCTCACACTGTTCCACCTATTGCCACTAGAGGCAGTCATGACAGTCCTGCCTCTGGCACCGTTCCTCCTGTTGCCACTAGGGGCAGTCGAGCCAGTCCCAACACGGACGCGGTTCCTCCTACAGCCACTAGGGGCACTCGTGTCAGTCCCAGACTTCATCTGAGTAATCAGCAGTGATTCGTTTCAGCCGTCGCTGGGACTATTTAGGACGGCTTGTGAAACGAATCACTGCTGAATCGTTTTGGTCCTTGCCTTCACGTTCTTAGCCTCTCTCTTACCTTTGAAGTCTCGTTGTTGCGTTATCGTGAAAGGTGTCTCGCCACCTTTCTCTTTTCTTATCTCTGCTTTGCTTATTCGAGTGTCTGTCTCCTGCGCCGCTTTCTGGCCTCTCAAGTTTTCCTCCTACTATTTCTCTTCCTATCATTATTTATTTTTGGGAAGGGTTTGTAGTTATTGCTGCGTTTTTGCCTGCAGCCAGTATTTCTCCTGGCATCCTAAGTTTCGTTTTGTCGCGTGTAGACTGTGTCCACGTCAGATTTATTTTTTCTCTTTATTATCATCCCGTACCTTTTACGGTGAGTAAGTTCTTCGCGCCTAGTTATTTTCTCAGGGCATTTCTTTCATCCCGTGATATATACGGTTAGTATAAGTTCTGTGTGATCAGCATATGCGCTGCCCTGCTTTCATTTTGTTCCTAGTTACCAGCATTTGTGTTTGTCTGTTTTTTAACGGCGCTTGGGTTCGCTCTTACTTCTATTACAACGAGGTGTGTACCTGCCGGTACACCCGTCGTTACAATTTTACATTACTTGAATCGTACTAATGATAGACCATTTGTCACAATACAATGAGCCAAGGAGTCATTTTAATATATTTAACCCTAACATTTTTACTAACTCTTCCGGCTTTCGTGAGAGGCGTTCGCACTTATCTCTGTCTCCTGCACTACCTGCATTCCCTGATTTTGCTTAGCTTCTCTGTCTTGTCTCAGTACCCTGACACTGCTCTTCGAATCTGAACAAGAAAATAGAATTGGTTAAGTGGTCTCTCAACGCAATTGACACTATTTTTTCCACGAGTCATGGTGCGGGAGAACCCACATGTCTGGACAGAACGTTCTCAGCTGGGTATGTGTGACTCGTGGGGGACGTGGCGTGGATTGTGTCTCGCGCCTCTCTCCCTAAAAGATGTTGAGGACGTGTTTTTATTTGGAACTTTGATTACTGGGTTTCTGCTGATTGGATTAGGTGTTGCCCTGGTGTATCGGGAGATTAAAAGAGTGGGGTCAGTTATCGAACGCCCATAGAAATTGTCCAACATGATTGATGCGATGGGTAGAGCTGTCGGAACGCAGACAGTGACTGTTGGTAGAAACCTGGATTCGATCACGGAGGGTGTCAATGCCCTACGGGAGAAGTAGGATCAGTCTGGAGTCTGCTGACTTAAAGAGGAGTCTCACGTTCTCAAGGACATGCTCCTTGCTAAATTCTTTACTCTCGCTTATCTGCATTGACGCCCAAACAAAAATTCTCCCTGAAGGTTGTCGTCTTGAAGGTCATAACTGAAATCTGCTGTATTCCCAATGATTAAATATTCATAAAACACCCATTAACTGAATATAACATGCCCACTTTAGAGACCAATGTGCTGGCTGTTGAATCCTGTGTATTTGAAACTTGCAGCAATTAGTAACAGTAACAAGAGTCTCTTTCTCTGCTCCGTTCTTCTCAGATGCCATTGAAACGTGTTCAGGCAGTTCTGGGACGGCGTCTTTCTCCCGCTGCCAGCTGTTTGAAGCTGGATATTCTGCACAGTTCCTCCACCTCAATGATGACAAGTGTAAAGGGGTGGTACACAGAGACAGGGTGGTGTTCCACTTTGACTACGATGGACACAGTTGTGGCACAGATCTTAAGGTAAGGTACAATGCAAGCTCTTTCAAAATGCATATATTGTACCTGTTATGCCTGTACATAATCTTATGTGTTTTAGCAAACAAAAACTGACCCCAGTTTGTTGTTGACCTCTTCATGTGTGACCTGCACCGACTGCATTATGATTTCATTGGTTCAGTAGTGCAGTGATTTGGACTGTTATGAGTTAGTGTTAAGCACATAATCTTCATTACTCATTATCACACTATTTCACAACAACATATGACCAAACCATCCACATCACATATGAAAAGAGCTGTTTAGGATTTATTAGGCCACTTTACTACATTAATACTTGACTATACTAATAAAAAAATTGCTTTTTGTTGTCAAGTCAATTTTATTTATATAGTGCTTTTTACAACACATGTTGTCTCAAAGCAGCTTTACAAATTGTATGGGTCCAGATCCCTAATGAGCAAGCCAAAGGCGACAGTGGCAAGGAAAAACTCCCTAAGATGGCGGGGAATAGGAAGAAACCTTGGGAGGACCAAGACTCAAAAGGGAACCCATCCTCCATTGGGCGGCCCGTTAGCACCAGTCCGTATTTGTGAACAAGAGGTGGTTCTACAGTTATAGCTTAAAGTTCTTGTTCCCCGGCCAAGTAGTCACAGTCCCTTCGGTGCAGATGGTGCACCTCAGGTAGGAGCCAGCATCAGCACGTCCCCTTACGGCAATGGTACATCCAACCCCGGCATCAGTACATCCACCGGCGAGCCAGACCATCTCCCAGGTGCTTGTAGGTGCTTGCATGCAGTCGTCTTGGGTAGAAGCATGCAAAAAGATGGACAATACAGACTGAGTGTGAGGATGTCAGTTTAACCACCATTGATTTAAATGTACATAGCTCATGTGCCAGTGATTAGCATGTAGCTCCGGCAGGCTAATCTATAGCAGCTTAACTAAAGGGAGGGGTCCAGAGGTGACAACAGTCATGAGGGCTCACTGAGACATTGCTTTCCAGTCAAGTCGGTCACAACTAGAGTGATGCCATGACACAGCTGGATGACAGCATCAACATCTCAGATTACCAGAAATCTCAACGTCTGGGGGCCCCTGAGCCCCGCACCTTGCTAGGGGAATATTTAACTGAAGGCTTGATTATATAGGTGAGTCTTAAGTCTAGATTTAAAGATTGGAACTGTCAGAATCTCGGATTGGAGCTGGAAGGCTATTCCATAATTGAGGGGCTGTAAAGGAGAAAGCTCTGCCTCCGGCTGTAGTCTTACAAATTTTTGGAACTAAGAGAAATCCAGCATTTTGGGAGCGTAAAGGGCGAGATGGGTTGTAGTAAGCAATGAGTTCACTCCGATATTGTGGGGCAAGACCATTTAACGCCTTATAGGTTAAGAGAAGAATTTTAAATTCAATTCGATGTTTAATCGGAAGCCAATGTAATGCCGCGAGAGTGGGGCTAATATGATCGAATTTTCTAGCCTTAGTTAGGACTCTAGCTGCAGCATTTTGTACAAGTTGTAGCTTCTTTATGGACTGTTTAGAGCATCCAATTAGAAGACCATTACAGTAGTCCAATCTTGACGAGACAAAAGCATGGACCAGCTTCTCTGCATCAGCCAATGAAAGTAAGTGTCTCAGCTTGGCGATATTACGTAAATGGAAAAAGGCAGCCTTAGTGACATTGCATATATGTGTGTCAAATGAAAGATCCGAATCAATAGTGACACCTAAGCTTTTTGCGGTAGACTTGGGTGTTACTGAAAACCCATCTAGGGTAAGGGGAATATCAGCCCAGCTGCTTCTAGCAGCTTTAGGCCCAAGAATCAGCACCTCAGTCTTATCAGAATTTAGTTGAAGAAAATTAGACGCCATCCAGTTTTAAATGTCCTGGACGCAGCTCTCAATCTTGAGAGTAGTGGTGATATCATCTGGATTGGAAGATATATACAACTGAGTATCATCTGCGTAGCAATGGAAACTAATACCATGCCTACAGATGATAGTGCCCAGTGGAAGCATATATAATGTAAATAATATGGGGCCCAGTACAGATCCTTGTGGGACACCATATTTTACCTTAGAACGCTCTGAGCATTCGTTGTTTACTAGTACAAATTGGTAACGATCTGTCAGGTAGGACCTGAACCAGGAGAGTGCTTGACCTCTTATACCAATGAGTGTCTCATAAAGGTGAAATTGTTATTGAAGTGAAAACACAATTTTGAAGGGCGTAGAAAGGCTGTGTACAGAAAAAGGTCTAGTTAACACGAAAAATAGGTTTGTCGTTTGAAGATAAAAGATGCAACGTGTTTACACAATGTAACCATAAGAGAATTTCTAAGAAAAGTTTAAAAGATGTTTAAAAGATTCAAGCTTTCTGCAGGAAACTTCTTGTCTGGTGAGTTGTTGTGGTAGATTGCGTCTAAATATGAATCTGTCTCCTAGAGTAATGCCACACACTTCATTTATGAGAACAACGTTCAAGCGTTGATGGTAAGGGGTGACGAGTCCGTGATCAGTCGTGACAGATGGCTGAACATTGACTTCTCCTGCGTGTATCCACTCATCAAGAGCATCAGCATGCCTATGTTCATCAAAGCCGAACCAAGGTAGAACTACTTCCAGAACCAGCACCCCATCTTCACATGAGCCAATAGACGTTTTCACTTTTGATAGCCCATTGTTCTTCTCTCTTCCTCTAAAGTGTGATATTCAAGGAACTGGATAACGAAGGCTCATACCAGATCATCATGGTTCCCTATCCTGATGCTTCATTCAGTACTCCATACTCTGGAGATGTTACAATTGATGTGAATCAGCAGATCTTTATAGCCGTGGATGTGGTTGGATTTGAAAGTGAAGACATCGCCGTTGTGCTGGACAGATGCTGGGCCACTCCTGTGAATGACATGGACTACTTTGTCTACTGGAATCTGATCATTAATGAGTAAGAGAAATCTGGAGATGCACCCCTAAGACTAAGACATAAACATCAGAACCTATACTCACATTATACATAACACTATGGGTTCCAGAAAGACATGATTGTACTACAACACCATTATAATTTGACAGCATATGTAGTCCATGTTACATCACTCTGTCTAATGCATGACAAATTCTATTCTGTCAAAGCATTTTGAAAGATTCTATTTTGAAATTCTCTATCTACTTGAAATTAAACTCATATTGAAACTACATGAACAACTTCTGTCTTCTGGTTCCTGCCTCTATTCATCTTCACCACCCTTTAATTCTTCCTTCTTCTCTTCCCAGGTGTCCCAACCCAGAGGATGGCACTGTCCAGGTGCTGCAGAACGGCGTCTCCACGTCAGGCCGCTTCTTCAGGATGTTCACCTTCACAAACAAGTCTCCCATCATCTACCTGCACTGCGATGTTCATCTGTGCCTTGTGGAAAATGGGGACTGTCTCCTGGTGAGTTCTCAGCCAGACACTGGTTAATACTGCAGTAGACCAGTTCAGGAAGATATTGTGGTATTCAAGGGATGCATGCAGTCAGTTCGGGATGAACAGCTGAAGTAGGATAATGAACACTAAAATACGCATTTTCTTCTTCCTCTCTGACTTAACTGCTGCTTAATTTCCTTCCTCACAGTCATGCAGTGGAGACATTGACAGAAGAAGACGTCGATCTCTGGACTTCCATGACAAAGCTGCCATTAGCATGAGCTTCTGATTTCATCATTGGATAAATGTATTAGTAAATGGAGTAATGGTGTATTGGGGTTTGTGGAGAACTATATTTTAATGGCATTACATTTTACTAGTATTAATTTACTTATTAGTTATTAGTTAGGATTTAGCTGCAGCATTTTGTACAAGTTGTAGCTTCTTTATGGACTGTTTTGAGCATCGAAGATATGCTATTGAATTATACAGCCTTTTTTCACAAAATTTATAAATACACACTGATTTAAAATTTTATATCCATTGCTAAAATTTACAATCAATATTTTACATCAGTATACTAAAAAAGCTTGTATTCTCACAATAGTAATCAACAGTAGCTATCAACAAAACAGTCTAAATGTGTACTTTTATAGGAAGAAAACTAAATTAAAAGGTCTCATCTTGATACATGGGTGTTTTCCATCTGTAGGTCTATTTCAAATAATCACTTCAATCTTAAAATTGAAGAGAGCAGGTTCTTAGCCGTTACGGTTATATATGAATGGGGATCACACTGCACTGTTTACTGCACATGGAATTTTCCACTCATGCTTATTCTCCACAGTAGGATCCGGCCATCAAACGTAAGGGTAAAGAGTCAGCTCTGTCTCCATGTGTTCTAGAAAACTGGTGTGTGGGTTTTTACTAATAATCATATTCAGTATACATGCTTTAATATACCTTATTTATTAACCTCATTCATTTAATCAGTCCTAATTTATTAATGAATGAATTTATTTGATGATTGACACCACACTTAGCCCTGCAGGGGACCCAATACATCGGATCTGGACCCATACAATTTGTAAAGCTGCTTTGAGACAACATGTGTTGTAAAAAGCGCTATATAAATAAAATTGAAAAAAAAAAAAAAAAAAAATACATACACCTCAAATCAAAAATGTAAAACACACCTCTCCCAGCACAGCAGTCCTTATGTAACCGTGTGGCACACACAGCCCCTGTCTGGGCACCCTTGGTACGGTCTGCTGTGTACCTGTGTTTCATGTGTGTCTGTTGTTGTCGTCACTCCCTCTTGTTAGCATTCCCTGTTAGCCTGTGTCACCTGTCTGTCGTTTTCCCCTTGTTCGTGTGTGTGTTTAAACCCTTGTGTTTTGCCCTCTGTTGTTGGTTTTAGAATTGTTATTTGTATTTGCTGCTGTGTTTGTCTTTACATTTTTTACATTTTCTGTTTGTCTTTATGTTTATTAAATGTTCTGTTATCTACGTTTATTAAATGTTTTCTTTGTCTTTACGTTTATTAAATGTTTTGTTTGGTATTTGACGTTTATTAAATGTTAATTCGAAAGGGTTAAAAACACAACATGGCCCTACAGCTTCTTTCCACTGTGGTCATGACTCACATAAATCACAGACAACCTGACGTGGATCAACATTGTATGACGTGAGTGGCTCATGAGAAGAGGCAGAGGAGAGTCCAGACAGTCTTTAGGGTTCAGATTCTCTGTCAACTTTCTGCCAGGTGCCCTCTGTAGTGTTCTTTACAGAACTGTCAATCTGTGGATTAGTAAGTGAGTAATCCAGCACGCCATGTCAGATGTAGCCCCAGAGAGATGACGTAGCCCCTGTGAGATCTACCCATTCTGAAGGGAAAACCAGAGAGCAACGTTCTGTTGATCAGTTGTATTTAAAACACCTGAATTGCATGTGCTATTGAACACACCCCCTTTCTTCCAGTGACACAATCTTGCCGTTCTTTGCTGGGGAAACTTTTCACCTTGCTAAGATAATGTTTACTATTTATGGTCACAAGGGTGTGGATAGTACATTACGTAGATCAAAGTATCTAATACTGCAGCTGTTACCAAAGTATCTAATATTGCAGACATGGAATCTTCCATCAAAATGACTGACTGCTGTCATCAGCTGAAACTCTGAAACTCACACTCATACATGCACCCCCACCATCCCCACTGGTAGAACCTCCCCTCCCACCCATCAATTCTTTACATTCTGTCAATATTTTGATGTATGACCCCCCCCCCCCAACCCCTCCCTTTGTTGGAATTTGTCCTTTCTGTCAGAACTTGAATGATGGACTCACACACGTTAACCCTCCAACTTCTGCTAACCCTACTGTGAGTAGTAAAGTTTATAAATCTCCCTACCTTGTTTCCTCCCCACCATCCAATACAGTGAACAAGAGGATGAATCATTGCTTTCATTGAAAAATAAGACAAAACATACAAGTTTTCAGTCTCATATAAATACTAACCATCTACATCTTTTTTCCCAGAAACTTTCTCTCAGTTTCTTTGAAACACACATACATACGCACACAGGCTCATATGCGCGCGCACACACACACACACACACACTAAACCCAGTTTTACCAGACCCAGTCTCCATCCTGACCCAGTCTTGCTAGACCCAGTCTCCATCCTGACCCAGACTCCATCCTGACCCAATCTTACCAGACCCAGTCATACCAGACCCAGTCTCCATCCTGACCCAGTCTTACCAGACCCAGTCTCCATCCTGAGCCTACTTTTCTGAATGATTCAGCAGCACATTTTTTTCTTAATTCAGTTGGGGCACATTGGAAGAAAACTGTTCACATTGAGCATCATTAGCAGTAATCTTATGATTATAATATTCCTGTAGTAACTGGTTAAACTGTTCTGTCACTAAAGGAATGCCCATGTCTACACACCTGAACTACACCTGGAGGTAATTTTTCTTCAAAAGCGTATTTTTCAGACTTAAATCTCTCCCAAATGCTCCTCTCTTAGCATATGGCAAAGGCGTAGACACATCTGTAGATAACAGCCATGTTGTTGGACCAGGTTAGACCTGCCTGCAGGGGCATGGACATCAAACACGGGACACGTCTGTGTCCTTGGGAGGAGAACATCCCATCCACAGATGGTCAGAATACACACGTAAATCACAAAGAACAAAACACAAATATCCAGTTGACAGTCAAGTACTTTTCCAAGAGTTCTCAATCTGCTGTTGTATTTATCATTATTGCAGTTTGAGAGGCGTGGCACTTATTTCAAGTGTGGCACCTGTCAACCTTCTTTGTGTCTCCTTATTCAACACTATATGACTCAAGAGTTAATGTTCCTGTCCATAGTTCATACAGTGCATGTTTAGTCATTTACATTGTACAATTCTCCTTATTTACTCTGTATGTCTTTGTCATGAGTTGAGCATTCGAACAGTTGAACATTTGAACATTCCTCTTTACCAAGTGCTCCAGGACGTTTAGCAGGCAGTGAGTACCAGGCAGTGAGAAAATTACAGTCATTTGTCAAGAATGGCAACCCCCCCCCCCCCACACACACACACATCTAGTTTATCTACATACTGGATATATTCCCACAGTTACATTGTGAAACACAGAACACAAAATAAGATACAATAAATTCCTGTGATAACATTTGTTACCACACACATTGAGTAAGGTGTATTTTGGAGGAGGAACTGGAAATGGTTTGGTTCCAAGTCTATTTATTCTGGTGAAAATGCAACTAAAGGCTCCAAATGTGATTCCCGAACTGGAGCGGTTCTGGTTCCTCGTTGCTGTAAATTGGCTATTTGAGGTTACTGCCTCTGCACTGGATTCCCACTCACTGCGTTGCTTGTTTAATGTAATCATGTATGCTGTAAAAGGTCTTTGGGGCTTTGAACATGTACATACAGCACTATGTACAGTGGATGTTTAATAATAATAATAATCTTTATTTGTATAGCACTTTTCATACATACATGCTTTACACAATAAATAGAAGAAAACAAACATAATAAAATAAGGTTATAAGATAATAGAATGACAAATAATAATTAAAATAATAGAAAACAATAAAGTAATAAAAAATAAAATGCCATAACTATTAAAATAATTAGAAGAACAAACAAATAAAATGTAATAACGTAATACAATAAAAAAGTTCCCTAGCTAAATATGCAGCTCTAAACAGGAAGGTCGTCCCGCCTGCCGCCACAGGAGGGAGTCCACGAGTCAGTTCTCGTCGTGGCAATCGCGATCAGCGGTGATGACCTGCTTCCGACAGCTGCAGGGTCTCCCCGCTGAGTTGTTTGCTGCGCTCGCTTCATCCTCATGCAGTCAGCCTCTTTTGCCGGTAACGTTTGGCGTTGTCTGGTTCCTCATCACCACGTCACCTCCTTCGCCGCTCCTGTTATTTTCCTAACCGAAAGAAGTTCGGTTAGTTGTTTTGGGAAGGGGCTTTCGTTACTCACTGATGTGGTTAGAGAACCAGCTACTTCCCCTGGTATCCTTAGTTCGTTTGTTGCTTTTTCCGCGATCTTTTGTTTTCTCCCCGTTTTTCTCCCCTGCTTCGTTTCACGTTTTCAAGTTTTATCCATCTCACCAGGTTCAGCTAGTTTATGACTGCGTCTTTTTTGTTGTTTTTGACATCATGGTGCATATATAATTCTGGCAGGGCTCTTCCCATCAGTCGCTCGAAACAAGGTGTACACTGGCAAGCCTGCAGCTTAGTTTGATCAGTGAGTTTGCTTTTAGATATTAGAGTCTCACAGAGTGCAAAGGTGTCTGTGTTTAAAGAATCTTTTCAGTTTCTGCTGTACATGCAAAAATATTTTTGTGCTCCAAGTTGACAGTTAGATTTTTTTCCTGAATTCATCTCCACTCGCATGGTGGAAAAAATATTACCCACACAGGCATCACGTAAAATGTAAAATATGCAAATATGATTCTTATGAAATAGGGTGTAAAACTCACAGTAATTAGATTACTATTGACATATGATTTATAGCTTCATTACATTTCAGATTTTACAATATGATTAAGTATATATATATTTTTAAGTAGGTTTTTAAAGTACACTGAACACCAATGATATGAGGGTCTATTGATACAGAAATGGAGTACAGATAATAAAACATGCTTTATTTCTATTTGCACATGGACAAAATCTATCACAAATTTTGCACAAAAATGAGCACATTTATTGACTATTATTCTAATCAGTTCTGATATCCACATTCAGATGAATGTATTTTTTATCCCCTATGTACCTGAACAGGTGTGGTGATCAGGAGACTCCAGATGTACCTGAACAGGTGTGGTAATCAGGAGACTCCAGATGTACCTGAACAGGTCTGGTGATCAGTAGACTCCAGATGTACCTGAACAGGTGTGGTGATCAGTAGACTCCAGATGTACCTGAACAGGTCTGGTGTTCAGTAGACTCCAGATGTACCTGAACAGGTGTGGTGATCAGTAGACTCCAGATGTACCTGAACAGGTCTGGTGATCAGTAGACTCCAGATGTACCTGAACAGGTCTGGTGTTCAGTAGACTCCAGATGTACCTGAACAGGTGTGGTGATCAGTAGACTCCAGATGTACCTGAACAGGTCTGGTGATCAGTAGACTCCAGATGTACCTGAACAGGTCTGGTGTTCAGTAGACTCCAGATGTACCTGAACAGGTCTGGTGATCAGGAGACTCCAGATGTACCTGAACAGGTCTGGTGATCAGGAGACTCCAGGCCACGTGACTCCAGTCCTCTCAGCAGCTTTTCAAACACAGCACATGTTAGTTTATTTGTGTTTTTATCACTATTCATTACCAAGACAATACTGCCACTTACTGGTCATATTCAGTAGTACAACCACAAACGTTCCTGACAAGTTAATTAAGAGTGTTCAGTGAGAGTATTCCGTTTGAAAGACCTTTTGAAGCCTGTAAACTGTAAAATTCTCTCCCGGACCACTGTGCACAAGCATTATTTACATTTCCAATAACTTATTGTGTCAAGATGTATACTGACGTATTTATAAGAATATGAGTGATTAGGTGATAATTCATTGGTTCACTCTTAAATCAGTTGGAATGCCACAGTACAGTTCAGGTTTTTCAATTTTTAAAACAATATTTAAGCTTTATTTCTAAGCTTTATTACACCCTATTTCTAAAGAATCATTGCTTGGACATATTTTTTATGTGTGAACTTTCTCCTAGGACTGAGCAGGTGTTGTGAACAGGTGCAAAGTATCAGCACAGCGTGGGTTTATAAGGCACTGACCTAAACCAGCTGTTATTTACAGAACCTACAATAATACGTCTATTTAAAATAAGTCTTATCTGAGTAAATCTGGTGTAGCAATAAAGAAAACACTTTTTTCAGGCCAGTGCTTGACAGATGAGTCTCAACATGTCAGTCCAGTTTTAGGAATGCATTCATCAAAACTAAAGATAAGATACTGCATTTATTAACTCACAAACTGACCCTCAGCAGTACCAACGTGGTCTTAGTGAATCACAGTTTGATGTTTTCCCTGCTTTAACACACCCACTAAATCTGGATGAGTTAAATCAGGTTTGTGTGAACACACTGAAACCACCTGACTTGTCCTGCGCTCTGCCACCTTGAAGTGAGCACAAAATAGACTACAATAAAATGATAAACAGAATAAAAACTGAATTATTTAACAATTGCCATTGCTCCAGATTTAAAATGTAAAAACATTGATTTCTTTGTATTTCTTCAACGCCTCCCTCATCCAAGGTTCTGTCCCCACATGCCTGAAGACCGCCACCATCATCCTGGTCCCAAAGACCTCCGCAGTGATTGGTCTGAATGACTACCGGCCAATAGCCCTCACGCCGATAGTCACAAAATGCTTTGAGAGACTGGTTATGACCCACATCAAAGCCACTGTCAACATCACTGGGGACCCACACCAGTACGCCTACAGAAGGAACCGATCCACAGAGGATGCCATCCACACCACCCTCACCCATCTGGAGCAGAAGAATTCATACGTCCGTCTGCTCTTTGTCGACTTCACTTCTGCTTTTAACACCATGATTCCCCAGACCCTGGTCAACAAACTCTGAACACTTGGGCTATGCTCCTCTACCTGCGATTGGGTCCTGGACTTCCTGACCAACAGGCCGCAGTCTTTGAGGATCCACAACGTCTCCTCCTCCACCTTAACCCTCAGCACAGGCTCCCCCCAGGGCTGTGTGCTGAGCCCTCTCCTGTTCGCACTGCTCACCCATCCACCCGGGCTGTCATATTGTGAAGTTTGCGGACGACACGGCAGTGGTTGGCTGCATCACACACGGTGATGAGTCTGGCTACAGGCAGGAGGTGGAACACCTGGAGGGTTGGTGCAGGAAAAACAACCTCTGCATCAACGTTAAGAAGACAAAGGAGATGATTGTGGACTTCAGAAGGGGCAGACACACCCACCCCCCTCTCCACGTCGGAGGATCTGCGGTGGAAGTGGTCTCCAGCTATTGGTACTTGGGTGTACACCTGAGCAACGACCTCAGCTGGAGCAACAACACTTCCAGTCTGGTCAGGAAGGCTCATCAGCGGCTCTACTTCCTCAGGCGGCTGAGACGAGTTGACCTGGGGAGCACTGTCCTCGTCTCCTTCTACAGATGTGTGGTGGAGAGCGTTCTGTGCTCCAGCATCAGTGTGTGGCATGGTAGCTGCTCTGCTGCAGAGAGGAAAGCTCTGCAGAGGGTGGTGAAGGCCGCACAGAGGACTGTAGGGGTCAGCCTCCCCTCCACCACGGACATCTACACCTCCAGATGCATGCAGAGGGCCACCTGCATCATGAAGAACCCCACACACCCAGCACACTCACTTTTCACCCCACTCCCCTCAGGCAGGAGGCTGCGGAGCATTAAGTCCAGGACTACCCGACTGAGGAACAGCTTCTTTCCTGAAGCTGTGAGACTCATAAATTCCCACTGAGACCAGCACTCAGCTGGACCCTGGCAGTCTATGCACGGCCACCTTTATGCACAGGACACTTATGCACATCCACTTGCCACTTTATGTACACAGCTGAAGCACAGCCACTTTTTATTGTCTCTATTGACACATTCATTATTGTACATAGTGTCCTTATTCCATTATAGTATATTTGGTTTCTAAAAGTATATTTTAGTTTATTCTATTATTTTTTTATCTTATTCTATTTATGTCTTTCTGGGGTTAAAACCGGGACCTTTGGTACGTAATTTCGTTCCCACCTCATGTACGCATGTGATGTGAATGACAATAAAGTCTCCTTGAATCCTTGAATCCTTGAATAAATCTAAGAATTAAATAATTAAATAATTAATTGTGCTTATGTCTAATATATACACATATAAAAACATAAGGGCCAAATTTCATTAGTTTTACATGTACACCAATGCTTAGATTCACACACAAGTAAACAGAAAGTCTAATTTGATATGTGATAAACATATCAGACATTTTAACAATTAAAGAATCGCCATTTTAGCTAGCGTAGCTTATCTTACCTTAGTTAGCCAATATGAGCTTTTGGTGGGAAACGTTTTAATGCCTTTTTCCTGCTGATATTCAAATTCACAGTGATTTCACTTGTGATAACATAGTGGGAATGATTCAGGTTGTGATGACACACAAGGAAACATTACACCTTCTGTTCTGTGGTAGCCCATTACTTTTTTTACTAATGTTCTTTCTAAAAGAGTGAACTTGGTTCCCCATATCTCTGTGTGTACTTGCTTAATGAATTACACAGATGTCCCTTTATTAAATTTCATTGATAAATTAATTCCATGTAAGTGTGGTGGAGTACGTCTGTGATGGTGTGAGTGTGGTGGAGAAAGTCTGTGATGGTGTGAGTGTGGTGGAGTACGTCTGTGATGGTGAGAGTGTGGTGGAGTGCGTCTGTGACAGTGTGAGTGGTGGAGTGCGTCTGTGATGGTGTGAGTGTGGTGGAGTACGTCTGTGATGGTGTGAGTGTGGTGGAGTACGTCTGTGACGGTGTGAGTGTGGTGGAGTACGCCTGTGATGGTGTGAGTGTGGTGGAGTGCGTCTGTGACGGTGTGAGTGTGGTGTATGGTGAAGGAAGCTTGCTAGACCAGTTCCCCCACCTGTGGAATGCTTTTTAAGATCTGATGGTTGTTTACATAGTTTGCTGAATTTTAAATTTATTTTATTTATATAATTATTTTCAGTGGTAGTAAAACATATCAGCAGCGTTATATTTTGAGGGAGCCCATAGGTGACTAATGCATATTTCTGAACTTATTTTAGAAACAACCAAAGCTTTGATGATGGAATCAGTGACTGTATGACAAACCCAAACGGTGTAATGTTCCGCTGGCCCTCCTCATCTCTGTGGTTTGGGTTTGTGAAATCTGACCCTAAACAGTGGCTGCTGACTGAGAAGCTTACAGAGTCTTTTGTCAGAAATGGCAACAATTCCTTCCTCTTGCACAGCTGGTTAATCTGCATATTACAGGTATTCCTGCACACCTGCACACACTTGCCACACCTTTCTGGGGGGAAATGTATTGAGTGTTATTTGTCTATATATAGATCACTACACTGGTCCTCCACTGCTTAAGAGGCTAAAAGATCAGTGTTTGGGGCTGTGAAGGTATACATACAGTACAGGTGTACATACTGTACATGTGTTCATACAGTACTATGGAGTGGAAGTTTAATATTAATCCCAAGGTGTTTGTGCTACATGACACATCTAGCAAGTAAATCTAGCGAGTGCTCACGTTTCGCATGTGTTAGCCGAAGAAATACAAGAACTATGTGATGTGTCAGGATGATGTGTTCATAAATTCAGTTCAGTGAAACAGGTAGAACCTTATAGTGATGTCACGTGTGATGTTTCCAAACGAACACTGTGGTAGGTTAGAGAGAAGGCACTCATTTAGAGAAACTCAGTTTATCTAGCATATCAGGTTTGTCTAGTTTATAACTGCATATTTCAGATGTCTTTGACGGCGTGGTGTATATATAGATCTCACACTGCTCTTCCCGTCAAGAGTCTCAGAAAAAATACGTACATCCCGGTAAGTCAAGAGCTGATTTCATTTGATATTTAATTCGTTTTATTGATGTCAGAATCTCACATTGAGTACAAAGGTGTCTGTGTTTAAAAAATATTTTCTGTTTCTGCTGTACATGCAATAAAGTAAAAAAAAAAATTGAAAAATTGAAAAATTTTAATTATGTAAGCATATGCTTATCATGCAGTCAAAATTACACCTGAAGAACACATTCAGTTAATAACCTAGATCTTAACTATTATCTAATCTATCTAATTATTACTTTTTTTTTGCTCCAAGTTGGCAGTTAGTTTTTTCCACTGAATTTATCTCCACTCACATGGTGGAGTAAATATTACCCACACAGGCATCACTCTGCATATCTCCACATCTTCATTAGTTGATAAATCTAATCTGTAGAGACAGAATGCAGCACAAACCTGGTGATTTCAGTGTGTTCACACATATCTGATTTAACTCATCAGATCACTGGCAGTTTTAGGCGTGTCATAGCTGTGATTCACTAAAACCACGTCTGGGATTCAGTACAGCTGAGATTTTGAGCTGCTCAATGTAGGTTAAATTGGAATAAATCAATTTTGATGAGTTCATAAAAGAAATATGTTCTTGGTGCTTATGTGTACAAGACTGACAAGATGGATCAAGACATCAACTCCAACAGAACATTTAGAAGATGCTGCCTCAACACATATGCTATTTTCCTCATATTTTTCATGCAAAGTGTATGTGATGCTGGGTGTATGTGACCCTGGGTGTATGTGACCCTGGGTGTATGTGACCCTGGGTGTATGTGATGCTGGGTGTATGTGACCCTTGGTGCTCTCTTTGTGAAATGAAGAAAGTTCTTCCACCTTTACTATGTTGTAGATTTTTCAATCCTGATGAATTGTCCACTTCAGTTGGGTTGCTGTCTTATGTTCACACTTGGCTGTGATGTACAGTCTCTGGGTTGCTGTTTATACTTTTCTTAATAATCCACATTAGCTGTGTTGCTGTTCATACCTTTCTTAATAATCCACACTAGCTGGGTTGCTGTTCATACCTTTCTTAATAATCCACATTAGCTGGGTTGCTGTTCATACTTTGCTGCTTTACTGTATTGTGGATTTTTCAATTTTAAGTCTTATTTTGTGCTTTTTCTGTTTGTCTGACATCTGATGGAGTATCCATTTCAAATGTGTTTATTTTCATAGTTTTCTGTGTTGTAGATGTCCGACACCTAATGGGGTCTCCGCTACTGCTGTGTTTGCTGGCCCTGGTCTTTGCCAGTAAGTTCATGTACTGGAGGGGTTGTGAACAGTAACAATATGGTTGACTGATATCATCTTATTTAAACCTTTCACTAATCTTTTGTTACAGGGTAAATTCTACTTTAATGTAATAGCTTTATTGTGTAGCTTTATTAAGTGAGAGCAACTCAAGGGTGTTATGTGAAAGCATTTATATATATAGAATATAATGAATATAAATATTAAATATGATTAAATATATATATATATATATATATATGATTTGATATATGATTCTTTATATATATTTATATATATATAAAGAATCATATATCCTATCTTATAACTATATATATTCTTATATATACTAATATATATATATATATATATTCAAACAAACAAGTAAATAATGATATGTTAATGAGGTGAGTCATTAGTTTGTCATTGATTGGTTCTCTCTCTTCAATTAGGTGGCGCAGCAAATGCACAAATGCCAGGTAAGTCTGCACCCTTTGACATTACTGAAGTCAGAGGGTCACTAATACTACAATCAGGACAGTGGACAGGACAGGGGACTGAGTGACAGGAGGAGTGGTGGCCTGGACAGGTGGTTGGACAATGGGAGACTGGACAATAGGTCAGACAGGAGGCTGGACATGGGGTGAGGTGGTGACTGGTGGGTCCTGCGGGTCTGTGGATGCTCCTTCATCGTCTACAATGTCTGGAACTGGAGACAGGGCGGAGTCTAGAACACCTGGGATTGGAGACAGGGCGGAGTCTATAACACCAGAGACTGGAGATAGGGCAGAGTCTAAAACACCTGGGACTGGAGACAGGGCGGAGTCTACAACACCTGGGACTGGAGACAGGGCGGAGTCTATAACACCAGAGACTGGAGACAGGGCGGAGTCTACAACACCTGGGACTGGAGACAAGGCGGAGTCTATAACACCAGAGACTGGAGACATGGCGGAGTCTATAACACCAGAGACTGGAGACATGGTGGAGTCTTCAATGCCTCGAAGCGGTGACAGGGCAGCTGGGTCATCTCTGCTGATGGAGGAACAAGAACAACCACAGACAAAAGGCCCGGCAGTGCCATCCTAGTCCACCAGTCTCCCCAGTGCAGTGGCCAGAGAACAAATAGTTGGCTACAGGGTGGCTAACAGACAGTTCCAATTTTGCAGCATCATCAAAATTGGATGATGTAGATGTAGTTTGTGGAACTACACCAAAATCTGTCACAAAAGGGAATGCTTAGTGTGTTCACGTTGCCACCAAAGGGTTCCTCCCAAACTCTAATATGCCGAGTTGTTAAGAATTGGTTGGAAACGATGAATATGAACAATCATCAATACATGGAGCCATTTCTGAGTTTTGGCCATACTGTATCATACTTCTTTAACCATAATTCAGAGTTTGAATTATTTTTCCTACATTTCAACTTTTACAACACTTTGCGAGAGGTTTACGTGAGCAATGTTTGTAGTTGCCATTTAGTTTTTCATTGTTCATAACTTGCTCCCAAGACACAGAACATTTTAAGAAAATGTAGTGCTTTTCAGACTTTATCTACAGTATGTTTTCTGTAACACATGGTGGATTACCACAGACAAGAATTTTGAGTAATTTCCCTGTGGTTAGAAAAGATCATAACACTTCACGACTCAAACACACTCATCATGGACACAATAAAAAAGCTAATTATTATTAATTCAACAAGCTTTTGTAGACAGGAAGAATACATATTTTGACTTTCCTACTACATCATAGGGCACTATGGATGTGTTACTGATAGTGGTACAAACCACTATCACAAAGAAAAAATAAAACACAAATAAAAATGTAAACATAACTATTTTTTTTCTTTCAGGATCTCTTTTCTCTGTTGATTCTGCATCTACTGTAAATCCTTTTGAATATGATGGAGAATCTGTACAAGTTCATCTTTCTCGTCCATTTGTGTACGCTGGAAGGAATTACTCACTACTTTACGTAAGCAGACAGATCGTGCAAAAATGTTCTTTAGACTGTTTGCACCACAATTACGTGCACCTGTCTTATAGAAATATTTTCTATATTCAAAACCATGAGGACATTTTTCATTCTAGAATTAGGGTTGTAATGTGAAAAGGCTTGGGGTATGATCAGAGAACCATGTTCACATTAATACCATCTTCATTTCGGTCATGGTCCTTATCTAATAATACAAAGATTCAATGAGCTTTGAAGCTTTAAAGCATTTCAATAATGAAACGCCCTGTTTTAATGAAATGAAACTAATGAAAAGGAGAAGGATAATGAAACTACATGTGTTAGCTCTAAAACACTACACAATAGCCTAGCAACTCTGTTGTACTGACCTCTGGTGTCCGTTGTGTAGGAACAGGAATACATGTGACTTTTCCCAGGCAGGTTCATAAGCTTCAGTAGTATAACAGTCATACAACTATTGTCGTGATATTGGAGATTTTGAGTATTTTAGTGTAGCCATTTTATACCCACCCATATACCCATATTGATCCAGTTTATAATGATTACCGACCTTTTGTCGTATTTTATTTTCATCATACAGACTTTCACTACATTGAAGCAGGAAGTGTGAAGGGTTCTTAATGACTTCTTTGAACCCATGTGTTGACTGAAAGTATTTTTTAAATCAGATCAATGTAAGGAAGTCAGTGTAATATGCTTACATTGTACGCAGTTAATGAAGTTAATGTAATGACCAATGCGCAAATACAATAACACTTTAGAAGGTTACTTTAATTAACCCAAACCTATTTGGTTAATTTGGTTGAGGTAATGACTAAAAAGAATGAAAGAAAATAAATTGTTCATGTATGGAGCATCTTGAAGTTAAAGAGCGCAAATATTAAATAAATAAATTTCTGATATACTGAATAAGAGTTCATACTGTGTGTAGGGTAGCAGGGTATTTGTGAGTTTTATTTTCTCATCATCTCTCTCTCAGCTCAACATGAATGGTTTTGTGTCATTCTTTCCACCGAATGATGAAGAGTCCTACCCTGAACCTGATGTTGCCAAAGATGGAATTTTCCCACTGTGGGCCGACATCGAAAATGATGAGAATGGAAAGATTTCCTATGTTCAAGAAACAGAGGGGCCTCTTATAACACAAGCTACAGATGCTCTGAACGAGTTGCTCAGAGAGTATAACTCCACAGTCACCTGGGTCTTCTTTGCCTCGTGGTGTAACACTCCACTTGAGCTTGAGTCAGAGGTAAGAGTCTCTCATCACCATTCAGTCTCTGATTCTGAAGTGCACGATTTTAATCCTCTTCTTCCTCTTTAAGAATGTCACATTCCAAGTAGCCCTGATCACTGATGATGTTGAACGCTCATATGTCCTGATGAACTATGAGGACATTCCTTCTCTTAATCAAATCTGGATGGTGAGAATGCCATGTTTGAATACATATGCTAACTTTGTCATTATTATAAAGATTCACACCACTTTCGTCATGGGAAAATCATCCAGAAATGCTTTATCATGTCATGTTTTCAGGCTGGCTTTGCTGTGGACAATAACAAAAATTTCATGACACTCCCAGTAAAAACCTCCAGTGACCTGTCATCAACAAGTAATGTTGGAGTACCTGGTCGCTGGCTTTTCACCGTTCAGAATGGACCTAATGGTAAATGTATATTATTGTATTTATTTTGGTTTGGCAAAGTGATATTCCCATTGTGATGCCTTCAGTAATGACAGTAATTACGAGGCAAGCAGGTTGCTGAGGCGTAGTTCCAGTTTATTTTAACAGAGCAAGCACAGAACGGCAACACACACACACACACACCTACACACCTACACAGATGTTAACGACACATAAATAACAAATAACTCAGACAAGACAAGCGACAGGTAAAACGAACAACGCACACACATACGTACAAACAGACACACACAAATGTATATGCCGACGCAGACACACACGAGCCTGAAGGTGTAGTCAGGGGTCAACGGCACACACACTTCCGTCAAACTTTAGGATTTACTAGATGAAAACACACAGACAATGAATTTGGATTTAGTATTAGCAAATATTGTCAGTAATGCTGGTGTAATGGCGGCAAAGAGGGATCGAGAGGCAAGAGTTTTGTGTGATGGTGTTTATTCTCCATTAAACATTCAAACAAGAAAGCAAATGCATACTGCGCACTCTAGACAGTTTCTGGCATAGACAGTGCAACAGAATGAACTCTAGGTCTCTAGCATGGGACAGTCATCGTGAGAACACCTCTCTACGGTGGCCGAGAAGACCCATTGCACTGCAAAAGAAAAATGCAGCATATCTGAATTTCTGAATTTTCAGCACCTTTTCCACTATATTCCTCTGCTTGGCAATGACCAGCGTCGATGGTTAGAATCAGGTCTTAAATAGTGACTGGAAAGAGGCATTAATAACAATCTGTGGGTGAAATGAATAAACGTTTGTGGTGATAAATGGAGGACAAATGACAAAACCAAACATGGTGTGACATGGAAGAGTCAGAGCCCATAGAATATATTATCTACAAAATATTCTTCTCCTAAAATGTCAAGCCATTATCGTCAATGTTTGATTAATGATGAAAGGATGAAAATTATATGTTAATCTTAAGATATACTGTCAATCTGGGTGAGGGAGAGTTCCAGGGATCATTAATATCAATAAAGAGACAGTTCCATTGATCCATATTACCGTAATATCAATAAAGCTGACTGCTGTTATTCATAATGTCAAAACTATATGAATTTATGTACATTTCTACCAGCTTGTAACCTGGCTATATTTTAATGTTTAAATCCTTTATTATCCTTTAGCCAAAACAGAGTACTTTTATTAGGCTGGAAGAGGACACATTTGGACTTGACTGTCAAACACATATAAAAAAAAAAAAATCCCACAGTCAACATAATCACATTTGTGTTTTTTCTCCAGTGATATTTTTCCCCATTACACCTGAAGCTCGTGTTAGTTCTTTCCCTTATGATGGAGCATCTGTACTCATCGATCTGGACTATGCATTTACGTACAATGGAAGAAATTACTCACAATTTTATGTAAGTACTGAAACATACCATTTAAAGATGCAGACTATTACCATGCTGTGTCCTCTATTTAAAGATGCAATCTATTACCATGTTCCAGGATTGCTCCAGTATTAATGTAGCCTCTATTGATCTTTATCTCTTAGCTGGACATGAATGGCTTTGTGTCGTTCTTCAAACCTTCTCCAGAAATGTATCCTAATGCAAGCATTGGCCAGGACCTGATTGCTGCGTTCTGGGCTGACATTGAAAATCATGAAGGGGGAGTGGTTTACTATGAGCAAGCCACAGATGGTCCTCTCATACAAGTAGCTATAGATGCTGTTAATCAGGCGTTCGAAGATGCTGACTTTGAAGAAGCTGCCTGGGTCTTTGTTGCCACATGGCTGAACACACCACTTGAGTACGGAGATTCAGCGGTAAGAGTCTGTTCTTAGGATTCAGTTACTGCTCCCAAAGTGGATGACTTACAACCTTTTCTTCTTCTTAAGGCTGTATCATTCCAATTGGTCTTGATTAGTGACGAATATGGACGCTCTTATGTCGTGATGAACTATCAGAACTACCCTGATATTTCTGCAGAATATTGGCTGGTGAGAAGACAATGTTCATATACATTTTAGCTGATTTTAAATGTCAGGATTATTCACTGTTGGATTAGATTCACATACCATATTTGTTGGGGGTTTGTCTATTTCAAATACTATCTTTGTAGGCTGGCTTTGCAATTGACAATGATGACTTTGAGGGACTTCAAGTAAATGACTCCAGTGACCTGTCTTCAGAAAGTAATGTTGGATTTCCAGGTCGCTGGGTTTTTCAAGTCTCATTTGTGGGTAAATATATTCTTGTTGTATTTTTACAAGCCAGGAATGAGAACATGAGAGTTCCTATTTGATATGTTTATTTATTATAAAGTGTGAAGTAGTGTAGGCTTTGAGGGGTATGATTAGAGACACTGCAGACACAGTGAGATGGAGCATGTAAGTTTAGAGGACGTGGCACAGAAAGGCCTCCTTCCTCAGAGTGGGAGGTAGAGGTGTGGTTGGAGGGATCTCCAGCAGACAAGGCCTTGTGGATCTGAGAGGTTCAGGGAAGCCCAATAAGACAGCACAGAGCCCATTGAGGACATACATTCTCCACATGATTACATTTACAGTTCTTCATATGAGGGAAGGTTAACTGATTACAAGTTAAACCCAGTATGTCTATATCATATATCATACAGTATGTCTAATGATGTCTAGTGATCCAAGCAGTGAATAGTGGTGTCTCCACGGAGGCATAGTTGATTGGGGAACTGCAGGGAACAACTCTTTCTCTCTGCCTCTCCTTCCACATCCTATCTTTCTGTATCTCTCTCAGTCTCTCTCTCCTTCCACATCCTCTTTCTCTCTGTCTCTCCTTCCACATACTGTCTTTCTGTATCTCTCTGTCTCTCTCTCCTTCCACATCCTCACTCTCTGTCTCTCTCTCCTTAGACATCTGTGATGTTCTGCAGTGCGCTGAGGATGAGGTGTGTGTGGAGAGAACAGGGGTTTATGGCTGTAACTGTGCAGCTAACAACCCAAGACCCAACCCTGACACTTTTGGTACATCTTTATAAATCTTTCTTTGGTTTTGCATTTACACAGTTTTCTCTGTTTTGATTGTTTAATTTTGCTTGTTTCACAACAGCCTACATCATCAAAGTTTATTTGCATAACCGTAGTGAATGGAAACCCAACTTATTTAGGTTTTTTTTGCCAGACTAAATACATATATTTGTGAAAACTTTGGATGAAAATGCAGTTAGTGAGAGCCAGATCAAAGGGTATTAAATCCATCAGCTAATGGACAGGCACAACATCAACACAAATTAAATATTTAAATAAACATAGAATAAGTGCAACACATAACGATACAAGCAACAGGTGTGATGGATGAATCTTTTTTTATAAGCAAAAACCAACCAACTGTAAGATATTTCCTGTGTTCCTACTGATTAAATCATAATACCCATTAAATTAAACTGTCATGCCCACTTTAAAGACGCAACACTAAACAGTTGCTGTGTCCCGTGTATTTGAAACTTGAATGCAATAGTTTCTTTACCTGTGACGGGCAGAGAGTGTGAACAAATAAGGAAGCGATCACGCCAAGTCTCAGAGAAAAGGAGGGGTTTAATATATAATGTGCGCAAACCAAAATCCCGTGCAATGACCCAAATCAAGGATACAATAGCCAGCAGTCAACTGACAAAGACAAGACATATATAGACAGACAAACGGCCATCAGGTGCGGGGGATGATAAGCTCCGCCCACCTGAGGGACACACACAATGCAACAACAACAGGACAACTGCCGCTGTTCAGTAGGCGACTGGTTGGGGGAGCCTCCGTCACTGTGACAGACCCCCCCCACCAAGCCACACTATGGCCCGATGTGGGTCAAATAGCGGCAGCACAAAAAACAAAAACAGGGGCGGCGGGAGGGGACACAGCAGGGGCCAGCAGGGACCAGCGGACCCGGAGCTATACAACATATAAGACACAGAGACATAGCTTGGGTCCCCCTCACGAGGCACCGCATCTCGCCTCCAGGTCCTGCACAGAAACCCTTAAAGCATATTGAATCCCTGGTCAGTTCTCCCTCCGGTGATGTGCCTGCCGCGCCACAGACGATGGCACGGGCCTCTCCCAGGAGTGTGAACGGGGAGCACAGTTCAACCACGCATGCACAGTGCCTGGGTGTGTGCAGGTTACCTTCCTGGTGCAGCACAGCCTCCACACCCCGACTCCCGGACTCCCCTGCCTCCTGGAGCTGTACCCCTGCCCTAAGCTAGGGGCCACCCTAGGCTCCTGGTGTGACAACCCCTCTCGGGGAGGCTCATCGCAGGGCAGACTCCTCCACCGAACCCAGGAGCAACAGAGACCAAGCCCAGTGCCTCACTTCACACTTGGGAGGGCACCACAGGGGCTTCTTGGTCACCCTGCACGCTAGGGGGGAATCTCGGTCTTCCGCCAGAGATCCCATTGTCCGGGAGCGCCGCATCTGACCTCCAGGGTCCTGCACACAATCCCTTAGAGCATATATATTATAGACAACATAAAACACAAACGTGCGTAGCCCTGACCATCTAACCCCCCTTTTTCACCGGGGAAGGAAGGGAGCTCCGTCTCCGCATAAGGACACCCTACCTGCTCAGGAGACTCCAACTGGTCAGGGCCTCCCTTAGGAACCATGCCCTCCAAGCCACTTTCGTGGCTCAGGACCCCACCCAAAAAGAATACTACGGAGAGGCCCGGGGGGAATTACACACAACAGTTCACGCAGCACTCTAGGACAAAAACAAACACGCAAGACAAAACAAACGACAGACACGCTTTCACGCTTTCACTCTCGCCAAGTCCAACGTCACTACATGCACGCACATACATAGACAATTGGCGACGGACAAGCGCTTAACTCCAGTCCAGTTGCCACACACACACTTTCAACATGCACATAGACAAAACAAACGACGAAGGATGAGCATATGGCGAGAAAGCGCCGCTTCTATGGAGAGAGCGCTTACTGGTCTCAGCCTTAAACATCGCCGTGCCAGTCAGTGCTTTTTTAAACATACACACAAACAAGCACACACGGCGGAACAAGCAATAACCGACCAGGCTCAAATCCACTTACATTCAAACAACAAATTTCACACGGACAAACACTTACCACGAGACATGACCATAAACGAAGGAGAAAGTAAAGGAGACTGGCGGCTTCCTGAAAGGTGGCTGGCTATTCTGTGACGGGCAGAGAGTGCAAACAAATAAGGAAGCGATCACGCCAAGCCTCAGAGAAAAGGAGGGGTTTAATATATAACGTGCGCAAACCAAAATCCCGTGCACTGACCCAAATCAAGGATACAGTAGCCAGCAGTCAACTGACACAAAGACAAGACATATATAGACAGACAAACGACCATCAGGTGAGGGGGATTATAAGCCCCGCCCACCTGAGGGACGCACACAACGCAACAACAACAGGACAACTGCCACTGTACAGTAGGCGACCGGTAGGGGGAGCCTCCCTCACCGTGACAATACCTACCTACTATTTTCCTACTATATCTTTATAGTGTTTGGTTTTTTTATATGGTGATGTGATTTTTTGTTGGTCTATTCAGTAGTAGCCGGAAGTACTAAGTACAGTATAAATAGTCGGTTTCTCTGACTCTCTGCTCCGTTCTTCTCAGATGCCATTGAAACGTGTAAAAGCAGTTTTGGGATGGTGTCTTTCTCCCGCTGCCAGCTGTTTGAAGCTGGATATTCTGCACAGTTCCTCCACCTCAATGACGACAAGTGTAAAGGGGTGGTACACGGAGACAGGGTGGTGTTCTACTTTGACTACGATGGACACAGTTGTGGCACAGATCTGAAGGTAGGGTACAATGCAAGCTCTTTCAAAATACATATATTTTACCTGTTATACTTGTTTACTTTGTACATGTTGTTTTACATTTTAATCAAAATTATTACAGTACCACCTACTTTTAATGATAAATGTTTGTAAATGATCTATATTTAAGGCCAAAATATATTAAATCTTCTACAACTATTTAACATTTAGGTTGCAGATTATAATGCTTTTTTGTGTGTTCAAATTTTAGTAATTCAGTCATATTTGTTAAGTCAAAAATAAAACTAAAATCTTATGGATTTTATCAAAGGACAAACAAAACGTTTGCTTCTTTGTTGTTGGAGTCTATGATGATGGGTTCACTGGGCATATTAGTACAATGATAACTATATCTGGCAAGTTATTATGGTCTAAGTTGAATTCTGTCTCCCAGCATAATGACACACACTTCATGTATGAGAACAAAATTGAAGCAATCATGGGAGTGGGTGACGAGTCTGTGATCAGTCGCGACAGCTGGTTGAGAATTGACGTTTCCTGCGTGTACCCACTCATCGAGAGCAACTCCAATGCCGTGTACCTCGAAGCCAAAGGAAGGTAAAACTATTTCTAGCACCAGCACCCCATCTACAGATAAGCCAGCAGAAGTGTTTCTGTTTGACTGTTCTGTGTTCTTCTCTCTTCCTCATTTTTCCTCTAAAAGTGTGATAAGAAAGGACCTGGCCACCGAGGGCAGCTATGAGATCGTCATGATTCCCTATCCTGATCCATCATTCAGCACCCCGTATCCACACAATGTTACTCTTCATTTGAATGACCTAGTTTATGTGGCCGTGAATGTGGTCGGAGTCGACAGCAAACAGATCTCCATTGTGCTGGACAGATGTTGGGCCACTCCTGTCTATGACATGGACTACATCGTCTACTGGAATCTGATCATTAATGAGTAAGAGAAACGATCTGGAGATGCACCCCTAAGACTAAGACATAAACATCAGAACCTATACTCACATTATACATAACACTATGGGTTCCAGAAAGACATGATTGTACTATTTCACAGCATATGTCGTCCACACTACATCACTCTGTCTAATTTGTCTAAGACAAATTCTATTCTGTCCAGGATCGCAGAGCATTTTGAAAGGTACTCAGAAAGTGTAGAAAAGTGAACCAAGGAAATTATACTGTAGTGCTAACTTCACTCATTCTGAGCTACATGAACAACTTCTGTCTTCTGTTTCCTGCCTCTATTCATCTTCACCACCATTTAATTCTTCCTTCTTCTCTTCCCAGGTGTCCCAACCCAGAGGACGGCACTGTCCAGGTGCTGCAGAACGGTGTCTCCACGTCTGGCCGCTTCTCCTTCAGGATGTTCACCTTCACAAGCATCTCTCCGTATGTCATTCTGCACTGCCAGGTTCATCTGTGCCTTGTGGAAAGTGGAGAGTGTGCCCAGGTAAGTTGGCTGCGAGCTGACTCGTCCAACAGCAGACCTGTGCTGTTGGGATCTTCACACACCTCTTCCTCCACTCCATAACTGCTCTGTTCAATTTCCTCCATCACAGACATGCATTGGAGACTCTGACAGAAGAAAGCGTCGATCTGTGGACTTCCATGACACCTTTAAAGTATCTATGAGCATCTGATTTGCTCATTTGATAAATTAACCTTTGTGGTAATTTGTGGGTTCTGTTGAATTTTTCTATCACTTCTATGTTGAAAGTGTTGTAATTCATTTGAAAGTGACACTTTTATATAGAAATGTAATTGCAATTAAATTTAAAATAAGATTACAGACAAAAATGTATACTGATCAGTGGAAATAGGTATGTATTCGTACTCTCTTGTACTGAGTCAACTCTTTCAAATTATGAAAATAAATCAGCCTTAAGCATTTTTTATTGTACAGATCTTAAGTATCTGTACAGAAATATCATGATGTTAGCTAACTGATGCCAATAGTTTATAATTCATATTTAGGACAAGCTTAAGTTGAACTAAAAACATTTGGGGGGGGGGGTGTATGCTTGTGTGTACGATGGGAGGGGGAGGGGCGCCTTGAGGGGAGACGAGGGAGAGATGAGGTGAGACAACAATGAGACAAGAGGAGATGAGAAACAAACTTACTGAGTAAACACACTTACTGAGAAAACAACTTTACTGAGTAAACACCCTTACCGAGTAAACAACCTTACCGAGTAAACACACTTACTGAGTAAACAACCTTACTGATTAGACACACTTACTGAGTAAACACAGAGTAAACACTCTTACTGAGTAAACACTCTTACTGATTAAACACACATACTGAATAAAAACACTTACTGAGTAAACACAGAATAAACACACTTACTGAGTAAAGACATACTGAATAAACATTCTTACTGAGTAAGCACTCTTTCTGTTTAAACACACATACTGAATAAACACACTTACTGAGTAAACACAGAGTAAACACACTTACCGATTAAACACCCTTACTGAGTAAACACTCTTACTGATTAAACACATACTGAATAAAAACACTTACTGAGTAAACACAGAATAAACACACTTACTGAGTCAACACATACTGAATAAACATCCTTACTGATTAAACACACATACTGAATAAACACACTTACTGAGTAAACACCTACCACTTTGTGGCTGAGTTGCTGTCGTTCCCAAACACTTCCATTTTCTTATAATACAGCTGATAGTTGACTATGGAATATTCAATATAATTTTATACACCTGTGGCCATGGATTGGAACACCAGATTCCGATAATTTGGATAGTGTTTGACATTCATGTAGGCTAAAAGCCTGTCTAGACACACCAGTTTAGGGGCACGTGCCACTTTTGAATTTTTGGTTAGGGAAGTTGTTTGGGATAGGCAGGTTTAGCTCTTTTTTTTTTTTCTTAATTTTTTTCCTTTGGTACGGTCCGTAGTCCACTTATAGGGAGTGTTTGTTTATATTTGTGTTTAACTTCTGTAAACAGAGTCTGGTTAAACTTTATATCCACTGTGTCCTCGTCCTCACTGTTCAATCACACTCCACCGTGTTGTTGTTCAACAGCCTCTAGCCCTAGACCGGGTTGGGTCGTAAAAGTCTGTCACAGGTTGAATTTCTCTGCTGCCACAGGCAGGACATTCTTTCATTGCTTACCATAAACATCTGATCAAACACGATTTGCCAGTTACTCCAACCACAAATATGACAAATATACTCTCTGTAGCACCTAAGTGATAGAAGACGCTAGACATACCTGCCTATGTTCAACTTTATGCAGCTCTTCAATACGTTCAATCTGCTTCTTGATTAATTTTGTCACGCCTATGGTTTAGAGCGGCCTGCCTACGTTGCTCGATAGAGATTCTTGTGATCTCCTGTCACATCTGTCTCACCAATGTTACAAACTCCCCAGCATTGTTAGGATGGATATAATGCCCAACATGATGTTGAGGGGCGGCATGGTGGTTAGCACCGTTGCCTCACAGCAAGGTGGTCTGGGATCGATTCTCATGGTCATGGTGTCCTTCGGGGCTGTAGCCGTAGAGGTGCTGGGGACAGCATCGAATCCCAGCGGCGTTAAGATGTTTGTTGCTTCAACTGAAATTCTTACTATAAAATAGGTAAATGTCACGTATGGCTCCTCTCTCTGCCCCTATCTTGTGTCGTCTACCCTAGTCCCGCCTTGTTTCTTGGTTTCCATGGTTACCCTACTCTCAGTCACAACCCTGACAACAACCATTGAAACAACTGTTAAAGCAGTGCGTTCCTTCAGTAGACGACTGGGCAGTTTTCATAACCTCGGACACACTACCCGTTATCTCATACTGTTTTGACGTACTGAATATGAGGGAAGTACGGCATTTTGGATTCAACCCTTGTGTCCTTGCCCCTGTAATCATTTGTTCCACCTGTGTCTAGGTTAATTCCATGTTTCAGTGTATTTAAACCCCACAATCTCTTCCCTCATTGTCTGTCATTGTTTGTAAGTCGTTCTGGAACTTCCTCCTTTATAAGCAGCACTTTGAGACTCTGAAGAGGCTCATGCCAACAGTTGTTTGCTGTACTTGGGAAAACATTGTACTCGCTATTGGATTTTGATGTTCTGGTTAAGACTATTTTGGTTACGGTTCTTTGAATTGGTTTGAGTTTATAGTTGTCGGCTGTGTATTTAGTTTATTGAGGCTATTCACTTGGAGTGAGAACCGGGACGGTTGTGCACGCACCTAGCTTCTAGTACTGTATATAAACATTAGGTAAGTAGTTGGGTGTCACCCCCTGTATTTATTTTGTTATATTAGGTAGCTAGACAATTTTTTTACACTGGGTACTGTGAGTAGTACGTGATCAGCGCATGTACACCACGTGCACGTGTCATGCACATGGAAAATGATTATAAAACCAGAGGATTCCAAAAGGGAGATTAGCTCTCTATTGCAGACACCTTGTGTGTATGTAATTGAGATCTCTGGATTAATCCATACTTGCTTAATAAATTCATTTTACTCTGTTATACCATTTCACCCAACTGCTTCTGACTCTTTTGTGCTCACCATTTTAAGGGTTTTACAGAATTTCAACGACAATTTGGCACCCCAGATGGGACTCCGTGTCTGAGGACGGCGCACCTGAGGGAGAGTCTAAGCGCTTAGCTCCTGAGGGCCTTTACTTCAGCCGGCAGAACGATCAAATTCCGTTCTGCGGGGCCCGACGGTGCTGCCTCCTCAGCGCCGGAGTTTTCCCGGAAACGAACTACTGACAAATTAATTGAACTCTGGTGAGTACAACTAAAGTGTTTAGATAGGAACGTTGCAGAGGTGTGACTTCTCTCCTGGTGCGTGTATACACAGGCGACGCCAGACGCGGTTCATAGGGAACTGCAGGGATCAGGGGATCCAACTCGACGAGAGTCGGGAGGCTTGGCGGTCGAACTCCACAGGGGGTATACAGTGGTGCCATTGGTGATTACCAGGTGGGGTAATTGAGTGATTTGGAGTTTCACCCTTGGCTGGGGGCCAGCCAGGCGCCAGGCAGCCATATAACTGTGGGCTGACGAGCACACAGTTCGCAGAAAACCAGGGAGAGTGAGAGTCGCTCTCTGTGTGTGTGTGTGTGTGTGTGTGTGTGTGTGTGTGTGTGAAGGTGAAGAATTGTTTACATTTCTCCCCTCCCGTCAGAAGCAGTGAAATGGGTGGGTGCCAGAGTAAGAGTGAAGAGCAAGAAACTGATCATGCGCAGCGCAGCCATCCCAGGGTAAAAAAATATATATGGTAGAACATTATGGACTCGTGAGTGTGGGTCATTTTAAATTATAGGTTCAAAGTTAATTGGGAAGCATTTGATATGTGGGAGAGGGAAGCAAAAAGATGTGAATAAATTGCAATTGAAAATTAAAATGAAGTTAAGCAGGAACTCCGAAATCTCCAATCTGTAAAGTGTGTTACAGATCCTGACCTGGACGGACGTCCCAGACGGCCTTGACCAGCCCAGGCGGTCCCTCCCACTCCCTCTGCAGGTGAAATCCCAAACCCCGTAAGACTTCCTCCAAAGCCTCCGACACGCTTAGTCGGCCCAGTGGCCTCGCACACGAGATCGCGGAGCGTGCGATATGCGAAAGATGGTCCACGTCAGCGAACCACCCCTGCCCCCGCCTCCAGAGGAGTGGCTGACTGCTCCAACAACAACCAATGAACAGGTGACGTGTCCAATGGCGGAGGTGGCGGGGCAGGATGGGCCTATGCTGGTTCAGACCAACATCACATGAGATGCGACGACTTCTGGGCCTGAAGTTTGGGATTAGGAGTGGAAAGGGAGTGGCTGAGTGTCGGATGGGCCGGCTGGAGACGCTCCGGAAGGGTCAGGTAAGACACAAGGTTTTTCTATGCTTTGCAATGAAGAAATGCTTTTGCTAACACATGCTGATAGTGGGGCGGCCATTATCGGAACAGGTGATAAAATGCTTTGCAATGAAGAACTGCTTTTGCCTATATACACTGAAAATGCTGAAGAAAATGTTAAAGTGATTGAATCTGCTATTGAGTTTTTGCATAATAAATATGAGTTGCCATGTGAAGGGACGTATGCTATTTATGAAACAAATGCTGCTGCAGATCTGTCTATGTTGACTGTTATGGTGGGAGGAGTTGAGATTGCATTCCTAGTAGACTCCGGCGCGGGTCACTCTAGTATCAGAGCATCTCAGTTTGGCAAACAGCCACGCATGAGTGGCAGTTGTGCACCTGTCCCACGGGAGATATTAAGACAGAACTGATAACATTTGCGCAGAATGCTTCTAACCCCACGGGTACCGAACTCATGGATCCGTGTATGTTGCATTGCACAGCTCACATACATGAGGAAGGACCAGTTGTGAAAATGGTTCAGAAAACATGATCAGAGTGAAATGCTGGTGCTAAAACGGATGTTTTGGGGTGAACATGTGGGGTAATTGAAGTCAGTTTGAGCAGAGCAGAGCAGAATATGTTTCAGATGGTAAACAGTGTGGCACATGTTTCTTTGGCCAAACCCAGAGGTTGGGCGTGGCCAGATTTGGGGCCGTGGTTAAAATGAGTGTTGTGTGTGAATGATTGGAAGAGAGGGCGTGATGGTGTAGAATACAGCCAGTCATTGGATGTTTATTGCAAAACACTGAACTGGGTAGTCAGATCAGAGAGGAGAATACATCTGTGTCTGGGCAAACTGCCAACATTCCATTGTCCAAAGATAAGAGAGTGTGTGTGTGGGACTAGAGGCTCTCATCAGAGGATGCGAGCCTGTGAGCATCACGCCAAAATCAGACTTCAGACCTTGTAAGCCACAGTATCCCTTGAAGCCGGAAGCTGTCAAAGGGATACGATCGGTCTTTGAGGCGTTGTTGGAAGCGGGAGTGATTGTTCCCTGTAATACCTCACCAGTGCGAACTCCTATTTTTCCTGTGAAAAAGAGTATGGGGCCCGGTGAACCAGAAGAGTGGAGGTTTGTTCAGGACCTCCAGGCAGTGAATGCAGCAGTGATACCCAGGGCACCCCTGGTGCCTAACCCATATACATTGTTGTCTCAGGTTCCACCTGACAGGAAGTGGTTTTCAGCTGTTGATTTGGCCAATGTTGATTTGCAATTTTGGTTTGCTTTTGAGTTTAATGGTTGACCATACACTTTCACACGCCTATGCTAAGGCTACTGTGAGTCTCCAACTATATACAATGAAGCACGACGATGCAGCCTGCAGTCACTAGAACTGTCTCCAGGTACAGCTTTGCTCCAATGCGTTGATGATTGCATGTTATCTTGTCCATCACAGGAGCAGTGTAGATGAGACACCGTTAAGCTACTACAACACCTGGCAGCTGAGGGTCATCGAGCTAACAGAGCCAAATTGCAAATTGTGCAGAAAGAAGTAAACTTCCTGGGTTACTTGATATCTGGTACAGGTAGGAGGTTGGAGAGCAGCAGGACTGCTGCTATTCAGAATATTCCAAAACCCAGGACCAAAAAGCAATTAATGTCATTTTTAGGAACATGCTCTTATTGCAGGGCTTTCATTCGGGATTTTGCATGCCTCGAGGCTCCTTCGAGTGCAATAGCTCATGGGAAGGGCCTACAGGCCCATAGTGCACTTAGCTGGACACCAGAAGCTGAACAGGCATTTGAAGCATTAAAACAAGCGTTGCAACACCCCGACATTAGGTTTGCCTAACTCTGAGCTTCCATTCATTCAAACAGCAGATGAGAAGCAGGGGTGCATGACCTCGGTGCTACTACAGCCGCATGGGGGGAAACTACGCCCAGTAGCCTACTACTCCGCCAAACTGGATCCTGCGGCAGCGGGACTCCCCCTTTTGTCTCAGAGCGGTAGCAGCTGCGGAAAAGGTAGTAAATGCCTCATGAGACATCGTAGGTTACAGCAGTCTCACACTTCTCATCCCACACGCAGTAGCCTAACTACTGCTGGAACAGAAAACAGCACACATGACAGCAGCCCGCTGGCTGAGATATCACACTGCTTTATTGGGCATGCCAAATGTTACGGTTAAAAGATGTACAATTCTTAACCCCGCAACTCTTCTACCAATAGAGCAGGACGGTTAACCACACTGCTGTGTGGCAGCGGTAGCTGAAGTCTGTTCCCCAAGGCCAGATCTGAGGGAAATCCCTTTAGACAATCCAGACCCAGAACTATTTGTGGACGGATCGGCGTCACACAACATAACACTGTCAAATCTGGACCTTTGCCAGAACACTATTCAGCGCAGGCAGCTGAACTAATGGCACTGACTGAGGAGTGCAGAGCGGCTCAAGGTAAAACAGTTACTATTTAGACTGACAGCAGATATGCCGTCGGAGTAGTGCACGACTTCGTGGTCTATCTGGAAATACGGGGTTTCTCACCTCCTCAGGGAAGATGATCACACATCACAAACTGATTGCTGAACTTTTTGATGCCATTTTCCTCCCAAAGCAAATAGCAGTATGTAAGTGTGAGGCCCACACTAACAACAAAGACTCTATTTCTCCAGGGAACGAACGCGCAGATGTGGCAGCAAAACAGGGGGCCAGGCTGCGAGTGAAACAAGACTTGGACACTAAAAACACCATGTGTACTGATAACACTGATGTTTTCCCCACAGCAGAGATAAGCGAGCTCCAGTCGACAGCAGACACTTCTGAGCTGTCTGCATGGAAGCGGGCAGGAGCAGTGAAGAGGGGGGGAATTTGGATTGGGCCAAATGACAAACCATGTCTTCCTCGTAGTATGTTCCCTACGTACGCGAGATTGACACATGGGAAGGATCATGTGTCAAAGCGGGGGATGCATGATAGCATTGCGCAACAATGGTTTACAAAGGGATTTATAAATTACTCCCAAAAATTTTGTGAAAGATGCATGATATGTGCCCATAACAGCATAGTGAGGGGCATGAAAACGCCTCAGAGCGCACACCCAGCGCCTGACCTCCCTTTCCAGTATTTGCAGATGGATTTCATTGAACTTAGCCCAGCTGAAGGGAAGAGGTATTGTCTCGTAATTGTAGACATGTTCTCCAAATGGATTGAAATCTTCCCCACGTCAAAGCAGGATGCTTCAACTGTGGCAAAGGCACTCCTCACTGAAATTATGCCCAGGTGGGGGATCCCTGAAAGGATAGGTAGGGACAATGGGACCTGTCAGGAAATTCAGGAGTGTAAATGGGGAATAGAATACAGACTTGCCGGCAAAAACATCTTTTCTGTTAAATTCCCTTCCTGTTTGCAATGCCTGTGTTTGTGTTTGGTAAGTGTTTGTTGTTGTATTTGTATAATTGAAGGGGTATGTTTCCTGCTCGGTAACATAACACATGATAGTAAAATAACACATAACACATGAAAAGATACATAAATTTGCCTTTATTTAATTCACCCTAGGAATCTAGCAATAAAAAGACTTACTTGTAGCAGCATGTGGACTCTCCCAAACAGAGGCAACTGAACCATTCAACCCAGTAATAGGGAAGTTTCCCGCCTTTGGAGTGGGACATCTCATTCTTTGAGCTGGGGCAGGGGTTATTATAGTGTTGCGTTGGGTTTTTCTTCCAAGTCTTTGCTAGATAAATTATTATTTTTGTATGCTTTAATGTTTATACTGTGTGTTAGTATTGATAGGACTTGGGTTTATAGACTTAGAAACAGTTATATATTTGAAAACTCAGTTAATTGAGTTTATTTAGATGGATTGACCCTAAGGAGGGGCTAAGGCTTTATAGAAGGAGGCTCATAGGGCCTAGGGAGAGAAGTGGGGGTCATTTTTCCCTAGGAGCTGGTAGCAGCAAGAGGCACTGGAGCCGGCTAGGCCCAGTGAAATAGTTGGGTTCGCTAGCAGGCCAATTAAGGCAACTTTCTTTTCTGTTTTGTACAGTTTTGTTTTTGTTTGTTATTTCCAATTATGCACTGTAAATATTTGCATCTCTAAAACGGAAAAAAAAAAAAAGAAAAAAGTTTAAATAAAGGCTGCGCTGGACGCTGCTTCGTGGAAGTCTGTCTTCGTGATCTTTCTGCTACTGCTGCCTCGGTCAACCTGCTACATTTGGTGTCAGAAGAGGGATGTCCAAGTCTGGGCAGAGAGGAAGACAGACAGCAGCCACCCAGGGGTTAGCTGGACAGCAGGATGAAGTTGAAACAGCTGGTGGAAGTGCAGAGGACAGCCAGCCACTCAGGCTGCTTGCACCTACAGAGCCAGCACTGGCAGAGCTCACCAGGATGTTTCAGTCCTTCTTGGATGTACAGCGAGAGAGAGATGAGACTCATCGTAGAGAGAGAGACAAGACGGAGCAGAGTCTTCGAATCCTGGGCCATCAACTCAACCAACTGCAACTGGACGTGGAGGCAGTAAGAGTTTCTCCTGGAACCTCAAGGGTAGCGTCACCCATGACCCAGGTGCATACACAGCCAACATCAATTCCAGAGCCTAAGCTGGTAAAGTTGGATGAATCAGACAACATTGAACATTACCTCACAACATTTGAGCGACTGGCACAGGGGTACAGATGGCCTAAACATGAGTGGGCCCTGAGGTTAATCCCCCTTCTAACGGGACGTGCACGCAGTGCCTTTGTTGCTATGGATCCTGTAAACAATTTTGACTATGACCAGCTAAAAGCCGCAGTGCTAAAAAAAAATATGACATTAATGCAGAAACCTATCGACTGCAGTTCCGTGCGTTGGAGACCAGCCCAGGAGAATCCCCCCAGGAGCTGTATGTTCGTTTAATGGACCTCTTCTGTCGATGGGTACATTATGAGAAATGCACAAAAGAAGAAATTATGGAGACCCTGGTTCTTGAACAGTACCTGCGGGTGCTCTTCCCAGAAGTCAGGATGTGGGTAAAGGAACACAATCCAAAGTCGGCAGCGGAGGCCCCTAAACTTGTGGATGTTTTCGTGGCAGCACACAAGGGACCAAAAGCTTACCACTATGCAGGTGTGATGGAGAAGTCTGGCAGAGGTAAGTCTGATGGCTCTGGTAGGGGTGGTGGATTGGATGGTACTGGTACTGTTAAAAGTAATTTTACACACAGAGTCCCTACCTTTAGATAGACCAAAAGTAGGACAGGTTGTCAGCAAATGCCCTATTATTTGTTTCAGTTGTGGGGCACAAGGCCACAAAAGTCCCTCATGTCCTAATAGGAAGCCCAGAGAGGCTAGTCTGTGTTACGTGCCTCGATCTCCTGCCTTATTCCAGCCAAATCAGTGTAGGGAACCTATCACTGTTGTAGAGCTGAATGGTAAAGCAGTTATAGCTTTATTAGATACAGGCTGTCATCAGACCCTAGTCCAAAAAAATTTGGTGCCACTTGAGTTTTGGAAGGAGGGTAAGTTAACAGTTAGATGTGTTCATGGGGAAGTGAGTGAATATTTTACCGCAGAGGTGTACATTAGGGCCAAAGGGCAAACGTTCCTTCTATCTGTTGGTCTTGCACCCACACTGCCTTATCCTGTGCTTCTTGGTCAAGATTTACCAGTGCTTGTAGATCTGTTGCAGAGTTCAGCTTTGTGTGGTGTAGTAACACGTGCAGCTGCAAAGCAGGGGAGGCAATCATTACCCACTTTAGAGGTAGAGGAGATGGGTCCAGTAGGGAATTCACTTGAGGCTTTACCTTATCATGGTGCCCAGTTAGAGGTAGAACCTCCAACCAGTGCAGATGATAGATATGACCTACGAAGACAGTCAATGGAAAGGCTAACAGGGGATCCCATGGATGCAGACTCATGCAGCAGACTCCACTCTTGGTGAATGTTTTAAAAAGGCAGAGAGGGGGGAGTGTTTTGAGCCAGCTGTGGGAAAGGAAGTTTTTCTGATCCAAAATCACTTGCTTTATCGGAAAGGAGAGGAAGGCTTGCAGTTGGTAGTACCAGAACAGTTTAGAAAGGAGGTGTTGTATCTGGGTCATACAGTTCCCTGGGCAGGACATTTGGGCTACATGAAAACCTTACAGCGTATTAGTAAGAGGTTCTACTGGCCAAGGCTCTATCATGAAGTTAAAGATTATTGCCAATCTTGTCCAGAATGTCAGTTATATGGAAGAAAGGCAGTCGCTCCTGTACCTCTCATTCCGTTACCTGTGGTTGACACCCCATTTGAAAGGATTGGAGTGGATGTAGTAGGGCCATTGGAAAGAAGTAAGTCAGGGAACCGATTTATTCTGGTAATTTGTGATTATGCCACTAGGTACCCAGAGGCATTTCCCCTACGTGAAGTTACAGCCAAGCAGGTAGCTGGTGCACTATTGCAGCTTTTCTCCAGGGTAGGCATACCCCGTGAGGTATTAACTGATCAGGGACCTAATTTTATGAGTCGAACTTTACGTCAGGTCTATCAGTTACTTGGTATTAAACGTGTTTGTACCACCCCATACCATCCACAGACTGACGGCCTTGTTGAAAGGTTTAATCAGACTCTGGTCAAGATGCTCGGAAATTTGTGTCTGATACAGGAAAGGATTGGGATCAGTGGCTGCCATTCCTTCTGTTTGCTTATCGTGAAGTGCCCCAGGCATCCACTGGATTTTCCCCATTTGAACTACTTTACGCCCATCAGGTCAGAGGACCACTGGACATTCTGAAAGAAGGCTGGGAGGGTGAGTCCTCCTCACCAAAGGAAAATGTCATCTCCTACATTCTCAAGATGCGGGAAAAACTGGCACAGACAGCAACTCTGGCACAAGAAAACCTGCGAGCTGCTCAAGAGCGACAGAAGCGCTGGTATGATCAGTCAGCCAGGGTTCGTGAGTTCCAACCTGGTGATCTAGTGCTTCTTTTACTTCCCAGCTCAGAAAATAAACTAATGGCGAGGTGGCAAGGCCCCTACACAGTGAGGAGAAGGATGGGTCCAGTTACCTATGAGGTGGAAATGCCAGACCGGGGGAAACAACAGCAAGTGTTTCATGTAAACCTGCTGAAACGATGGGTTCAACGCCCAGAAGCAGCGACTGAGGCTCTGATGATTCAGGCGGTGATGGAGGAGGAGGAATATGAGGAACAGTACTTCCCTGGCAGTCAAGAAAAGAGAGAACTGGATCTCTGCCATCTATCTCCAAAGTTTCAGCAGCAGCTTCGAGAAATCATCCCTGAGGATTTGCTGGTAGAATGGCCAGGGCAGACTCATTTGGTGGAGCATCAGGTGATCCTAAAGGAGAACAAGCCTGTGCGACAGCCTGGCAACCGAATCCCTGAGCGCCTATTGCCAGTTCTGAAAGAGGAATTGGACATCATGTTGCAGATGGGGGCAATTGAACCATCAACCAGTGAGTGGAGCAGTCCAATCCTTCTGGTCCCCAAGAAAGTATCCGTTTCTGCTTGGATCTTCGGAAAGTCAACGCAATTTCCAAGCTTGATCCATATCCCATGCCAAGAGTAGATGAATTGGTGGAACGACTGGGTAAGGCCAAATTCATATCTACTCTTGATTTATGCAAGGGCTACTGGCAGGTACCCCTTGCAGCTGACAGTAAGGAAGTGACGGCTTTCCGTACCCCTTTTGGTCACTTTCATTTTAAGGTCATGCCCTTTGGTCTATCAGGGGCCCCAGCAACTTTTCAAAGGCTAATGGACAGAGTCCTCCAAGGCACGGATGGCTTTGCTGCAGCCTATTTAGATGATATAATTGTCTATAGCCACACCTGGGAGGAGCATCTGCAACACCTTGGTCATGTGCTGATCCTGATAAAGAAGGCAGGGTTGACTGTCCACCCAGGAAAGTGTGCCTTGGCAAGTGAGGAGGCTAAATATTTGGGTTATGTTCTGGGTCGGGGGGTTATTAGGCCACAAATAGGGAAGGTGGAGGCCATCATGGCAGCAGATCGTCCAAGCACCAAAAAACAGGTTCGGTCATTCCTGGGCCTAGTTGGTTGGTACCGCCGTTTTATACCCAACTTTTCTACACGGGCTGTGGCATTAACGGATCTGACCCGTAAATCTGGCCCCAACAAAGTACACTGGACTGATGACTGTGAAAAAGCATTTAAGGATTTGAAAGCTGCCTTGTGTAAGGAGCCAGTACTGTGCAGTCCTGATTTTAAAAAGACTTTTACCTTGCAGACTGATGCTTCTGAAAAGGGTCTGGGGGCTGTCTTGCTTCAAGGAAAAGCTGAGGAACAGCAGCCCATTGCTTATATTAGCCGCAAACTTTTACCACGAGAAACAAATTACTCAACAGTGGAAAAGGAATGCTTAGCTATTAAGTGGGCACTAGACTCTTTTAAATATTATCTCATTGGTCGGAAATTTACACTGGAAACGGATCATAGGGCTCTGTCTTGGCTTAGTAAAATGAAAGACACTAATGCTAGGATTACCAGATGGTTCTTGGCTATTCAACCTTTTGATTTTGAAATTTTGTATCGGGCAGGAAAACTTAATTGTACTGCAGACTATTTGTCTAGGACACCACAAGTGGTGTCTAGGTGAAGGGGGGAGAAATGTCAGGAAATTCAGGAGTGTAAATGGGGAATAGAATACAGACTTGCCGGCAAAAACATCTTTTCTGTTAAATTCTCTTCCTGTTTGCAATGCCTGTGTTGTTTGTGTTTGGTAAGTGTTTGTTGTTGTATTTGTATAATTGAAAGGGTATTTTTCCTGCTCTGTAACATAACACATGTTAGTTTTAAATAACACATAACACAGGAAAAGATACATAAATTTGCCTTTATTTAATTCACCCTAGGAATCGAGCAATAAAAATACTTACTTGTAGCAGCATGTGGACTCTCCCAAACAGAGGCAACTGAACCATTCAGCCCAGTAATAGGGAAGTTTCCCGCCTTTGGAGTGGGACATACCATTCTTTGAGCTGGGGCAGGGGGTTATTATAGTGTTGCGTTGGGTTTTTCTTCCAAGTCTTTGCTAGATAAATTATTATTTTTGTATGCTTTAATGTTTATACTGTGTGTTAGTATTGATAGGACTTGGGTTTATAGACTTAGAAACAGTTATATATTTGAAAACTCAGTTAATTGAGTTTATTTAGATGGATTGACCCTAAGGAGGGGCTAAGGCTTTATAGAAGGAGGCTCATAGGGCCTAGGGAGAGAAGTGGGGGTCATTTTTCCCTAGGAGCTGGTAGCAGCAAGAGGCACTGGAGCTGGCTAGGCCCAGTGAAATAGTTTGGTTCTCTAGCAGGCCTATTAAGGCAACTTTCTTTTCTGTTTTGTACAGTTTTGTTTTTGTTTGTTATTTCCAATTATGCACTGTAAATATTTGCATCTCTAAAACGGAAAAAAAAAAGAGAAAAAAAAGTTTAAATAAAGGCTGCGCTGGACGCTGCTTCTTGGAAGTCTGTCTTTGTGATCTTTCTGCTACTGCTGCCTCGGTCAACTTGCTACAGGACACTTCCCCAGGGGGGAGGGCAGGGCAGCAGGACATCATAATTCTGTGAAAGGGGCTAATAACAGGTTTAGGTGCTCAGTCTTTAGGTCTTCAGACTTTGGAGATTATCAGTATAATGGCTATAATTTTTACTTCTGTAGGGATCCGTGTAATTCATGGGGTCTGGTAAAGGGAGACTTGGGAAGGCGCGTAGGATATGGATATCATGAGGTACGGGTGAATAGGGAACTCTCTCAGTCTGAACATTGCGTGGCCACAAGCTAAGCAGATTGACACAGGGCTGTATTGGTGCTGTGTGGAGCAGACAGGGAGAGATCACTGTTTAGGGATTCAGATAAAAGTGCTTCCTCCCCCAGTCGAAGGAGAGGCTCCAGAAAACACGCTGAAGGCCACAGATGATGAGGAAGGAGACGGTATGCTGAAAGAACAACAAACCGACTTCTCCATGGTAATGAGTGCCCTTGCAGACGTGCGCAGAGCGAACACACACTGCCAAGGTAATGTGGCCTGTGCACTTTCCACACTCCAAAAGCAGATTTTGGAAATTGAAGAGCCGTGTTGGATTTGTCAAGCCCTTTCCCGAAGGTGGAGCACAATGCCGTTAACGTACCACATGATAAAAGATGCCACAGGCACATACCCACTACCTACAGGCATGCAGAACCTGCTCGCTTATGGACATCAGCTAAGGTCCCGACAACCACCCGCTGATGTGACAGAAGGCACCCCAAGCAGTTTATCAAAATCTAGGGAAAATAGACCTACCACAGAGGCGGGGGGACACATGCTTGTGCTCACATCAACCTAATGGCACCGTTGTGGGAATTTCACAGTGTCAGACTACACTCCTTCTGGACAGTGTTCCAAAATAAATGTGCAGTAACGCAAGAAAATTAAACCACTGTCTTTCCATGCAATGTGTCCCTAGGAACCTCAGCCGGTTATATGTGGGCATGCGGACGGCACGCCTACCATCATCTCCCACAGAGGTGGAAAGGGTGCTGCTACCCAGCAATAGTGGCACCCACCTTTCATCTGATGATGGACAGGCCACCAGAACGCATGGGTGACACACATCAGAGGCGCAAACGGTCAACGTTTGAGAGCCAAGCACAAATGCCGGTATGGTATCAGGGGTACCATCTCTGGGATCCATGGACAGATCCGTGGAGAGCCACTGGAATGTCTCTTGGGTTTCCAGCAGGGGTAGCTGCCCTAATTAATAAGGTCAACGGACTGGCATGGCAAGTACTTTCCTTAGCTAATGAGACTGAATTGGCTCTGCAGATGATGAACGATGAATTAAAGGCATTCCGAACAGCGGTGATCCAGCACCAGATGGGTCTGGATATCCTGCTTGCAGTGAAAGGGGGGTTATGTAAGGTGCTAGACGTGTCATGTTGCTTCTACATACCAGATCTACATGATAACATCTCTGATGTTATAGAACACATGAAGCAAGCAGTTTCTACCCCACCAACAGCAGAAGAAGGGTTGTGGAAGATTTGGAGAAACATAGTTGCAAACTGGGGAACCTGGCTAATGACTGTGTGCACTCCTGTACTCATTATAATATTGCTGATATTATTTTGTGTGCCGTGTCTTCTGTCTCTTCTGAGAGGTTGTACCGTGCAGGCTGTATGTGCGGTGCTGAAACCCAAGAACCTCACAATGGTGACAGGTGCCGAAGATGACAACCTGCCAAAATTCTCTGATGTTGATTCAGTTAACTAAATCCTTTAGAAAGATGATGACATTTTCTTTAGTATTGATGTTAAGAATTAATCACTGGATTTTGTTTTTGTTTAAAATTATTTTGGTTGGAGTTCCTCAGGGAGGCTGCCTACGGCAGAGGAGCCGTGAGAGAATTTTCCCATCTTGATGGATGTGACGGTATCATGAATGATAGCTGCCAGATGGGTTTTTCGCTCTCACACTCTACCTTTTAAGTTTTCTTGTTTTCCATAATACCTTTTGTTAAAATGCAATGTGGATGACCATGCATAGACTTCCAGTAGTGAGTACGATTTAAAGCCCGTATGGGAGTAGTCGGTAGTTGATGTAAGTTGTCCTTTAAGGACAAAACGGGGGAATGTGAGTGAAAATCTAACATTTCGCCTTATTATATGCTTTAGTGCAGCTGTACTTCAGCATTCCTGAGTGTTCTTTACCTTACATACACGTAAATTACATTAGTAATGTATGATTTTAGTTACTCTTGTACTTAGGGGCAGTAGGCCTGGAATCTCATGTTGCTTTGACTACGTGGCTGGCCTTGCCTTCCTGGCGCCTTGGGTGTTTTCAAGACGCCAATGTTCCCAGGATGGCCTCGCTTTTATCCAGTCACCAGAGGCACGGGACAGGCCCTGACGTCCGAGCGGAAGCACGGGCATGCGGAGGGAGAGGCCAATGTAGACGTGTCAAACCATGTGTGGATTATGTCCATATCTATCCAATCATAGTCGGTTTAGTAGTACGTGATCAGCGCATGTACACCACGTGCACGTGTCATGCACATGGAAAATGATTATAAAACCAGAGGATTCCAAAAGGGAGATTAGCTCTCTATTGCAGACGCCTTGTGTGTATGTAATTGAGATCTCTGGATTAATCCATACTTGCTTAATAAATTCATTTTACTCTGTTATACCATTTCACCCAACTGCTTCTGACTCTTTTGTGCTCACCATTTTAAGGGTTTTACAGAATTTCAACGACAGTACTAGCTAAGTTAGAATAATATACAGATTTAGGTAAGTGTACTTTTGTTTTTTTCGTTGCTTGGGCACCGCCTTAGTTCTCTCTCCAGAGTGACACCAACTGTTTTAACTTCCTATTTGTTTTGTCTGTTTGTAAATGCGGTTGTAAAAATAGGTTGTTACTGGTGGTAGTTATTAGGGATGGGGCCGATCCGATCCAGTATCGGTATCAGGTTCCGATATCAACGTAATTCACGTATCGGAAATTTCCGATCCACCATGTTAAGATTTCCGATCCACACAAGCTAGCAGCAAGCTAGCAGGCGAACGTTCAACATACAGTCTCTGGCTGGGTAGTTAGTGCTAAGTCATTTCGTCTCAAGAAGTCTGCTGTATGGAAATACTTTTTACTTGATTCGCAAAGCGATACAGCAACGTGTAATGTTTGCAAAGCTGTTGTACCCAGAGGTGGACGCTCCGTTGCGACATACAATACTACGAACCTAAAACATCTGCAGAAGCACCACCCTAAAGAGCACAATGAGTTCTTAGCCATGAAGGGGCTGAAAGCACAGACTAGCCATCAGGAGTCACTTCTGCAGTCATTCAAAAGACAAGGTAAACTCTCACCAGACAATGTGAAAGCTAAAGAGATCACTGAGAAGGTACTGACTTCATTGTACTCGATGACCAACCATTATCAGTTGTCGAAAATGAAGGCTTTCGCAGCCAAGATATAGTTTACCATCGAGGAGATATTTGTTAGAGACTGCGCTACCTGAACTTTACAACCAAGTGTCAACCAAGAGAGCCCTTTTCAATACTGGGAAAACCACCATGCTCCGTTTCCCCTCCTTGCTGCAGTTGCCACAAAGTTCCTGAGTGCCCCTGCAACCAGTGTGGAAAGTGAAAGACTTTTCAGCACACCATCCAATATTGTGGATGAAAAGAGAAATCGCCTGACAGCAGAGCGGGCAGAAATGCTAATCTTCCTCAAAAAGAACCTGCTAATGTTTAAGTGAAAGTGGTTGATCACTGTTATGTTATCTCAGATAGTGCTGCTGCACTTCATTTATTTGTTTTGTTAAGATAATGTTTTACCCATTATGGGTTGCTGAGGTGAATAAATATTGAAGGCCAACTTGAAATCCTGCTTGTGTGTAGTTTGTTAACAGTAATGATGATTATAATGTATGTCCTCATAAATGTAAGGGCTATTTTTTTAAGACTGTTACCAGAGGTATCGGAATAATATCGGTATCGGCAGATATCCAAATTTAGTTATCGGAATCGGATGGAAAATATGTGTATCGGTGCATCCCTAGTATTTATTACACAAGTAATAAAACCCATCTTTCTCTTTGTGTCTGTGAACCGGCTCTCTCTCATTGCACTTGTTGTTATTGCTCCCACACTACTATTGAAAGCAATTTTTTGTTTAGGTCTGATGCTTCGGCCCCCCTCTCGTTCTCCGCCTCGTGTTGGTCTAGTTAACACCTATGGCTCCTCTCTCTGTATTTCAGTGCTAGCCACATTTATTCTTGAGTGCTTACAGCTGTTAATAAATGAAAGATGTGTTGGTGTGACGGGCAGGAGGTGCGAACGAAAAGGAAGCGATCACGCCAAGTCTCAGAGAAAAAGAGGGGTTTAATGAATAACGTGCGCAAACCAAAAACCCGTGCACTTGACCCAGATTAAGGATACAATAACCAGCAGTCAACTGGTACAAAGACAAGGCATATAACGACCATCAGGTGAGGGAGCTAATAAGCCCCACCCACCTGAGGGACGCACACAACGCAACAACAACAGGACAACTGCCGCTGTACCGTAGGTGACCGGGAGGGGGAGCCTCCCTCACCGTGACAGACCCCCCCCACCAAGCCGCACTACGGCCCGATGTGCGGTCCACAGCGGCAGAACAAAAGACGCAAGACGAAGGGGCAGGAAGGCGGGGACAAGGCAGGGTAACACCTCCTGCGGTCCCAGAGCTGAAACACAGAAACATACAACATAAATTAGCTCCCGCCTCCCTGGGCGGGACCCTGGACCGGCTGGGCCGTCAACAAGAGACAAACCACGCCCCAGTCGGTCACAGGGCCCTCACGCCCCAAAGGCCCCCACAAAGTGTGCGTGTGTGCAGGTTACCTCCCTACTGCACAGTTGAACGTCTCCTGGACCACCCTCTCGGCTCGGGGTAGACCCCTATATGGGGCCGGGAGTTCCCCTGGGCATCCCTAGCACGGCCGGGGAGACCGCCCCTCACTAGAAGCAGTACATAGCAGGGTGGACTCCTCCACCCTGCCGGAGGTTCCAGGGGGGAAGGACTCCTTCCCCAACGTGGGCCGGCTACTCCCCAGGGAGAACCTCCTAGTCGCCCTGAGCACGAGGGGAGGTCCAGGGACTCCACAGTCAACCGCGGGAGGAACCTGCACACAATACGTACGCACAAACACACAGACAACACAAACGCGCACTACCCTGACCTTTATTGCACCCCTAACACAGGGTGGGAGAGGTCTCCATCTCGGAAGGAGGGGACACCCCTTTACTACGCCCCTTACTGGAGGAAGGGGACCCCTACCGTCTCCGGAGACACTCTCGCATCCCTGGTCAGGGCCTCCAGTAGGAGCTGCGCCTTCCGTGCCACAGAGCGTGGCACGGGACCCGCCATAGCCCCTCCCCCAAACGCCCTTTGGAGGAGGAGCGTACGGGGAATTACATAAAACAATTCACAAGCACGCTAGGACAAACACAAACACGAGGTGGGCGACACAAACACACACGCGCGCACTTACCCTCTCACCGGGCGGGCTTCACGCCCTCTCTCAGCTCATCCCAGACCTTCTCTCTAAGAAGTCTGAGGGCTCCAGGGCAACCCCTTCCAGGGGGAAATTCTGCCCTTTCGCAGCTCACCCCAGGCCACCTGTCCAGTGAGCCTAGGGGCTCTAGGACAGCCCCCTCACACTCCCGGTAGGGCCTCCTTCCGGAGCTGCGCCCTCTGTGCCACAGACGGTGGCACAGGACCCTCTATAGCTCCCCCCCAAAAACATATTTAGGGAGCCTTAAGGGAATTACATATAAACACGCAAGACAAACGCAAAAACACGCAAGACAAACGGCAGACGCACCTTCCACTCACTCAAGCCCGTAGTCACACACATCTCACGCATGCACAAACACAAACACAGACTACGGGCGAGCACATTAGCGAGAAGGCGCCGCCCCCTTGGAGGAGAGCGCTACCAGGTCTTTCACTTCCGTCACCGTCGTGCTACATAACTTACCAAACAAACACACACACAAACAAGCACGTAGGCACGACGGGACGAGCGGTTTGCAACCCAGCTCTCCTCCACATACATCCAAACAACAAATATCACGTAGACAAACACTTACCACAAGACATGACCACAAACGAAGGAGAAAGTAAAGGAGACTGGCGGCTTCCGAAAGGTGGCTGGTTATTCTGTGACGGGCAGGAGGTGCGAACGAAAAGGAAGCGATCACGCCAAGTCTCCGAGAAAAAGAGGGGTTTAATGAATAACATGCGCAAACCAAAAACCTGTGCACTTGACCCAGATTAAGGATACAATAACCAGCAGTCAACTGGTACAAAGACAAGGCATATATAGACAGACAAACGACCATCAGGTGAGGGAGCTAATAAGCCCCACCCACCTGAGGGACGCACACAACGCAACAACAACAGGACAACTGCCGCTGTACCGTAGGTGACCGGGAGGGGGAGCCTCCCTCACCGTGACAGTTGGGAACTCAATCTGGACTCCTGTGACTCGCTCTGAAAGAAAAAATAAGCAAAGTTAATGTGGATATCACCCTCTGGCCCAAGGAACTACAAGTTCCACTGGTTCCTGTCTACGTCCCGGAGAAACAACAACCAGGCAGAATAAAAGTGACACTAGACACGAGCCTAACAATTGGGGATGTAACAGCTTCCCAGGACAGAACTGGCCCCAGTGCTGGATTACCAAATGGGCAGACCTATGGGCCCCCCACACCTTTTAAAGGCCCCATGAGAACAAATAAAAAACATAATAGGAGATCATCTGTGAGTTTTTTGAAAAGGTACAAAAGGCAGGCAAGTACAAAAGGTATGTATATATGACAACTCCACGCAGATAGGGACTTGGAACACAAGACCCCCCATGCCGAGAGGCAACCCACTGTGTTTATAATATGATAATATAGTAACTGAAGAAAAAAAAGAGTAAAGGTATTCTTCAAGCATGTATGTAGTCCTTGTAAATGCATCATACACTGACATTACCAAACATTCTTGCATCCAGGTAATTTACATTACAATTATGCAAAGAATTTGTAATATTGGCTGCTCCTGATAGCCTAGCTTTGGGACAGATCAGAGGAGGAGGAAGAATGTTTGTCTGTGTAAATAACTGGTGAACAAACTAAAAACGACGTTGGCGACAGAGACCTGCTGGCCATGAAGACTGCCGTTGAAGAGTGGAGGCACAAGCTTGAAGTGTTGCACCCCTTCTTCAGGCACGCTTGGTGGTCTGTCTTTTTATCGTGATTTGTTTTTCAAATAAACTACAGACCAGGGGAGGAGAACATGAAGGCAGATACACTCTCCAGGCTGTACAATTGCTATGCAAAACCCACCAGCTAGGAGCCAGTCCTCCCTGCTTCGGGGAGCTGTATGCAGGGATCTGGATCATGACTGTGAGGCTGCTAATCCCTATTTTCACTTCCCACTGTTCATCACATGCACATGCTCATCACATAGACACACACCTTGCGTACTAACCCAGCCTGTACCACACCACCTATTACCTCACTTGGCTGTGGTCTATGTGACTGGCCTCTCTGCCTCTGAGGGCAACATGGTCATCAACCCCTCAATCCTTCTCCCAGTGCTGCCCACTGCACTGGAGGCAGCTAAATTGCTCTTAGACAGTATCTTCAGGAGTTCAGGCTAACAAAAGTCATTGTGGCTTGCAGGATGGTTCAGTTTACGTCTCGGGTATGACCGGAGCTCCTTTGGAAGCTCAACATCATGCCTCATGTCCAGTTACCATCCCCAGAGTGATCGGACAGGTGGAGAGAGTAAACCAGCAGCACAGTACGTTCCTATGACTAAACTGCCAACAACAGCCCAGAACAAATTTGCACAAGCACAATAGGCCGTTTCTTGCCTACACCCCAGACTCTCAGATCCTATCTGTGTACAGCTGAAGCTCAAGTGAAACCCCCCCAAAGTGTATCTAGAGCGAAAAGTTTCAGCTTTCAAGCATTGTTTCCGGCTACAATCGGCCATCAAGACAAAAGCAGATCCACGACAAGGAGAGAGACCTCGCTACATTGCCAGGTGACCTGAACAATATGAATCTGAGGCATATTAACTCAAGGAACCGTAACTCGATCAACATATTTGCACAAACACAAAAGGTTATTGCTCGCTTACACCCCAGACTCTCAGATCATGTCTGTGTACTGTTGAAGCTCAAATGATGCCCCTGCCCCTAGTGTGTCTAGTGTGTCTAGAGGGAATAGTTTCAGACCTCAATTGTTTCTGTTGCATTGACTAGACCATGCTTACAGTGCTGTTTCTTATGGACATCACACGGATTTGGAGGAATGAGCATCTCTCCTTCAGTTTGTTGTGAAGTGTCTTTGGTTTTCTAGGAAAAACATCATTTGTGAAAAGGTTAGCCTATATATAAATTAATTTTCAAGACACAAACGCACAAAATGTGTGCATGCATGCACACACGCACACCCTCAACAAATAGCCATCTTTAGTTCTTCGCCCAACAAGTGCTTTGTATATGTGATGTCTTCAAGACGGATGGAAAAGCATCATCGTTGGCTGCCTCATAAAACTGGTTAAGGGAATAGCAAATGTGCAAAGCTGTCATTAAAGTCTAGGATAGTTTGAATGTCAAAGTATTAACTCCAATACAACTTCATTCATATGTATTTTTTCTGTTTTTCTGCCTTTACTTTCTTAACCCTTTCTTAGCTGCTTGTCTCAGTTTGTTTTTTACTGTTGTTTGTTTCTTGATCAGCAAACTGGTGTTTGATGACCTAAATGATACAAGAAAGGGATGATGGCTGGAAAATCATTTGGTATGACAAAGATGGGCAAGGTATAGTAACAAGAATCAGTTAATAAGACTTATAAGAATCAGATAAGATATGCAGTCTGTCCCAAAACCTAGTGAGCTGTCTATATAGATAGCATTTTACATCATAGTGTGCAAGCTCCCGACACAAAAGCTCTCCCAATTCTTAGTTAAAGATGCTGCGAAACCAATTACGTGATGCAACTTTTCCCAACTTTTGTCCCAGTTATTTTCTAAAGGACATTATTATTATCTCTGATGTTTCCAGAATGTTCAAGAAATATAAAAAATACATTTGTTGTTGTTAAAACCATGTGGCATTTTCCTCCTTATGTTATTTTGTGACCATTTAGCAGTTTTATACACAGAGAGATTAGCTTTTATGCTAGCAGAGTTTGAAGCCTCATTCTGTTGTTGTGGATAACCAGCTGGCTAACACATGTTTTAGTGCATCTAATAGCTTACCTAAATTGAGAATTACAATCGCGATAAAAATGGTAAGAGGAGAGGAGCAAGGAGCAAGAGCAAGGCACTAATGTAGTGTGTTTCTCCTTACAGGAGTGGTATTCCCTACTGGTTTAATTAATTAGTTTCAGTGTACAACCAATTAGTAAACCTTCTTTTCTATAATGCTGTAAATCAAAGTGGGTAACAAGCTCTGGGGTCATTTGAGTGTGTGATTCACATGTATTTATGATTTGGTGGGCTTGTAGTGAAGGTTGTAGTGTTCACTTATTTAATTTATTCTTTTATTCAGTTTGTGTATTTTTGTCGGGCCCTTAAATGCTTGTATCTCATTGTGACTGTTTCCTGGTTGTGTTACCGATGTTCTATATAGCCAGTTAAATGGATAACTGTCATGGTGAGGGAGGCTCCCCCTACTGGTCGCCTCCTGTACAGCGGCAGTTGTCCTGTTGTTGTTGCATTGTGTGCGTCCCTCAGGTGGGTGGGGCTTATTATCCCCCTCACCTGATGGTCGTTTGTCTGTCTATATATGTCTTGTCTTTGTGTCAGTTGACTGCTGGCTATTGTATCCTTAATTTGGGTCAGTGCACAGGATTTTGGTTTGCGCACGGTCTACATTAAACCCCTCCTTTTCTCTGAGACTTGGCGTGATCGCTTCCTTTTTTTGTTCGCACTCTCTGCCCGTCACAGAATAGCCAGCCACCTTTCAGGAAGACGCCAGTCTCCTTTACTTTCTCCTTCGTTTGTGGTCATGTCTCGTGGTAAGTGTTTGTCTGCGTGATATTTGTTGGTTGAGTGTATGTGGAGGAGAGCTGGGTCGTTTATCGCTCATTCTGCCGTGCGTGCTTGTTTGTTTTTGTTTAAAGCACTGTGTAGCACGGCAATGACTAAGGCTAGAGACCTGGTAGCGCTTTCTCCAAGGAGGCGGCGCTTTCTCACATATGTGCTCGTCCTTCGTCGATTGTTTTTGTGTATGTGCATGTTTAAAGTATGTCTGACGTCTGGACTTGAGCGAGGCGAGACCAGGTAGCACTCTCCTCCAAGGAGCCGGTGATGTCTCGCATAAGTGCTCATCCGTTGCCAATTGTTTCAGTGTATGTGCATGTATGAAGTAAGTGTGACGTTTGGACTTGAGCGAGCGAGAGCGGAGGCGCGTCTGCTATTTGTTTTGTCTGCGAGTTTGTTTTTGTCCTAGAGTGCTGCGTGATCTGTTGTGTGTAATTCCCCCCCAGGACCGCTCCGTAATATTTTTTGGGGGAGGGGCTATGGGTGGGGTCCTGAGCCACGAAAGTGGCTTGGAGGGCATGGTTCCTAAGGGAGGCCCTGACCAGTTGGAGTCTCCTGAGCAGGTAGGGTGTCCTCATGCGGAGACGGAGCTCCCTTCCTTCCCCGGTGAAAAAGGGGGGTTAGATGGTCAGGGCTACGCACGTTTGTGTTTTATGTTGTCTATAATATATATGCTCTAAGGGATTGTGTGCAGGACCCTGGAGGTCAGATGCGGCGCTCCCGGACAATGGGATCTCTGGCGGAAGACCGAGATTCCCCCCTAGCGTGCAGGGTGACCAAGAAGCCCCTGTGGTGCCCTCCCAAGTGTGAAGTGAGACACTGGGCTTGGTCTCTGTTGCTCCTGGGTTCGGTGGAGGAGTCTGCCCTGCGATGAGCCTCCCCGAGAGGGGTTGTCACACCAGGAGCCTAGGGTGGCCCCTAGCTTAGGGCAGGGGTACAGCTCCAGGAGGCAGGAGAGTCCGGGAGTCGGGGTGTGGAGGCTTTGCTGCACCAGGAAGGTAACCTGCACACACCCAGGCACTGTGCACGCGTGGTTGAACTGTGCTCCCCGTTCACACTCCTGGGAGAGGCCCGTGCCGTCGTCTGTGCCGCGGCGGGCACATCACCGGAGGGAGAACTGACCAGGGATTCGAGTGCTCTCCATAGACGGTAAGGGGGTGTAGTAATGGTGTTCCCTCCTTCCTAGATGGAGACCCCTCTCCCTTCCCGGGTTCGGGGTTCCGAGGAAGGTCAGGTTAAGTGCGTGGTGTATTGTGTGTGCGATGGCGGTTGTGTGCAGCTCCCTGGAGGTGTGAAGCGGCGCTTATGGACGGTGGGATCTCAGGTTGTTGTTGCGCTTCACTCTCCTCCCGTCTTAGCGCTGCGCATCTGTTTGATGCAAAAAAAGAAAACAGTCACCAGTCTTGTGCCTTTTAATCTTTTATTAAAGCAAACATAAAATAAAGCAAAGATCTCTGGAGAGTAAACCACAAGAGTGAAATGCTAAGCTATTCGAGCCGCTCGGAGTGTAACTCTGAGACAGTCAGCGTCTGTCACCATTTTTATAATTACAACCTGAGTGTGGCCCCCACCCCTGTTGGAATTCCCCGAAGTCTATCTGTTTTCCAAAAACTGCTTGTTTGTTTCTTCACAATAGATGGGCCCATTCTATTTTCTCCGAACCACTACAGCGGTATTTCACACCTCGAGGTCACACAAGGGTTACAGATGTCAAACACCCACACCTTTCTTCTAAACAAGTATAAGCGATGTTTTCACCCCTTGTCAAATGCACTTTTTCCAGGTTGCATCTGACATTTACAAACATACCGCATACCTTAAGGGGTTTAGCGGTTAAAGTCCGCAGGGGCGTGAAGGCCCTTTGACCGACGGGGTGTGGTTCTCGTTCGGTTGATGGCCCGGTCGGTCCAGGGTCTCCGCCCAAGGAAGGGGAGTTAATCACTGTCGTTTGTGTTGCAGATACCGGACACGGAGGAGAGCCGCTCCCTGCGGCCCGGGGGTTTCGCCCCGTGAGGGGGACCCAAGCTATGTGTGTGTTTTATGTGTTGTATAGCCTTGGGTCTGCTGGGAGCTGGTCCCTGCTGTGTCCCCTCCTGCCCGCCCGCCCCTGTTTTTGTTTTTTGTGCTGCCGCTGTTTACCGCACATCGGGCCATAGTGCGGCTTGGTGGGGGGGGGTCTGTCATGGTGAGGGAGGCTCCCCCTACTGGTCGCCTCCTGTACAGCGGCAGTTGTCCTGTTGTTGCATTGTGTGCGTCCCTCAGGTGGGCGGGGCTTATTATCCCCCTCACCTGATGGTCATTTGTCTGTCTATATACGTCTTGTCTTTGTGTCAGTTGACTGCTGGCTATTGTATCCTTAATTTGGATCAGTGCACAGGATTTTGGTTTGCGCATGTTCTACATTAAACTCCTCCTTTTCTCGGAGACTTTTTGTTCGCACTCTCTGCCCGTCACATAATTGATACCTGAGGTTGTTTTATTTTATTTTTCATGTGCAATAATTTTATTTACTGAGTTTTCTAATAAAATAATGTGTGAAAAGCCATCATCTTAATTCACCCCTGGTACTTACATACCAAGCCTGAGTGGGAACTGGTGGGATTGGCTAGCCTTTTATAACTGATGGTGATGTAGCTCAATTGTTACCTATCTTTAGGCTATCCAAAGTAACAAAAGGAAGGTGTTTTAAAACCAATTTTAAACTGTATTATCCAATTCACAAATTTTGGATCCATTTCAGTCAGGCTTTCGTAAAACAGTACTCCACTGAATCTGCGCTCTTGAAAGTTTATAACGATGTTTTAATGGCTTCTGATGCAGGTAATTGCTCTGTCATCATTTTACTTGATCTTAGCGCAGCCTTCGATACCATCGATCATAGCATCTTGCTGGATAGGCTTAATGTTGTGGCCGGTATCTCTGGCACAGAACTTGACTGGTTTGCCTCTTATTTAAAAGATAGAACTTTCTCTGTTCTAGTAGGTTCTGCTCCACCAATGCTCCCTTAGAATGTGGGGTCCCACAGGGATCAGTTCTGGGACCTCTTTTATTGGCTTTTTATGTTTCCATTAGCTGGCATTATCCAGTCTTTTGAAATTGTTTCCTATCATTTATATGCAGATGACATTCAGTTGTACATGTCTTTCAAGCCTCAGCAACTGGATAGGCTGTCCACCCTACTCCAGGGTTTAACTCGGATCAGTGAGTGGCTATCTAGTAATTGTCTTGTTTTAAATGCAGACAAAACTGAGACTATGATTATTGCACCTCCTGATTTACATCCAAAAATCAGTCAGATGCTCGCCTCTTCCTGTCCCGCAGCCAAACCTCACATCCGAAATCTTGGTGTAATATTTGACCAGTCATTGAGCCTTGATACACATATGAAATCCATGTCATGTTCTTGCTTCTTTCACTTAAGAAACATTTCCAAAATACGTCATATGGTTTCCAAGGTTGATCTTGAAAAAATTATACATGCCCTTGTATCATCTCGCTTGGACTACTGCAATGCTCTTTTGTATGGCTTGGATAAATCATCTCTCTCTCGGCTCCATGTGATACAAAATGCAGCAGCTAGATTATTAACACGCACTAGCAAACGAGATCACATAACCCCGATCTTATATTCATTGCACTGGCTCCCAGTAAATTTCAGAATTCATTTTAAAATTCTTGTTTTTACATATAGAGCATTAAATGGCCAGGCTCCTGTCTACTGGCTGTTCCCCGGACTCGACTTAAGACCAAGGGGAACAGAGCTTTTCAATCTATAGCACCCAGGCTCTGGAACAGCCTCCCATTACACCTCCGGTTAGCAGACTCTGTTGATTCCTTCAAAAAAGAGTTAATGTGTGTGTGTGTGTGTGTGTGTGTGTATATATATATATATATATATATATATATATATATATATATATATATATATATTGTGGTGTTTTATCAAATGTTATCTTGTCTTATTTTATATTATTTGTCTACTTTATTTTTATCATCTTATTTTATCACTGTATTACCTTCTTCTAAAGCTTACTTACTTACTTGTGGCCCAGCTGGTATCAGGGTTTACATAAATAAACATCGGTCTTGTGCAGTGGGGAGGAACAAGCCAGGATGAAACTGCTCTGATTAGTGTCTCAGTAATCTTTATGATTGATGTAGGTTGGAATAATATTAGGCTAGCTCACTAGATTTTGGTACAAAGCCTTAATATTCAGCCATATTAAAGTATCTCAAGATCATATTTAAGATATCTAAGAATTGGGACCGCCTACATGTTGGGAACGTGCACATTATGATGTAAAACACTGTTGATGTAGACACCTCACTAGGTTTGGGATAGACACATTTAGTATTTATTTCCCCCTTAGGTTAGTTTGGGACCAATTTGCAGTTTTATTCATAGAGGTATTAACATTTGCTTGCAGAGTTTGAAGCCTCAGGCTATTGTTGTGGAACGCCAGCTGGCTAACAACCACCTTAGCAAAACAAACTGCTTATCAAATGTGAGAATTAAAATCACAATAAAAATGGGATGAAGAGAATCCATTGTGCTGAAATGTTGAGGGGAGGCTAGCAGCTGAGGTTAATTAACAGTGGGCGAGAACAAGTCTGGATGACTCTACTCCGAGCCTTTCCCTATCTCCTAAGGGAGAGCCCGGACACCCTGCGGAGTAAACTCATTTCAGCCGCTTGTATTCGCGATCTCAGCCTTGGCGGAGTCCAACTCCCACCGGAACCAGTCTGACTTGCTGCAGGCCATGCGAACCAAGCTCCGTTTGTACAGGGAATGGATAGCCCGTAGCAGCGGACCCTGTACCCTATACTCCCAGAGCACCCCCTAGAGGAATCCCCGAGGGACACGGTGGAATGCCTTCTCCAAATCCATAAAGCACATGTGGACTGGTTGAGCGAACTCCCATGCACCCTCTAGGACCCTCGCAAGGGTGAAAAGCTGGTCCAGTGTTCCACGAACTTGTAACTGAGATTCGACTATCGACCGGACTCTCTTCTCCAGAACCCCTGCATAGACCTTACCGGGGAGGTTGAGGAGTGTGAACCCCCTATAGTTGGAGCACATCCTCTGGTCACCTTTCTACAGCCCCACTGTATACCGTGTTGATCAGGAATCGCTTTCCCCTCCTGAGTTGCCTGACGGTTTGCCAGAATCTTCTCGGAGCCGATCGAAAGTCACTTTCCATGGTCTCACCGGACTCTTCCCACACCTGAGTTGCAATCCACTTGGCCCTCCTGTATCCGTCTGCTGCCTTCAGAGTTCCACGAGCCAACCAGGCCTGATGGGACTCTTTCTTCAGCATGACGGCCTCCCTTATCCGAGGTGTCCACCATCGGGTTTGGGGATTGCCGCCACGACAGGCACCGACAACCTCGCCGCCACAGCTCTGATCTGCCTCATTGACAATGGAGGCACGGAACAAAGCCCACTTTGTGACAGGTTCCTCTGCCAGACGTTCCCAGCAAACCCTCACGATATGTTTGGGTCTGCCAGGTTTGTCCGCCATCTGAGCATTGAAGTCCCCTAGCAGAACAATAGAATCCCCAGAAGGGGCACCTTCCAGTATCCCCTTCAAGGACTCCAAGAAGGCTGGGTACTCATTTGGTGCATAAGCCCACACAACAGTCAGAGCCCGTTCAACAACCCGAAGGTGCAGGGAAGCAACCCTCTTATCTACGGGGGAAAACCCCAACACACAGGCAGCGAGCTGGGGAGCTATAAGTAAGCCCACTCCAGCCCTCTGCCTTTCACCCTTGGCAATTCCAGAAAAGAATAAAGTCCAGCCTCTCTCGAGAGGATTGGTTCTAGAACCCAAACTGTGTTGAGGTGAGCCCAACTATATCTAGCTGGTATCTCTCAGCCTCGCACACCAGCTCAGGCTCCTTCCCAACCAGAGAGGTTACGTTCCATGTCCCAAGAGCCAGCTTCAGTAACTGAGCATCTGTACGCCAAGGCCCCCGCCTTCGGACACCGTCCAATCCACAATGCACCAAACCCCTAGTACTACCTCTCCCACAGGTGGTGGGCCCATGGGAGAGTGAACCCATGTGTCTCCTTCGGGCTGTGCCGGCTGGGCCCCATGGGTAGAAACCCGGCCACCAAGCGCTCGACGAGGAGCCCCTCCCCCAGACCTGGCTCTAGGATGAAAGTATAAGAGTAATTTAAGACATAATAACATAAGAATCAGATAACACTGAATTTATTATAAAAATCTACAATTATTCTCTGCCTCTCCTGAATTCTAATCGCCCCAACCTGCATGATTGGCTATTATGTATTTAAGGCTGCATCATTCAGTTCCTCTTTGCAAGGTATTGCCAAGTCTGTTTGTAGCATACTGATACTATACCATTCCCTGTTCTTTCTGATCTCGACCGTCACTTGACCTGCCTCTACAATGTTTACATTTCTGGATTCCCCATTTTAGTAAAATGACTTACGTTTAGTCCACATGCATCTGCTCATTCCTTTTATTGTAACAGTTGCTTGCTAAATTGCCACCCTACATTCATCTATTCTCTTAGGCCTCAGATCTTTTTGTTTGCTTTGTCTTCTCAATACATTAACATTCATCTGGCCATTGATACAATAAACCCAAGAAGGCAACCCTGCTATACACAGCACAGGATATAGGACATCACTGGCAGGCACCCAACTCCTCTCCTCTGGTCCATTGTTTTGGTCTGTGCGCGCTCCGGTGTGGTGTGCTTAGGGGTTTCTGTAACGAATGCCCCCCCCCCCCCCACCCCCACTGTCAATCATGTTCATATCATATTCATCATGTTCATATCATATGATATCATATCAACACTTCCTTGTTTTGGTGTTCCATGTGTTTGTGATGTCATTGTAGTTTGTTCATGCCTGTTCATTTGTAATCCTGTCCCTTGTTATTGCTTTCATCTGTGTCTGGTTTAGTCTTTTATACTTGTATATTTAAAGCTTGTTTGTAAGATTCTCTCGTGTTGGTTATAATTTATCTGCTTCTAGTGATTTGCTGTTCAGGTTTGTGTCTGTTTCTTTCGCTTGGGTACTTGTTAGTCTTGTTTTGCTCGAGTGAATTATCATGAGTGTAGAGTCCGTGACATCCTTGTTCCATGCGGGCTTAGTTTTAATAAAACTTAACACAAAATACTAAACCATCTCCTGCAACCATGTCCCCTTTTTTTGAATCTTCCTAGAGAATGTTACAGTAGCTAATCATTAAAAGTTTCTGAGTACTGTTACTGAGTACTTGGTACAGCCACTGACCCCTCCTCTCGGGCGTGTGTATGTGTGTTCTGCGTCTGTTTATGTCCATATATGTATTTTCTGTGGGTGTGGTTCTATGTGCATGCATTCATTCTTCTCAACTGTGGCTTGTCTCATCAATGTTGTGTTACACTTGGTTCTTGTTTTTACATTAAGGTATTTAATGTGTTGAGGTTGTGCTTGTCGCTCATCTTTATTAGAGACTCGCTATGTTACTTGTTAATGCTAGTGCTCGATTCACCGGGTGCTTCTCCCAACATCCAACACCAGTGCTCAACCCTCACTGGTGCCCAGGAAAGGTGGATGCCCCCCTATAGCATTCAACACCGGTGCCCCCTGGTGGCGTCAGTGAGTGAAGCGCATCCCAGAGGTCCAGCCATGGGTCCCAGACGACGCAGACCCAGTACCTAAAACCCCAGCACCGCTGAACGTGGGGCTTATGGTGTGGCATTCTGGGAACCCATTTGTCAAGTCAAGTCAAGTCAATTTTATTTATATAGCGCTTTTTACAACACATGTTGTCTCAAAGCAGCTTTACAAATTGTATGGGTCCAGATCCCTAATGAGCAAGCCAAAGGCGACAGTGGCAAGGAAAAACTCCCTAAGATGGCGGGGAAATAGGAAGAATCCTTGGGAGGACCAAGACTCCATTGGGCGGCCCGTTAGCACCAGTCCGTATTTGTGAACAAGAGGTGGTTCTACAGTTATAGCTTAAAGTTTAAAGCTTAAAGTGCAGATGGTGAGCCTCAGGTAGGAGCCAGCATCAGCACGTCCCCTTACGGCAATGGTACATCCAACCCCGGCATCAGTACATCCACCGGCGAGCCAAACCATCTCCCAGGTGCTTGTAGATGCTTGCATGCAGTCGTCTTGGGTAGAAGCATGCAAAAAGATGGACAATACAGACTGAGTGTGTGGATGTCAATTTAACCACCATTGATTTAAATGTACATAGCTCATGTGCCAGTGATTAGCATGTAGCTCCGGCAGGCTAATCTATAGCATAACTAAAGGGAGGGGTCCAGAGGTGACCACAGTCATGAGGGCTCACTGAGACATTGCTTTCCAGTTAAGTCAGTCACAACTAGAGTGATGCCATGACACAGCTGGATGACAGCATCAACATCTCAGATTACCAGAAATCTCAACGTCTGGGGGCCCCTGAGCCCCACACCTTACTAGGGGAATATTAACTGAAGGTTTGATTAAATAGGTGAGTCTTAAGTATAGATTTAAAGATTGGAACTGTGTCAGAATCTCGGATTGGAGCTGGAAGGCTATTCCATAATTGAGGGGCTTTAAAGGAGAAAGCTCTGCCTCCGGCTGTAGTCTTACAAATTTTTGGAACTAAGAGAAATCCAGCATTTTGGGAGCGTAAAGGGCAAGATGGGTTGTAGTAAGCAATGAGTTCACTCAGATATTGTGGGGCAAGACCATTTAACGCCTTATAGGTTAAGAGAAGAATTTTAAATTCAATTCGATGTTTAATCGGAAGCCAATGTAATGCCGCGAGAGTGGGACTAATGTGATTTAATTTTCTAGCCTTAGTTAGGACTCTAGCTGCAGCATTTTGTACAAGTTGTAGCTTCTTTATGGACTGTTTGGAGCATCCAATTAGAAGACCATTACAGTAGTCCAATCTTGACGAGACAAAAGCATGGACCAGCTTCTCTGCATCAGCTAATGAAAGTAAGTGTCTCAGCTTGGCGATATTACGTAAATGGAAAAAGGCAGCCTTAGTGACATTGCATATATGTGTGTCAAATGAAAGATCCGAATCAATAGTGACACCTAAGCTTTTTGCGGTAGATTTAGGTGTTACTGAAAACCCATCTAGGGTAAGGGGAATATCAGCCCAGCTGCTTCTAGCAGCTTTAGGCCCAAAAATCAGCACCTCAGTCTTATCAGAATTTAGTTGAAGAAAATTAGATGCAATCCAGTTTTTAATGTCCTGGACGCAGCTCTCAATCTTGAGAGTAGTGGTGATATCATCCGGATTGGAAGATATATAAAACTGAGTATCATCTGCGTAGCAATGGAGGCTAATACCATGCCTACGGATGATAGTGCCCAGTGGAAGCATATATAATGAAAATAATATGGGGCCCAGTACAGATCCTTGTGGGACACCATATTTTACCTTAGAACGCTCTGAGCATTCGTTGTTTACTAATACAAATTGGTAACGATCTGTCAGGTAGGACCTGAACCAGGAGAGTGCTTGACCTCTTATACCAACGAGTGTCTCCAGCCTATTAAGTAGAATATTATGATCAATGGTGTCAAAAGCCGCACTGAGGTCTAGCAGTATGAGAAAAGAAATGTGTCCTTGTTCTGTCTGTGTTCTGTCATGTAGGAAGGAAGAGAGTTGTGAAGAAACTACTTTCTCTAGAATTTTGGATATGATTGACAAATTAGAGATAGGCCTATAGTTGGACATTTCCTGGGGGTTAAGACCAGGTTTTTTAATTAGCGGCTTGATAACTGCAAGTTTAAATGAACTGTGAATATAGCCCAGGCTCAGAGAGCAGTTTATTATAGTGAGCAAAGGTTCTATATTGCTATGCAGTAATTCTTTAAGTAAATGGGTTGGTCCTGCATCTAGTATGCATGTGGAGGGCTTGGCAGATTCCACCAATGAAATAAGCTCCTCACAACCAATTGGGGAGAAGGACTCTAACAGGGCATCAGAGCTGACCAGACAGCTGTCAAGGTGCATAGGCATGTTGACAGGCTCTGAGATAGCACAACCAATTTTTTCCCTAATTTTATCAATCTTATCATTAAAGAATTTCATAAAATTATTACTGCTACACTCTAGTGGGATTAGTGGATTGATTTGATCATGGCTCCTTGTTAGGCTGGAAACAGTTTTAAATAGGAGTGCAGAATTGTTTTTATGTTTTTCTATTAAAGCTGATAAGTATGAGGATTTTGCCGTATGGAGGGCATGCTTATATTCACTAAGGCTGCTTTTCCATGATAGTCTAAACACTTCTAACTTTGAATTTCGCCATTTACGCTCCAGGATCCTCGCTGCTCGTTTGAGACTACGCGTGTGCTCGTTATACCATGGCGCTATTCTTCTCTCAGAGGCTCTCTTATAGCATAATGGTGCAACCTTGTCTAATGCTGTACGAAGAGAAGTCTCAACGTGCTCGGTAAAATGCTCTAGTCCTAGGGTCAGTCAAGCATAACTCGTACGTTATGAGGCTGTGGTCAGAAACGGCCTTGCTCTGAGGTAAAATTGCTAAGCTGGATATGTTAATATCAAATGATAAAACCAGGTCTAAAGTATGACTACAATTATGCGTAGGACCCAACACATTCTGAGTGATAACCATTGAATCAAGAATTTCTTGAAAAATTTTGCTGAAAGCGTCACAAAGATTCTCAAAATGGATGTTAAAATCACCAACTATAATCACCTTATCGGCTGATAGCACTACATGTGACAGGAAGTCTGAAAACTCCTGCAAGAACTCAGAGTAAGAACCAGGGGGGCGGTAAATTTGTGAGTGTGCCTGTGTCTGTGTTTGTCTTTCCCTGTGTTCCTCCCTAACCCTCTGTTGCCATTTGTGCCTGTTGTGGTCAATGTACCTGTGTGTGTGTCTGTTGGAGTACTCTATGGAGACAGAGGGAGGAACTGCCCCTGGTGGGGGTGGGGCGGGGCCTGTCATGGTACAGCCCTGACCCCTCCTCTTGGGCGTGTGTATGTGTGGTCTGTGTCCGTTTATGTCCATATATGCATTTCCTTTGAGTGTGGTTCTATGTGTGTACGTTCATCCGTCTCACCTGTGGCTTGTCTTGTCAACGTTTTGTTGCAGTTCGTTCTTGTTTACATTAAGGTATTTAATGTGTGTCAGGGGTTGTGCTTGTCGCTTGTCTTTGTTAGAGTCTAGCGTGTGTGCTATATGTTACTTGTTAATTCTAGCGCTAGAAGTGTCTTGGCATCCTGCCTGCCCCCTCGCGTCACAAGTACATTTGCATTCTGCTTTTATCTAGACGACACCTCTGATCAAAATGCCTCAGTATTAACATAAACAAAATAGTTTAGAATAAAATATACACAACAAACTGAGCAGTGTAAGTTAAGTTACTTAAAACTGCAAAAAATAAACAATGACAATGAGAAATATTTAGACTTATAAAGATGTCCCTTATAAAGAGGAATCTTAAAAAAAATCCATGGAGAGGTGCATCTACTTTAGTGGAAAATTTATAATCTTTCATGTAATGGGAAAATAAATTATGACTGTTCACCGGGTAAACTTTTCATGTGCTAAAGACCATAGCCCATTATAAAAGCACTTTTGAGTTGCATGTATGCATGAAAGGTGCTATACAAATAAAGATTATTATTATTATTATTATTATTATTATATCAATGTATATAATGTATAACTGTCATGTTGGCTAGGAGGAGAGGCCATCAGAGGGCCCGTGTATGGACGCGTAGCCATGGCAACGCTGCTCACACGCCCCCTAGTCACACACCACTCCCTCTCTCACAATCTCCTCAGTACTAGCACCTGTCCCTTCTTACCTGTCCCAGCACTTAAGCCCACAGGTTATGCCATCCAGTGCTGCACATTCTCAAGCCTTCGCCTGTGTACACGCACTGGAGTGTGACGTCTCCGTAAACTACGACGAGTGGTCATCCGTCTGTGATCTTGCCTTCACTATCGTTACTCTTTTGTTTTGCTATTGCCTATCGGCCTGAGTATTTTTGTTTGCTGCCCAATATGGATAATAAATCCTTTTGCCCGCAACCCCTGTCTCCTGCTGTCCCTGAACAACCGTCACAGAATGTGCAGCCTCAGGCAGCCGGGAGCAGCGAGCCGAATGCCTGGGAGACCCTCACTCTCCAGGGCAGTATGCTGGGCAAGCAGCAACAGGAGATAGAGGAGGTAAAAGCCTTATTGCACACAATAACGGGCTGTTTGCAGACCTTGAACCTACAGGCGAATATGCAGAGTACCACGAGGAGGGAGAGCCTCCGCCTGCCCATTGCCCCCCCCCCCCCGAGCCTTACGAGGGGAACCCAGAGACGTGCGAGGGATTCCTTGTACAGTGCGAGCTGTACTTCACGTACCAGCAGCATCTGAGCGAGGCAGAGAAAGTGTCCTACGTAGTCTCTCGTCTTGCGGGTAAGGCATTAACTTGGGCGGCCGCCCTCGTGACTAATGACTCTCCCCTGATAAAAGACTATACAGCTTTCTCAGCTGAGTTGAAGGAGGTGTTCCACCACCCACGTCGCGGGAGAGCCAGCGGTCAGAGCTTGCTCTCGATGCGACAGGGATCACGCCCCGCAGTGGAATATGCCCTGCAGTTCCGGACGCTCGCTGCAGGTACTGGTTGGAACGACGCGGCCTTGGTGGACGTCTTTTTGGCTGGGTTAAAACCAGAACTCCAAGCAGAGCTGGCGTGCCGGCAGGACTCGCAAAACTTTAATCAAGTGGTGAGATTGGCGGTCACCTATGACCGGCTGGTCCAAGAGCGCGGAGGGGGTGCCCGAACCTCCAGCGTAGTGTTGCCACCGCCTCCAGAAAGGGAGGCGACACCGACGGCAGAACCTATGCAGGTCGGAGAAGCAGGCAACAGCAGGGTGACCGTCCGGCCGCGCAGAGGAAGAGCCAGGGTGAGTAGCTCCATGGTGGGGGGCCTATTGAGTTTTCCGGTGGCGGCTTCTCACCAAACCAATCGTGTGGACGTTTCCGCCCTAGTGGACTCGGGAGCGGCGGGGAACATAATCGACCCGGACCTGGTGCGTCGCTTGAAGGTGCCGCTGATTCGACTATGGAAACCCAGATGGGTGCAAGCGCTGGATGGCAGACCTGTGGGCGGCGGTCTGATCCGTCACCGCACTCCCCCCTTGGTTGTCAATATTCAGGGTTTCACCACACGTCTGACATTTTTTGTTCTCCCCAAATTACAGCACGCCATCACCTTAGGTCTTCCCTGGTTAAAGCAGTATAATCCCTCCATAGACTGGGTCAATGGTAACATCACAAGGTTATCCCCTGTCACTAACGAGGGAGAGAGCGAGCAAGCCATAGGCCTCCTGTCCACGTCTATAGAAAGCCCTAACGCTAATAGCCACCTGACATCCCCTCCTCAGTATGACGATCTGGCAGAAGTCTTCAGCCCCGGAAGAGCGGCCCAGCTTCCACCACACCGCCCCTGGGACTGCACTATTAAACTGAAAGCAGGCAGCGTACCGCCGAGAGGGCGTATTTATCCGCTGTCCCAAACCGAGGAGTCCACTATGCAGCGCTATGTCAAAGAGGCGTTAGCTCAGGGCTATATCGTTCCCTCCACCTCGCCACCCTCAGCAAGCGTCTTCTTCGTTAAGAAGAAGGACGGTGGCTTGAGGCCATGCGTGGATTATTGAGGGCTCAATTCCCTCTTGGTGGGGTACTCCTACCCGCTGCCTCTAGTGCCTTCATCACTGGAGCAGTTGCGGAAGGCGAGTTACTTCACCAAACTGGATTTACGCAGCGCCTACAACCTCATCCGCATACGTTCAGGGGATGAGTGGAAGACGGCTTTTAGTACCTCGACGGGGCACTACGAGTACCGGGTCCTACCTTATGGTCTGGCCTTGGCACCGTCCGTCTTTCAGGCGTTCATTAATGAGGTCTTGCGTGAGTATTTGGATAGATGCGTCGTCGCCTACATTGATGACATCCTCATCTATTCGAACTCGCTCGAGCAACATGTGCAGGATGTCCGAGCCGTGATGAGCACTCTCTTGCGCAATCAGCTGTATTGCAAGCTTGAGAAGTGTGAGTTCCACCTCCGGGAAATTAATTTCCTTGGCTACACCATCCGGCCAGGCTCAGTACATATGCAATCAGGTAAGGTGGAGGCGGTGTTGAGATGGACCCGTCCTTACACACGACGCGAGCTACAGAGATTTCTGGGCTTCGCTAACTTCTACAGGCGGTTCATCCGAGCGTTTAGCCTGATAGCGAAGCCTCTCACTGACATGCTGCGCAGCGGTGCGACACGGCTTCAGTGGACAACGGAGGCTGAGGAGTCCTTCCGAAGACTGCAACAGGTGTTTGCGGACGCGCCAGTGCTCCACCAACCCAATCCTTCCAGGCCTTTTGTGGTGGAGGTAGACGCCTCTAATGTAGGGGTCGGGGCCGTCCTGTCTCAGCGATTTAAACGGGGTAGCCCGCTTCAGCCTATAGCCTTCTACTCCAAGAAGCTCAGCAAGGCCGAATGTAATGACGGAGTGGGGGACCGTGAGCTTCTGGCCATCAAGCTGGCATTAGAGGAGTGGAGGCACTGGCTCGAGGGTGCGCGCCATCCGTTTGTGGTCCTGAACGATCATAAGAACTTGGAATACCTACGGAGCACGAAAAGGATGAACGCACGACAAGCCAGGTGGTCTCTGTTCTTCTCGAGGTTTGTGTTCCAGGTGACGTATAGACCAGGGGAGAAGAACGCGCATGCTGATGCCTTGTCGCGATCATTTCCAGGAAGCCTGGAGTCAACGAGTGAGGAACCGGTGCTTCCGGAGGAGTGCTTCGTGGGCACGGTCGAGTGGGAGGTCGACCGGGCGATTGAGGCCGCTAACCCGCATCCGCGGTGCCCTCCGCACCGCAAGTATGTAGCGCTGGCGCAGCGCACGGCGCTGATAAGTTGGGCGCACTCCTCGCTCGGCACAGGTCACCCTGGGACAACAAAAACGGCTCAGCTCTTAGGAGCTCGCTATTGGTGGCCTGGCTTGCACCGAGACGTGCACGTTGGCTCCTGCCCCGTGTGTGCGCGAAGCCGAGGACCCCGAGTGCCGAGGACCCCGCCCGCGGGCAAGTTATATCCCCTGCCGATTCCTGAATAGCCCTGGACCCATATAGCGATGGACTTTGTGACTGACCTTCCCGAGTTGGAGGGTAACTCAGCCATTATGGCCGTTTTTCTAAGATGGTGCACTTCATTCCCCTACCAGGACTGCCTACAGCATGGGAGACTGTGGACCTCCTATTCAGACACGTCTTCAGGCAGTTCGGTCTGCCTGAGGGCATAGTGTCTGATAGGGGTCCGCAGTTCACATCGTGTGTCTAGAGGCAGTTCATGAGCAAGCTCAACATTACGGTTAGTCTCACCTCCGGATATCACCCGCAGGCTAACGGACAGGTGGAGCGCACGAACCAGGAGCTGGGGCGCTTTCTGCGCGCGTATTGTGCTCGTTGCTCCCCTGGGCTGAATACGCGCAGAACTCGCTGGTGCAGGCAAGAACGGGAAAAACGGCATTTGAGTGTGTGTTCGGGAGACAGCCCCCTCTCTACCTGTGGAACGCGGCGGGATCGGACCAGCCGGTGGTGGAGCGATGGTGCCGCCGCAGTGAGAGGGTCTGGGCGGAGACTCATAGGTGTCTCAAAGCAGTGGTGCGGGGCTTCAAGGCTAAGGCGGACCGCAGGAGATCGGAGGCGCCAGGATACGCAGTGGGGCAAAAAGTGTGGATCTCCACGGGCGACGGGAGATTGGGCAGACGAGGTAAGCTCGACGACCGTTACGCTGGCCCGTACGTCATTACCAGGCAGATCAACCCGGTGACGTTTAGAGTGAGTCTCCCGACTGATCGTCGGGTGTCACGGTCATTCCATGCCTCCGCGCTGAAGCCGTACCGTGCAGGTCCCCTGGAGGGACCGGGAACATCAGCGCCGCCGTCTCCGGTGATGTTGGAGGATGGCCCTGCCTACCAGGTGCGTAAGCTGCTCGACTCGCGGAGGAGAGGTATGCAGCTACAATACCTTGTGGACTGGGAGGGCTATGGTCCGGAGGAGCGGTCGTGGGTGCCGGCCTCTCAGGTGCTGGACCCCTCCTTAGTCGCCTCCTTCCATAGGGAGCTTCCGGAGCGCCCGGCGCTGCGAGGTCCAGGACGTCCCAGGAAGACCCGGCTGGAGGAGTCCCTGGGGGGGGGGGGGCTTCACTATCGTTACTCTTTTGTTTTGCTATTGCCTATCGGCCTGAGTATTTTTGTTTGCTGCCCAATATGGATAATAAATCCTTTTGCCTGCAACCCCTGTCTCCTTCTGTCCCTGAACAACCGTCACAATAACACTAAAACTAATTTCCTACTTAGTCAGAAAGGTGCTATACAAATAAAGATTATTATTATTATTATTATTATTATTATATCAATGTATATAATGTATAACACAAAAACTAATTTCCTACCTAGTCAGAAATCACCCTAGTGTGCCCCCAGAGATGATTTCAAAGAGAGACTGGGAAGTCCCAGGTGGGAATCATCTTATTGGTGTATGTGCAAAAAAAGATTATAAAAGAGGTGAGCTTCAGAGGCAGGCCACCTCTCCTTTGCAGACGCTTATGGTATGTGTATCTGAGACGTCCAGGGAAGCTCCTGAAAAGTTAGTAAGTCTCTTAGCAGTTTATTTTTCCCTAAACACTATCAAGACAGAAAGCCAACATTCTCCATCAAGGTAGGTCTTCATTTCATTTTTTAAACTGATTTTTTATTTTGATATTAAAATTTCACAGCAGGTACAATTGGGTTGAAAGCAGAGGTGGACATTCCAGGTTCAGAAAGTAAAACTCCTTCCCAGGATTTTACTCAAACTTGCTGAATTTTCTAAGTAGTGCAAGCCAGGTAAACTTAGTGGGATCAACACAATCCAAGAAGCCTGAGCAATATCTTGGTGAGGACTTACTTTCTGAACCTGGAACGTACATGTCTGGTTGAAAGGGATTTTATGCTGTATTAAAAAAATAATTAAAAATAAAGAGAAAATGTATTTCAGCATGGTAAGGAATTACATTTATACAAAAAAGTAAGAAATCTGTTCAGGTAACTTCAGCTATGAATGAAGTGATCTGCATTATTAATGTTTTATATAGCTATATATAGAATATATATATGTGTGTAGTATATATGTTTGTATGTGGTTTATATTTATAGATGTGTGTACATGTGTTTCTTTTGTAAAACAAAAATATTGTACAAGTGCAAGTCTTATTTTGAGACTTTTGCTGTGTTGTAGATTTCAGACACCTGATGGGGTCTCCACTACTGCTGTGTGTGGCAATCCTGCACTTTGCCAGTAAGTTTATGTGCTAAACATTATAGAAGATTTATAGAAATTACAGGAGTAATTTAAAACCCAGAAATCCCACAAACCACCATCTAAAAAACAGAGTTTGTATCCAAAAACATTAGGTTTGTGTCAGGGTGTGAGCGAGGTGGAAGTGCGAGTAAGTACATTATTTACTCCCTGTATTAAAGAAACAATGCAGTGAGCTGGCTACACAAACATGCTGGTGATAAAGGCTCATAGCGCAGTGACACAGATAAGCAAGCTGCATTCGAATGTCTTGTAAGGCGCTGTAATGGCGAGCAGCACTGGAGGATTACGTGTGTCTGCAAACAAGGCACGGGTGCTCATGTTTAGTACGCAGGAGACTGGGAACTGAAGAGGTGCAGTGTGTTGTGTGAGTGAGTGGGTGTGTGTGTGTGTGTGTCTCAGGATGGGTGGTTGGTGCACCATGACACAGTAGTGAAAACTAATCCCAGTACATCTCTCAGCCCATCCTTACAGCCTAAACATCACTAAGCATCAGAATGATAATGGATTGTTTTCTCTTTTATACAAGTATGATCATGATGAGATTGGGTTGTGAGAGTAAACCTTTAAATATTATGTTAAAGAAGTAATTGTATGATATAAACACAGCACAGGCGAAGAACATGTGTCTAAAGTGACAGGTGTAAGATCAGGTAAAGGTCTAAGGTTCAAATAGATGCAAACATTTGAACAGAACATAAAACAAGTTTACAGTTTGTTCAATCCTTGCTTGTCACTAAGGGAAGGGAGACAGATAATGATGCACCTAGCATTATGTTAATAGCTGCTGGATTGTCTGACTACTTTGGACAGTATGTATCTTGGGCTTTACATTATGTATGATTTATTATGCCTCAATTATTAATCAAACAGTCTTGTTAATCAGTCTCAATTTATTAATCACAGTCAATCAGTAATTTCAGTGTTAATTCATCAGTCTCATCTATATAGTCAAATCAGAATCATTACATTCCCTATTTTTTAACTAAAGAAGGTAACATTGATAATTCAAACTCTGAAGGATGTTAATAACCTTGATTTCTTTGAATATATTGGCAACAACCATAATTTGATTATCAAGACAGCCAACTGGTAAGAATACATTACTATAAATTAAACAAAAGGCATCAATCAGTATATTTACAAGGAGATGAGACAGAGAAAGATTGCATGTAAAACATGAGGCATCATTGTGCACAAACCCTAAACAAAAATGGTTTGAACACCAAGCACAAATACATTAAAACAGTGTGTATTAGAATAGTGTGGACTATTCAAACAAATTTAGGTTCATGAAAATGTGCTGTTGAAATAACTATACCCTTACATGTTGATGAATTTGCTGATTGTCCACGCTAATAATCCTTGCTGAATTCCTCTGGAGTTTAGGAGGCAATTCCTACCACTTGTTGCTCGGTGATGATTCACAATGTTGTGCAGGTGCACTTCTTCTGATCCAGAAATTTGAGTTTCATCCGCAGTTAACAACAGGAAATTCACTACCTTTATATAAGCTTGCTTGAGATAAATTTGGTGAATCTGTTGCTATGGCAATGTTGATCAGACATTAGATTCCATTATTTAGATTTATTAAGAAATACAGAAAGTGGTGCTGAATAAAGAAAGAACCAGAGAGGTATACCTGAGTTCTGTGTGCTACTGAACTACTGAACACACGCCCCATTACTTCTGCTGACACGAGTTTGCTCTGTTCAGTGCTGGTGGTGATTGGTGCGATACCTACACCTGAGTTGACATGATTGGTGCGATACCTACACCTGAGTTGACATGAATGGTGCGATACCTACACCTGAGTTGACCTGATTGGTGCGATACCTACACCTGAGTTGACCTGATTGGTGCAATACCTACACCTGAGTTGACCTGATTGGTGTGATACACCTGAATTGACTGCTCCAGCGTTTGATCTTAAGCTACTTTGGTTAACGCTAATTTCCAGATCTGATAGGAAGTATTTTGTCATACAATTTAAGCACTGGGTAACATTATGTAGTGTTTTGTGTGTTTATGTATGGACATGTGTGTGTTCCTCTACACACATTACATTTTATGGCTGACAGTTTTACAATTTTGGGTACTACACTGAGCCAACAATAATTAATATTCAATTTGTGCCCTATAAAGGACCATTATACAAATACTTTGAATTGCTTCTGTATATGAAAAGTGCTATACAGATAAATATGATGTGCATTGAATTGTTTGTAGTGTATTGTGAGTAGAACAAGGTGGACGAGTAATACAATAACAGGTTGTCTGCATGAAGCAATACTTCAAGTTCCATGTCTCCTTTATGAATGTCAGTGAAAAAACAAAGTGTTTGAGAGCAATGGATAGAAAGTCTATTACATTGTTTTTTATTTTTATTATTGTTTTTTTTCTGTCTATCCCTAAACGTAGGTGTGATGGCAGAAACACATGCAGCAGGTAAGTTCACAGGTTATGTCAGTTACTGAAGGCAAAATATATCAACTGTACAATGACCCAAATTGGTTCTACTTTTATAAATCAGATTTGAATTTAATGACTATACCATTACAGCTTGTATCCTATTTGTTTGCTAAAAACTTGTTGTCCAAAACTCCTGCCCTTCCAATGCCAGCTCAATCAGAGTCATTCCTAAAAATTATTAACACATGATGAGAGACTGTTAAGACCTGAGTGACATCTCTCACTACGGAGGCCCACTGCCGGCTTCCTCCGTCAGTAGTGGCAGTATTTCATGTTGTCCTGTTGTTGTGACATTGTGTTCATCCCTCAGGTGGGCATGGCCATTAGGAAACCCGACACCTGAGTGTCGTTTGTCTCTGTATATATGTTGTGTCTTTGTACCAGTTGACTGCTGGTTATTGTATCCTTAGGTCACAGGTTTTGAGTTAGTGCACTTTATCCATTATATCCTCCCTTTTCTCTGAGACTGGCGTGATTGCTTCCCTTCTTATTTACACTCTCTCACCCGTCACAATACCAAACATACAATTCACACAGTGAGAGGCAGACGACATGTATCTAGATTACTATGTTGTAGGGTCTTAACTCCTTGACTGCTATCTACAAATTGGAAGGCCAGATTAAACAGATTCAGGAAATATTTTAATCATTTCTGTGCAATATTATCGCAAATACATAGAAACATCGAGAGATGTCGGATTTGATATTACATTCAGCCATATACTAGAAAAGGACATAAGATACTGCTCAGTCATGAAGGGGCACTGTGGATCTATGACAGGCGAGTTTGGAGCTGTGAAGTCTTTAATATACATGACAACAAATAAGTACGCTTACAGCTCACAACGAACAGAAAGAATAGGCGCTTGTGTGCTGCAATAGTCTCGGAGCGCAGACCTCTAAACACTCACACTTTGCACGCATGAGCAGGTTTACGCGGGACAGTTCAGTCTGTGTCGAATGCTGACTCTCTCAGTAGCTGTCACTACACTGAAGGACGGGACCTGCATCTGAAAATCTGAAATTATCAGAAAGAAGCAAAAATGTACAAAATATCAGATGTGCTTCTCATAAATTCCTCAAGTCTATATGCATGGTTTTGTGACACTGTCACGGACATTGTGAATCTTATATGATCACTTTACTCTCCCTCTCTTCGTGCACCCCAATCAGAACGTTCAAAGCTCAAGTGTGAGCAGGAGAGGGACAATGCGATGGCTCAACACCTAATAGGAGCCTTCATTCCTCAGTGTGATGAGGATGGTAACTACAGGCCTCTGCAGTGTTGGGCATCCACAGGATACTGCTGGTGTGTGGACAGTATTGGGCAGGAGATACCAGGCACGAGGACACCACCTGGTACCCCACGTCCCAACTGTACACGTATAGGTAATCAGACTGGTACAATGATACTAAAATTAAGTGCAATTAATGGCTTTTTAGGCCAGTTTCGTGGTCTATACATTTTTGAGTATTTTATTTGTCGAGACTTTTTGTAGTAATGAAGGGGCAACACACCTTTCCTGGTTTGAACTAGCTTATTGCTAAGTGATGCAGACTACAGTTTGTAATTATGAATCAGTCTATTCCAAACTTGGAGGTATTCACGGTCAGGAGGCTCACGGTCAGGAGGCACAACATAACTTATTTTGCAGTTACCATAAGCCTTGTGCTTAAATACATGTGTTGCGATTAGCAGAAGACTTGTGCTTAAATAAAATTGTGAGCAATCGTCAAAAACTAAATTTCACATTAATTAAAAAATTTAGGCATGCATGGAATGACAATCTGAAATGTCCTGCAAAATTTCAGGCAGTTAGTACATTGCGAGACTCTACAGCATAAAATTAGCAATGCTAAAGAGGAAAAGATCTGAAAGAAGCATAAATGTACAAAAAGTCAGATGAAGTGCTTCTCAGAAATTGCTGTAGGCTGTATGCATGGTTTTATGACCCTGTCACAGTCAATGTGAATCTTATATGATCACTTTACTCTCCCTCTCTTTGTGCACCCCAATCAGAACGTCCAAAGACCAAGTGTGAGCAGGAGAGGGACAATGCGACGGATCAACACATGATAGGAGCCTTCATTCCTCAGTGTGATGAGGAGGGTAACTACAGGCCTCTGCAGTGTTGGGCATCCACAGGATACTGCTGGTGCGTGGACAGTAATGGACAGGAGATACCAGGCACGAGGACACCACCTGGTACCCCACGTCGCAACTGTGCATGTATAGGTAAACAGACTGGTGCAGTGACACTAAATTTAAATGCTATTAATGGCTTTTTAAGCCAGTTTCATGGTCTACACATTTTTGCAGGGTTGCCAACTGACAAGCATTGAGCGTGTGACACATGCATTTGACTGTCTTCACACGCCATACATCCAATTTCTCATGTTGAAAAACATCTTGTTTATTCATCTCTGATCTACATCTATGATTCAATGAGTTACTAGTTCGCTCTGGCGCCAACCACTGGTGATCGATCGCTTTAGGTGCAGCAGAGACGAGTTTCCTTTTCATACACCCCCCCCCCCCCTCCCATACACACTCCATACACATGTCCTTTTCATACACACTCCCCAATAGGTTAATTAAATGGACACAATTAATGTGTACATTTGACCACCACTACCACCACCACCCCCCCCAAAGAAAAAATCTAATCTCACTCCCAAGTGATTTTGAAAAGTTGGCAACTCTGTTTTTGAGTATTTTATTTTCAAGACTTTTTGTAGTAATGAAGGGGCAACACACCTTTCCTGATTTGAACTAGCTTATTGCTAAGTGATGCAGACTATAGTTTGTAATTCTGAATCAGCCTATTCCAAACTTGGATGTAATCAAGGTCAGGAGGCTCGACAGCACAAAATGACTTAGTTTGCAGTTAGCATATGCCTTGTGCTTAAATATACGTGTTGTGATTAGCAGAAGAAGTCTTGTGCTTAAATACAATTTTAAATAAGATTGTGAGCGAATATAAGGAAAACTAGTTTACTTCAACACAAATTTAGAAATACATGAAGTGAAAATTTGAAATTGTCTGCAACATTTGCGACAGTTAAAACATCGGGATGCTCTATAGCAAAAAATTAGCAATGCTAATGAAGAAAAGATCATAAAGAAGCATGAATGTACATAATGTCAGATGAAGTGCTTCTCAGAAACTGTTCATGTCTGTTTGCATGTTTTGAGGCACTGTCAAGGATAATGTGAATCTTATATGATCACTTTACTCTCCCTCTCACTCTATGCACCCCAATCAGAACACCCTAAGACAAAGTGTGAGCAGGAGAGGCACAATGCGATGGCTCAACACATGATAGGAGCCTTCATTCCTCAGTGTGATGAGGAGGGTAACTACAGGCCTCTGCAGTGTTGGGCATCCACAGGATACTGCTGGTGTGTGGACAGTATTGGGCAGGAGATACCAGGCACGAGGACACCAGCTGGTACCCCACGTCCCAACTGTGCACGTATAGGTAATCAGACTGGTGCAGTGACACTAAAATTAAGTGAAATTAATGGCTTTTTAGGCCAGTTTCGTTGTCTATACATTTTTGAGTATTTTAATTGTCGAGACTTTTTGTAGTTATGAAGGAGCAACACACCGTTTCTGGTTTGAACTAGCTTATTGCTAAGTGATGCAGACTACGGTTTGTAATTCTGAATCAGTCTATTCCAAACTTGGAGGTATTCACGGTCAGGAGGCTCGACAGCACAAAATGACTTAGTTTGCAGTCACCATAAGACTTGTGCTTAAATATACGTGTTGTGATTAGCAGACGTCTTGTGCTTAAATAAAATTGTGAGCAAACGTCAGAAAATAAATTTCACATTAATTCAAAAAATTTAGGCATGCATGGAATGAAAATCTGAAATGTCCTGCAAAATTCAGGCAGTTAGTACATTGCGAGACACTACAGCATAAAATTAGCAATGCTAAAGAGGAAAAGATCTGAAAGAAGCAGAAAATGTACAAAAAGTCAGATGAAGTGCTTCTCAGAAATTGCTGTAGGCTGTATGCATGGTTTTATGCCCCTGTCACAGACAATGTGAATCTCATATGATCACTTTACTCTCCCTCTCTTTGTGCACCCCAATCAGAACGTCCAAAGACCAAGTGTGAGCAGGAGAGGGATAAAGCGACAGATCAACACATGATAGGAGCCTTCATTCCTCAGTGTGATGAGGAGGGTAACTACAGGCCTCTGCAGTGTTGGGCATCCACAGGATACTGCTGGTGTTTGGACAGACTGGGGCATGAGATACCAGGCAGCAGGACACCACCTGGTACCCCACGTCCCAACTGTGCACGTATAGGTAATCAGACTGGTGCAATGATACTAAAATTAAATGCAATTAATGGCTTTTTAGGCCAGTTTCGTGGTCTATACATTTTTGAGTATTTTATTTGTCGAGACTTTTTGTAGTAATGAAGGGGCAACACACCTTTCCTTGTTTGAACTAGCTTATTGCTAAGTGATGCAGACTACGGTTTTTAATTCTGAATCAGTCTATTCCAAACTTGGAGGTATTCACGGTCAGGAGGCTCACGGTCAGGAGGCACAAAATAACTTATTTTGCAGTTACCATAAGCCTTGTGCTTAAATACGTGTTGCGATTAGCAGAAGACTTGTGCTTAAATAAAATTGTGAGCAATCGTCAAAAAACTAAATTTCACATTAATTCAAAAATTTAGGCATGCATGGAATGAAAATCTGAAATGTCCTGCAAAATGTCAGGCAGTTAGTACATTGCGAGACTCTACAGCATAAAATTAGCTATGCTAAAGAGGAAAAGATCTGAAAGAAGCAGAAATGTACAAAAAATCAGATGAAGTGCTTCTCAGAAATTGCTGTAGGCTGTATGCATGGTTTTATGCCCCTGTCACAGACAATGTGAATCTCATATGATCACTTTACTCTCCCTCTCTTTGTGCACCCCAATCAGAACGTCCAAAGACCAAGTGTGAGCAGGAGAGGGATAAAGCGACGGATCAACACATGATAGGAGCCTTCATTCCTCAGTGTGATGAGGAGGGTAACTACAGGCCTCTGCAGTGTTGGGCATCCACTGGATACTGCTGGTGTGTGGACAGTATTGGGCATGAGATACCAGGCACGAGGACACCACCTGGTACCACACGTCCCAACTGTGCATGTACAGGTAATCAGACTGGTGCAGTGACACTAAATTTAAATGCTATTAATGGCTTTTTTAGGCCAGTTTCATGGTCTACACAGTTTTGAGTATTTTATTTGTCAAGACTTTTTGTAGTAATGATGGAGCAACACACCGTTCTCGGTTTGAAATATCTTATTGCTAAGTGATGCAGGCTACGGTTTGTAATTCTGAATCAGTCTATTCCAAACTTGGAGGTATTCATGGTCAGGAGGCTCGACAGCACAAAATGATGTATTTTGCAGTTAGCATAAGCATTGTGCTTAAATATACGTGTTGTGATTAGCAGACGTCTTGTGCTCAAATAAAATTTTAAATAAGATTGTGAGCGAATATAAGGAAAAGTAGTTCACTTCAACACAAATTTAGAAATACATGAAGTGAAACTTTGAAATTGTCTGCAACATTTGCGACAGTTAAAATATTGGGATGCTCTATAGCAAAAAAAAATTAGCAATGCTAATGAAGAAAAGATCAGAAAAAGAAGCATGAATGTACATAATGTCAGATGAAGTGCTTCTCAGAAACTGTCCAAGTCTGTTTGCATGTTTTGAGGCACTGTCAAGGATAATGTGAATCTTATATGATCACTTTACTCTCCCTCTCACTCTATGCACCCCAATCAGAACACCCTAAGACAAAGTGTGAGCAGGAGAGGCACAATGCGATGGCTCAACACCTAATAGGAGCCTTCATTCCTCAGTGTGATGAGGAGGGTAACTACAGGCCTCTGCAGTGTTGGGCATCCACAGGATACTGCTGGTGCGTGGACAGACTGGGGCATGAGATACCAGGCACCAGGGGCCTCATGTACAAAGACTTGCGTGGATTTCTTACTGAAACTTGGCGTACGGACAAATCCAGAAAATGGCGTGCGCAAAAAAAAATCCGGATGTATCAAACCGTGCTTACGCCGTAATCCACGCACGTTTCTTTTGTACATCCCAATCAACGTGGAATTTAGCGCACATGAGAGAGTGGCTGACTCCGCCTGTGACACGCCCCCTATAAATATGCAAATTCATGTAAATATGCCCTGCACCGGAGGAGTTTCCTCTCGGATATATCATAAAGCATGTCAAAACGGGGAAAGAAGAGAAACTTCACCGAATGTGAAGTGGAGACGCTACTAAATGAAGTAGAGACGCAGAAAAAATGTTTGTTTGGCACGCTGTCCTCTGGCATTACGGCAAAGCGCAAAAGGTCTGAGTGGGACAGCGTGTGTGAAGCTGTAAATGCTGTGTTGTCTGAACAGCGCACACTAGCAGAAATAAAAAAAAAATGGTCAGACATTAAGGTGGATGTAAAGCGGAGGCTGACTGCACATCGCCAGAGTGTGACCCAAACAGGCGGGGGGCAGGAGACATCCAACTCACTGCATTTGAGCAGAGAGTTGCCTGTATTATGGGTGACACGGCCATGACCGGCCATGATTTGTTGCCTTGCTTCTATGGCACCTGGGTTTGGCTGCGCGTTCATTTCTCCTGGCTCTGGGTCCGCTGGTTGCTCCACCACCTCCAACAATGGCATGCCGTACCTTAGCGCAACATTGTGCAGGACCCCACATGCCCTCACAATACTGCACACTTTCTCTGGCCGATACAGGAGCATTCCCCCGGTCCTGTCCAGGCAGTGCCACCGGCTTTTCAGCTGCCCAATTGCCCTCTCCACGACTGACCGGGTGCGAGAATGGAGAGAATTGTATCTCCGCTCCCGGTCAGTCTGTGGATTGCAAAGGGGGTCATCAGCCACGTCTTGAGCGCGTAGCCGCGGTCTCCTAAGTAATTTAACAATTACCCATGTTTTAAATGAATTATTCTAAGATGGCAATGTCAAATGCTTTAAATTTGTTGCTTACCAAGAAGCCACCCATCACGCACTCTGCCAGCTTGTAATCTTATCCCAACCATGCTGTTTGTAAGGATGTACGAATCATGGGTTGATCCAGGCCACCGTGCCACTACATTAGTAAGGCACATTTTTGCATCACAGATTATTTGCACGTTTATGGAATGAAAGTGTTTTCTATTCACATAAGCAAATTCCTCCTCAGATGGTGCCTTTATAGCAATGTGTGTGCAGTCGATCGCTCCGATTACATTCGGAAACCGGCTATCGCTGCAAATTGCGCTTTAATGTTTGCCTGGTCAACCGCATCATATGGGAACTTTATATACTTAGCTGACATGCAGATGATCCCATCCAAAACAGCTGGCATGGCACGGCTCAAAGATGACTGGGATATCCCGACCGGTCTGCCAGTTCTCTTTGAAACGAGCCAGTTGCCAGGAAGCCGGCGTTGTCAGCACCTGTAAAGGAACTGGCAATGCGCGACTCCTCGCCGTTTCTCTCCAAAACTGGACCCAACTCAGCACAGAGTTCCAAGAGGACAGCTCTTGGAAATCTGAAACGGCTTATAAGCCAGTCATCATCATGGGCCAAAAAATCATAATGGTCACTGAAAACGTGCTCTCGGCGAATTCGGCCATTAGAAATATCCTCTAGTAATGCCAACGCTGCCATCTCCCAAGAACTTCAGCGCAACATTTCATGCATGTTTATATAATCTAGGCTAAGTGGAAACACGTTGAATGATTATTGCAGTAAGGCAATGAAATTGTTTGATTAATTTACTGTTTAATGGTCTAATTTACTTAATTTTACCCAATAAGGGCTTACTACAATGTGTGCGTAAAAGGATATCTTAATAGTTGTAATTTCAATGCATCACCTCTAAGTGTCGCATACGTGCGAAAAAACATACGTGCGCCTGAAATGAAAGTGGCGTGGGGGTACGCACTTTCTCACGTTCAAGTCACATTTAGTACATCTGATCGTTTGCGTGAAACATTGCGTACGCAATGTTTTTGTACATACGCACCTTTAGTACATGAGGCCCCTGGACACCACCTGGTACCCCACGTCCCAACTGTGCACGTATAGGTAATCAGACTGGTGCAGTGACACTAAAATTAAATGCAATTAATGTCTTTTAAGCCAGTTTCATGGACTACACATTTTTGCAGGGTTGCCAACTGTCAAGCAATGAGCATTTGTGAGCAAATGTCAGAAAATAAATTTCACATTAATACAAAAATTTAGGCATGCATGGAATGACTATCTGAAATGTCCTGCAACATTTTAGGCAGTTAGTACATTGCGAGACCTTACAGCATAAAATTAGCCATGCTAAAGAGGAAAAGATCTGAAAGAAGCAGAAATGTACAAAAATCAGATGAAATGCTTCTCAGAAATTGCTGTAGTCTATATGCATGGTTTTATGACCCTGTCACAGACAATGTGAATCTCATATGATCACTTTACTCTCCCTCTCTTTGTGCACCCCAATCAGAACGTCCAAAGACCAAGTGTGAGCAGGAGAGGGACAATGCGACGGATCAACACATGATAGGAGCCTTCATTCCTCAGTGTGATGAGGATGGTAACTACAGGCCTCTACAGTGTTGGGCATCCACAGGATACTGCTGGTGTTTGGACAGACTGGGGCATGAGATACCAGGCAGCAGGACACCACCTGGTACCCCACGTCCCAACTGTGCACGTATAGGTAATCAGACTGGTGCAGTGACACTAAAATTAAATGCAATTAATGGCTTTTTAGGCCAGTTTCATGGTCTACACATTTTTGAGTATTTTATTTGTCGAGACTTTTTGTAGTAATGAAGGAGCAACACACCTTTCCTGGTTTGAACTAGCTTATTGCTAAGTGATGCAGACTACGGCTTGTAATTCTGAATCAGTCTATTCCAAACTTGGAGGTATTCACGGTCAGGAGTCTCACGGTCAGGAGGCACAAAATAACTTATTTTGCAGTTACCATAAGCCTTGTGCTTAAATACATGTGTTGCGATTAGCAGAAGACTTGTGCTTAAATAAAATTGTGAGCAAACGTCAAAAACTAAATTTCACATTAATTCAAAAATTTAGGCATGCATGGAATGAAAATCTGAAATGTCCTGCAAAATGTCAGGCAGTTAGTACATTGCGAGACTCTACAGCATAAAATTAGCTATGCTAAAGAGGAAAAGATCTGAAAGAAGCAGAAATGTACAAAAAATCAGATGAAGTGCTTCTCAGAAATTGCTGTAGGCTGTATGCATGGTTTTATGCCCCTGTCACAGACAATGTGAATCTTATATGATCACTTTACTCTCCCTCTCTTCGTGCACCCCAATCAGAACGTCCAAAGACCAAGTGTGAGCAGGAGAGGGATAAAGCGACAGATCAACACATGATAGGAGCCTTCATTCCTCAGTGTGATGAGGAGGGTAACTACAGGCCTCTGCAGTGTTGGGCATCCACTGGATACTGCTGGTGTGTGGACAGTATTGGGCATGAGATACCAGGCACGAGGACACCACCTGGTACCACACGTCCCAACTGTGCATGTACAGGTAATCAGACTGGTGCAGTGACACTAAATTTAAATGCTATTAATGGCTTTTTAGGCCAGTTTCATGGTCTACACAGTTTTGAGTATTTTATTTGTCAAGACTTTTTGTAGTAATGATGGAGCAACACACCGTTCTCGGTTTGAAATATCTTATTGCTAAGTGATGCAGGCTACGGTTTGTAATTCTGAATCAGTCTATTCCAAACTTGGAGGTATTCATGGTCAGGAGGCTCGACAGCACAAAATGACGTATTTTGCAGTTAGCATAAGCATTGTGCTTAAATATACGTGTTGTGATTAGCAGACGTCTTGTGCTCAAATAAAATTTTAAATAAGATTGTGAGCGAATATAAGGAAAAGTAGTTCACTTCAACACAAATTTAGAAATACATGAAGTGAAACTTTGAAATTGTCTGCAACATTTGCGACAGTTAAAATATTGGGATGCTCTATAGCAAAAAATTAGCAATGCTAATGAAGAAAAGATCAGAAAGAAGCATGAATGTACATAATGTCAGATGAAGTGCTTCTCAGAAACTGTCCAAGTCTGTTTGCATGTTTTGAGGCACTGTCAAGGATAATGTGAATCTTATATGATCACTTTACTCTCCCTCTCACTCTATGCACCCCAATCAGAACACCCTAAGACAAAGTGTGAGCAGGAGAGGCACAATGCGATGGCTCAACACCTAATAGGAGCCTTCATTCCTCAGTGTGATGAGGAGGGTAACTACAGGCCTCTGCAGTGTTGGGCATCCACAGGATACTGCTGGTGCGTGGACAGACTGGGGCATGAGATACCAGGCACCAGGGGCCTCATGTACAAAGACTTGCGTGGATTTCTTACTGAAACTTGGCGTACGGACAAATCCAGAAAATGGCGTACGCAAAAAAAAATCCGGATGTATCAAACCGTGCTTACGCCGTAATCCACGCACGTTTCTTTTGTACATCCCAATCAACGTGGAATTTAGCGCACATGAGAGAGTGGCTGACTCCGCCTGTGACACGCCCCCTATAAATATGCAAATTCATGTAAATATGCCCTGCACCGGAGGAGTTTCCTCTCGGATATATCATAAAGCATGTCAAAACGGGGAAAGAAGAGAAACTTCACCGAATGTGAAGTGGAGACGCTACTAAATGAAGTAGAGACGCAGAAAAAATGTTTGTTTGGCACGCTGTCCTCTGGCATTACAGCAAAGCGCAAAAGGTCTGAGTGGGACAGCGTGTGTGAAGCTGTAAATGCTGTGTTGTCTGAACAGCGCACACTAGCAGAAATAAAAAAAAAATGGTCAGACATTAAGGTGGATGTAAAGCGGAGGCTGACTGCACATCGCCAGAGTGTGACCCAAACAGGCGGGGGGGGTGGAGACATCCAACTCACTGCATTTGAGCAGAGAGTTGCCTGTATTATGGGTGACACGGCCATGACCGCCATGATTTGTTGCCTTGCTTCTATGGCACCTGGGTTTGGCTGCGCGTTCATTTCTCCTGGCTCTGGGTCCGCTGGTTGCTCCACCACCTCCAACAATGGCATGCCGTACCTTAGCGCAACATTGTGCAGGACCCCACATGCCCTCACAATACTGCACACTTTCTCTGGCCGATACAGGAGCATTCCCCCGGTCCTGTCCAGGCAGTGCCACCGGCTTTTCAGCTGCCCAATTGCCCTCTCCACGACTGACCGGGTGCGAGAATGGAGAGAATTGTATCTCCGCTCCCGGTCAGTCTGTGGATTGCAAAGGGGGGTCATCAGCCACGTCTTGAGCCAGTGTCATGGTCTCCTAAGTAATTTAACAATTACCCATGTTTTAAATGAATTATTCTAAGATGGCAATGTCAAATGCTTTAAATTTGTTGCTTACCAAGAAGCCACCCATCACGCACTCTGCCAGCTTGTAATCTTATCCCAACCATGCTGTTTGTAAGGATGTACGAATCATGGGTTGATCCAGGCCACCGTGCCACTACATTAGTAAGGCACATTTTTGCATCACAGATTATTTGCACGTTTATGGAATGAAAGTGTTTTCTATTCACATAAGCAAATTCCTCCTCAGATGGTGCCTTTATAGCAATGTGTGTGCAGTCGATCGCTCCGATTACATTCGGGAAACCGGCTATCGCTGCAAATTGCGCTTTAATGTTTGCCTGGTCAACCGCATCATATGGGAACTTTATATACTTAGCTGACATGCAGATGATCCCATCCAAAACAGCTGGCATGGCACGGCTCAAAGATGACTGGGATATCCCCGACCGGTCTGCCAGTTCTCTTTGAAACGAGCCAGTTGCCAGGAAGCCGAGCGTTGTCAGCACCTGTAAAGGAACTGGCAATGCGCGACTCCTCGCCGTTTCTCTCCAAAACTGGAACCAACTCAGCACAGAGTTCCAAGACGACAGCTCTTAGAAATCTGAAACGGCTTATAAGCCAGTCATCATCATGGGCCAAAAAATCATAATGGTCACTGAAAACGTGCTCTCGGCGAATTCGGCCATTAGAAATATCCTCTAGTAATGCCAACGCTGCCATCTCCCAAGAACTTCAGCGCAACATTTCATGCATGTTTATATAATCTAGGCTAAGTGGAAACACGTTGAATGATTATTGCAGTAAGGCAATGAAATTGTTTGATTAATTTACTGTTTAATGGTCTAATTTACTTAATTTTACCCAATAAGGGCTTACTACAATGTGTGCGTAAAAGGATATCTTAATAGTTGTAATTTCAATGCATCACCTCTAAGTGTCGCATACGCATTTAAAAACATACGTGCGCCTGAAATGAAAGTGGCGTGGGGGTACGCACTTTCTCAATTCAAGTCACATTTAGTACATCTGATCGTTTGCGTGAAACATTGCGTACGCAATGTTTTTGTACATACGCACCTTTAGTACATGAGGCCCCTGGACACCACCTGGTACCCCACGTCCCAACTGTGCACGTATAGGTAATCAGACTGGTGCAGTGACACTAAAATTAAATGCAATTAATGGCTTTTTAAGCCAGTTTCATGGACTACACATTTTTGCAGGGTTGCCAACTGTCAAGCAATGAGCATTTGTGAGCAAATGTCAGAAAATAAATTTCACATTAATACAAAAATTTAGGCATGCATGGAATGACTATCTGAAATGTCCTGCAACATTTCAGGCAGTTAGTACATTGCGAGACCTTACAGCATAAAATTAGCCATGCTAAAGAGGAAAAGATCTGAAAGAAGCAGAAATGTACAAAAAATCAGATGAAATGCTTCTCAGAAATTGCTGTAGTCTATATGCATGGTTTTATGACCCTGTCACAGACAATGTGAATCTCATATGATCACTTTACTCTCCCTCTCTTTGTGCACCCCAATCAGAACGTCCAAAGACCAAGTGTGAGCAGGAGAGGGATAAAGCGACGGATCAACACATGATAGGAGCCTTCATTCCTCAGTGTGATGAGGATGGTAACTACAGGCCTCTACAGTGTTGGGCATCCACAGGATACTGCTGGTGCGTGGACAGACTGGGGCATGAGATACCAGGCACGAGGACACCACCTGGTACCCCACGTCCCAACTGTGCACGTATAGGTAATTATACTGGTGCAATGATTCTAAAATTAAGTGCAATTAAAGGCTTTTTAGGCCAGTTTCGTGGTCTACACATTTTTGAGTATTTTATTCATTTTTGAGTATTTTTGAGTATTTATTTTGAGTATTGACAGCATAAAATGACTTATTTTGCAGTTAGCATAAGCCTTGTGCTTAAATACATGTGTTGCGATTTTCAGAAGCCTTGTGCTTAAATAACATTGTGAGCAAATGTCAGAAAATAAATTTCACATTAATACAAAAATTTGCAAAATTTAAGGCAGTTAGTACATTGCGACTCTACAACATAAAATCCATCCATTCATCTATTTTATTCCGCTCATCCGGGTCCAGGTCGCGGGGGCAGTAGCCTAAGCAAAGAGGCCCAGGTTTCCCTCTCCCCAGCCACCTCTTCCAGCTCTTCTGGGGGGATACCAAGGCGTTCCCAGGACAGCCGAGAGATATAATCTCTCCAGCGTGTCCTGGGTCTTCCCCGGGACCTCCTCCCAGTTGGACATACCCAGAGCGCCTCCCTAGGCAGGCGCCCAGGTGGCATCCGAACCAGATGCCCGAACCACCTCAGCTGGCTCCTCTCTACTCCGAGCCCCTCCCGGATGACTGTGCTCCGTACCTTATATCTAAGGGAGAGCCCAGACACCCTGCGAAGAAAACTCATTTCGGCCGCTTGTATTCGCGATCTCATTCTTTTTCGGTCACTACCCAAAGCTCGTGAGCATAGGTAAGAGTCGGAACGTTAGATTGACCAGTAAATTGAGAGCTTTGCCTTTGGCTCAGCTCTCTCTTCACCACAACAGTCCGGTACAGCGACCGCAATACTGCAGCCGCAGCACCGATCCGCCTGTCAATCTCTCGCTCCATCCTTCCCTCACTCGTGAACAAGAACCGGAGATACTTAAACTCCTCCACTTGAGGCAAGGACTCACTCCCGACCCAGAGAGGGCACTCCACCCTTGTCCGACTGAGTACCATGGTCTCAGTTTTAGAGGTGCTGATTCTCATCCCGGCCGTCTCACACTCGGCTGCAAACTAATCCAGCGAGAGCTGTAGGTCTCGGCCTGATGATGCCAAAAGGACCATATCATCTGCAAAGAGAAGGCGTGGAATCCTGAGGCCACCAAACCGAACCCCCTCCGCCACTTGGCTACGCCGAGAAATTCTGTCCATAAAAGTTATGAACAGAATCGGTGACAAAGGGCAGCCTTGGCGGAGTCCAACTTCCACCGGAAACCAGTCTGACTTACTGCCGGCCATGCGAACCAAACTCCTGCTCCGTTTGTACAGGGACTGGATAGCCCGTAGCAACGGCCCCGTACCCTATACTTCCGGAGCACCCCCCAGAGGAATCCCCGAGGGACACGGTAGAATGCCTTTTCCAAATCCACAAAGCACATGTGGACTGGTTGAGCAAACTCCCATGCACCATCTAGGACCCTCGCAAGGGTGAAAAGTTGGTCCAGTGTTCCACAACCAGGACGGAACCCACATTGTTCCTCTTGTAACTGAGATTCGACTATTGAGCGGACTCTCTTCTCCAGAACCCCTGCATAGACCTTACCGGGGAGGCTGAGAAGTGTGATCCCCCGATAGTTGGACCACACTCTCCGGTCCCCTTTCTTAAAAAGGGGAACCACCACCCCGGTTTGCCAATCCAGAGGCACTGCCCCCGATGTACACGCGATGTTGCAAGGACGTGTCAACCAAGACAGTCCCACAACATCCAGAGCCTTAAGGAACTTAGGACGGATCTCATCCACCCCCGGAGCCTTGGCACCAAGGAGTTTCACAACTACCCTGGTCACCTCAGCCCTTGTGATGGGCAAACCCCCGTCCGAGTCCTCTGGTTCTGCTTCCTCTATGGAAGACGTGATGGTGGGATTGAGAAGATCCTCAAAGTATTCCTTCCACCGCCTAATGACATCCCCAGTCGAGGTCAGCAGATCCCCAGCCCCACTGTATATATAGTTTTTGCCTCTGCGACAGTCAAAGCCACGATCCGCTTGGCCCCCCTGTACCTGTCTGCTGCCTCCAAAGTCCCACGGGCCAACCAGGCCCGATAGGACTCTTTCTTCAGCATGACGGCCTCCCTTACCCGAGGTGTCCACCACCAGGTTCGGGATTGCCGCCACGACAGGCACCGACAACCTTGCGGCCACAGCTCCGATCTGCTGCATTGACAATGGAGGCACGGAACCAAGCCCACTCAGACTCAATGTTTCCGGCCTCCCTCGGGAAAGCTTTGTCGGATGTGGGAGTTAAAGACCTTTCTGACAGGTTCTTCTGCCAGACGTTCCCAGCAAACCCTCACAGTACGTTTGGGTCTGCCAGGTCTGTCCGGCATCCTCGCCCGCCATCTGATCCAACTCACCACTAGGTGGTGATCGGTTGCCAGCTCCGCTCCTTTCTTTACCCGAGTTTCCAAGACACACGGTCGCAAGTTCGACGATACGATTACAAAAGCGGTCATCGAACTGCGACCTAAGGTGTCCTGGTGCCATGTGCACTTATGGACACCTCTGTGCTCAAACATGGTGTTCGTTATGGACAAGCTGTGACGAGCACAGAAGTCCAATAACAGAACACCACTCGGGTTCAGATCGGAGAGGCCGTTCCTCCCAATCACGTCTTTCCAGGTCCTACTGTCATTGCCCATGTGAGCATTGAAGTCCCCCAGCAGAACAATGGAATCCCCAGAAGGGGCACCTTCCAGTACCCCCTCCAAGGACTCCAAGAAGGCCGGGTACTCCGAACTGCCATTCGGTGCATAAGCACAAACAACAGTCAGAGCCTGTTCCCCGACCCTAAGGTGCAGGGATGCAACCTTCTTATCTACTGGGGAAAAAGGGGTTCGGTGCATTGTGGTTTGGGCGGTGGCCGGGCGGGGGCCTTGGCGTACCGACCCTCGGTTACTGAAGCTGGCTCTTGGGACATGGAACGTAACCTCTCTGGGTGGGAAGGAGCCTGAGCTGGTGTGTGAGGCTGAGAGATACCAACTAGATATAGTTGGGCTCACCTCCACACACAATTTGGATTTTGGAACCAATCCTCTCGAGAGAGGCTAGACTTTATTCTTTCTGGAGCATAAAATTAGCAATGCTAAAGAGGAAAAGATCTGAAAGAAGCAGAAATGTACAAAAAATTAGATGAAGTGCTTCTCAGAAATTGCTATAGTCTGTATGCATGGTTTTGTGATCCTGTCACAGACAATGTGAATCTTATATGATCACTTTACTCTCCCTCTCTTTGTGCACCCCAATCAGAACGTCCAAAGACCAAGTGTGAGCAGGAGAGGCACAATGCGATGGCTCAACACCTAATAGGAGCCTTCATTCCTCAGTGTGATGAGGAGGGTAACTACAGGCCTCTACAGTGCTGGGCATCCACAGGATACTGCTGGTGTGTGGACAGAAATGGACAGGAGATACCAGGCACGAGGACACCACCTGGTACCACAACTCCCAACTGTGCACGTATAGGTAATCAGACTGGTGCAGTGACACTAAAATTAAAGAAGCAACAATGTAACAACAAAAAAACTGTCACCTTTACTAAATAGTATGATATATGATATAATCATATGTAAATATTATGTATGTAGAATAACAGGCCTTGTGTTTAAATCTACATAGATGAAACGTAGTTCACATCGAAACTACAGGAATCAATTCCATTACGTAGTATTTCAATTAATCATAGGCTGACTTAAACAACAGGTATTGAAAACCTATACCACAAAGCGCTAATACCCATAGACAGATAAACATACAATTTTCACATGCTGTCGTCTGTCCGTCGATGGTTCTTACACTGGAGGCTCCACCGAGTTCAATACTTACAACACCTACAATCACAGACATTTATATAATGAAAGAATGCTGTTGATTGCAGAGTTGGACCCAGATCTGAATACAGTCACCATTGTGTTTTCTTTCTTTCTTGACTACGATGTTTATTGTCATTTACTACAAAGTATAACGTTCATCAGCTTTTGAGGGACATGATTAGCGAGCCAGTGCAGCCACAATGATATGACACAGAAAGGCCTCCTTCCTCAGTGTGGGAGGTAGAGGTGTGGTTGGAGGTACCCTCAGCAGACAAGGCCTTGAGGATCTAAGAGGTTCAGGGAAGCCCATCAATGCATCACAGATTGGCACAGATTGCACATAGCCCAAATAGATACTCAGTAATCCACTTAATTACAGTTATTCCTGTGAGGGAAGCTTAACATGGTAATCTTAGAAAAGATAAGTAGTTATCATGCAGTATCTAGTGTGTCACATTTTGAATGTCCCTCAGCACTCCAAGCAGTGAGTAGTGAGCATGATTGATCAGGGAACAGCAATATGCAGTCATAAATTGTGTTTAATTAGCTCAGTTTGTTTTAATGATTAGCAAATAATTTAAACATACCAGGCTGACCATTTTTCTCTCTCTCCTTAGACATCTGTGACGTTCTGCAGTGCTCTGAGGATGAGGTGTGTGTGGAGAGAACAGGGGTTTATGGCTGTAACTGTGCAGCTAACAACCCAAGACATAACCCTGACACTTTTGGTACATCTTTTGTTTTCGGCATTCACGTAGTTCTAAAATGGTCTGTAGTTTTCGAATAACTGTTGAACTGATTTGTCTTCAGTTTAGATTCTTAATGTTGTACTCAACAGGAAGATGTCATTATGATCAATTTGGTAATGAAAGAAGTTTACATTTTTTTGTCTTTACCAATACATCAACATCATGCAAGAGGTCCCTGATTTATTTAAGCACATATAATAATGTAGCTTAACATATATTTGTAGCACATGCTTCATATTACATTTCAAATTTTGCTAGCGTTTTAATGATTCAATGTATTTTACATTACTTGATTCTTAATAACTACATAACAGTACTGTTGTCACAACACAAGAGACTAGATGTTGTTGCAGAGCTGTTATACATTGTAATATACAAGGTTAAACAGACCAAAGCAAATGCAGCAGTGAACAAAGCAGTGAAGGGCAAACAGGATCCAAAGAGCATTAAGCTAATGATGAGGACCAATACCAGATCATAAATAAATAGTAAACATGCTACCTAAAGACTTCACAAATGAGAATCACAACATCCAACTTCTCAGAGATATGGAGTCTTAACACCCAAGAGATGCTGAAACTTTAACCCTTTGTATTTGAAACCTGAAAGCAATCATTTCTTTACCTGCTACATTTTTATCTGTTTCCTTTGATAAACTGGTGGGCCTGTGAAATGTACATTGTAATATTTAAGTAATGTAATATGTCAGTAATGTATGTGGTAAAATGTCATTAATATACATGGTAATATGTCAGTAATACTGTCAGTCTGTTCAGTAGGTGCTAGAATTAGTGACAGTAACAAGAGTCTCTTTCTCTGCTCCATTCTTCTCAGATGCCATTGAAACGTGTAAAAGCAGTTTTGGGATGGTGTCTTTCTCCCGCTGCCAGCTGTTTGAAGCTGGATATTCTGCACAGTTCCTCCACCTCAATGACGACAAGTGTAAAGGGGTGGTACACGGAGACAGGGTGGTGTTCTACTTTGACTACGATGGACACACTTGTGGCACAGTCCTGAAGGTAGGGTACAATGCAAGCTCTTTGAAAATACATATATTGTTTACATGTCAAGATTTCTGCATTTACTTTGCATTTACATTTGTTGTTACTTTTTATGTAATGAATTACATCAAATGGATTACAGTATTATAATGTTAATATTTATATAATTATTATGGTTTAAATATGAATCTGTCTCCTAGAGTAATGCCACACACTTCATTTATGAGAACAACGTTCAAGCAATCATAGTAGGGGGTGGCCAATCTGTGATCAGTCGTGACAGCTGGATGTCCTTTAAGTTCTCCTGCGTGTATCCACTCATCAAGAGCATCAGCATGCCCATGTCCATCAAAGCCGGACCAAGGTAGAACTATTTTCAGAACCAGCACCCCATCTTCACATGAACCAATAGACGTTTTCACTTTTGACAATCCAGTGTTCTTCTCTCTCTCTCTGCCCCCACCCCTCAGTGTGAAAATAAAGGACCTGTCCCCCAAGGGCACATACCAGATCCACATGGTTCCCTATCCTGATGCTTCATTCGGCACCCCATACTCTGGAGATGTTAGCATAGGTGTAAATCAGCAGATCTTTGTGGCTGTGGATGTGGTCGGAGTTGATAGCAGACAGATTTCCATCGTGCTGGACAGATGCTGGATCACTCCTGTCTATGACATGGACTACTTTGTCTACTGGAATTTGATCATTAATGAGTAAGAGAAATGATCTGGAGATGCACCCCTAAGACTAAGACATAAACATCAGAACCTATACTCACATTATACATAACACTATGGGTTCCAGAAAGACATGATTGTACTACAACACCATTATAATTTGACAGCATATGTAGTCCATGTTACATCACTCTGTCTAATGCATGACAAATTCTATTCTGTCAAAGCATTTTGAAAGATTCTATTTTGAAATTCTCTATCTACTTGAAATTAAACTCATATTGAAACTACATGAAAAACTTTTGTCTTTTGTTTCCTGCCTCTATTCATCTTCACCACCCTTTAATTCTTCCTTCTTCTCTTCCCAGGTGTCCCAACCCTGAGGACGGCACTGTCCAGGTGCTGCAGAACGGCGTCTCCACGTCAGGCCACTTCTCCTTCAGGATGTTCACCTTCACAAACATGTCTCCCATCATCTACCTGCACTGCAATGTTCATCTGTGCCTTGTGGAAAATGGGGACTGTCTCCTGGTGAGTTCTCAGCCAGATGCTTGCTAATACTGCAAGATCAGTTCAGGAAGACACACTTTGGTATTCAAAGCTTCCATGTGTCAGTTCAGGATGAACAGCTGAAGTAGGATAATAAATAAATTAAATATGCCTCTTCCTCCCTGATGTAACTCCTCTATTTAATTTCCTCACTCACAGCCATGTGGAGGAGATTCTGACAGAAGAAGACGTCGATCTCTGGACTTCCACGACACAGCTTCCATTAGCATGAGCTTCTGATTTAACCATTAAAAAAAACATTATGATAATAGTAAAGTGTAAAGTAAAGTTTTTCTTATTAACTTTGCATAATCAAAGTTCAGTAACTACTTCAAAATGAACAATCCAATCTACGGACTTTCAAAATGTGTCCTATACTGACCTAATTCTGTTGAAAAAACCCATGAAAAATAAATCTTCCTTAAGCATTTTTCATTGTACATATTTTTTTTGTTCAGTTGAATTTGAGTAAACAGGTTGCATATCATTGTAGTCCCCAAACCTTGACCAGATACAGATATTTTTTATAGAAAAAATGGTGATACATTGCACAGAGTGTAGTATTGTGAGACAGGACAGATGAGCGAGGCACACCTGTAGGCTGAAAGCCCATTTATCAGATCAACAAATAAGCAATGCTTAACTAGTCCTGAGAAATTTGCTTTGGTGTGTATTTTAAGAATAAAGCTAACAAGTGATTTGACATAGAAAGCCAGAATAGGGGAGAACGCTTACACAGGAACATCATCCCAAAACAAACTACATTGACTTCGGTGATTATGAAAGCATTAGAGACACTCTTGCTCAGACATTTACAAACTATTTGTATTATTGATAAACTGGATCCATTTCAGTTTGCATATAAAATGGGTTGTGGCAGAGAAGATACTGTTGCCACATTAGTTCATATAATCACTAAACATTTAGATAAACCCCAGAATTATGCAAGAGCATTTGTTTTAATAATGTTATTGTAACGATGGAGACTCAGAAGGCAGAGAAGGATCCATGAGCAGTATACTTTAATGACAGACACACAGAAGTGCTAGACACCCCAGAGGGGTTAGAGCTAGACAGAGTCCTAGTACAAGGACGGAGGAGAACAGAGATCGTAGTCTAAGACGGGCACAGGGTCAAAATACCAGAATATCCAAAATATCCAAGCAGAGGTACCAAAGGGCAAATCCGAGAAGCACAGGAACAATAAACAGGCAGAGGTCGAGAAACAGTAATGCAGAACAGGAGAATAACGCTTGGTAATGTAACGGAACGAATACAATACTTCGCTGAGCAAAGTCACGAGAGTCCTTAAGTAGTAACGTTCATTAAGAGATATCCTATACAGGTGTGTTAATATTCCGGCGAGGGCTCCCTCTGGCGGACCACGGTGTCCTCGTGTGATGGCGCCCTCTGGTGGGTTGGGTTGTGGGTCGCAACCCTGACAGTTATTGAAAAAAGACAAGATCCAAAACTTGAAGTCAGAGAACAGGCAAAAAGGTCCGGGCAACTAAACGCAGATAGAGACAGCAGACAAATCCAAAAAGCAAAAAGGGTAAGTAAACAGGCGAAAAGAAGGTCAAATAGAATTAAATAGATTAAATAGAATAATCAGAAATAACGCTCAGTAGCACAATGACACAAGGTAAGTTGGCAACTTAAGTTGGTAACTTCGCAACTTGTGACTAAACTAAGTACATTAAATAGTCCCTCAATAATGAGAAACAGGTGATAGTACTCCGGGGATGCAGATCGCCTACATCATGCTGAGGGGTGTTGGGTAATGGAGTTCTCGATCCATGACGATGTGACATCACCCCCTGAAACATCCGGAATTGCCGAGGTAGATGTCCCCCTACTCCACTCAGGCGACCCTGGGGGGCGGGGACTGGGTCTGTCCGGAAAGGTTCAGTGGAAGTCTACCAACATGCCCTTTACCAGCACATCCCGGGACAGTACCCACCGCTGCTCCTCCGGGCTGTAACCCTCCCAGTCTATGAGATAATGTAGACCCGAATCCCGCCTCCGAGAGTCAAGTATCTGGCGCACCGTATACACAGACGTGTAACTCGTGTTACTGTTACTGACCCTAACTCTCCCCTCACATTCCTCTATGGGAATGTGTAACACTATAGAATATTTGGAGCCACCATGTGTAGACTCTCCCTGCATTGAAGAACGAATTTAATGACACAACCCCTCTTGTTTTGGTGTAATTCTTGGTTTTTCCTCTTGGTGTACTTTTATTTTGGAATTCCCTATTGTGTCTGTCTTCACGCCCTACCCTTGTACTCCGCCCCCTTGTCACTGGTTTCAGGTCTGTCTTGTTTGGTCTTGGTTTGGTTATACCTGGATATACCAGTTATGCCCTGTCGATCCCACAACCATTGTGTGTCTAGATCTAATGTGCAGATGGGTTGTTTGTCTATCTCGCTGGGTTGTTAAAGATGGGTTGTTTGCCTGAGCTCCTTGGCCTTCAAAACTTGGATGCTGCAATCAGACTACTCAGCCAGTCAGTTTCACTAACTAAAATAGAAAGTGCTGTTTTTGTGCTGTTATTGACACCGATGGACTGTTAGTCCATGAACAGATGCACTACTGATTGTTCTGTGTTCCAGCAGTCACGTTGATTTACTGGATGCCTGGTTCTCACGTGTGCAGCCTCACACACTTTTGAGTGAAGGACATTTGTCCTTACTCAGTCTTCTTGTGTTGGAATTCTTGGCATTTCAAGAAAATTTGTTTTCACATGGGACATGGGTTATCATTCACCAAGCCCTACATTATTATGGTTTCGGTCTTCACAGGTGGTATGTGTCAGTCATTTTCCCTCCCCCATCTGTCAGTCATGTCTCTTTAGTGTCTCCAACCTTTGTTATTAGTTTCACCTAACTAGTTTAGTTGCTTGAAGCTCCAATTCCTTAGAAAAGGAATTTTAGAAATGATTCCTTATTCAAGTTTCTGATTTTATGCATTCGCCTACTGATTTGCCGGGTGATCTTGGTTGAAGATCCCCGAGGTTTCTGGGGTATGAACAGGAGCATACCCCAGGCAGGCCTCTGGAGTGGGGGAAGGCCCCAGGCGAGTCTCTGGCATAGGAATCTGGCGCAGGCCTCTGGAACAGGCCAGGCAGCCACTAGAGTAGGCCTCTGGTGGGCCTCAGAAGCAGGAACAGGAACTGGAACAGGCCTCAGGTTCAGACACTTTTTGGACCTCAGGAACAGGAGCAGGCATCTCACAGGGCTCAGGAACTGGACTCACATTGTCTCTCCCCTCACCTGACCGTTGCTTTCCTGTTGAAACCTGACACAAACAGCACAAACAAACAGCAAACCAAGAAACTTAAGAAGCAGTAGCATGGGAGCCCGGGTCGCAGCAGAACAGCGGCACCAGAAATTAGGTTTTCCAGTTTGTGCAGAGTCGATTTTTATATATATGTACTAATACACTTTAACACTAGATATTTCAAGGTGTACATATAGCAAAATTATCATTCAGGATTCAAACTGAAGTAGACAGTTAGGATAGCGTATTGATTCACCTCCAGGTTTATATTCTCTTAATTTTGGTTCCATGTGGCTGCCTCTAATACAGAAAAAAATGTGAAAAAAAGTGTTTTGATTTTGGGGATTTACCGTGTGTAAATGTACATTGGAGATGTAGAATTTGGCATGCTTTGCTTTTTTTTATTCAACAGGGTCTTGTCAAAATAAACCATATTGAGCATATACATTGAAGTACTGAAGAGTTCCAAGTATTGTACACTAGGTGTCCAGGGCCTCTCCATAGTTCCACGTCCTTATCAAAATGTACCACACCTATATCCAAGACGTTGGCCACTATACATCAAAAGCATGCAACATTTTTTTGCTAAAACAAAACAACAACATTGGACATTTTACAGAAAGACCAGAAAATTCATTGCCAATAGCTTCATTACTAATAGGCCAAAAAGATATTTTAGCTTCCAAGAGACTAGCTAAGCTAACCATGCTGGCTAAGAGGCTAAAAGATTCTGTGACGTGGTGTGGAAAGGAGAGGTAGTAGGCAGGTCCATGGTCAATGTGAACGCAAGCTTTATTATTTATTCATAGATCAGGAAGCATAATCACACGGGATTAGACTAGACTAACACATGAAGCACGAGGGAATTACATGAATGCATCGACATTACACACACATGGCCGGGAAACTCAGACAATGTGTAACGACATAAACTGATACAGGGCAACTTAAACGAACAACACACATGGTCACATACAGAATCAGTAAAACAACATGCCTCATGGGAGCTAGCCTCGTCCCCCATTGGACCGACGCTACAATACAATACCCATATACTACAGTACTTAAATGTTCTAATACTGTGTATATTCTAATATTTAGTATACATTCTCTGGTGAACAACTGTTTATTCATACTCACAAACGCTACTGCATCCTTCACAGCACTTCTTCTCAACTTCCGGTTCCCATTCTACCCAAACAACTCGACATATACTTCAGCCAAAGTAAGCCTTTTCTCTTCTGTGATATCCAAAGGTAAATGCAACCAAAATATCCACTAACAAAATCAAGAGTCAATCACGCGTGTTTTGAAGAGCTTAGCCTATCTTAGGTTAGCATGTTTACAACCCAGCTGGCTTGTTGTATTGTGCATGTCCTTCTCAAAGACAAACATTCACGTATCATGGCAAGTGGGGTGTTTATCTTTCCAGCTTCGAGTGATCTATTGGTTAGAACAGTTGTCAGTCACTTCGAAGGTGTCAGCTTGTCGCTTTTGCGGTAACTTGATAGGCCCCCTAACCCTCTCCTCCTCACACCTCGCCAGGCAGGGGTGTGAAGAGGTGTCATTCAAAGCCACCAGCACTCTCCGGTTCAATAGAAACCCCAGAATTCAAAAGTAAACAGATGTAGCTTTACAATTCGAGAACAGTTTACATAAAACTGATAGGTCGAGAATTGTTTGTTGGTTTCAACAAAGGGAAAAAAATTTTGAAGTGAAGATGAAGTGAGCAAGCAAATAAAGGCATTTACCAACATTTTGTCTGCTGTGATACTGATGCTTTGATACAGTAGTAAGTTAATTTTGGGTGAGAAAACATGAACTTCTCTTACTTTGTAGACTTTTTAAAGGGTCAATTTGAAGGGAGAGTCACGTTGTTCGTGTAAACCACATGGTGTAAACACAGTGTGTTCAGAACGGGATTTCTCGTGAACAGTTGTGTGTAGGTGGCTGAAAATCGGTATGCAGGAAGGTATACTAGTTTTAAAAAATACATTTAGTGTAATGGGCTTGTGATTTAAGAATCTTCAATGGTATTAGTTATTTTCATGTGGAAAAACAGATTTTGCCTGGGGACGGGACCACTAGAGGGCGCTTCTGCACAAAGACTAAAACAGAAGCTGTTTGAATTAGTTCACACCACCAGTACCTGAGAGTTGATTACCCTTCAGTGGAAAAATAATGTGCTTTAAAATGCTGCACCTTGTTCCTGTAAAAGAAAGTGATGGACTGTTCAGCTAAAATGATCTCCAATGCTTTAAAATGGAAAGCAAAACCAGAGAGACATGGAAGAAAAGGGAAGACTACCACTCAGATGGATCGAAGAATAGCCAGAATGAGTAAGGCTCAGCCAATGATCAGCTCCAGGATCAAAGACAGTCTCAAGTTACCTGTGAGTACAGTAACAGAAGACAACTGTGTGAAGCTAATCTATTAGCAAGATTTCCCTGCAAAGTCCCACTGTTGGAAAAAAAGACTTGTACTAAAGCAGATACAATTTGCCAAAGAACACAGCAAATGGCCTAAAGAGAAATGGAGAAACATTTAGTGTACTGGTAAAATAGTAAAATAGTTCTTTTTGGATCCTGCTTCTGAGGGCTGCAGACGACCCCCAAATGCTTGAAATGGGTGTTTCAACAAGACAACCCTATACACCACAAGCAAGACAAGTCTTGGTTCCAGTCCAAAATTGAGATTATAGAGTGGCCAGCCCAATCCCTGGACCTTATTCCAGGTAGAAAACTTGTGGGGTGACATCAAAAAAGCAGTTTTGAGGCAAAACCAAAAAATGCAAATGAATTGTGGCATCTAGTCCAAGCATCCTAAGCTATTTACCAGTTGGCAGATACCAGAAGTTTCAACTATGTTGCAACTTGACACTGTGGAACACAGTTGTGAAGCCGTTCTAAAAAACTGGTTACTGGTCAACTAAATATTAGGTTAGTGATTCATAGGAATGATACATTTTAAAATTCCTTGTCTGTTGGTTTTAGCCATTCTGTATATATCTTATTGTGTACCTGGTCAGTGTTAAAAGTACTGTTTTTCTTTTAGCTTTCATCATTTAAAAAGCTTAGCCCTAACCATGGGACTCACCCCTGGAAGTATGGCACACATGGCCTGGTATGGATACTATTTGCTTTCAGATACTCAGTGAGTGTTGAACAAGCTCCAGTTATTCAAAAACCTAGTAGCTGATCTATTTTATCACTAAACTGATCACTGACAAGGAGATAGCTATTCCATGAGGTAATGGCATTGATTCCTAAAGTTTAGTAGTCTGGCTCAAGGGTATCTTGAATTCTCTCCTATCTATGCTACTATCTAGGACGTATTCTATGAAGAGATGCAAAGCACTTTGTAAGTCACTCTGGATAACAGCGTCTGCTAAATGTCCTAAATGCCACACATTCCCCCTCTTCAGAGAGCTAGGCTACCTATCCAGTCGAACTGAAAATCAGCAAAATGTCCTACAAAATGTGTAGTGAGGTGATAAGTGTTACATTCTGATTAATGATGAAAAGCTTTTCATTATACTGAATGTGAGATGCACCAGCAGCCTTCATCAATATAATTGACCTTAGTGCAGAGGCCAGAACAGGGAACAGAAAATGGTTTTACATTACAAATGAAATGAAAGAAAAACAGTGGCAGTACTACAAGGAAGTAATCATGTCAACACTCCTAACATGGCGGTTCGACTGGATAGGTAGCCTAGCTCTGTGAAGCGGGAAGAAGAGGTGTAATTTGTGGCATGTAAATGTGCATTTAGGGCATTCAGCAGATGCTGTTATCTAGAGCGATTTACAACTGCTTTGTATTCATAGAATACATCCTAGATAGTAGCATAGATAGATCAGAATTCAAGATACCCTTGAACTAGACTACTACTAAACTACAGGATCAATGCCATTGTCACATCTGGCCCCTCCTCCTCCTGTCATTCCCAGACAGGGTTTGTTTTGTTAGCCATGTGCGTCCTAGTCCCTCCTTTCAGTCTGTAACTCATTCCCATTTTGTTCAGTTTGGTTTGTATAGTCTCTAGTGATTTGTGATATACATTGTAATCAAACTGTGTTATTTCTTTCGTGTTTATTCTCTTTATTTCGTTCTGTCTTTGTCTCCCCATCATGTCACTACGTGGTGGTTATGTTCATAAATCGGACTCCCTATCTAATTTGACCCAAGCCTGTTTTTTCAACCCTCTCCTCAGCGTTTGTGTCCGCCCTTTAGTTCCCCCACGCCGATCCCGCGTTACAGCCATTACCTAGTATTCCAAATGAACATAGGCTCACAAACAACAGGAATTAATTTACCTAGAAGCGCAAATGAAGGCTGCTCAACAAACATTTCAGTTGTCTCGCAACAGAGTTGAAATAGTATATATCAATATACCTTATCAGCAAAAAACACCCCTGGACTTCCCTATATATTGTAAGTGTAACGGTTGACGGTGGACAGCAGGAGGCGAGGGTTTGGCGTTCAGCTCTTTATTATTCATGATCAAACTTAAAGACTCAGGCGTATAAGAAAACGGAAACAGAAACTCAGAATAAGACGATCCAAGAAGGAACGCAGGTCCTAAGGCTCCAGTGATGCTCGTAGCAATGATGAGGGCGCAGGGACATCAGGGCAGCAGCTTCTCGTCAGGCTTCTTGAATGTGCAGCACTGGACAGCAGGACCTGCGGGCTTAAATGTGCGTGAGAGACAGTGCACAGGTGTTAGTACTCCGGTGATTGCGACCGGGGTAGTGCAGTAGGATGAGGGGGTGTGCGCATAAATAATAAGGGGGTGTGTCTGGTGCTCCGTGTGCTAGTGGGTGCCCTCTGGTGGACTCCCTGCCGTGTCACCGTGACAGGAAGTTTACACAGCACCAAGATGCTAAGGATTTAAATACCCACTGTAACGCCAAGGGCTTTTTGGAGCGATTGTGAGGCAGATCCAAATCATCATTTTTGTGGTCCAGGGTCAGTTTACCTATGTGTAACACTGGGCAAGACATGTTTACCAATGAACACACTTAGGAACACAGTCATCATAAAAGAACTCGATCACCAAAACAGGACTGTACTGAAAACAAATACCAGCCAAGATGAACTGAAAACACAGGGTATATATACCTAGGCTAAAAAGGGAAATAACCAAACACACATGAAACCAATAACGAGGGGCGGACTTACTAATGATGAGGTGTGACACTTGAAATGACACGACAACAATGACATGACTGACAAGTAGGGGTGGGGCCAAATATAGCACCCAGAGGAATGAAGTGGTGTTGAACATTCTCCCATGATCTGATAACCATTTATGCAAAACGCATTTCCCAGAACACACACAGCTTCCTGGCTACATTTCGGATTATCTGAGAACATTTGTGTGCCACTGATTCTAACATATCAACCAATCCTTAAAAAGGAATAATTGGTCACAAAAAACACCCATCAAAGAGCGTCTTGAGTGAATAGGCACAACTTTGAAGCATTGTTTCTGTTTAACTGACAGGAGTTACCATGGTTACAGGTAACAGGTTACCGAGTTACAGGTACCCTGGCCTGTTACAATTCTGATCTTGCCCTGAATAAATCTCGCTCCTTTCAGGATTTGCGTCTGTAAGGGAATTTGTGATTTACAGTCTGTGACCCTCAATCAGAACACTGACATGTTGTTCATTCCCTCCTCTCCTGATAAGGCGAACACCAATCATACATGTTTTATTATTCTTACCCAATTGTGTTGATGCATCTTCATTGTCCTGTATTTATCTAGCTGTATTATCATTAAACTTTGGAACTCTTTCTCGACACCTGTGTATTGTGACTCTGTTCTCCTGGTAGCAGCTACAGAACACTGAGGGCTTTAAATTTATAATCCTGTTTATAAACCCTGATGGTTTTGATTTACGTCTAGAGACGATTTCAGAAACCTTAACAATTTGGGTGCTCGCCTCCGGGATCTTTCTAGGTAAGCTTTTCATTTATCTTTGAAGGATCGTTCAGCACTTTTGACCTGCTGACAGGCTGATTTGTTCCTCAAAATTGCGAGTAATTGTGAGTGAACTTTTTCCTCAAATGTACAAGTGAATGATGTTTGTGCACTGCTTTGTCGGGATACTGAAGGAAGTTCAGAAGGGTGCTGAAAAGAGAGGAGCTGTAGGAGGGGCTTCACTCTCTGTCTCACCTATACCTGCTTTTACCATCTACTGCCACACCCCATAATGACAGTTTTGGCCAGCAGGTTAATCTTAACCTCCATTCAGGCTTCACATTGTAACTTTACTGTTATTGACATTTGGCATCTTTTTCTCAGTGCCAGTCCATCCTCATCAGATTAGACAATTCACTTGGAGCCACCTCCCTCAAGGGTTCAGTGACTCCCCTGCTTTATTCTCTGCCATCGTTAGGGACGCCTTGGCTGGATGGACATCTCCTCCTGACTGTGTCGTTATCAGCGATGCATACACATCCTGCTCTCAGCCATTGATGCCCCCGCCTGCAAACCAGGTTCTGTGTCTCGGGTTAAACTACCTCACTGAGTGTGGATTCAAGGTGCAGTGGTGCCAGCCTACCATCTCCTATCTGGGGCTGGTTAACTACTGTCGCTGTTGGATACTGGGCTGTGCATATTATGACAAAATTGTGAGACAATCCTGCTCTAAAGATAATCCTGAGCAGATCTCCTGCACTGATGCATGCCTTCAGATCCCTCAAAGGGGGCTTGACCTCACCTCTGGCCCTACACCAAACTATGAACTGCCATTTCATCTCTGAAAAGGGTTCACTGCTGTGGGGTGTAACGGTTTAACGGAGGGTTGTGACGCAAACGCAGGGTCTAAAGAAGGAAGGGAGGAGTTTATTAGGGAATAAACACAAAGCACAACTAGGAACAAACAGTATCTACCATGAGGGAATTAACGTAACTAAGTAAAGACAATACAAACACAGATAAGCAAAGGGGAAACACTAAGAACACTGGACTAAACGGGCAGAGACAAAAGTGCAAATGAACACCACGCACAAGGGGCGCTAAAAAAAACTACAAACCAACTAAGAACAAACACTTTAGTTTAACATGAGAAAACCTCGAACATGAAATACATGAAATAACAGGAACAACGCGATGGAATCGGTATAACCCAGACACTGAACCTTTAGCCCGAACGAGTAGAGGGTAACGAGCAACAGTTTGACCTAACAAATCCGCGAACATGAAACACACGAAATAACAGGAACAACACAAACAGAATCAGTATAACACAGACACTAAACCAAAGACCAGAACGCGCAGAGGGCAACGAGTAACTAACCAGACAGCGGGAGGAAGGTGGAACAGATAAACCGCGAGCGAGGACAACGGGGAGAATACTAAGAATTAACCAACAACCAGGAAGACAGAACACAGAGTTTAAATAGGAACTAAACAGGTTAACTCAACTGGACGCAGGTGCAGATAATGACGAGGGGCGTGGGAATAGCTGACAAGGGGAGTGACGGGGGGAAGCACAGAAAAACCCAAAACAAGAACACGAGGAAAAACCAAAGAGCGAGAAGACAGGATAGAGAGGGCGGAGCCAACGTTACATGGGGGTCCTGGAAAAATCTCTTTTTACAGGGCATGTCTGCCTGCTTGAGGCCTGTTGGTACCTCTACTGGTGAATGCTGAAATGAGAAACTGGTTCTATCTCATCCACTCATCACACACACTGCATCAGGTTGGTAACAGCCACACCTGATTGCTCATACTGGGCACCTGAGTCACGCACTCCAGATTACTCTAGTCTGATCTGGTCCCCGGATGCTAGGATAGCACTTCTTGCATCTTGCGTACCATTTCTTGTGCGACATGTTCATGGCATTTCACATGTCGCACAAAGGGGGGGTTGTTAATATTATTGGTGATTAATTTTGTATAACAAACACCCACAAAACTGTTACGTTACCTTTAAACTCATGCTTCATCTGTGCAAGATGCAACCATAACAAACAAAAAAACTATGCTCATACCTGAGCATGTTTTGGGCAAGTATTTACACCCCATGGGTTAAGAGCTCTCCTGGTGTTTCAGTTTTCAGGTTAAGGTCACTCATGGTGTTTCTTTTTCAGGAGACCTGGACGTGTTAGTTGGCGAATACAACTCTGTCCAGTTAGTTTAAGACCACCAGACTTTTGGAAGAATTTCAACATATTTACAAACTGGATTCCAAAAAAGTTGGGACACTAAACAAATTGTGAATAAACACTGAATGCAATGATGTGGAGGTGCCAACATCTACTAAACCTTAGGCACTTAGGCAGTCCTGCTGGCAACCTAGCATGTTCCATTGTCGATTCATGTTGGCTTTTGCGAAGTTCAAGCGTCTCTCAATGTGGGAAGGAGTTAGATTAGGTTAGATTAGATTTAGATTATTTGACTATTGTCAAATAGTCTCCCGGCAAACTTTCAAATTTAGTTATTGCTTAATCTGCTTCAGCGATTTTTGGGAATTCGAAGCGGCTCTAACAATTTCACGTTTCTCCCATCTGGAAAGCTTTGTTTTCTGAGATTTCCTTCGATTTTTGCCATACGCTGCTGGATTTCTCAAGTATGCTATTACCACTTGATGCGAGCGACCAATCAGCCGAGCTATTTCTCCAATTCCCACTTTTTCGCGATGAAATGCCTCTATTTGGCCTTTCTCTTTATATGTGAGTGTATGGCGTCAAAATAGGTCCTAAAGTTTTGAGAATCAAAAAACAGAATCCATAACCAATACATGACGTTTTGTAATTGAGAAAACTGTCGTTAATATTGAGAGTTATAAAAGCAGGTTTGTAAACAGAATATTTATGTTTTTAATTGTCTATTTTGATTTTAATATTCTTGAAGAATCCGTTTTCGTTTTGCCTTTTCTCGCTCGCGCTTCTCTCAGTCTCACTCTCGCCTCCAGATGTTTCTCGCTTTTGATTTTTGGACCTGATTTGATGGCGGTCATTGGCTGATGGAGTTAAGCCCCGCCCACCCATCCCATTCTACACACCCTGCGACACAGGTAAGATGTGTGTTTATGTTTTCTCATATCAGCTATTTTTAACGATTATCTATTTTAGTAACCCACAGTAGATAGACTGAAGTAGATTGTTGTGGAGTTACTACTACCCTGTTGTATATTGTAATCGTTACTGAATACTTTTTTGACGTAACAGGGTGTGTCGCATTCACACACAGAGTTAGAACTGTATTGATATTGTGGCACCAAAGGTAACTAAAATTATTTCTGGTAGAATTAAGATGCCCTGGAGAAACACTCCATTGGCGTCAACAACATGAAAGCATGGATCCATCCTGCCTTGTATCAACGGTTCAGGCTGGTGGTGGTGCAATACTGTGGGGGATATTTTCCTGGCACACTTTGGGCCCATTAGTACCAATTGAGCATCGTGTCAACGCCACAGCCTACCTGAGTATTGTTGCTGACCATGTCCATCCCTTTATGACCACAGTGTACCCATCTTCTGATGGCTACTTCCAGCAGGATAACGCGCCATGTCATATAGCGCGAATCATCTCAGACTGGTTTCTTGAACATGACAATGAGTTGGTTCAGTGTACTCAAAGGGCCTCCACAGTCACCAGATCTCAATCCAATAGAGCACCTTTGGGATGTGGTGGAATAAAGGATTAAGGCAGTTCTGAAGGCAAAAGGGGGTCCAACCCGGTACTAGCAAGGTGTACCTAATAACGTGGCCGGTGAGTGTATGTCATCAATTGTCATCAATACTTAGATAATTTAATAGCTAAATTGTCATTGTTAATTTTTTTCTTTAATTACTGTAGTTAGCCTATTTGTTAGTATTATCTACTCTCCTGAGTAAAGTCTTCCACATCTATTCATCCATCATAAAAAAAACCTTTATTTTGATATTAACCATTAAATAATTCTGGCAGGGTCAAAACCAGCAGACAGAGAAAAAACAAGCAGAGGCACAGGAGGGCGAGGCAAGAGAATCCAGAAACATGGTAGACTGAAACACGAGGGAATGACATGAATGCAACAACATTACACACACACGGCCGGGAAACTCAGACAATGTGTAACGACATAAACTGATACAGGGCAAATTAAACGAACAACACACATGGTCACATACATAATCAGTAAAACAACATGACATAACACAGATCAATTTCGGAGTCGCGGGGCCTCAAGGGAGCTAGCCTCGTCCCCCATTGGACCGACGCTACAATACAATACCCATATACTACAGTACTTAAATGTTCTAATACTGTGTATATTCTAATATTTAGGATACATTCTCTGGTGCACAACTGTTTATTCATACTCACAAACGCTACTGCATCCTTCACAGCACTTCTTAGCCGTGCCCTCAGTCAACTTCTGGTTCCCATTCTACCCAAACAACTCGACATATACTTCAGCCAAAGTAAGCCTTTTCTCTTCTGTGATATCCAAAGGTAAATGCAACCAAAATATCCACTAACAAAATCAAGAGTCAATCGCGCGTGTTTTGAAGAGCTTAGCCTATCTTAGGTTAGCATGTTTACAACCCAGCTGGCTTGTTGTATTGTGCATGTCCTTCTCAAAGACAAACATTCACGTATCATGGCAAGTGGGGTGTTTATCTTTCCAGCTTCGAGTGATCTATTGGTTAGAACAGTTGTCAGTCACTTCAAGGTGTCAGCTTGTCGCTTTTGCGGTAACTTGATAGGCCCCCTAACCCTCTCCTCCTCACACCTCGCCAGGCAGGGGGTGTGAAGAGGTGTCATTCAAAGCCACCAGCACTCTCCGGTTCAATAGAAACCCCAGAATTCAAAAGTAAACAGATGTAGCTTTACAATTCGAGAACAGTTTACATAAAACTGATAGGTCGAGAATTGTTTGTTGGTTTCAACAAAGGGAAAAAATTGTTGAAGTGAAGATGAAGTGAGCAAGCAAATAAAGGCATTTACCAACATTTTGTCTGCTGTAATACTGATGCTTTGATACAGTAGTAAGTTAATTTTGGGTGAGAAAACATGAACTTCTCTTACTTTGTAGACTTTTTAAAGGTACAATTTAAAGGGAGAGTCACGTTGTTCGTGTAAACCATAGCATAGCAGTGAAAGTTGACACCATGTTTATTTATAACTATTCCTAATGGTAACATATATAATGTAAATAATAGTGGTCCTAGGATGGAGCCTTGCGGGACTCCATATTTCACTTCTGAGTGTTTGGAGGGAATATTATCGAGCTCTACAAACTGATAGCGATTGGTTAAGTAAGAATTAAACCATGACAGGGCTGTACCGAGATTCCAACCCAGTTTTCTAACCTTTCTAGCAGGATCTTGTGATCTATTGTGTCGAAGGCTGCACTAAGATCAAGAAGCACTAATAGAGATACATAACCTTGATCAGAGGCAAGAAGGAGATCATTTGTTACTTTAACTAGTGCTGTTTCAGTGCTGTGGTGGGGCCTAAATCCAGATTGGAATTTTTCAAATATGTGGTTCCTGTGCAGATATAAGCATAACTGTTTGGCCACAGCTTTTTCTATGATCTTAGATATAAATGATAGGTTCGAGATGGGTCTGTAGCTAGATAGTACATTAGGATCAAGATTTGGTTTCTTGATCAGGGGTTTAATGACTGCTAGTTTACAGGATCTGGGCATGTGACCCATTGTGATGGATGAGTTAACTATATTTAAAAAGAGGTTCGATTACAACTGGTAAAACCTCTTTGAGTAATTTAGAGGGAATCGAGTCTAATGTGCAAGTAGTAGAATTTAACGATGAAATTATTTTCTCCAATTCTAGTTGTGGGAGTGGATGAAAAGCTTCAAGCTTTTCTTCTAATGCTAGATTTTGTTCAATATCAGCCAATCCAGATGACAAACCAGATGAATTACCTATAGAAGGATTTATATTTAGTCTAATATTCTCTATTTTATTATCAAAGAAATCCATAAATACATTACTAGTTAGGTTCCCTGGAATCTGATGTTCAGCGCTGGTTTGATTTTTTTGTAAGTTTAGAAATAGTACTAAAAAAGAAATCTAGGATTATTTTTATTTTTTTCGATCAGTGAGGCTAGGTATGTTGACCGTGCTTTAGTAAGTGCCCCTTTGTATTCAATAAGGCTATCCTTCCAGGCACAGTGGAATACTTCCAGCTTAGTAGAGCGCCAGTTTCGCTCTAATTTACGTGCTATTTGTTTTAAATTACGAGTTTGGTCGGTGTACCAGGGGGCGAGCTTTTTAAGTCTGACCTTTTTATGTTTGAATGGAGCTACTATATCTAGAGCTGATCTACAAGTATTCTCTAAGCAGTCGGTTAAACTGTCTAACTCCTCTGGATCTGTTGGCGAGTAGGCTAAAGTCGTTAAATCTGGGATGGTTTCAGTAAACTGTGTGGCGGTTGACGAATTTATCGAGCGTTTTAAACAATTCCGTGGAGACTGGCGGGTATTTAGGTTAAGATGTAGCTCGAATGAGATTAGATAGTGATCGGAGATTGCTGTGGTTTGCGGAAATGTATTTATATTAGCTACGTCGGTACCCAGCGTCAGAATCAAATCTAAAGTATGATTGTGATAATGAGTAGGTCCCGTGACATTTTGAATAATACCGACAGAGTTCAATATCGAACTAAATGCCATTTTCAGCGGATCCTCTGCCTTCTCAAAGTGTATGTTAAAGTCTCCTACCATTATTATTTTGTCACTACATATTGCTAAATTTGCTGCAAAATTACTGAAATCGTTTATAAAGTCTGAGTAGGGCCCTGGCGGTCTGTACACATTAGTGAGTGAGAGAGCTTCATTGTTTGTAGCCGGATTAGTTATATTAATAGATAGCATCTCAAAAGAATTGGAGAGATCATAGTGTTTCTGGTGGACTTCTAAAGAATTTCTGTAGATTATGCATATTCCTCCTCCTCTGCCTAACAATCTTGGTCTATGAATATAACTGTATCCCACAGGTGTGGCCTCATTTAAAGTTAAATATTCGCCAGATCGAATCCAGGTTTCTGTGAGACATAAAATATCAATTTTCTGGTCGTTTATAATCTCGTTCACAATAGCTGCTTTAGAATTGAGCGATCGAATATTGAGTAATCCGATTTTCAGATTGGTTATATTGCTACTAATAATCGGATGCGAGGTTTGAATAGTAGTTAAAAATTTTGGACGGACTATTTTAATTTTCCTATGATTGAATTTAACGCGGGGCACAGACACAGTCTCAATTCTATAGGAACTTGGTGACGCCTCTTGGCAGCGTGCAGACAGTCGGGTAAGCCGGTTTGTCTGCGGCCTGGTCGGGACTCTGGATTGTCAGCAGCAGCTCCTAATACTACTCTGCCGACTAATTAACAGGCTATGGGCTATGCTGCAGGAAAGCAGGGCGGCGCCATCCCGAGTGGGGTGGACACCATCCCTGCCTAAAAGACCAGGCTTGCCCTCGAAAATTCTATAGTTGTCAATATAGCCCACATGATTTTCGTTACACCACTCAGACATCCAACGGTTTAACGCCGTGAGCCTGCTGTATTGCTCATCGCCGCGCCGCATTGGGATGGGACCAGAGCAAATTACTGCATCGGACATAGTCTGGGCCAGTTTAACCACCTCTTTAATATTAGCTTTAGTCACTTCGGACTGCCGCAGACGTATATCGTTGGCCCCTACATGTATAACTATCCTGGAAAATCTCGTTTTAGCTAATAGTCTAAGACTAACAATGATTATGGATTTGTCCTTAATAAATCTGTCTACTCAGCGTATGTGTCCACCTCGCATTCGCTCCACAGCGGCACCAGCGTTACATAGGCCACATTACCACTGAGCTTTCAGGAAATTCTTGTTTGTAATGGAATTTTTTTTTTGGTATGATTGATGCTGTCTTGCCCATATAAACATCCAACGCTGCTTTGGTTCATCAGGAGAGCTGCATCTACAGAGTAAGAAAGTCAAGAGCCTCCACTGAAGTAAGTTTTCATTTCTTTAACTGATGCATGTTTTAATTTTAAAATTTCACAGCAGGTGCAAATTCATTTTAAAGGCATTTTTATACTTTAATCAAAAGTCGTTACAAATCATGAGAATTTATTTCTACATGGTAAGGACTGAAATATGCAAAAAAGTGGGAAATTTGTTCCATAAACCTTTCAGCTATAAATAAAGTACATGAATATGAATCTGTATTGTTGTCATTATTAAAAGTTCTGTATACAGAATTAAAGGAATATGTTAAACATAAAAATATTTTAATCATTCTGAAAATTTTGGATTTTCTGTAAAATGCAGTCTCAGACAATGTAAACATTTAGACATAGACTGTCTTTTAGAAGTCTTTTTTGATACTGTAACTTTGTTGTACTAACAACAAAAACAAACCTTAAATACTAAGATTTTGTGGCCTATTTCTTTAACAAAAATCTCTCTATCTGGAGATTTTCCAAACAGGATCTCACACTGAAATTAAATAAATGTATTTTTCACAGAGTATCTGTCTGTATAGGTCTGTATGTATGTTTCCTTTGACTTTTGCTGTGTTGTAGATTTCAGACACCTGATGGGGTCTCCACTTCAACTGTGTTTGGCAGCCCTGCTCTTTGCCAGTAAGTTCATGTACTAAACATTTTATAGAAATTACAGGAATAACTTAAAACCCAGAAATCCCACAAACCCCCATATAAAAAACAGAGTTTGCATCCAAAAACATTGTTTGCGTCAGTGTGTGAGCGAGGTGGAAGTGCAATTAAATAGATTTTTAACCCCCCGTAAACAAACACTGTAGTGAGCTGGCTACACAAATATGCTGGTGATAAAGGCTCGTAGCGCAGTGACACAGATAAGCAAGCTATATACGAATGTCTTGTAAGACGCTGTAATGGCGAGCAGCACAGGAGGATTACGTGTGGCCGCAAACAAGGCACGGGTGCTCATGTTTAGTATGCAGGAGACTGGGAGCTGGAGAGGTGCAGTGTGGGTGTGTGTAGAAAAGAACATGTGCCTCCTGCTGGGTGCTCGGTGCACTGTGACACTGTCTCAACTGCATGAGCAGACCAGGAAGCATCCAGGTTATGTAGGTGTTACATGAGTGACAGTGTTTGAGAGCAATGTATAGAGGTTATATTACACTGTTTATTTATTCTCTCTTGCACTCTCTCTAAAATTAGGTGGGATAGCAGAAACACATGCAGGAGGTAAGTTCATTCACAGTTTTTTAAATTTGTTTCACTTGCTGAAGGCAAAATGTATGAACTGTTATTGAACATGACATTACAATGACTCACGTTGGTTCTACTTTGATTGATCAATCAGATTTTTATTTGGAAGAAAACAAGCTTAAAAAGAAAAATATACCCTGATACAGGTTCAGGATGATTTAGGTGATTAAGCTGTTCAGGTGTGTAGAGGAGTCTGCCTTACTAACACTGCATCAGACCTATTAACTTTTTATAATGTTTCATAAATGTTTTGTGGTGAACATATAACATATGCCATTTCACATCTGGGCACTGTGGGTTAATAAAAATAGATTTATTGGTGGGAGCTAAGCGTGGGAAAGTCAGAAGTCAAACTCTTGGCAATTTAAAAAATGTCAGTGTATGCAAACTTGTAGCTACGGTATATTGCATAAAATTAGCAAAGGTCTGCAATGTTTTGTCATATTCTCATTGCGTGCTACATTAATGATTAAAGTGTCAAATGAAAACAATGATTTAATTACAAATAATGACTTAACAATTAATCATTCACATTGTCATGTGTGACTCCTCCCCTCCTGTCAATCAAGTCTACATCTTAGTTTTACTTTCATGTTTTCGTTTTTACATCTGTGTCCGAATTGCATACTGTAACGCCGAGCGCGGCGTGGATTTAAGTGACGGACACAAGCGCTGAGATGAGCGAGATTTATTGTGAGACATACCAGAGCACGAGACATAACCTACATGTAACGACATACTGAAACAGAGAATACACTAGCGAACTAAACACAAAAGGGAACTTTAAACAATACACGAAGCAGAAGCAGAATCAATACAATACACTAAATGCGAAGTACATGAACACGACGGAGGTTTTACACAACGGACTGCGACAGAGAAACGACAAGGGCTGAAGACAAAGTATTACGACAGAGAGACGACAGAGGCTGTAGACAAAATAACCAGCAACACAGTAGACCAAACAGAGGGTATAAATAGCACAGAACTAACATGAGACACCTGAAAGACTTAACGAGAGGCAGGGAATACAAAGCACGAGGCGGGGCTAAGACGCAAATGGCTACAAAAACACAGGCGCGAGAATGACAGGAGGGGGCGGGGCAGACCGTGACAGAACCCCCCCCCCCCCCCCCGAAGTGCATCGACCCGGAGCGCGCAAAGCAAAAACATCAAAACACACAAAAGGAAAACCAGAAACAGAGGACAACGGAAAACAAAACCCCAACACAGACCAAGCAACCGCCAGGGGGATTGGCACAAACACAGGAACTGAACGTCCAGCCGCGTCACCGTGTTCACTGGGGGCGCAGTGTCAGGCGTCGGCTTTGACCCCAGCTGGGTCAGAGGAGACGTGAAAGACCCACGCTGGGTCACGGGAACAGGAACTGCAGATGACCCCTTCCGGGTCACGGGAACAGGAACTGAGGATGACCCCTTCCGGGGCGCGGGAACAGGAGACGTGGAAGACCCCGTCCGGGTCACGAGAACAGGAGACGTGGAAGACCCCTTCCGGGTCACGGGAACAGGAGACGGGGAAGACCCCATCCGGGTGACGGGAACAGGAGACGTGGAAGACCTCTTCCGAGTCACGGGAACAGGAGACGTGAAAGACCCCATCCGGGTCACCGGTTCGCTAGCTGGCATCTCCTGGGCCACTGATTCGCTAGCCGGCCTCTCCTGGGCCTCGGGCACCCGAGCCGGCCTCCCCTGGACCACCCGTCCACAAGCTGGCCTCTCCTGGGCCTGCGGTGTGCTTGCCGGCCACTCCTGGGCCTGCGGTGCGCTAGCCGGCCACTACTGGGCCTCCCGTGCGCTAGCCGGCCTCTCCTGGGCCACCGGTGCGCTAGCTGGCCTCTCCTGGGCCTCGTGCACTCGGCCACCACCCCCCCCAAAAAAAATCCTTCGGTGGATCACCTGCCATAGGGGGGCCTGCCGAGGTGGCAGTGCTGTCCATTGCCACCACTGGAGCCTCTGAAATCCTGGAGGAACATGCAGGTACAGGATCTCCTCGGCGGCTCTTACTGCGCATGCTTTGTCCCACTCGAGGTATCGGGAACTCGCAGTGCTGTTTCAGAGCATGCCGAGTGCTGTTGTACAGACCACCTGCACATTCACTCCTCCTGGCCACATCTTGCGCTACAGGTTGCTCCTCCCTGTAGCGGTCATCAAGACGGGCAGGCTCATGGCGCTCTTCCGGGTTCTCCCGGCAATAGACAGTTAAATGGAAGATGTCCAGAATAGCTTGTCTATCCCGTAGAGAACCCCCTGTACCCGCAGCGCCAGGGGATTTCCTGTCTCCGATTTGTTCGCGATGTAACACCGGAGGTGTGAACTGCACGGCAACCAACATCTCGTTACCGTGACGGAACTCACCGGAGTCTCGCTCTCTCGCTGTGTCCTTTGGTGGCTGGTTATTATGTAACGCCGAGCGAGGTGTGCGTTTACGGGACGGACACAAGTGCTGAGATGAGCGAGATTTATTGTGAGACATACCAGAGCACGAGACATAACCAACACGTAACGACATGATTAAACAGAGAATGCACTACAGAACTAAACACGAAGGAGAACTAGAAACTTACACGAAGCTGAAACTGAGAACACGAGAGACTAAACGCATAGTTACAGGAACAATACAGAGGCTTTAAAACAACGTATAACGACAGAGAGACGACAGAGGCTGTAGACAAAGTATTACGACAAAGAGACGACAGAGGCTGTAGACAAAATAACCAGCAACACAGTAAACCAAACAGAGGGTATAAATAGCACAGAACTAACATGAGACACCTGAAAGACTTAACGAGAGGCAGGGAATACAAAACACGAGGCGGGGCTAAGAAGCACATGGCTACAAAAACAAACACAGGCACGAGAATGACAGGAGGGGGCGGGGCAGACCGTGACACACACTTCACACTAGTACTACAGTATAAATTATACACTGGTCCAAATAGTATGGATTTTGGCGGGTTAGTACACAAAATATTAAAGTACTACATTTCATAATAGGAAATGGTGAAACATTGTTATGCTGATATACATCTTTGGAAGCTACAACATGATAGGAATTTATTCTTTAAATAAAAATAATTGTGTTTTAAGAATATTGTACTTAAAAAAAATAAATCCAAATTGTATACAAGCATCCATAAGCATTCGTCTACAACCGTTTCCACTCAACAGGTTTTCTGCTATTTTTTCAAAAATTTCCAGATGCGAGTAGCTCCTCGTTTTAGGTTTTGCATTGCATTATGGGACAGTAGTGTCCATTCAAACCATTCTCAAATATTGACCAATTCTAAGTTTGTGTCTTGTATCGTTGAAATTTTGAACCTTAAGGTGAGCAAGAATAGTCAAACACATTTGGGCAAGGTATCCAAGTAAATTACAAAGTTCATTAAAGACAGAAAGATGGATCGATCCAGAGATCTCCATTACATACACTCAAAGTGTCTGCAAGAGAGAGCTGCCCCCTTCTCACAGACCATGGTTCTTATACTATTTGGCTACATGATTACATCATACTTCCGTGACATGAGTTAACAGAGGAATACAATACAACCAGAAACTAGGAACTTGAATAACTAAACACAGAACGAAACTGATGTTAGGGATCAGGCAGGATGCTAAGATGAGGGTACATTCAACAGTACTTTTATTAAGCACTAAAGCTGCGCGATTAGCGCTTAGCAAGGACATTCAATAACGCAACACACGGAGCGAGACTCAAAGATGAGCGATGATCACAAAATCGACACACATTAATTACCTTAAAATAAACAAGACCCAAGTGCAATGCATGACGATGACGAAATGATCCACAGGTGAGATGGATGAACGCACACATATTGAACCACATCCAAAGGAAATACATACATTGACGTAAACAGACACAGACTACACACGCCCAAGGGGAGGGGTCAGTGGGTGTACCGTAACAGACCCTCCCCCACAAAGGGTCATTTACCCTTCCCCGGGGGAGAGTCCGCCAAGGAAACAGCTCAGAACACAACGGGAAAACACATTAAGAACACACATTAGGACACATTCTGAACATTTAACATAACAAGCATTAATGGGAATAGAGGGAGAAACACGGGGACAGACAAACACACTGGCACAGACGCAGGCACACACATAAATGGATTCCCCATATACCACCCTGGGAGCCCCGCAATCAGCGAGGGGTGGCGGTCTGGGGGTTGCAGGTGCTGCTGCGGTTGACATTCCTTGTGGTCCCAAGGTCGAACCTCTGGGCCACACATTGCTCCTTGGCACCACTGGGCGGTGCGCACTGGCGTTGGACGCTTTAAAGGAGCCTGCACCTCTCCTGGATGCCAATAGGGGGCACTCACTGGCATTAGGAGGAGGGGTGTTGGGAGATGGGTCAGGTGGTTCCTCCTCCATTTCACCCTCGGGGCATCACTCCCCATAGAGGTGTCCTCTGAAGATCTGGCCTCCTGGAGCTCCATGTCCTACCCCTCATCAGAAGAAGGGGGAAACTCCTCTGACCAGTAGCCACCCTCTTGCGCTACTTCTTGGTTGTAGAGGAGAGGAGGCCATGAGGAACTCTCCAGTGGGCATTCTGAGGAGGGAGGGCTGAAGTCCCTTCCCTGATACTTCACTGTCAGCGATGGAGGGGGGCTATTCCCTTCACCCAGGTAGTCCACCGTCTCGTCCAAACACACAGATAGGGACAAATTGGCCTCTTAATCCTCATACTCGTCTTTAATTCCAGAGGGGTCTGCTCGATGATCCCGGTGAGGAGCATGACTAGCTTCCTGGTGCCCTGGAGAGACTCGTAGGGCACAGGGGAGTCCCTCGCTGGCTGGTTTCTCTGCGAGCTGCTAGACGCATAAGGCCTTGAGTAGCCCACTTCCCCGCTGTTAAGCGATTAGCGCCCTTTGTCTTGCTAATGACATGGTATGTGTTTAGAGCGCCGATCCCCACCCCCCTTTCCAAGGAAAACGTTCAATACTGAAAATACGTAACGTGAAGGCTGCATGGCCAGCTCATCTGCATAGCACTTTTGACACAGCTTCAAGAAGCAATTCAAAAGTTACAACCCGTGAATCTATGCTACTTACTTTATAGGAAGTTATTCCTATGCTGAATAGGAATCCTTTGGTTTGAATCGCACTTAGCACAAAACGTTCTAACTGTGAAATAAATCTTCGCGCTAAAGAATAAACAATGTATTTGAGTACGTGTTGTGCGATGGCACATTCACTGAAACCCACTAAAGAGTAAAACAAATATATTTTTTGAATCCCACTCCTGGCAAATTTTTGTAGGATACTAGTATCTATATTTTTTGTAATGAAACAGTGATAGAATTTGCATATATGCATGATTTACAGTAATAACACAGGTAATAGAACCGCTGTTGTAATACATTTTCTCACACACCCCAAACCTAGTAATAACAACAATAAAGATATTGTTGGCTTAGCAATGACAGGGCAAAACGAATGTGTGATGCAGAACAACTTTATTTTAATTAGAAAATTAGAACTCCCGCTTCTGCCCTTGTCCAGATATGGCTCCATGAGTCTCATGACGACATTCTCAGACAGTCTTTCTTCCTTGGGACGACTGGGGTCCTTCCCCAAATATGGAAGAGCATTGCACATATACTTGGTCTTCAAATCAGCAGCAATCCAAAACGTTATGCCAAACTTGTCAGGTTTTGTCAGGGATGTATTGCAGGAAAGGACAGCGGTCCTTGGTTGGAAAGAGCTGCTCATCGACGGTAATATGTTGTCCTGGCGTGTAACCCAGAGTGCTTATGTACAAAACATTGCCAGATGTCCGTGATTGCAGCAAATCTGTCGCTCTTTAAACATTCTGCATGGGTGTCCTTGTCATCAGCGCGCAAGTACTGCATATTTTCTTTGTAGCAGTGTCCTTGATTGTGGGCACAGCGTACTTCTTAGACCAACAATCGGCCACCATTCCAACCGGGCAGAGTATTACCCACAGGAAAACCACTGTGATGAAAGCCATCAGCTCGCTGACAGACAGGTTCCAGCTCTGATCTGCTCTGCGGGCTTCATGGACCATGCAGTGTGTGATGGTCCTCAGCATCTCTATGTCGATCAAACACAGAAAGCTTTGCAACCTGCTTGTGAATCTGCGCTGTATGAGTAAAAGAAAATTTACTTACATGTAAAAAAAAATAGCAGGCACAATTCAGTTTAGTGTTTTTCTTCTATACATCTACAAAAAGAGGAAATATATCAGGCAAAATGCACTTCAGTACTTTTCTTCTATACATCTACGAAAAGAGTTTTATGTTACCTTGGCATGATCTGTAGGTCCTGCGGTCTCACTGAACGTAAAAGTGGTGTTGTCGTGTCCACGAATGCGTACAACATCTGTCTTTTCCCAAGCGTTAGCAACAGAACGCTTCTTTTGTTTTCTTCATCCGATTGTCCACTCGTATCTGCGCCAGTTGAAAGTGCCAGGTCGGAGTCTTCAGCTCTAAAACAAAGTTCCTCTCCTCCATCGTAATCACAGTCATCCATTGTGTTCAGAAGAGCCAAAGCTTGCAAAGGAGTGTAAATTCTCTTGTATGCCATCGTAGTGTCAGTGTCTTACTTGCAGAACAGGAAAAATATATGAAATGATTCACCTGTGTTCGTATGTCCGTTTTTATCCCAGCTTGGAGAAAACACATTTTCACATTTTCAACAGGTGTACATTTGTGGACATTCACGTTGGCTGATGCAAAGGCGCTAATGACATGCATATCGATACCCGCTAATCACATTCTAACCGATACTCCCGCAATTCCATATCTTTATATGCGATGGATGAATATGTAACGGGGGTAGTCCGGAGCGGACTACTCGCGTGGGTTTTATTAATGACGGACTCAAATGCCACAACGCAAAATGGACAACTGAGGCCTCCGTAACTATGACGGGAAATGAGAAGAAAGAAAAGGATTAAATAACGGTTAATAATACCGGGCGTATATAACAGGGGCAAAAGAAACAAAAACATACGCACTCGCGGAGGAAAACTCGACGTGAGGAGAACAACCAAAAAACCTAGTAAAAGGGAAAAGCAAAATACACGGCAAAATCCACGTGTCACACACCTGAGGGAAAATCTGCTCAGGGGGAAAAAGGTAATACGAAAATAATAAAGGATAGGAAGGAATACAGGGGAGGAAAACTTGAGGAAGGCCAGGGTAGGGCGCAGGAATAAAGGATTCGAATAGACAGGAGCAAAATAAGAAAAGGGGACGGAAGCTCCCCAGAAAACGCCAAACGTTGCCAACTCTGAAAAGAGAACAGGGAAATAGTCTCGCCAAACGTTGCCAACACTGAGAAGAGTTAGAAAGAACAACAACAACTCAGTGATGAGTTCCTGCAGCCATCCACCTTAAGTAGGGAGGTGGACAGCTGCAGGTCGTCACCACTGATTGCAAGAATAAAAGAATTAAACAATTAATTAAGAGTTGGCTCTCGCTCCCCCTCTAGTGGTGAGAGAAGGAGTGACACGCGAGCCAGCTCTACCAGGAGCCCGCGTTCCCCCTCTGGTGGTGACGGGGGAAGCGGTCCTGGAGCCAACCCTGACAGAATAGATGTACATAGAAACATATAACACTAGAAACAAGGTACACAGATTGACTGGTATCTTACAAAAGATTGTATCGAGGGGGATTCAAAATGTATATTTGTTTACTCTGTAGCATGATTCTGTGAATTTGCCATCGCTCTACACGTACCGCAAACACATTGTTTATTCTTTAGTGCGAAGAAATAAGCATAAAATGCGTATGAAACACATACAAAATGGGCTAGTCAGTGTCTGGTACTTTTAGCCATATTAGTGCTAGAGCTGCTGCCTCAGTGCTCCTCTGATGATAAATTTGAATAATTAAAGGATGGATAATGGCTCTCTAATTGCTGGCAAGAAGGAGGGGTGATGTACTGGAGATCCTGAAATTTCAGTCTTGCTGGTATTATGCCGGCACCATTACTCTTTGTTCTGACCACGTTAGAATAAACCAGCTGAGCTCATTAACATACAGCTGAGCTCATTAACATAGTCACGCTGCTCTACTATTTGAAGTCGGCGCCATTTTAGTTGCTTAGTTCTCCATAGGAGACCTGAGATTACAACTGTCATGATCTGCCCTGCTCCTCCTGTCATTTCGTGCCTCTTTGTTTTGATAGCCATGTGTGTTCTTAGTCCTGCCTTGCATTTTGTATTCCCTGCCCCTCGTTAACATAGTCAGGTGTCTCGTGTTTAATCTGTGCTATTTATATCCTCAATTTGGTTTGCTAGGTTGCTGGTTATTTTGTCTTTGTGATATGTGTTTGGTTTCTGCCTACGTACTCTGTGTTAGTTCTTGTTTAAGTATGTCTCTTCGTAGTGGTTATGTTTATTTGTCTGATTCCCTTACCGATCTGACCCAAGCCTGCCTGTATGACCCTTCTTTCGGAATGCCCTTCAATAAATCTCGCTCTTCTCAGCGCTTGTGTCCGGCGTTTAAATCTACGCCGCGCCCAGCGTTACAACAACTCTCGCTTCCTCACATGCGCGCGCACACCCTCACAAGTGCGCACCCACGTTTACTCCTCCCCCTTCTACACATTCACACACACTAGATGCAGAGTCTTCACTGTAAATATACTGATCCTTGTTGATGCTGTTTTAGAATAATTGGTTGTAAATAAATGTATCATTTGTTTTCACCAAATTGCCTGTGTTGATGGTGGTTGCTGCCAAAGCTTCCAAAGAATTCATAGCTAAATCCTTCAGATACCAAACCATTAGTTACCTTTAGTTGGGAACTAAATGTTGTGGTTCTGGTACAATTTGAATATGAGACTGATTAATAAGGTAAAATAAATTATATCTACTTTAAAGGATTAGTAGGTAAAACACCTACATAATTAGAGTCCATGTTCCCTGTAACATCCACTGGGAGGTGATCAATTCCACAATGAGTCAAGTTGTCTGTCCTGCTCATAGCATAATCCTTCAAATGGCTGGGGGTTGCTGTAGAGAAACATCTGGGCAACAAGTTTACTACTGGGCAGTTCTTGAACAGTAACTAAGGTTAACCAAATCAGGAAAAACAATGAATAATAAAAAAATTATTGTATAAAAATAATTGCCTTAGGTTTCACTTGGCTTTATACAAAGAAAACAAGATCACAGATCACATGCAGGGTTAAATGCCTTTGATTGAAAGGAGGAAGTGTGACGGTTGTTCAGGGACAGCAGGAGACAGGGGTTGCGGGCAAAAGGATTTATTATCCATGATGACAGCAAACAAAAATACTCAGGCCGAATAGGCAAAAGCAAAACAAAAGAGTAATAAAGCTAGCGAAGGAGGGTCGCAGACGTATCACCAGTAGAAGCAGGACACGGAGACGTAGCACTCCAGTGCTCTTACACAGGCGTAGGCTATAGGAATGCGCAGCACTGGAAGGCGTAACCTGTGGGCTTAAATGAAGTGACAGGTAACAAGGAACAGGTGCTAATACTGAGGTGAGAGAGAGAGAGAGTGTGTGTGTTGCTGGGGGCGTGTGAGCAGTGTTGCCATGGCTACGTGTCCACACATGCGCCCTCTGGTGGCCTCTCCTCCTAGCCACCGTGACAGAGCCCCTCCCCAGGGACTCCTCCAGCCGGGTCTTCCTGGGACATCCCGGACCCCGCGGCGCCGGACGCTCCGGATGCTCCCTATGGAACGAGGCGACTAAGGAGGGGTCCAAAATCTGAGAGGCTGGCACCCACGAGCGTTCCTCCGGACCATAGCCCTCCCAGTCAACCAGATACTGCAGCAGCCTACCTCTCCTCTGCGAGTCGAGTAGCTTGCGCACCTTGTAGGCAGGACCGTCCTCCAGCATCACAGGCGACGGTGGCGCCGGAACTCTAGGTCCCTCCAGAGGACCCACACGGTAAGGCTTCAGCGCGGAGGCGTGGAACGACCGCGATACCCGACGATCATTCGGAACACTCACCCTAAACGTCACCAGGTTTACAAGTAACGAGTGCCTGGTAACGACGTATGGGCTAGCGTATCGGTCGTCCAGCTTGCCTCTTCTGCCCAATCTCCCATTGCCCGTGGAGATCCACACTTTCTGCCCCACTGTGTATGTCGGTGCCTCCGATCTCCTGCGGTCCGCCTTCGCCTTGAAGCTCCGCACCGCTGCTCTGAGTCTCTTATGGGTCTCAGACCCTCTCACTGCGGCGGCACCATCGCTCCACTACCGGCTGATCGGATCCTGCCGCATTCCACGGATAGAGCGGCGGCTGCCTCACGAACACACACTCAAACGGGGTCAGTCCTGTGCTGGCTTGTACCAGCGAGTTCTGGGCGTATTCAGCCCAGGGAAGCAACGAGCACCAAATGTCCGGGTGCTCACTGCAATAAGCGCGCAGAACGCGTCCCTGCTCTTGGTTTGTGCGCTCCACCTGCCCGTTAGCCTGCGGGTGATATCCAGAGGTGAGACTCACCGTGATGTTGAGCTTGCTCATGAAGACACGCGAAGTGAACTGCGGACCGCTATCAGACACTATGTTCTCAGGCAGACCGAACTGCCTGAAGACGTGTCTGAATAGGAGGTCCGCAGTCTCCCATACCGTGGGCAGTCCTGTCAGGGGAACAAAGCGCACCATTTTCGAAAAACGGTCTATGACGACCATAATAGCGGTGTTGCCTTCCGACTCGGGTAGATCGGTTACAAAGTGGGTCCAGGGCTGTTCCGGTATGGCCAGTGGAAGTAACTTACCCGCGGGCGGGGTCCTCGGTACCTTGCTTCGCGCACACACAGGGCATGATCCAACGTGCACTAGCACGTCCCTGTGCAAACCCGGCCACCAATAGCGTGCCCCTAAGAGCTGCGCTGTTTTCGTCGTCCCAGGATGGCCCATGCCGAGTGATGTGTGCGCCCAGTTGATCAGCGTCGTGCGCTGCGCCAGTGGTACATACTTGCGGTGTGGAGGACACCTGGGGTGAGGATTAGCGGCCTTGATCGCCCGGTCGACCTCCCTCTCGACCGCGCCTGCGAAGCACTCCTCCGGGATCACCGGCTCTTCACTGGTTGACTCCAGGCTTCCCGGGAAGGACCGCGAGAGAGCGTCAGCACGCGCATTCTTTTCCCCTGGTCGGTATGTAACCTGAAAAACAAACCTAGAGAAGAATAGTGACCACCTGGCCTGCTGTGCATTCATTCTCTTAGTATTTTTCAGGTACTCCAGGTTCTCCAGGTGCCTCCATTCCTCTAACGCCAGCTTGATGGCTAAAAGCTCACGGTCCCCCACTCCGTAGTTACACTCGGCCTTGCTGAGCTTTTTTGAAAAGAAGGCGATAGGCTGGAACGGACTACCCCGTTTAAAGCGCTGGGACAGCACAGCACCTACCCCTACATTAGACGCGTCCACCTCCACCACAAAAGGCCTTGTCGGGTCGGGTTGGTGGAGCACTGGTGCCTCCGCGAACGCCTGCTGTAGCCTCTTGAAGGACTCCTCGGCCTCCGCTGTCCACTGAAGCCGTTTAGCACCGTCGAGCAGCATGTCAGTGAGAGGCTTCGCTATCAGGCTAAACGCTCAGATGAACCGCCTATAGAAGTTAGCGAAGCCCAGAAACCTCTGTAGCTCGCGTCGTGAGTAAGGACGGGTCCATCTCAACACCGCCTCCACCTTAACGGATTGCATATGTACTGAGCCTGGCCGGATGGTGTAGCCAAGGAAATTAATTTCCCGGAGGTGGAACTCACACTTCTCGAGTTTGCAATACAGCTGATTGCGCAAGAGAGTGCTCAACACAGCTCGGACATCCTGCACATGTTGCTCGAGCGAGTTCGAATAGATGAGGATGTCATCGATGTAGGCGACGACGCATCTATCCAAATACTCACGCAAGACCTCATTAATGAACGCCTGAAAGACGGATGGTGCCGAGGCCAAACCGTAAGGCAAGACCTGGTACTCATAGTGCCCCGTTGAGGTACTAAAAGCCGTCTTCCACTCATCCCCTGAACGTATGCGGATGAGGTTGTAGGCGCTGCGCAGATCCAGTTTGGTGAAGTAGCTCGCCTTCCTCAACTGCTCCAGTGCCGACGGCACTAGAGGCAGCGGGTAGGAGTACCCCACCAAGAGGGAATTGAGCCCTCGATAATCCACGCATGGCCTCAAGCCACTGTCCTTCTTCTTAACGAAGAAGACGCTCGCTGAGGCTGGTGAGGTGGAGGGAACGATATAGCCCTGAGCTAACGCCTCTTTGACATAGCGCTGCATAGCGGACTCCTCGGTCTGGGACAGCGGATAAATGCGCCCTCTCGGCGGTACGCTGCCTGGTCTCAGCTTAATGGCACAGTCCCAGGGGCGGTGTGGCGGTAGCTGAGCTGCTCTCCCGGCGCTGAAGACCTCTGCCAGATCCTTGTACTGAGGAGGGGATGTCAGGTGGCCATTAACGTTAGGGCTCTCTATGGACGTGGACATGAGACACATGGCTTGTTCGTTCTCTTCCTCAATGGTGACAGGGGATAACTTTGTGATTCTACCACGGGCCCAATCTATAGAGGGGTTGTATTGTTTTAGCCAGGGGAGACCTAAGGTGATGGCGTGCTGTAATTTGGGGAGAACAAAAAAAAAAACAGACGTGTGGTGAAACCCTGAATATTAACATCCAAGGGGGGAGTGCGGTGACGGATCAAACCGCCGCCCACAGGTCTGCCATCCAGCACCTGCACCCTTCTGGGACTCCATAGTCTTATCAGCGGAGCCTCCAAGCGGCGCACCAGGTCCGGGTCAATTATGTTCCCCGCCGCTCCCGAGTCCACTAGGGCGGAAACGTCCACACAATTGCATTGGTGAGAGACTGTTGCAGGGAAGTTCAATAGGCCCCCCACCATGGAGCTACTCACCCTGACTCGCCTTCCGCGCGGACGGACGTTCCCCTTGGTGTCGCCCGCTTCACCAACCTGCATAGGTTCTGCGGGAGGTAATGCCTCCTTCTCTGGGAGCTGCGACATCATAGCACTGAAGGGTCGTGCCCCTCCTCCGCGCTCCTGGACCCACTGGTCATACGTGACCGCCAATCTCACCACTTGGTTAAAGCTCTGTGAGTCCTGCCAGCATGCCAGCTCCGCTCGGAGTTCTGGCCTTAATCCGGCTAGAAAGACATCCACCAAGGCCGCGCCGTTCCAACCAGTACCCGCTGCGAGCGTCTGGAACTCCAAAGCATATTCCACGGCGGGGCGCGATCCCTGTCGCATAGAGAGCAGGCTTTGTCCGCTGGCTCTCCCGCGGCGTGGGTGGTGGAAGACCTCCTTCAATTCAGCCGAAAAAGCTGCATAGTCTTGTAATAGAGGAGAGTCATTAGTCACGAGGGCAGCCCCCCACTTCAGTGCCTTACCCGAGAGTCGTGAAATCACGTTCGCACTGCACCAGGAACCCCTCGCACGTCTCGGGGTTCCCCTCGTAAGGCTCGGGGGGGGGGGCGATGGTCAAACGAGGGCTATCCCTCCTCGTCGAAAACTGGATACTCGACTGTTGGTTCAAGGTCTGCAGACAGCCAGTTACTGATTGTAATAAGGCCTTTACCTCTGCTAGCTCTTGTTGCTGCCTGCCCAGCATTCTGCCCTGGAGGGTCAGGGTCTGGCAGGCACTCGGCTCACTGCTCCCGGCTGCCTGAGGCTGCGCATTTTGTGATGGTTGTTCAGGGACAGCAGGAGACAGGGGTTGCGGGCAAAAGGATTTATTATCCATGATGACAGCAAACAAAAATACTCAGGCCGAATAGGCAAAAGCAAAACAAAAGAGTAATAAAGCTAGCGAAGGAGGGTCGCAGACGTATCACCAGTAGAAGCAGGACACGGAGACGTAGCACTCCAGTGCTCTTACACAGGCGTAGGCTATAGGAATGCGCAGCACTGGAAGGCGTAACCTGTGGGCTTAAATGAAGTGACAGGTAACAAGGAACAGGTGCTAATACTGAGGTGAGAGAGAGAGAGGGAGTGGTGTGTTGCTAGGGGGCGTGTGAGCAGTGTTGCCATGGCTACGCGTCCACACATGCGCCCTCTGGTGGCCTCTCCTCCTAGCTACCGTGACAGGAAGTACATCAGGCATAGGAAAAGGGGAAGTTAGCACATGTTGGTGTTGGCTTGTTTGGCTGGGACAAACCTACTTGAGTTTAGACTAAAGGACAGACCAATTGGTTTAATGTCCAGTTAGAGAGTGATCCATTGTATGATATAGTAAAATCTACACATGGGTTTAACTGAGGTGTAATGTCTCAAATCCTATCCTGTGATAGGCAAGAATTTAAAGTACCAAAATACATTTCTAATGCTGCTATTGCTAAGTATGTTCTGTCCCATGTGACTACTCATCTTGATGTTAGGGCAGGAGTTTCCATGTTGTGAGTGGCAGATTATCAAGTTGTTGGACAAAAAGGTCAATTTCTTAGGTTCCAGCGTCGGTTCCATCAACTTGTTCATTTGCAGGGCCAGTCATTGATGGAGTGCAGTTATATTCTTCAGCTAGTAGATGTGGACAATATCAGGGGCATGGAGCTGTCCAGGTCTTTGGACTAGAGATCCTCTCTTGGACATCTGCTAGGATGATCGTTGCTTGCTATGTAAAATACAATTTCTAACAGTTTTGTAAAATAGCATGAATAGTCCTTTCATATATGTTTAAGACCACAATGCAACAATGTCATCTAATTTAAATAGAACTCATATTAATTAATATTTAAATGTTGAATAGGCTATGAACTTTGGAGTTAGAATTCAATGCGAAAATAATTCGCAAAATAAAACCATTATCTTTTTGCAGTATCATTTCCAGTTGGCTCTGGAGCTACTGTGAATCCTTTTCCTGGGGATGGAACAGATGTGCAGATTCAACTTGAATATCCCTTCGTCTATGCTGGAAAATATTACTCACAACTTTATGTGAGTAATAGAAAGAAAGGTTTAATGACACTAAATGCCCGTACTTAAAATTCCGATATTAATCCGATGTCTGCTGTCCAGTCATGAGTCGTCTTTTCTCATCATTTCTCTTCCAGCTGAACATGGATGGTTACGTGTCATTTGTTGCCTTCGGTGGGGACGACCCTTATCCAGGTGTTGGCAGGGACATGATTGCTCCATTCTGGGCTGACATTGAAAATGATGAGGGGGGAACAGTTTCCTACGAGCAAGCCACAAGCGGTCCTCTCATAACATTAGCTACAACAGCTATGAACCAGATGTTCCCAGGATATAACGCCACTGCTACTTGGGTCTTCACTGCCACATGGCAGAGGACACCATTGGAGTATGAATCAGCGGTAAGCGTTGCTCCTTATACTGCCTTCACATCCACGCCAGTGCACAAATGTGATGGTCCTTCTCCTTTTAAGGCTGTATCATTCCAAGTAGTCTTGATCATGGATGATGAAGAAATCTCATATGCTCTGTTCAACTATGGGGACATTCCACTTCTTCAAGAAAGTTGGCTAGTAAGAAACAGATATTTAATCATTTAGTTCTTTCTTAAACATTTTCAAGACTCTGTAGTCAAATATTAATTTGTGGTTCATCTCGAATTTGTCAGATTACCAGCTTGCATTTCTTAGCAACTTGATGAATCTTTTTTCTCTTTTGCAGGCTGGCTTTGCCATGGACAATAACAACAGATTCATCTCACTCCCAGAAAACAGTTCCAATGCCCTGTCTTCTACAAGCAATATTGGTCTCCCTGGTCGCTGGGCCTACAAAGTTCAGAATGGACCTAATGGTGAATTTATTTTTAAATTGACAATTTTCTTAATTGTGCTCCAATTTGCAATGTTGGGGAATTTTGAGATTGCAAGATAAATAAACAATCTCATGTTTTTTTCTTATTCAGTTGTTTCCAAGCTCTTCTTAACCAAGAATATGGAAAGATGTTTGAATTTTAGCTTATTCTCTGCATTGTTGGAGGATATCTCTCATGTCAGTGAATAAATTTTTGTGGAATACAGTTCATCACCGACCTTTTTGCACAAGTTTCTTAAGAATTCCATGATGAGCACTGTTGGTCTTCCACTTAAACGCTGTTATTCTGAAGTAAAATTCCACAGGTTTCGTTATTTTTCAGAAATATTGGATTTAACGTTATTTTATGTCTCATTCACTATTCTCTGAACCTTTTGATTTCATTGGTCTCAGTTCTATGTCATTGTCAAAACTTAGTACATGTTTCATTACAAATTGAAGGATATACTGTAACATTTACTGATATTCATAACTCCTAATACACCAAAGACAAAGCGACAGGGAAAGGAGCACCATCAAGAAGAACCTACACAGCTATAGTTTGTCATTATTAAGTCCAACTGGGTGCGTCAAGCTAATTATAATCAAGGTTCCGCCAGGTCAACTGTGTCTTGGTATGATGTAACAATTGGACTGAGAATAGGGAAGACATGCTTGACCAATCAGAATGAGTTCAGTAATGATACTTTGGATTTGGTGTGTTCAGTGGATTTTGGTTGGGAAACAAATTAAACATAATGAAACCATAATATACCTTATGATTTTTTTCATTCTTAAAGGATCATCAAGACCTTTTTTCCCTATTGGATCTGGAGCTACTGTGAATCCTTTTCCTGGGGATGGAACGGATGTGCAGATTCAACTTGAATATCCCTTCGTCTATGCTGGAAAATATTACTCACAACTTTGTGAGTAATAGAAAGAAAGGTTTAAATACACTAAATGCCCGTACTTAAAATTCCGATATTAATCCGATGTCTGCTGTCCAGTCATGAGTCGTCTTTTCTCATCATTTCTCTTCCAGCTGAACATGGATGGTTACGTGTCATTTGTTGCCTTCGGTGGGGACGACCCTTATCCAGGTGTTGGCAGGGACATGATTGCTCCATTCTGGGCTGACATTGAAAATGATGAGGGGGGAACAGTTTCCTACGAGCAAGCCACAAGCGGTCCTCTCATAACATTAGCTACAACAGCTATGAACCAGATGTTCCCAGGATATAACGCCACTACTACTTGGGTCTTCACTGCCACATGGCAGAGGACACCATTGGAGTATGAATCAGCGGTAAGCGTTGCTCCTTATACTGCCTTCACATCCATGCCAGTGCACAAATGTGATGGTCCTTCTCCTTTTTAAGGCTGTATCATTCCAAGTAGTCTTGATCATGGATGATGAAGAAATCTCATATGCTCTGTTCAACTATGGGGACATTCCACTTCTTCAAGAAAGTTGGCTAGTAAGAAACAGATATTTAATCATTTAGTTCTTTCTTTAACAATGTCATGACTCATTAGTCAAATATTAATTTGTGGCTCATCTCCAATTTGCCAGATTATCAGATCGAATTTCTTAGCAGCTTGATTAATCTTTTTTCTGTTTTGCAGGCTGGCTTTGCCATGGACAATAACAACAACTTCATCTCACTCCCAGAAAGTGTCAGGGCTGGTCCCAGTGCGACTCCCTCTGTCTCCACTAGAGGGAGTTTGCGAGCACGCATTCCTCGCATTCCTCGTAATCAGCAGTGAGGTGTTGCACCTGTTCTCCCTAGTACTTAGGGGAGACGGTGGCAGCATCTCACTGCTGGATTGTTGTGTCTTCTTGCACTCAGTCAAGCCTCGCTCTCAGGTGTTACTTCACCTATGCCTTTTCTATTTCGAGTTGTTACTCATGCGCCATTCCTGGCCTATCTCAAGTTTTCCTTTCACTACTTACTTCCTATCATTTATTATTTTCATAAAGATTGCATTCCGTTTGTTACTTACCTGTTTCGTCACGTAGACTTTGTCCGTGAGCTTTTGAGTTTCATTTTTACTTACCGTCACGTTGAGTTTTGCTCCGTGCATTTTGTTTGCTATTTTCTTTTTGTTTTACCATTTTTATTTCTCAGCTTTTCCCGCACTATTTTTTTGGCGGAGGCCAGGCAGTAGGCAGGCATGAGCAAACCCTGCAGCAAATCTTAGGGCAGCTCCAAGCCGTCTCTGCCGGGCGCCCAGACCACCAACCCGGTCAGTACGCCTCCTAGTCCTCCGTCGCCGCCTGCTGTGTCTGAACCTTATCTGCCGGCCCCGGCCCGCTTTAACGGTGAGGCGGACGAGTGTAGAGGATTCCTATTGCAATGCTCGCTTATATTCGAGCAACAACCCTCTCGGTTTCCCTCAGAGAGATCCAAAGTAGCGTATGCTATGACCTTGCTCTCGGGCAAAGCGTTGCGCTGGGCTACACCAGTGTGGGAAAATCATCCAGAGATTTGTGCTTCATTTGATCGTTTCTCTAATGCTATGCGTCAGGCTTTTTTTTCACCCTACCACCGGAGGGGTGCTAGGTGTGAGATTACTACGCATTCGCCAGGGTCGCCAGTCAGTAGCAGAATATTCACTGAGCTTTCGTACCCTGGCAGCTGAGTGTAATTGGGGAGTGGAGGCTCTAGGAGCCATCTATCTAGAAGGACTCAATGACGAGCTCAAAGATGAGTTGTCCTTTAAAGAACCCCCATCCGAATTAGATGACCTGATCGATCTTACGGTCCAAATGGATAATAGGTTACGCGAGCGTAAGAAGTCGCGTCGCCGCCCTCTAAACCCTCTCTCAGTCTCGATCACTCTGCTAGATTCGAAGCCTCAGCCTCTGATGACAACTCCGTACAGCCTATGCAGTTAGGGCACACTCGTTTGTCGAAACTCGAATGTCAGACGCGTATCAGAGAAGGTCGCTGTCTCTATTGTGGTGCCAAAGATCATAAAATCTCGACATGCCCTATTTTGCAGGGAAAAGGGCAGACCCGTCGTTGAATGGAGTAGCTCTGACGGGTCGTAACATCTACTCCCCCGCTGTAGGATTAACTCCCCATGTCGTGATCTCTTGGAGAGATTCTTCCGAACATAGGTTATTGGCTTTGGTAGATTCCGGCGCTGCAGGTAATTTTATTGATGCTTCCATTGTTTCTTCATTAGAAATACCGCTGGTTCCTCTTGACAAACCCCTTTCGGTCGCTGCTGTCGATGGCAGGTTACTTACCTCGGGTAGTGTCTCCCATCAAACGATCCCGATTACCATCAAAATAGGTAACCATCGCGAATTACTCACGCCTTATGTCATCGACGCCCCTAATCTGCAGTTGATCCTGGGTTTCCCTGGCTTCAACGGCATAACCCCGAGATAGACTGGCTTAATTTGTCTATTCGTAGTTGGGGCAAATGCTGTGAGAAGTCATGTCTCAAGCTTAGCCCTGCAGCTGATTCTGATGTGCATCTCGAGACGTTTGATCTCGGTGAAGTTCCTGAAGTCTACCATGACTTAAGGGAGGTTTTCAGTAAACGTAAGGCCGGGTTTTTACCCCCTCACCGTTCGTTCGATATCGCGATTGACCTACTTCCTGGTACTACACCTCCCCGTGGGAGATTGTTCTCGTTGTCTCGCCCTGAGAGAAGAGCTATGGAAGAATACATTCAAGAAGCACTAGCTGCCGGTTTTATTAGACCCTCTACTTCTCCCGCTGGCGCAGGTTTCTTTTTCGTTGGTAAAAAGGACGGTGGGTTGCGTCCCTGTATTGATTACAGGGGATTGAATAAAATCACGATCAAGGATCGACACCCTCTTCCTCTCATGTCTACCGCGTTTGAGGCTTTGCAACAAGCCACGGTTTTCACTAAATTGGATTTACGCAGTGCGTATAATCTTATACGGGTACGAAAGGAGATGAGTGGAAAACCGCTTTCATTACACCGTCCGGGCACTACGAATACCTTGTGATGCCGTTTGGCCTGATGAATGCCCCTGCCGTATTTCAGCGCTATGTGAACGAAGTGTTGAGAGAGGCGTTGGACGAATATGCGTTTGTCTATTTGGATGACATCCTTATTTACAGTCGCTCTCTCAAGATCATGTTAAACACGTGCGGCGGGTTCTCCAACTCCTTTTGGAAAATCACCTTTACGTTAAACTCGAGAAGTCTCTGTTTCATGCCAGTGAGGTGGCATTTCTAGGCTTTGTCATTTCGGAAAATAAATTGGCTATGGACCCTGCTAAGACCCGTGCTGTGGAGCAATGGCCTACTCCTACCTCTGTGCGTCTCACACAACGTTTTCTAGGTTTTGCCAATTTCTATCGGCGATTTATTAAGGGATTCAGTACATTGGCCGCTCCGTTGTCCGCTCTCACCAGTAAGAAAGCGAGTAAGTTCGTTTGGACTCCCGCGGCCAAAACCGCGCGTCGAGGAGCTCAAGAACCGTTTCGTGTCCGCTCCTATTCTACGCGTACCTGATCCTGACTTACCTTTTGTGGTCGAGACCGATGCCTCTGATATGGGGGTTGGGGCCGTTCTGTCTCAACGGACTGGAGATCCTCCGCGGTTGCATCCGTGTGCGTATTTCTCTCATCGCTTTACCCCCACAGAGAGCAGATATGACGTGGGTGACAAAGAATTGCTGGCCGTGAAACTGGCTATCGAAGAGTGGCGCCAGTGGCTCGAGGGAGCTAGGCATCCCTTTGTTGTCTGGACGGACCACAAAAATCTCGGCGTACCTGCAACAAGCTAAGCGTTTAAACTCCAGACAAGCCCGGTGGGCGTTATTCTTCGCCCGTTTCGATTTTACTTTGTCGTACCGTCCAGGTTCAAAAAACACTAAACATGCGTTGTCAAGACAATGGGAACCTACGACCGAGCTCGCCCCTCTTGAGACCGTTCTCCCTCCCGAGATAATTGTCGCTCCGGTTCAATGGGAGATTGAAGCCAAAGTTAAACGGGCGCTCGCGAACGAACCCGACCCCGGAGGAGGTCCCCCTAACTGTCTTTATGTTCCCACTGCCGTGAGGGGGATGGTTTTTGACTGGGGACACTCGTCGCGTTTTGTGTGGCTCATCCTGGTTCACGTCGTACGTTAGAGTTTATACGACGTCGGTTCTGGTGGCCTCGTATCGATCAGGAAGTCCGGGATTTTGTTTCTAAGTGTGAAGTATGCGCTCGAGGTAAGGTGCCTCGGTCAAAACCTGCTGGTCTTCTCCTTCCCCTTCCTGTCCCGTCTAGGCCTTGGTCCCACGTGTCCCTGGATTTCATTACAGGTTTGCCATCGTCAAAGGGGTTGACTACTATTCTCGTCATGGTAGATCGCTTCTCTAAATTCAGTAAATTCGTTGGATTGGCTAAACTCCCTTCGCTCGTGAAACCGCGTCGTTGCTCTTAGAGCACATCGTGCGTAACTACGGGTTCCCTAAGGATGTGGTATCGGATCGTGGTCCGCAGTTTTCGAGCAGGTTCTGGTCTGCTTTCCTGGAACTGCTCGGTGCCAAGGCCAGTTTGTCGTCCGGTTTCCACCCCCAGTCTAACGGTCAGACTGAAAGGGTCAACCAGGACTTAGAGCAGACATTGAGGTGTCTAGCGTCCTCTAACCCGTCTTCCTGGGCCGACCATTTAGTTTGGGCTGAATATGCCCATAACACCCTTTGGCACTCGTCTCTGGGGATGTCGCCATTTGAATGCCTTTTCCGTTACCCTCCTCCATTGTTCCCTGATCAAGAGTCGCCGGCGGCCGTTCCCAGTGCTACTGCTCAAGTCCGAAGGTGCCGCAAGGCATGGTCACGTGCCCGTCGCGCGTTGCTAAAGGCCTCTGATGGTCATCGCCGCAGTGCTGACAAGCACCGTCTGCCCGCCCTTTCATTTCGGCCCGGTCAGCGTGTGTGGTTGTCCGCTAAAGGCCTCGTTTTCTGGGACCGTTTAAGGTCGCTCGCCGGGTTAATGCTGTCGCTTACCGGCTAGTTTTGCCTCCTTCGATGCGGGTTCACCCTGTATTCCATGTTTCGCGCCTGCGGCCATTCCTTTGCGGTTCGCCGAGAGGTTCCGCCCAGCCTGCCCCTCCTGCTCCACGCATGATCGACGGGTCCCCGGCCTATACTGTCCGTCGTCTTATGGACGTGCGGCGTGTCCGGGGACGGGAACAATTTTTGGTCGATTGGGAGGGGTATGGTCCCGAGGAACGCTCCTGGGTTCCCGCTGCGCGCATTCTGGACCCTTCCCTTATTAGGGACTTCTATCGGGACAGGGCTGTTGCCTTGGGACCGCGGGGTCGCGGTCCTAGACGGGGGGCTCTGTCAGGGCTGGTCCCAGTGCGACTCCCTCTGTCTCCACTAGAGGGAGTTTGCGAGCACGCATTCCTCGCATTCCTCGTAATCAGCAGTGAGGTGTTGCACCTGTTCTCCCTAGTACTTAGGGGAGACGGTGGCAGCATCTCACTGCTGGATTGTTGTGTCTTCTTGCACTCAGTCAAGCCTCGCTCTCAGGTGTTACTTCACCTATGCCTTTTCTATTTCGAGTTGTTACTCATGCGCCATTCCTGGCCTATCTCAAGTTTTCCTTTCACTACTTACTTCCTATCATTTATTATTTTCATAAAGATTGCATTCCGTTTGTTACTTACCTGTTTCGTCACGTAGACTTTGTCCGTGAGCTTTTGAGTTTCATTTTTACTTACCGTCACGTTGAGTTTTGCTCCGTGCATTTTGTTTGCTATTTTCTTTTTGTTTTACCATTTTTATTTCTCAGCTTTTCCCGCACTATTTTTGGCGGAGGCCTTAGTTCATTGCTTTTGTTATTGCGCCTGTATCCGACCCAAAAAACCCGGGTGGCCATTCCTCTGGATTGGCTCACCCTTACAGAAAGCAGTTCCAATGCCCTGTCTTCTACAAGCAATGTTGGAGTCCCTGGTCGCTGGGCCTACAAAGTTCAGAATGGACCTAATGGTGAATTTCTTAACCTTTTTCCCCCCTTGATTTCTAAAAGAAATTTCAATTTAATGAATACTCAATAATGAATCAGACATTATAAAATGAGGCAATATTAACAGTTCTTTCCTTAAATTTAAATTTTTAATTTTTCTGAGAATTTAAGACCTTTTTTTAGTTTGAAATCCATTTCAGAGACACTGCTTGTGGTCCATGTAAAATATTTTAGTAGATTACATCCTACAAATTTCATAACTGCAACTTTGTTTAACTACATGTTTGCTGCATAATGCAATGAAGACAACAATGTGTTTTGTTCTTCTCTTTTGTGCAGTTCCAGATTTTTTCTATCCATTTGCACATGGAAATGTGGTGAACTCCTTGTCAAATGATGGAAATTCCCTTCCACTGAACCTACTAGGGTCCTACCTGTACTTTGGAAACTTTCAAAGCACAGTTTATGTGAGCAATATGTCTATTGTACATAAGAATGTATAAGAGTATTTTTGTTTGGGTTTTCTGACATGCAAAACCGATCTGCTGACCTTAACCAAACCTTGGATCTAAAGCTTGGAGACTTACACCAGTTCTCCATTTTTGTTTTTTATTTGTTATTTTTTGTTTTGTATTTCTTTCATGCTGTTGTTTCTGCCTCAGATAAATCGAAACGGCTTCCAGAGTTTCTTCGCCCCCTTCAGTGGGGCCAACCCTGACCAAGATGCTAACGCAGACATCATTGCCCCTCTGTGGACTGACTTCAATGCTGACCTCATCTACTATCAGGAAATCACTAATGGTTCTCTTCTACTACGAGCAACAGCAGAAATTAACAGCATGTTCCCTGGAGTGAGCTTCTCTGCTTCCTGGATCTTCATCACCACTTGGGTTTCAGCATCATATTTCACCAGTACAGGGGTAAGACACTATCCCCAAAATTCTACTAATTTTCTAGTAAAGTGCATGAGTTTAATAACTTCTCTATCATCTTTAAGCGTGCAACATTCCAAACTGTCTTGGTCTCTGGAGATGAGATTTCTTTCCTCTTCATAAACTATGGAGATATTGACCTGACTGACCAGAGCTGGCTGGTAAGGGGAACACTTTTCATTTGTTTTACTCTTATTGTACATCATATTACACAATGGTATTCATTTGCTTTTGTTTGTTTATTTTTTTTTGTTTTATTGCTATTTTCAGTCTGGCTCTCTGTCAACCAGTGGGATTTATAATTACATTATTGGTGAACCCAGTACTTCTAGCCTGTCAGGAAGTACTAATGTTGGGATACCTGGTCGCTGGGTTTTCCGTACTGATGGTGAAATTCTGGGTAAATCCTTTGCTGTACTTAAAGTTTTTAATGAACACAATTACACAATATGAATTGAAATACCAATGCTCTTAATGTGTATATGATCTCTATAATTTGGCTTTATTATTATTTATTAGTAGTATTAATATGTATTAACATATGAATTGCATGTATGTTGATTACAGTTTCACCAGTATATTTACAGGTGCTGGTCATAATATTAGAATATCATGGAAAAGGTTGATTTATTTCAGTAATTCCATTCAAAAAGTGAAACGTGTGTATTGTACTCATTCATTACACACAAACTTATATATTTCAAGTGTAAATTTCTTTTAATTTGATGATTATCTCAGAAAATCAGAATATTGTGAAAATGTTCAATATTGAAGACACCTGGTGCCACAATATTCTGATTTAATGAGATACTGAATTTGGGGTTTTCATTAGTTGTCAGTTATAATCATCAAATGAAAAGAAAAAAAGACCTGAAATCTGTAACGTGTCTATCGAACAGAGAGGAATCCAAATGCGGAAGTAGATCGCTTTTATTTTCACAATTCACTCGTACAATGAAAAGCAGGTGAATCATTAGCGCCGGGCTTAACAACATTAGGTTGTTCTTGGGAAGGTCGGGACGGTCCAGTGTCATAACAGGAGAGCAGAATCCAAGAGGCACAGAAGGGCTAGGCTGGTGACAAGGTCTGGGGAATAAGCGAGGGTCAGAACACGAGAAGACAGGCAGGCAATAGAAACGCTCGGTATGCGGCATAGTCGGCAATACTTCGCGACTAGGAACTAGTAGGAGGGTGTATAAGTGTGGGTGAAAAGGGGGCGTGGTAATGAGAGGCAGGTGCGGCTGGTTAGGGGTAATCAGGTGGCATTCCTTACAGTACCCCCCCTCAAAGGAGCGGCTCCAGAAGCTCCACGGCGTGTTGGGGGTCGACCGCGGCGCCGGGGGGCGGGGAAGTTAGGGTGTGTAGCGTGGAAATCTGCGATCATGGAGGGACAAAGAACGTCCCTCGCCGGAATCCAGGCTCGTTCTTCTGGGCCATACCCCTCCCAGTCCACCAGATACTGGAGCCCACCCCGCCTGCGTCGGGACTCTAATAGCTCCCGGACCATGTAGGCGGGACGGCCGTCGATATCCAGAGGGGCTGGAGGACTGGTAGACACGGGGGGAGTGGTAAACGGGCTGTAGGTGCGGCTGGTTAGGGGTAATCAGGTGGCATTCCTTACAAAAATCAGTCGGTGAGTAATGAATATACAAGTTTCACTTATTGAATGAACTACTGAAATAAATCAACTTTTTCATTATATTCTAATTTTATGTCCAGTATAATAATTACAGATAATTCTGACTCAGTGATTAAATACAGTTTAAATGGCGGGAGCTCAGGTATTTGGTGTAACGCTCTGCAAGTCAAACTAGAATGAGACGCATGCATTCGCTGAGAGAAGCAACATTTTTTATGGGCAAATCCTATATCCAAGTCATGAAAGCAGTCTAGAGTCCGAAACAGAAACAAAACTGAGACTTAAACACGGGCTAGACATGACGACAAACAGAACCATAAAACAACACTAGAGACAAAACATAGAAACAGTGTTCAACATTAACAGTGAAGAAAATTGCTAGAACCTTAAACAATTAACCTAAGTGATCTCAACAACATGAAATCATACAGTACCACAGAGCCAGTACTTTCGATAACTGACAACCAAACACGGGGATTAGATACACAGGGTTAACAAGCACACTAACCAGGAACAGGTGACAGAAATTAACAAGAGGCAGGATGAGAAATGAGCAAGAGGGAACGAAACAGAGAGAGGAAGGGCTAAACGGAAGATTGACAGAAGGAGGCAGAACCAACTGTGACATTTGATGTAACCACTTGCTGTGATTCTCTCTCACTGTAGAAACCTGTGAGACTCTGCAGTGCTCTGAGGATGAGGTGTGTGTGGAGAGAACAGGGGTTTATGGCTGTAACTGTGCAGCTAACAATCCAAGACCCAACCCTGACACTTTTGGTACATCTTTAAAATGTTTTATTTATTTTTATTTTCATTTTTAACTACATCCCACATTTGCTGTGTAAAATTTCAGATGATAATGGAAGTATTTAAGAGTGCCAGTTACGAGGTATAAATAGCTTAGGGTAGCACTCAGTAGCAGAGTCACACCAAAATGATGAATGTAATATTAATTTATTTTGTCCTCATTTGTATTAGCATTAGCATGAGTAAAACTCAGCACTCTATGAATTCATTAGTATTGGGTCCAACTATAGGGATTTATAGCATGAATAGGCCTACTAACCAAATGTTCATAATGTTCACATATTCATAACATATCAACTTAGAGGAACAAAACGAATGTAATTAACTAATTGGAAACTTTTACCTACTGTTTTATTCTTCCATCTAGAGGCACTGACATTTTTTGTTGGTCCATTCAGTAGTAGCAGGAAGTACTAACAGTATAAGTAGTCTGTTTCTCTGACTCTCTGCTCTGTTCTTCTCAGATGCCATTGAAACGTGTTCAGGCAGTTCTGGGACGGCGTCTTTCTCCCGCTGCCAGCTGTTTGAAGCTGGATATTCTGCACAGTTCCTCCACCTCAATGATGACAAGTGTAAAGGGGTCACACAAGGTGAAAGGGTGGTGTTCAGCTTTGACAACGATACAAACATCTGTGGCACTGATCTTACGGTAGGACAGAACACAGGGCAGAGAACTCTTATGCACTGTATATATTATTCACGTCATGTTATTTTATTTTTGTTATCACAAAAAATGTGATATAAAACATTATATATACATACATAAACACACACACACACACACACACATATATAGTCAGTCAGTTCATTGGCTCATTAGTGTGGTTATTTGGGCTGTTATGAGTTAGTGTTAGGCACATAATCTTCATTATTCATTATCACACTGTTTCACACCAACAAACATTATGTCACCAAACCATCTACAACAAATATGAGAAAAATGATCTTACACCACTTTAGTAGAAGACATTCTACTAAATACATTAATACTGTAAAAATCAAGTCTCAATAGTTGGAGACCAGTACACCAGCTAACAAAGACTTCTATTGTTATTTATGGTAATTGAATCAATACATCAATATAAAATATATAGTTGTGTTTAAAATGTAAAACAATGTTACATGTTTTAGTATTTTACATAAACATTAAAATGTGATATATTTTGATAATCCTTAGAGACAAAATGTAAAAAAAAAAAGGCCTAAATGTGAATCTGTCTGTCTTAGAGTAATGCCACACATTTCATCTATGAGAACAATATCGTAGCGGTTATGGGTGTTGGAGACCAGAGAGCGATCAGTCGTGACAGTTGGCTGAACATCAGCTTCTCCTACGCGTACCCACTCATCCAGAGCATCTCCCTGCCCATGACCATCCAAGCCTCAGGAAGGTGCAGCTACATCTAGCACCAGCACACCATCTTCACATCAGTCAAAAGAGGTTTCCATTGTTTATTTCTGATTATCTTACTATCTTTAAATGTGATCTAGCGTTATTTTCTTTGTTTGTTTTGGGATACAGTATAGTTTTGAAGGACCTGCCTACTGAGGGCACATACCAGATCCACATGCAGCTCTATCCTGATGCTTCATTCAGCACCCCGTACTCTGGAGATGTTACCATAGGTGTGAATCAGCAGATCTTTGTAGGTGTGGATGTGGTCGGAGTCGATAGCAGACGGATCTCCCTTGTGCTGGAAAGATGTTGGGCCACTCCTGTCTTCGACATGGACTACAGCATCCACTGGGGTCTGATCATTAATGAGTAAGAGCAAAACCCTGGATCTGCAAGCCTAACTCTGACATCCCCAGTCAACCGAGACACTCATATCATAGTTAGTGGCACCGGGGTTTCAGATTAGAGACTGTATTTCCGCACTTACCCTGCCAGGGTTGAGTATTTATTCTTCCTTCTTCTCTTCCCAGGTGTCCCAACCCCGAGGACGGCACTGTCCAGGTGCTGCAGAATGGCGTCTCTACGTCAGCCCGCTTCTCCTTCAGGATGTTCACCTTCACAGGAATCTCTAAGAACATCTACGTGCACTGCAAGGTTCATCTGTGCCTTGTGGAAAATGGGTACTGTCTCCTGGTGAGTTCTCAGCCAGATGCAGGTTAATATTGCAGTAGATCAGTTCAGGGAGACACACTGTGAGACACATTCAAAGCTTTGATTCGTCAGTTCGGGACGAACAGCTGAAGTAGGATAATCAACACCTAAATATGCCTCTTCCTCCCTGATGTAACTCCTCTGTTAAATTTCCTTCCTCACAGCCATGTGATGGAGACACTGACAGAAGAAGACGCCGATCTGTGGACTTCCATGACACAGTTGCCATTAGCATGAGCTTCTGATTTCACCATTTGACCCATTTGTCTTTGTGGCAATGAGGCCCTGATGAAATTTTCTATTACATCTGTGTTTAATCAATGTTTAATTAATTTAGGTCTCTTCAAATCAAAGTGTTATAACTCCTATGCTCCTAAAAACTGATGATGTTTTTTTGTGAAAATGCTATCTGTTCTACAAATGTTATAAGAAACTTCACTGTTCTGTGCTCCTTTAATTCTTAAAGTAAATCTCTCAAGCATTTTTTATTGTACACTTTTTTTTGTTGAGTTCTGGGTAATTAAACATGTTGCTGTGTAAACGGAAGCAAACAGAGGCAGAACTGACTAGAGTGGCATCTATCAAAGCCACATCCAGAATCCGAGTTATGAGGACGGTTGAAAAGGAGGTTTGAACAGCCAGAAGACTCAGTCCAAGAACACGTCACCACAAATGAACAGGACATTGAAGTCAAATACAAATCACACAAAAATATCGAAGGAGGCTTAGAACACACAATTATTACATCCACTGTTAATTTCTCAGTGACGCTGGACCAAGGAGCGATTCTAGGATCAGAGCGGCAGGGGTGGTCATGTTTTCCAGCTTATTGGAGACAAACGTCCATTGAGCACCTTTAAAATGGGGCCAGACACACCTATGGCTTGAACTATTCTGATGGAGTTTGAACATTATATAATTACCTTGATACAAGGAAGTGCAATACATTTCAGTCCTATAGACTGCAAGCACAATATATTATACAGCAAATCTTTCAATATTATTATCAAATATTATCAATATTAATATTATCTATTTCTCAAGGACTTTGGAAATTGTTTCCATGGTCAGAACTATTCTGATGGAAACTGGCCAATAAATTCCACTTTATCCTTGTGACGGGCAGGGAGGCACAAACCTAAAACCCGTGCGCTGTTCCAAATTAAGGATACAATAACCAGTAGTCAACTGGTGACAGACCCCCCCCCACCAAGCGCACTACGGCCCGATGTGCGGCCACCAGCGGCAGTACAATAAACAAAGACAGGGGCGGGCGGGAGGGGACACAGCAGGGTCCAACTCCCCGCGGACCCGAAGCTATACAGCACAAAACACACACATAGCAGGGGTCCCCCTCACTGGGCGGAACCCCCGGGCCGCAGGGAGCGGCATCCTCCGTGTCTGGGATCTGCAACAGACAACAGATTGATTAAGGTACTAGGGTGTGTGCAGGTTACCTCCCTGGCGCGGCAACACTCCTGCTTCAGGCTCCTGGGGAGACAACCCCTCCCGGGGAGGCTCATCACAGGGTAGACTCCTCTACCGAACCCAGGAGCACCAGAGACCAAGCCCAGTACCACACCTCATACCTGGAAGGGCACCATAGGGGCCTCCTGGTCACCCCGCACGCTAGGGGAGGATCTCGGTCCTCAGCCAGAGATCCCACCGCCCACCCTCCTCCAGGGACCTGCACACAACCCTTACAGCACACACACACCACAGACAACATAAAACATATACGCACGTAGCCCTGACCATTCTTTAACCCCTTTACACGGGGGGAGGAGGGGTCTCCTTCTCTGCAGGAGGTGGCACCCTAGGCAGAGTGCTTCAGGCCTCCATGCCACTCCCAATGAGGGTCGGGGCACCTACCGGCTCAGGAGACACCATCCAAATGGTCAGGGCCTCCTATGGAACCACGCCCTCTGAGCCCCTTTCGTGGCTCAGGACCCCACCCATAGCACCCCCCCAAAAAATATTTCGGGGAGGTCCCGGGGGGGAATTACACACAACAAATCACGCAACACACTAGGACAAAACGAACACAAAAGACAAAACAAATGACATGTGCGCCTGTGCACTCGCAGTCCGTTCGCCAAACACCTAACTAGTGCTTTCACTTTCGACACGGACAAGCTTACTGCGAGGCACGCGCAGTCGCATGCGGGAGAGCCCTTCACAGGGCACAAGCCCCAGTGGGACGAGCAGTACGAGCCCAGGCTCTTCACGCACATACAACAACATAGCAAATAGAACGCAGAGAGTTACCACGAGACATGACCACAAACAAAGGAGAAAGTAAAGGAGACTGGCGGCTTCCAAAAGTGGCTGGTTATTCTGTGACGGGCAGGGAGTGCGAACAAAAAGGAAGCGATCGCGCCAAGTCTCAGAGAAAAGGAGGGGTTTAATGCATAAAGTGCGCAAACCTAAAACCCGTGCACTGCTCCAAATTAAGGATACAATGACCAGCAGTCAACTGGTACAAAGACAACACATATATAGACAGACAAATGACCATCAGGTGAAGGGGTTAATGGACCCCGCCCACCTGAGGGACGCACACAACGCTACAACAACAGGACAACTGCCGCTGAAAGGGAGTGCGACTGGTAGGGGGAGCCTCCCTCACCGTGACAATCCTAAACTTGGTCCCAAAAACAGACATTATAGTAATTTTATTTACATGACACATGACAATGAAATCATTTAAGGAACAGGATAGAAGGGGGAGGCCCAGGGTAACACCACTATAAGGTGCCGTGTGTCTACCCAAAGTTACATATTACATAATATTACATATTACATATTACATAATAAACAGCCTGAAATTTCAATAACTTGCAAATGAATGGTATCACCAACTGTAGTAAAAGCTGTGCTCAGATAGCAAGAATCTTCTACGGAAACTTTATATATAAAAGTAAGTGGAAACTTGACCTCTGGTTATAATAGGATATAATAGAGCAGTGATTCTCAACTGGTGGGTCGCGGACACGTTCTGGGTGGGTCACGGAGAATGTTTTGAGAATGGCACTAATTATGGTTTTCAAAAAGTTTGCTGCTTCAGTTTTTATGGTGGCTATTTGTATTAAATCTATATTGTGAAGAGTAATTAGATGAATTGCAAGTAATTTCAAAGTCATTCCCTGTCATGGACTTATCACAAAATTACTACATTCCAGCCACCATGTTCCAACCCTGAAAATGGTTTGCTAACATCATTTCAGTGATGATCTCATTAGCTCAGGTGAAAAGGTTAATGAGGACGAGACAGCTGACATCACTCTGTCATGCTGATTAGAAGAGCAGACTGGTTGCTTTAAAAGGGTTGTGTTGCTTTTAAGTTTTCTTCTGTTAACCATGGTGACCTCCAAGGAAATCATCATTGCATTGCATCAAAAGGGCTTAACAGGCAAGGACAGTGCTGCTTGTATGATGCACCCCAATCAACCATTTATCCAATCAGCAACACCAACCATTTATCCAATCAGCAAGGACTTCAAGAGAAGTGTTCAACTGCAGTGAAGAAGGCTTCAGGGAGCCAAGAAAGTCATACAAGCGTCAGGACCATCACCTAAAGAGGATGCAGCTAGGAGCTCAGGAGATAAGGGTTAGATCAGGGTTAGGGTTAAGGGCTAGATCAGGGTTAGGGTTAGGTCAGGAGATCAGGATTAGGGTTATATCAAGAGATCAGGGTTAGGGTTATATCAGGAGATCAGGGTTAAATCAGGAGATCAGGGTTAGATCAGGAGATCAGACTCACTGACTCCTATGAAGGTTGCGGGAAAAGGGAAAAAGATGAATAAATAAATAAATAAATCGCTTGTGTTTGTTATCTGTGTTAGGGACTAGGAGGAGATGGGTTAGGTTGGGAGGGACAGTTAGGGTTAGGGGCCAGGGACAAGGGCGGTTATGCTTAGGGTAGGAGTGGGGTTAAGGTTAGAGGGCGGGGGTTAGGGTTAGATATGGATATCTATATATGGATATGGTTGGTATACAGAATAGAAAGTCTTCCAGGTTGAAGACTAAGAAAGGGGGCAACCTATTGAAATTGAAGTTTGCTAGTGTGACTTGACATTCGAGACCAAAGGGAAGGGAAAGCCAGGCTAGATAAACCAGTGGACAGACCACTGGATAAAGTGTTGGGACACCACCCAGACCATTTCCCTGGTGATCAGTGGTTCAAGTCCCCCAGTGGGTAGATGAGGACACCTCATCTCCCTACCCAGCAAAGGTATGCATCACACACACCCTCCCTTTTATCCCCCAGGAAAGGACAAACCCCCTGGGGTTCCCCAGGGAACATGTAAGTGGACTATAATGGACTGTAAGTGCTCAAACCCAAAAGGAAAACAATCAAAACAGACAATCATTAATAAAAAGTATTACACGTAAAAAAAGGACACACCAAAAAACCACAGAAACTGCCACCAGGAGTCACTACCCTTTTCATCTGTCCCTAAGTGCCACCGTCTGTCCCTCCCCATACAGGTACCCTCCCCTACCCTGTATGTGTGTGTGTGTGTACGCCCAGTGTGTCACTTATAATCCTCACTAATAGGTTGGGGTCCTCAAATTAAAACGCTTGTGAGTATATGTGTCCAACGTCTCCATCCAGTGTCTCTCCCTCTTGGACCAAATTAAATTACTCTCCAGCCCCATTATCTGTAAATGGATCAAGTCTACCAAAGCAAAATGTCGTCCTAATGGTGAGAGTTGTGTCCTGGTCCTGGTACTGTACAAGTGCTGTTTGAGGAGTGTGTGCAGTGTGTTCTGTTTCCCCCACATATTTCCTTTTGCAGTGTGTGCATGTAATGAGGTAAACAATGTTCCTGGTATTTATTGTGATATCTGGCAGGTTATGACCCTGGGATCCGGTCCAGAGGACTCTTTTCTGATGGAAGTGTCTGCGTACCGGCTCCGGAGCTCCTGGAGGATCTACATACATCGTTGAACAAACCAGAATGTCTTTAAGGTTTTTGTTCTTATGGTAAGCTGATACCAATTGGACTGATCTCAATGGTGGGTGAAGGTGGGGAGGAACCGTTTTGAGTAGCCTCTATGTCTGAGAGCTCTGAATAGTACTGTTGTTGCTTCCTCTGCATGTTGAGGTAATGAACAAAGTCTATGGAACCGGATCAGTTGTGACTTGATCAGTCCTCTGAAGGTGTGTTTTGGATGATAACTCCGTTTGTGTAATAAGCAATGGGTGTCAGTTGGCTTAAAGAACACTTTCGTGTTTAAGTTTCTATTATGAGGTTGTGTAATGGTAAAAGCGTGATGTAGGCCTTTCTGCTCCAGGACACTCACGAGGGCACCTGTAATGCTGCTCTTTGTTTGGTTAACACCTCACTCTCGAGGCATTACATTGGCTACCGATTAAACATCGAATTGAATTTAAAATTCTTCTCTTAATCTATAACGCGTTATATGGTCTTGCCCCACAATATCTGAATGAACTCATTGCTTACTACAACCCATCTCGCCCTTTACGCTCCCAAAATGCTGGATTTCTCTTAGTTCCAAAAATTTGTAAAACTACAGCCGGAGGCAGAGCTTTCTCCTTTAAAGCCCCTCAATTATGGAATAGCCTTCCAGCTCCAATCCGAGATTCTGACACAGTTCCAATCTTTAAATCTAGACTTAAGACTCACCTCTTTAATCAAGCCTTCAGTTAAACCTTCAGTTAATATTCCCCTAGTAAGGTGCTGAGCTCAGGGGCCCCCAGACGTTAAGATTTCTGGTAATCTGAGATGTTGATGCTGTCATCCAGCTGTGTCATGGCATCACTCTAGTTGTGACTGACTTGACTGGAAAGCAATGTCTCAGTGAGCCCTCATGACTGTGGTCACCTCTGGACCCCTCCCTTTAGTTATGCTGCTATAGATTAGCCTGCCGGAGCTACATGCTAATCACTGGCACATGAGCTATGTACATTTAAATCAATGGTGGTTAAATTGACAACCACACACACAGTCTGTATTGTCCATCTTTTTGCATGCTTCTACCCAAGACGACTGCATGCAAGCACCTACAAGCACCTGGGAGATGGTCTGGCTCGTCGGTTGATGTACTGATGCCGGGGTTGGATGTACCATTGCCGTACGGGGACGTGTTGATGCTGGCTCCTACCTGAGGCTCACCATCTGCACCGAAGGGACTGTGACTACTTGGCCAGGGAACAAGAACTTTAAGCTATAACTGTAGAATCACCTTTTGTTCACAAATACGGACTGGTGCTAACGGGCCGCCCAATGGAGGATGGGTTCCCTTTTGAGTTTTGGTCCTCCCAAGGTTTCTTCCTATTTCCCCCCCATCTTAGGGAGTTTTTCCTTGCCACTGTTGCCTTTGGCTTGCTCATTAGGGATCTGGACCCATACAATTTGTAAAGCATGAGACAACATGTGTTGTAAAAAGCGCTATATAAATAAAATTGACTTGACTTGATTTGACTAAAATCTCTTATTGTAGTGGTGGTGAATATCACAACATCTGAACAGTACATGTTTGACACTGAGTGTCTGATGAGAGAATGGACCTGGACATCTCCTACCACATTGGAGGTTAGTTAACCAAACTATACAGCATCACTCAGAAGCTAAAAAAGACCAGTTCTATGAATAACAGGTGCAGATCTAGACTCATCTGGAAAGAAGTTCTAGAACCTTCCTTAGCTGTAATTTTCCGACTGACAGCGGTTCTCTGCTGTATGTTTCTGGAGCCTGTGGTCTGCTTCAGAAGCCGTATCAGCTATCAGGGACGGAGGCACATCAAAGACTCGGCATGAAAAGGCAGAGGTCCATTCCCTGCCTGCACAGACTGTGGGCAGACAAAGAGAAATACCACCCTCCCCCCTGCACACCCCCCTCCTTTGCCCTCTAATGGGGGAATGATCAGAGAGGCTCTGTGGGTGGAGGGCAGGACAGATGACGGATGCTGTAAAGAGGCAGAAGAGTCTGACTCCATCAGTCTGACACCACCAGTTTGACTCCATCATAAAGTAAGAATGAGTAAACTGAGCTCACTGCCAGCTAGTTGATTCTAGGTTTTAACTAAAAGAGACTAGGTAACCAGTAGTATGATGATAACCCATTCTCAACAGTCGGTGATGCACATTTACTTCAGTTTTATTAATTACTGCATTTCCTCAGAGTATTTCCTTATTTATTTCTATGTGAAAATAACATTGTTTATATTTACTTAATACACTACATCTCATTTAGATTTCTGGTGGTGTATCCATATAACCATTTAAAAAGGCTTAGCAAATATATCCGGCCAAATCAAAGAACGGATTCTTACTCACAATACCAAGTACAGACACTAGATGGCAGTAATGACTAGCACGACATTGCCTCATCACTTTCTCAGAACCCTCACCAAAGTGTTAGAAATGTACTGAGACAGTAGGACGCTGTTGATAACCAAGGCACAGATGTAGACTCCTTGTCAAGGAAGTAGAAACCATTCTTAGGAATTTGTTCAAAATCATGCATTTGCTAGTTCTAATTAGTGAAATCAACTGTTTATTTAGATACTTCGAGCTGAGCTGTGGGCCTCTGTACGAAGATGATTGTTATTGGTGATTGAGTTATTGGTGATTGTATTATTGGTGATTGAGTTATAGCTGGCCACTGTATATGGAGGTTAATCGGTGTCAATATTAATTAAAATGTAATACGCAAAATGGCAATGTAAATCCTAAATTTGTATTTACATGTTCCACTCATACAAGCAACTTTGAGCTCAAAATTCAAATGCAATACTGAAATTCCATTTACATTTGCAATGTTGTAGACGTCTATTCATATTCAATTTGCCCATACATTTTGATGCTTTTTTTAAATGAAAATGTGTTTCCCGATTTGAATTATCAAGTGTCATGTGATCATGCAAAGGTTGCTTCAAAATTATAATTTAAATGTTATTCACTTAATGAATTTGCATTCTGTGATAATGTGTTTTCAACCTCACCACCATGCTAAAACGTTAAAGGGGAAATAGCGCCTCTCCTGTTTGCAATAACATTAGGATACCAACATTTTGACAATGCATTCTGAGCATAATGCATCTTCATTTTCATGGTCTTCCACTACAGTGAGCCAATCAGATTCCACCGCCCTCCACTTTATTCAGCCAATCAGATTCCACATCCTTCCACTTTATTCAGCCAATCGGGTTCCACAGCTTTCCACCTCAGGCAGCCAATCAGGACGGGACTATAGCACGCTAAGCAGTACAGGCGAGTTTTTTTAAACATTTTGTAATACGCCATTTTGCGTTTTACATTTTAATTTTAATATTGACACTGATTAACTTCCTTAACTGTATACTTCAGAGCAGTGTTTAAGTAAAATACAGAGTGCACATGTCACAGCATTGAGGCTGGAGCAGACAGAGACAGTCAGGTCGTGCTCAGGTCATCTTTAGGAGAGGTCAGGAGGTCAGAACAAATCACTCACCACTGCACTAGTTATTTTAGTCCATTTAGCAGTGTAGCGCTGGCAGAAATGCCTGAATGTCATGTGTTACTGCAGAAGGACTCGTGAGAACACCATCATGAGCCTAGACTCACTGGGTTTGATCCCAAATGATAACGAAAACATTCTCCTCACTGAGCTAATGTTAAGTGACCTTTGGACTGCCTTAATTAGCATCTGAAAGTTAAACTGGAATAAATGTAAGTGCTGATTTCCTGGGCTTCTGTTCTCTATTAAAACAGGTTATTAGTTGACATTCAAACCCTGTTCTCTGGAGATCACACACACAGCGACTCGCGCTCTCCCTCACAGGTTAATAAAGTTAAACAGTGCAGATTGGCATCTCTGGACGTTTTCTCAGGAGTATAAAGTTAACCAGCTCAGCATCTTGTGAGGAAAAGCACAGTGCTACAACTGATTCGCAGCGTTAGAACAGTTCATTACGAACACGATCAAACACTGATTGGAGTGATCATTCTCTTAGAACTCAAATGGATAAGAATGTCGTCTACTCTAAAAACGTGAACTGTCTGTGCTCAACATACCCCACATAATATAGTTTACTCTGAAAACAGATATGCACACTGAATCACACTAAATTAAGTTAAAGAAGACCTTTTTCCCTTAGAGAGGCACATGTCTGGTGATCTGAGTGGGATGGGTCTATGGTAATATGAGAGGGTGGATCTATGGTAATGTGAGGGGGATGGGTCTATGATAATGTGAGGGGGTGGATCTATGGTAATATGAGGGGGTGGATCATGGTAATGTGAGGGGGATGGGTCTATGGTAATGTGAGGGGGATGGTCTATGGTAATGTGAGGGGGATGGGTCTATGGTAATGTGAGGGAGATGGGTCTATGGTAATGTGAGGGGGATGGGTCTATGGTAATGTGAGAGGATGGATCTATGGTAATGTGAGGGGGATGGGTCTATGGTAATGTGAGAGGATGGATCTATGGTAATGTGAGGGGGATGGATCTATGGTAATGTTAGGGGGATGGGTCTATGGTAATGTGAAGGGGTGGAACTATGGTAATGTGAGGGGGTGGGTCTATGGTAATGTGAGGGGGATGGTCTATGGTAATGTGAGGGGGATGGGTCTATGGTAATGTGAAGGGGTGGAACTATGGTAATGTGAGGGGGTGGGTCTGTGGTAAAGTGAGGGGATGGGTCTATGGTAATGTGAGGGGGATGGTCTATGGTAATGTGAGGGGGACGGGTCTATGGTAATGTGAGAGGGTGGATCTATGGTAATGTGAGGGGGATGGGTCTATGGTAATGTGAAGGCGTGGAACTTTGGTAATGTGAGGGGGATGGGTCTATGGTAATGTGAATGGGTGGATCTATGGTAATGTGAGGGGGATGGGTCTGTGGTAATGTGAGGGGGATGGGTCTATGGTAATGTGAGGGGGATGGGTCCATGGTAATGTGAGGGGGATGGGTCTATGGTAATGTGAGAGGATGGGTCTATGGTAATGTGAAGGCGTGGAACTATGGTAATGTGAGGGGGATGGGTCTGTGGTAATGTGAGGGGGATGGATCTATGGTAATGTGAGGGGGATGGGTCTGTGGTAATGTGAGGGGGATGGGTCTATGGTAATGTGAGGGGGATGGGTCTATGGTAAAATGTTGAATGCATATAGGGCAGCCAGCACCTCAGTAGTTCAATGGATTTAACAGATGAGAGATAAAGTCTCTATAAAAATAAATCACTCTGTACCACAGCACACTAAACCTTTCAATTTAACAGTGCTAAAGCATGTGTTGTTGCTGGTGTGTGTGCGTGTGTGTGCGTGTGTGTGCATGTGTGTGTGCACATGTGTGTCCTCCAGTTTTTAACACCTCCTGTCCTTGCTTAATAGAAATACTGAAATTCTGTCTTTCCATCAATGCGATTACAGATTAGACAAATACCTAAGATTTACTTATTTACTTAGTGCTTATGCCACCACCCACCCCAGGACCCAGGGGAGGAGTCAGGATTAATTCCACCCTCTAGTGTGCAGGGGTAGGAATTGTGACATCTTGTATCAGTGTTTAGGTGGCTCGGCTTTAGGGCTCAGTGCACCTAATAGCAACCAAAACACAAAACACATCCTAACCCACATCCTTCCTACTCTGCCCCATTTCTTCCAAGACGCTCTAATCCTCTCTAATCTGCACCAAGAGCAACATGGGGATTTAGGAAAGCTTCACCTTCTTAAGAAGAAGAATGACATCAGAGGCTCAATAAAGTCACCCCCTTAGCGATGGTGGATGGACGAAATCTTCAGATCATCTTAGGGAGGATATGGCAGACAACAGGAGACAATAGTAAAGAGACTAAAAGTGAGATGCAGAGAGAAGGAATGAGTTACAACATCTGAATGCTCTGTTGGGTGTGTACGCAGAAGGATAAATCAACAACTCAACTCACTCCCTCCTCCAAACACAAAATATACGAGGCCCATCTGGATGTTTGTAATGTAGAATCAGATGGGGAGTATTGGGGAAAAGTATAAAATAAATACAAAAAATGTATTTATACTGAAAGCATGACATGAAATATTTGAATATAATAAAACTATTTGTGCAACTGAAACAACCAGCCTGAAGAACAGGCATAAATCAAAACCAAAAGGCAGTTAGCTTTTAGCTTTTTTAAAAGGCTAAAGTGAAAAAAAATGCTGATTATATGCTCTGTGAGAAGTTAGATCTCAGTAATACTTCTCAAGGTGTATAGAAACATTTAATAAATAATACAATTACTTTTATCTGACATGATTTGTTTAAGTTCGTTGAGGGTGCCTGTGATTTTGAAGGCACTGCTTCAACAAATGTCTGGACAAGAAGTCTTAATGTTTCTTTGAAATCTTTTTTTCTAGTTTTCTGTTTCTTTAGAACATTTGGGACTGAAATGGAATGCCGTCTGCCGTTATTGCTACATGGATCTTACACACCAACAGTTAATCCCTGGCCCTGTCCTCTTTAGAGGAGGTTAAGGGTCTGATAACAGCCTATGGGGCTTTTAGCCATCTCATACAATCCCAGTGAGGATTGGTTTCACATTGACAGAGTCAGCCTTGTCAGCTAGCACCTTAAGGAGCGCTATAGACCAAATATGGAGAACTTCTGGACATTTCCAAGAGGGACGTAGTGCTAATGAAGACCACCTCTTACCAAAACTTGATGCTTCAGTCTTGGGTAAGCAATAGATAGTATTTCAGATATGAGAAATATCAGTTAGGTCAGCTGATCTGAAGCATGTTTTCATACATTATAAGTAACTAGTATGGAAACTATTGCCAATGAGATTAAGATAGATTAGTTCACTTTACATCTAATAACACTTCACAAAAACTGAATTAACTCTTGGCTAAAGTTTGGGTTTTTTTTTCTGTTCACCAAAATACTGGACGACTGGGGTTAGTGTTTTGCTATTTATTTATTTATTTTATTTATATAGCGCTTTTTACAACACATGTTGTCTCAAAGCTATTATGAACCAGGCCACTTGGAATTGGTCTACATTCCTGTAATCCATAATCCTACACAGATTTTGTATGAAAAATGTCAACATTGGTAAATGCACGTTTCCTCGAGAACTTGCTTGATTAAAAAAAAGCACAAGAACTCCTTTCCACATGATATAACTGTCATAGGACGTAACTGCTAGAGCATGTGCACTTTTGCAAGGGCTAAAATAACCTGGGGTTATTTTTACAGGGCATTTTATGATAGGTAAAAAGACACCAGCATCTCTTTCTGACACAGGAATCCTGGCAAAACACTGGGCCGTGTTAATTTTTTCCTGAGGTACAACGGTCAGTGTTGTCCAGACTTCACCTCCAAGGCCTGGACGGCTCATGCTACAGCACGTGAGGAGTGACGTGCTGGTCCTGTAGCTACAGGTGTCTGGCTTGTACTGATCACTGTTATGGCTGAAATCTCCTCACCTTTCTGGCAAACAGTGGAGCTCTGCCTTTGACTCTCATCAGCTACGACTGGAGGGGACAGTGTTTGGGAAGCTCCTTTGTGTCTGCGTTAAGAATGGCCTGACGCGTTAAGAATGGCCTGAAATGTAATACAGCAGCTTTGCACTACCGAGCTTTTCCATCTACTGTGCACGTACAGCCATTCAGTACAGCCATTACAGCAGAAATATCAGGTGCAGAAAGAATCACACAACCTTAATGATTATACAATATGGAATCTGTAAAAATAATTTATGACACTGAGCTTATAGTTGAAATCACAGCAATAATTGAAACATTGAAATCACAGCAATAATCATTCAGCAGAGAAGATTACAGACCTGCTACAAAACTGCGCCAGTGTGCTACAGTATGACACATTTGTTACATTCCCTACTTCAGCACGGAGAATAAACCAAAAATGTACCAAAAGAATTTTAATCACACGTGTGGCTCTTTGTAAATGAAAGTTTGCGTTAGATTTGATAATCCTATAATTAAAGTTCAAAGACAGCTGTTCGTGGGTAAAGTGCTTTAATTATGTTTGTCTTTAATGTATTTACTGCACTGAGGATAAAAAAGCCATGACTAGGGGTGGTGGGGGGGGGGGGTCAGAACTGCAGTCAGCAGGTAAACCTGGTACTGCACAGAACCAAGAGAAAGCAGGAGAGCTCAGAGGTGCACCTGTCCCCTTTAAACCTATGACAGATGTGGAAAGGATGATACCACATTTAAGGCATCTAAAGTTTCTGTAGATCAGAGACCTGAGCCCCTACACTGCAGCCATTGTGAAGGTCTCTCTTGTGAAGGCGAGATTACAAATACCCGCAGTGAAAGAACACATGATACAGTCTGCAGTACGCATATGATGTACTAAGTGTGTCTATAATACATTGTTCAATATACAGTGTGTTTGTAAATCACTCAATATGCAGTATCCATATAATGTGCTGTGTAGTGTACATATGATACACTAGCTAGTATACAGTATGCATTTAATGTAGCATGCAGTATTCAGTCATAGTAAGCAGCCGGGTAGAGCCGCTCCACAGTGTACAGTATCCTGATGGATTACTGTGTAATTTGATCCTAAATTTGATTCAGAACAGCGGCTTGGCCTTCAGTTGGACCCTGCAGCCTGACTGTTTACCAGGCCTTAATGCTCAGAACACAAAGCAGATGCCGAGTAATCAATGTGAGTCCTGACGTCAAGGTTTCGTCCTCAGAATGATCCTGCAGTGGTCATTCATATGTTCTCCCTGACGAAGACAAGCTTTCATAGTGATGGGGTAAGACTGATGGGGTTTGCCTGATACGGTATGATTGACACGGTAAGACTGATGGGATTTGACTGATGGGATATGACTGATACGGTATGACTGATACGGTATGTTTGGGGTATGACTGATACGGTATGACTGACACGGTATGACTGATACAGTATGTCTGATACGGTATGACTGATACGGTATGTCTGGGGTATGACTGATACGGTATGTTTGGGGTATGACTGATACGGTATGTCTGGTGTATGACTGATACGGTATGACTGATACGGTATGTCTGGGGTATGACTGATACGGTATGACTGATACGGTATGTCTGGGGTATGACTGATATGGTATGACTGATACGGTATGACTGATGGGGTTTGACTGATACGGTATGACTGATATGGTATGCCTGATACGGTATGTCTAAGGTATGACTGATACGGTATGTCTGGGGTCTGATGGTATGTCTGATATGACTGATGGGATATGACTGATATGACTGATACGGTATGACTGATGGGATATGACTGATATGACTGTATGTCTGGGGTATGACTGATATGGGTATGACTGATACCGTATGACTGATGGGGTATGACTGATACGGTATGACTGATACGGTATGACTGATGACTGATATGGTATGACTGATACGGTATGTCTGATACGGTATGACTGATACGGTATGACTGATACGGTATGACTGATACGGTATGACTGATACGGTATGACTGATGGGGTATGACTGATACGGTATGACTGATACGGTATGTCTGGGGTATGACTGATATGGTATGACTGATACGGTATGACTGATGGGGTTTGACTGATACGGTATGACTGATATGGTATGCCTGATACGGTATGACTGATACGGTATGACTGATACGGTATGACTGATGGGGTATGACTGATACGGTATGACTGATACAGTATGCCTGATACGGTATGACTGATACGGTATGACTGATATGGTATGACTGATGGGGTATGACTGATACGGTTTGACTGATATGACTGATGGGGTATGACTGATACGGTATGACTGATGGGGTTTGACTAATACGGTATGACTGATACGGTATGACTGATACGGTATGACTGATGAGGTATGACTGATACGGTATGATTGATATGGTATGTCTGGGGTATGACTGATACGGTATGACTGATATGGTATGTCTGGGGTATGACTGATATGGTATGACTGATATGGTATGTCTGGGGTATGACTGATATGGTATGACTGATACGGTATGTCTGGGGTATGACTGATACGGTTTGACTGATACGGTATGCACCTCATGATGGGTAAAAACTGCATGATGGGTAAAAACTGCACATATAATTGACCTGGAGATGGGCTTTCCTAATCAACCAGCACCACCACTCATCACAGTGTCCCATTCAGTCCCTCAACACCATCACAGTCTCCCAGTCAGTCCCTCAACACCGTCACAGTCTCCCATTCAGTCCCTCAACACCATCAGTTTCTCATACAATCCTTCAACACCATCAGTCTCCTATCCAATCTGTCATCATTATATTCCCTCATTCAGCCCTTCAACACCATCACAACCTCCCATCCAATCTGCCATGCCTCTGTGCATTACTGACATTATTATTGCAGTGCCCTGTGTATATGTTCTGTTTCCCTGCATGTATGTTGTTTGGTAATGCTATCAAACCACAACCAGTGTTTCCCTGGTTCCTAGCAGACATTTTCCTGTGTTTTCCTACACTCTACATTTTTTTCTTTTGTGTCCTAGGCTGTTTCTGGATGCGAGTACAGATTTGCCTGCTGTTACTGCCTCTGTCAGTGTACTCAGGTGTTTTTCCAGTTTTCAGCGATAGCTGGGAAAGCCCTAATAATGCAGCTAGGCTCACATACATCCAAGAGACCGCAGCTCCGGTGGGTTACAACATCACTCGCGCTTCACAACCCCAGGGCTGTAACACTCCAGCACAGGCCCAACAAGCTTCAACCCATCTCAGAGCCTCAGGAGAGCGACTTGAAGTCTGTTTGACCAAAAACAGAGATCACTGTGTGCAAACACAGGACCCGAATTCAGCTCACAAAACCCCAAAACCAGTTTTAATCAGTTTAGATTCTTCACCTTTTGAAGCGTTTCTCCAGTATATGGGTGTTAGAAGCCATTTTAGACAAAAAAAAAAAGTCTAAACTGGATGATGTCATAGAGATGACATCATAAGGAAGCTTAAGAAGCTCCATTTCCAGCTCTTCATATGGGCTGTTGACCAATGGCCAGTTTGGCGTGGTGAAGTTCATGGGCTTCATTGTCGTAATTGGTCCGGGGCTCCACTCCATAATCGTTTGACTGTCCGCTTGTGTTTGTGTCGGTGGAGCTATCTGTGATAGATTAACTCCTGCTTCCATAATGATGCTGAGATCTGGATTTGCCTCAGCCTGCCACCTCTGCCTCCTGCATGTGAAATGTGTGTGTGTGTGTGTGTGTGTGTGTGTGTGTGTGTGTGTGTGTAAGAGAGAACTTTGTTGATAGAGGATCCTTAATTATCCATGCGGTTGCTTTCAAGCATGGAGGTAGCTAAATGTATGTATTGTTCAGTTATGGATTTGAAATAATAAGCCCTAATTATATTAATTGGGCGTTTAAGTAAAAAGAGGACTGTTTATTATTTACAGGACCTGGTGGCACAACATGTCATTAATGTTCAAAGCGCTTGGCTGCCTGAATTCTACAAAATGATTGTACACATGCACTTTTGTTTCCAGAAAAACGTGCCAGTTTTGGTGTACATCGTTTTGGAGAAGTAAACACACAGTGTTGCTTTCTGGATCGTGTTATTACTACAGCATCGTGCACATAAACTGGCTTTAAATGAAAGGACCAGGCGCTATTATGAAACAACGTTAAAAGCTTTTTAAGGGTCCATTACAGCATCTGTGCCTCACACATGCTAGAGGTGCAGCCGAAACCTCTATAACCTACTGATGAAAATAAATAAAAGTTGTAAAAATAAATAGAGGTCTTAATAAATAGACAAACTGAATAGTCATCAGTGCATATGATCTGATTTGAAGCCTAAACATGTTAAATATGTTTAGATGTGCAGCAGTGTTCCTACACGGCGTCAAATGTAGGAAACCATGTTGACTGTCAGGGCGGAATATGACCTCCATTTGCCCCTGGAGTTGCGGGGTCACAGTTCAAAGGTCAGGGGTGCAGTGTGGCAGGGCATGGTGAGATCATGTAGATGTATATGAAGAGAGTGCATGTACTGAGGGCTTAGGGCTAGTTAGGAAGGGGATGTGTGTGTGTGTGTGTGTGTGTGTGTGTGTGTGTGTGTGTGTGTGTGTGTGTGTGTGTGTGTGTGTGTGTGTGTGTGTGTGTGTGTGTGTGTGTGTGTGTGTGTGTGTGTGTGTGGTGCATTAAAACTTTTCTTGTTCATTTCCAACATGACAGAACAGGCTGCTGCATCCTCATTTTCCTCTTGGGCTACTGTGAGGGAATGAAGAACTGCACACACACACACTCACACACACTCACACACACACACACACACACACACACACACACACACACACACACACAGTTGGCGCTCCTCCTCTCCCAGTCCCTGTTCCCACTCCCACTGGCTGAGACGGCTGTTTTCTGCAGTGGTTTAGCAGCACAGTCAGTATGATGGAGTTCGTGCTTTCTGGTTTTGCTACTGCATTTTGGACTTGCATGACAAATATTTTACATCCATCAAGATGCTTTGTGGCCAGTGCTGACGAAACAATGTCCTCTCGGGGTTGCAATCAGGCAGTATAACAATGACAAATGTACAACATGTCTTGAAACAAATTCTCAAATGCACAAAATAAAAAATAAAAGTTATGACATTTATGTTTTTGGAAAAGTACAAATTTCCATTTTACACCTTTGGACATGTTGGTGAACCAGGAAAAAAAAAAACATTTGGCTAATGAAACAGCTATTGTCCAGTCATCTTGTAGAAGTCTGCCTGTTAGACATGCTCATCCAGTAAGATTGCAGAGGTCTGAGTGTCACATGCATATAACAAAACAGTAGTAGACAGCTCAGAAATGTGTGAAATGTATAAACACACCCCAGGGGATTAGTTTAGAGGGAGATATGTGACAAAGGTGTGTAGAAGTTTCAGACTGACTGCTGTCTCATTAGTCATTTTGTTATCAGTTGTAAAATGTCTTCCTGTGCTCCCATGTGATGGGAATGTCATGGTTTGTTTTTGAAATCATTAAAACAATCAGAACTTCAGTCGGGGGGAGTCAGACGGATCAGGATAATTTCTCTGTCGGCACAAATACTGAGCAGCGCGTTAGCCTTGTGCCTTCTGCTGGATCTGCAAAGGCTGCGGTCTGGCCTCAACATCACACAATACTGATGAAACGTGAGAGCCCTTTATAAGCAGGGAATTCTTAAGGTGTTGTACTGAATGTATGGTGTCCTTTCTTGGGCAATGTTAGGATTATGGCGGGGGGGGAGTTAGCAAGGAGGAAGCTCACACTAACTAATCCATCGTGGTCTAAATAAAAACAGTTTGGATAAATGGTGAATGTAAAGATGTATCTCCAGTCACTAATCACCATACTACAGCAGACTTCTAAACCCTAAGCCCTACACCATAGACCCTAGAGTGCTGTAGGCACTGGCCACTACAGCACCCGTGGGGTCATGGGTAGGGGTCACCTACAGCTGTCCACGTCTGCACATGCCTGGTACATGGCCCTGATCGCTAATCACAGGCTCACAGGAACAGGAAGTGAACATTCTCTATGAAGATGAAATGGCGGTTCTATGGTAGCTCGGGAAGCTGAGGGATAGACTGCAGCATACCACAGTGAATCTGCCAAGCTATGTTCAGGCCTGTAAGCTATAGCACTGATGCATCTTGTGCATGGTGCCTCCTTAAATCGAGAGTGAAGCAGTTGAACGCTTTCTGTTCTGTTATTCCCATTCCTTATTCCCACCACTTTATGATGTCCCTTTCTGCTAGCAGCCGAAGAGTCAAGGGTTCAGTGCCTGACAGCCCCAGTACATCAACACAACAGCTGTATTCACAACAGCTTAGCCTGAGTCAGCCAGGTCAGGTTAACATCACAAAACCAAGAAGAGTGATTATCGTAAACAAGAACGTGAAATCACTCTATTCACACCTCGTTAAATGGAGCAAAACAGCACCCCCCAATGGACATCACCATGTCAGCACTAGCCGTAAAATGAGTGGGAGAGAAGGTCAGAATTGGACATGGGACTCATGTGGCCTTCCAGAGTGTGATGTGCAGCTCTGGGGCAGCAAAGTAAATACTGAAGACTGAGAGCCAGACGAGAAAGCAACCACGGATGGTGTTAGGGTTAGGGTTAGGGTTAGGGTTAGGGATAGGTTAGGGTTATCTTAGGCTCAGGTTAGGGTAGGTTAGGGTTATAGATAGGTTAGGGTTAGTTTAGGGTTAGGTAAGGTTAGGTTAGGGTTAGGTAAGGTTGGGTTAGGGTTAGGATTATGGTCAGAATTAGGTGAGCCTTGATCAAATTCTACAAAGTCTGCAGGGTCTCGTAGTGTCTCTAGAGGATCTCTACAGTGTTTCTAGAGGATCTTTACAGTGTCTATAGAGGATCTTTACAGTGTTTCTAGATGATCTCTACAGTGTTTCTAGATGATCTCTACAGTGTCTCTAAAGGATCTTTACAGTGTTTCTAGAGGATCTTTACAGTGTCTCTAGAGGATCTCTACAGTGTTTCTAGAGGATCTTTACGGTGTCTCTAGAGGATCTCTACAGTGTTTCTAGAGGATCTTTACAGTGTCTCTAGAGGATCTCTACAGTGTTTCTAGAGGATCTTTACAGTGTCTCTAGAGGATCTCTACAGTGTCTCTAGAGGATCTCTACAGTGTTTCTAGAGGATCTTTACAGTGTCACTAGAGGATCTCTACAGTGTTTCTAGAGGATCTCTACAGTGTCTCAATATTGTTTCTCATGGGAATCTCAGGGTCTCTACAGTGTTTCTATATGATATCTCTGGATATCTCAGGGTCTCTACAGTGTTTCTACTGAGTCTCTACGTGTCTCTACAGTCTCTGGAAGTCCTTTGCGGCTATGTGGCTACTGCTGTGCCATGTTCCACATTGGAGTAAAAGTGATATTCTGTGGCAAATGGAATTTTGTTCACTCTGGGGTCCTTGGTAGCGTTTCTTTCTCACATTACTTGGTTATCATCACCCCCCCAAAGAAGGGGACCAAGAAAAGTGTTTTGCTTTGAGAAAGAGCATAATGTATGATGTGATGTTTAAAAAGTGCTATTTTAACATCACAGACCCAGGCAAGACCCTTATAAATCCAAACTACAAGACAAACCAATGAGAGATTTGCTGTAAAAGTTATTTTTCAGATTGCAAAGGGACCGGTTTGTTTAAGTAAACACGAGGTGATTTAAATACTTCCCTGCTAATCTTAGATGGCCTGCTAAAAACGGGTAGCAAGGAAGAATTCAAAAAAGGTTTCAGATATCAGTTCAGGTGGGTTTAGGGGTTGGGTTTAGGGGTGGGGTTAGGGGTGGGGTTAGGGTTGGGGTTAGGGGTGGGGTTAGGGTTGGGTTTAGGGGTAGGTTTAGGGTTGGGTTTAGGGGTGGGTTTAGGGGTGGGTTTAGGGTTGGGTTTAGGGGTGGGTTTAGGGTTGGGTTTAGGGGTGGGTTTAGGGGTGGGTTTAAGGGGTGGGTTTAGGGGTGAGTTTAAGGGGTGGGTTTAGGGGTGGGTTTAGGGGTGGGTTTAAGGGGTGGGTTTAGGGGTGGGTTTAGGGGTTGATCTAATTTTAGAATATTGGAATATTTTCTGAAAACCCAAGTCTGTTTGATTGAATACATAGGCCTACACACACACACACACACACACACACACACACATACACACACACACACACACACACACACACACACACACACACACACACACACACACACACACACACACACACACACACACACACACACACACACACACACACACACACACACACACACACACACACACACACACACACACACACACACATACTCCCTCGCTCTCGCTACAGCATTAGGAAATTATCAGAGAATATCAGAGAAGTGACACTTTTATTATGTGAAAAGATATAATTAAACTTCCTGTGGCTGCAACACAAAGTAGAATGGATCTGATATGCCCTCTCTCTATCTCTCTCTCTCTCTCGCGCTCGCTGAATATCTCTTTGCCTCTCTCAGTCTCTCTCTCTCTCTCTTATTCTCCCCCTCTTATTCTCTCTCTCTCTCTCTCTCTCTCTCTCTCTCTCTAGGTGTTTCTTTTCATCCTTTCCTCTCTCTTTCTTTCTAACTCAAGTATCCTCTTACTGGTGGAGCCAACATTATCTCATCATGAATAGTGGACCCACACACACACACACACACACATACGCACACACATACATACATACATAAATGCACAAGATTAAGGGTTTGGCGGATGAACAATGACTCTGGGAAAGAAGAGAAAGGTCGATGTTGTACTGGTACAGAGAGCTGGAGGTTGACAGGAAAACAAGAAAACGAGAGAAGAGAGGAAAAGATGAATATATATGAGGTGTAACGTAGCAGGTCATTCTGCCTCTCTCGCTCCCTCTCTCTCTCTCTCGCTCCCTCTCTCTCTTTCACTGCCTCTCTCTCTCTCTCTCTCTCTCTCTCACACACACACACACACACACACACACAACCTTGTAATTGACCCTCAGCTGCAGTCTCTCAGAAACACTGAAAGGTCTTCGATGTCAACACCTTAATTCTCACAATACCATAATACCCACAATCCCTAAGGGGCCGTAGCCAAGCAGTGAGAGCTGGAGGTCCAGCGCTGTGTGGCCGTCCAGCAGGAGATGCTAACATGCAACGTCCTGTAGACTGGAACTATAACAGTAACCGTGAGTAGTAATAACTGTGGCTGTTTGTAGTAATTACTGTAACTAACTGTTAGTAGCAATAGCTGTAATTGTTTCTATTTGTAGTAATAACTAACTGTGACTGTTAATAGTAATATCTGTAGCAGTAATTGTTAGTAATAATAGCTGTAATGTGACAGTAACGGCTGTATGTTGCCCAGAGAAGGATGGATTCCCCATCTGTGTCATGGCCTCCTTCTGTGGCTTCGTTCTCATACCGCTCCAGGAATGTTTCCAGTCTCTTCCTGGTCCTGAGGGGACGAGACCTACAGTTCTGTAAAACTGCCTTGTGACATGACTGCTCGAAATAGAACCACACGAAGAACCGATGTGGCCTGGTAGCATTAGCACGTGATGCTAGCTGCCTCCCATCCATGAGCAGAAGCAGACTGAGACTTGCTTAAGTTGAGCTTCAGCCAAAGTTTAAGAGTCACGTAACCCTTCAGTTCAGAATCCCCCCCGAGGGTCTAGGGTTAGGGTCCACTAATCCTAACACGCTCACCAACACAAGAGGATGTACAATTCCCACAGTCGCTACCTTACACCAAATAACCTCCACACACTCCACTTCACACCAGACACCCACCACACACTCCACCTCACACCAGACAACCACATGACACTCCACCTCACACCAGACAACCACCACACACTCCACCTCACACCAGACATCCACCACACACTCCACCTCACACCAGACAACCACCACACACTCCACCTCACACCAGACATCCACCACACACTCCACCTAACACCAGACATCCACCACACACTCCACCTCACACCAGACAACCACCACACACTCCACCTCACAACCACCACACACTCCACCTCACACCAGACATCCACCACACACTCCACCTCACACCAGACAACCACATGACACTCCACCTCACACCAGACAACCACCACACACTTCACCTAACACCAGACATCCACCACACACTCCACCTCACACCAGAAATCCACCACACACTCCACCTCACACCACACAACCACCACACACTCCACCTCACACCAGAGCCTGTATCCTGATCCCTCTCCCAAGCTGACATGTGGATGGTTCCCATCATGCATCAGGCTCCTGGGAGACTTGTCCACTAGGAAAATGGCAAAACCAAGTGGCTGGATAGTGTGGGAATGTGTTCCTGACTGGGAGATCCCTGCTGGTTAGTGCAGAAACAGAGGGGCAGATGTCCTGCGTCTCACTCTGTCGCACCGCTCTCTGCTTGCTGGTGGATCCTTCCAACATGCATGAGCGCTAAGCTAAATTTACCTACAGATCTACGACTGAAGCCCACACATATATAGTGGAGATATAATACAACCAAACTACAGGTTTGTGTAATTAGCTTCATCTGTCTGGGTATAGGCATGAAGGTATCATCATAGGGGTGTACGATTTATTAAAGACTTATTTGGGACTTTAACTCTATAAACCTGAGTTTTACATGTGTAACAACACAGGATAACACCAGGATGTTCATTTGTTCTTCTCACACTCTGTGGCAAATACTCACCAAGCATAACAACCCACAAAAAGAACATTAAAACAAGCCACTACAAACTTCTCAAATGACCAGTTAAGCTCAACAGCACATAGTCCAGAACCTGAGTCCAGAACTTGAGGTCTGCAGACACTGCTTTAATGTTTCTGCTGCAGTGCTGGTGGAAGCTGTATTAGTATTAGCAGCTAATGGGTGCATTACTGTTAGTAGCATGGTAGTTGTAATGTCTGATGATTGGGTGTTCATCTATCAGTGATGTCTGATGATTGGGGGTTCATCTATCAGTGATGTCTGATGATTGGGCTTTCATCACCCAACCTTCTACTCCTGGAACTCTTACATTTCACGGGCTTTTACAGCTGTATGATTGTTGCAATATTCCACATCCAACTTTATTGATCAAATGGATATTTTCAAAATGTGTTCAATAGTGTTCTGTTGAACCCAATGTTATTATACACAAGTGTTATAGTGTAATAGTCAAACATATGTTCCCCATATAAAGTAATTTTCTATCACCAAAAATGTCTCATATATGAACTGTACCAACACATGAACTCATTTTTTGTCAGTTTTAGCTGCAGCTAATTGCTGTTTTTTTTTTGTTCTAAGGAGGAAGGTTGCACACGTGAGCCTTTACACGTGAGCCTTTACACAAGAGCCTTTACACGTGAGCCTTTACACAAGAGCCTTTACACAACTCTTTACACACAAGATTGTACAGACATGAGTGTATACACGAGTCCTTACACACATGAGTCCTTACACATATATGGAGTTGCAATTGTTTTATTAATTTTCTTGTTTTGAATACTTTACTGCATTGAACTAGATGTAGAGATGTAGGAATTCTAGCAAATTCACAATTATGATACAGTGTACATATAAGCAAATACAAGGATCATTCAGAAATCTTTAGTTTTGTAGATCGTTTATTTTGTGTGTTTTTTCTCTGACACCCACCCTCAGAAAATACCTACAATGCCTACATCTTTGTCTTTTATCATCCCCTAATCAGGCTTCTCTGTACAGGGATTCTTTTGCTTCGCCTTTATATTTCCAACACTAATTGTGTCTGAAGGACAGAACCTCTTTGATTGTTCCTTTAAAATCCACTAACGAGCTGTGGGCTGATTGTCAGAAAGCAGTATGCATGTTTTTAGAGCTCTTCCTATGACCAAGATTCCCTCTGGAGTTCCTACAAGCACAGCCTGATATCAAACTAAGTAATGTCTACCAGGGACCAATGTTATATCAGGAACCAGACATCAAACAAAACATCAAAACAAATATTAGCTATTTCAGAGCTTAATACAAGGGTTTGCAAACTGTTGGTCAGAGTGTCAGATCATTAAGCATGGGGGAGTGAGGTCATGTTCAAAGGCAGGAACGGGATTGGATGCAGCGCTACCATGGAAACAACTTTGGCCTGGCATTGGTCCAGAGTGCAGGCCGTAACAGTAACACATAGAAAACAACATATTAACAAAAACACAAATCAAAGAAAACACAGCCCTGACATTCCTCTCAGGCACTTGTGATACTGTATATTTACACTTCTAAGTGCTACATTCTAATCTGGTTAAAAATAATAAGAAGAAACAAACATAGTACTTCTTGGTTAGAAAATTACAACCTCCCTCTTAAAGAAAGGGAGAACTACCTTCATTACAAGCGACATATTTATAAAGTGAATTTGCATATTATCCCAAAACTATGGTCAGGCAAATCAGTTAAATATATGGACAAAAATAGGCCCAACTGTCACAGTGGCATGAAGAAATTGGACTTCACCCTGGGCTTAAACATGTCTAATATCTGACAGTTATGAAGGAATACCACTGCACTACATGTTTCTGTAGGCATATACTTTATATTTACTATATACTATATGAATTCATTATATGCACTGAATATCCACAGCAAATTACCCAGCGTTTAATCGAGCCCTATGTAAATGAACTAAGTAACACTGGTTGTTTTTGTAGTGATCTTTGGTAGATTGAGAAGTAACGTGATGAACTGTTGGGAAGGTATGTTGGTATATTGTTTACCCACAGGCACTGCAGCCAGTGGAGGAGACTCATCTGGTCTCTGTTCCCTGGTCCTGAGATTTAGATGAAATTATTCCACTCTGTTGGAATGAAGAGAAAAGTAAAAAAGACTTTAACGTCTTGCTCAACTAACTTCCTCCTTTCAACACTGTTAGCCAGGTCTCCATCCATTCCATATTCACGTGTGACTTTGGTGTGACATGCAGTTGGCAGATAGTATCACACGTGTGTAGCCCTGAGAGTTTACAGACCCCCAGATAATCACTCCTCATTTACACCAAGTCTTACCAGCAGCCAGTAACACACCATGACCTCAAGACACACGTGTGCCACCATTAGCCCAACAGGAGTGGTTAACGTTACCTTTCTACATGTGTGCCACCGTTAGCCCCCTAAGGAAAGGTTAACGTCACCCTTCCACACATGTGCCACCGTTAGCCCCCTAAGGAAAGGTTAACGTCACCCTTCCACACGTGTGCCAACGTTAGCCCCCTAAGGAAAGGTTAACCTCACCCTTCCACACGTGTGCCAACGTTAGCCCCCTAAGGAAAGGTTAACCTCACCCTTCCACACGTGTGCCAACGTTAGCCCCCTAAGGAAAGGTTAACGTCACCCTTCCACACGTGTGCCACCGTTAGCCCCCTAAGGAAAGGTTAACGTCACCCTTCCACACGTGTGCCACCGTTAGCCCCCTAAGGAAAGGTTAACGTCACCCTTCCACACGTGTGCCACTGTTAGCCCCCTAAGGAAAGGTTAACATCACCCTTCCACACGTGTGCCACCGTTAGCCCCCCAAGGAAAGGTTAACATCACCCTTCCACACGTGTGCCACCGTTAGCCCCCTAAGGAAAGGTTAACATCACCCTTCCACACGTGTGCCACTGTTAGCCCCCTAAGGAAAGGTTAACCTCACCCTTCCACACGTGTGCCACTGTTAGCCCCCTAAGGAAAGGTTAACCTCACCCTTCCACATGTGTGCCACTGTTAGCCCCCTAAGGAAAGGTTAACCTCACCCTTCCACATGTGTGCCACTGTTAGCCCCTGTTAACCCTAAGGAAAGGTTAACCTCACCCTTCCACATGTGTGCCACTGTTAGCCCCCTAAGGAAAGGTTAACCTCACCCTTCCACATGCCCTTAGGAGTGCTGCTCACCTACTTCTGCACCTGAGGAGAAACATGATCCAACGTGCTCCAAGCTTTGTGATGTGGTGATTTGTGTTAAGGTGATGGCAGCTGGCTTGATTTCCTGTGCTATGCAGTGTCTGGTCTGATATCAGAGTTTTCATCCAAGTCACTTTAAATTCACTTTAAATTAACTACTCATCTGGGACACTTGCTTTGTATATAGCTAGTTTGCTGCTTTAAAATGTGTGTGTGTCTGTATCCCGTATGAGTGTGTCCTGTGTGTCTCTGTGTGTGTGGCATGCTTGTCATTTTCTATCTAGGTCACAGATGGTATGACTTAGCTCTTTTGTCATGGTGACGACCCTGGCCAGGTAGTGACCAGTATCGGTTTACCTCCCTATTAAAAAACAAGAGACAGAAAAAAGTGTCTCGGCTTCCAGCAAGACCACCTCTGTGTGTGTGTGTGTGTGTGTGTGTTTTTGAGAGTGTGTGTCTGTGATGTGTGTGCGTGTGTGTGTGGGTGTGTGTGTGTGTGTGTTTGACCACCAGGATGGAAAAGCATTCATCTTCATTTCCAAGATAATTTTACACTGCAATCAATTTAACATATACACAACCATCAACAAAATGTTAGACACTACGGTTGATGTAATCTGGAAAATAAATGTGTAATATTCATGATAATGTATACTGAGCGTACAGTCTGCAGACCGTTAAGTGTAATGGTGTTATTGATTAAGGTTAGCAAGTTACAAACAGCACTTGAGAAGAAGATGGAAATATTATATGAATCCATTAGCATTAGCATTAGCACCCCTGCAATATTCTCTCTCTCTCTTTCTTTCTCCACTTCGTCTTCTGTCATAGACTCATATAGTCCAAGTAATAATGTTAAATCTGAATACATGGCTCCTGAATGAGTGTTTCAGGATAAGCAGATGGAAGCTGCAGCACAAACACAACTCTGCTTCAGAGGGCCACAGGCACGAGCACGACTCTGCTTCAGAGGGCCACGGGCACGAGCACGACTCTGCTTCAGAGGGCCACGGGCACGAGCACAACTCTGCTTCAGAGGGCCACGGGCACGAGCACGACTCTGCTTCAGAGGGCCACGGGCACGAGCACGACTCTGCTTCAGAGGGCCACAGGCACGAGTATGGTATTCAGGTGAGATTGGCTGGTCTGGTGTTGACACCAGGCAACAACAACACAAGCTGGAACTGCAGGACTACAAGCTTCTTACTACAACACAGTGGGGGGTTAATGGCCAACATTTCACACATGCAAAAAAGGAGTGAGGAATAACTTGGTCTTTGTTCAGGTTAAAGAAGCTTGTGGCACATGGTGTTAAAATCTTTGAAGTTAGATGATTATGATGTGTACCATAGATTGTGTCAGGATATGTGCTCCGGGGGTGTTTTGTAGCAGTGACTATGGCTTAGGATCTTTGTTTGTGTGTGTGTGTGTGTGTGTGTGTTCGTGTTCCCTCATACTGCAGAAGTGGCCGTGGGCTTGACGATGCTCTGAGCGATATCCTCGCGGTTAATCTTGCGCAACGCCGTGCACAGCGCTTCCACACTGGCCGAATCCTGGCTCGCCCAATCAGAAAGCAGAGCCTGCACAGGCCGACCCTCCTGCCTGAAAGAGGCAATGCGTTCCTCCTCGTATCCCAGCAGCCCCGCCAGACTGCACCAATCTGTCTCCTCGGTGAGGCCTGGCCCCTCTCCCCCACGGGTGTGGTTAAGGAGTCGCTCCACCTCCTCACAAGCATGCAGGGGCAGACTCAGGGCGGAGCCACCATCTATCTTTATCACTGATGAGGAGAAAGAGAGAGACAGAGAGGGAGAGTAAAAATTAAAAAGGTAAGTAAATCAGGTCAGTTTCAGGACAGAACCCAACAGACCAACATATCTCCAACATTTCTGCCCATGTTTGGTCATGGTCCATGTCAGATATGAGAACAGATATAGAAATAGCCCAGAAAAAGCCCCAGGGCAAA